>JAYEPQ010000004.1:35816852-37016852 GCA_036321105.1 Dracaena cambodiana
ATTTACGATGAATTTACCCAACACTCTTGTGTAACCAATGATTTAGAATCCATTTCCTAGAAGCCACAGAAAGAGGAAGTTTTATATGATTATTTTGATTCTTAATATCAAAATAATCATAGGATATACATGAATTAATAGTCATGTATTAGAATCCTGGAACTAATTTATGAATTAATAAAGAGGGTGATGATTTATATACACCCCACTACCTGTTTCGACGACTTTACTGTATTATTCTTAGATCTATGAATTAGTATTAGACCTAATACATATGCACTTCTAGCCAAAGTTGTTACAATATTTACAGAAAGGACATTGGTGCTTTCCCAATTGGGTTCTAGGAAAACGAAACAAATTCATAAATTTTCATGAATAGATATGGGTTGTTGGCACGATAAGTCTATTTGAAACTTATTCTGTTGAGTTTCATATTTGGGTTACCATTACATAAGACGGTGGTCCTGATTTCAGGTGAACATATCCATAATTTGACCGTATGAAAGTACATAATTGAACATGCCTTGACGTAAGATACTATGGTTTTTTTAAAGACAGACGTAAGGAGTACATCCGACCCACTTTTTTGCACTTAAACCATGAGTTCCACCAAAAAGTTTGTAACCAATTAATTTTTAACATGTGCTTTATTTTGAGGAATAACTTATAATATTCAATAATAAGTTATTTCTATATGTTTGGCAGCAATGTACGATGAGTTCCACCAACTATCAATCTGATTCAGATAAAGTTTTATAAATTTACTATTGTGCTTAATTACCTTTTATCGATACTTGACGATGTACGGATTCGAAGCCCTCACCTTCAACATTCATGGTGGGTACCTGGAGGCGATCGTGCGCGGCCACAGGGCAGGCCTGCTTACCGCCGCCGACTACAACAACCTCTGCCAGTGCGAAACCCTAGACGATCAAGAAGAGCAATATCATCTCGTTACCATTATCACCATGTAGTGGTAACCAAAAACCAGTAAATAAAACGATTGACATATTATCTCGTTACCACTATTTGTTTGAATATGCCTTAATTCGAGTGAAGAAATTTCACCATGAGTGATATATTAAATTTCCAGTGGTCACATTTGAAATATACATTAATATAGTGACCCGTATCTATATGTCAATTTTTTGTGGTAGATCGTGATCAAGAGGTGATATAGCGATAAAATCAGGAGAATTTTGCTTGGAAAATCAAGTCTCGCTATATTCATAAACATGCTACATGAGATTTTATACTTTTTTGGAGCAAGTACACACGCTTATGATGTATGTAATTTTTCATTAAATACGATAATAAGGGTAATAATGTATAATCAAAAAAAACATTATGAAGGTATCTGCAAATACTAATACATATAACAATATGTTAATGGCATATAAATTATTACCCTTTGGTAATAATATGCACTATACAACTGGCCCTAGGATATTCCAGTTTGGTATTTCAATCTAAATTTGAAATCAGATATTAAAGAAATATCGGTTATTCGCAATATTTCTTTTGATTATCCATCACATATTTATGTTTACTACGTGGCTTGTAATATATCGATTTTATATTGGTAAATAATTGTGGATACTTAATCCTAGGGCCAGGTTTATGCTAAGGGCTCCGAACAAATAGATTTTTGATGATCTGATCATGCTATAAGATATTGGGATTTTATAAGTTTGTTATAAGAAATCCGAGACCTGAAACTTGGGAAGAACTACTATCTAACAGTCAAATTTGTCAAGCAACTATTTGACCATGGCCAAAAGGACTGATTTTTCACCTAAGTCTTTGGACCTCACAGGTATATGCTTGATTATAATAGTCACTATGGGGTTCTAGATATTCCACCAACATCCCATCATGAGGATATTCGTGTCATGAATAGGTGCACCAACTTCGTTGGAAGCATGAATTCTTCTTAGAGTTACGTCGTTAATGTAACTTCTCTAACAACAGGAAATCTGCAACTGACGTCCTCACATTTACCATACAATCATTATTCCAGTGAGTTTGATACTTACTTCTGAATAAATTAATTTGCACAATATTATCTTTAGGAATGATATATTCTCTGGGTATATATATTAGCAATAAAATGAGCAAATTTAATATCCATAAAGAGTTATAGGGATGT
The DNA here is from genome assembly GCA_036321105.1 of Dracaena cambodiana. NCBI lineage: Eukaryota > Viridiplantae > Streptophyta > Magnoliopsida > Asparagales > Asparagaceae > Dracaena > Dracaena cambodiana. The sequence continues at coordinate 35,819,002 of JAYEPQ010000004.1, forward strand.
TTTTGAAGTAATATAGCCTATCTTATCATTATATGGCACTGAAATCCTGTTTATTAATCAACTCTGAACTATTTTTTTAATTCATTTAAAATTATTCATGGAAATTACTCATTTTCAATAGTATTCAAAGTTCGCGACCCTATAACAGGATTTGGATCATTTATATATTGTATATATTCAGTTATTATCGTTATTATAATTTATAATTGTAATGTTCAATTTATCTTATTTGTAATTGTTAATTTTAGTGCAGTTAAAAATTTAGTAGAATCAACAAGAAATTCTAGCAACCAGAAAGTAAATAAATTATATGATTTTATTAGTAATCATATAATTCTGAACTCGATTCTAGAATTAACATAGAGTATTGGGATTTATCTTACTCTGGGAATGGTGATGAATATATTAGAAAAGGATATGTCCTATCCCTTATATGGGTACGATGAGTTCCACCAACTATATATGTTTCCGGTCCACAAAATTGTGAGGCATAAGTATAGATCAATTAATTGGTTAGTTAATTGCTAACCGAGGTGCACCGTAACAATTAAAAGGACATTTGTAACCAATCAATATTTAGATTATCATAAATTTGGTGACTCATAACTAAATCTTTTATCATCAACCTCTCGATAACTATTATAATCAAGTTACATTGATTACTAATAAACAATTGGTGCAATTAATCAGTGCAATATAATGGTTCCAATATATTTGGATCAGACCCCTACGTTGTTGTAACTTGATATCTGAAATTTTAGGGGACCCATAACCCATAACTAGATTGTGTATATATATATATACACAATCGTATATATATATAAAGTAATATTAATGGCCAGAACCCACTATATAGTTTGTGACGGTTCTAGTTATAATCAAAGTGTTGATGAGTTGTATCACCACTTCGTTAGGCAGAGTTAAGAAATACCCAATTATCTAATTTGTCATAGTATGAAGCAAAATTATCTTAAAGTGTTATACATATATATATACATACAGAAAGAAAGAAGTTTTATCATATATTGTATTTGTACTGCAATATGTTAAATAAATTTACTATTGTGCTTCAAATTGATCTTTATCCTAGGAAGATTCTGAACTTCATATATCATTGCATCAGCGATATGTTTACAATAAACATATTTACTGGGTGTATGTGAATCTAATAAATGAAAAGTCTAATTTTTTAGTTACTCACGTGTACTCAGATTAGGGTTTGGTTCTCCGAGGCCTATATACTGGCGATATCCTTGTAATCTAGGATATTTATCATGTTATTTTATACTCGTAATTATCAATAAAATTAGGGTTTTGCCTAAGAGGTGACGGTCGCCATACCGAAATCTAGAGTTACCTTTTGCTGCTCATCATTATTTCTTAGGTAATCTTCTTTTATTTTTATTTTTTCTTAAGATGGGTAGCTGATAAATTACATATAGAAATATGTAAGTAGAGCTCCAAATAGGGCCTTATCAACCCTATCTTTATCCCTATCAACACTCACAATCCATCACATATTGTGAAATCTTATAATTCAACTGTACTTGTACATATATTAATTTACCAATATATAAGTATAACTTACGTACAGGTCTGAACTCACTGTCAATGAAGATAATCAATATTTGCCTTCTAGCAGGAATATATGTCAGTTTCATTATATTTCACATAACTTAAATCTTTATAGGACGAACTCAGTTCCAATATCTTTATCACTCCATGTATCACTTTTAAAGTTTGAGAATAAATTTCAGCTCTTACTGGAATGTTATGGTCGCATAATGATTGTAAAGGTTGACGAAATGAAGGCTAGAAGTGCATATGTATTAGGTCATATAAATTATTTGGTGAATTTGGCATAAGTATTACCTACATAACTATTATTGCTTGTCTAACAGGACATGGGACAATTTAAGGTATTATAATCAAAATTATATAACATATTGTTCTCTAACCCAATATAGCTATAAACCAAAAAAAATCACGGTTTATGGATATACATATATTATGAATTTTGTTATAAAGAAACGTCATTTTCTCTTCGATAGAGTCTACACTTCGTTGGAAGCATGAATTAGTCACAAATCACAAGCTCAACTAACGTAACTCTAACAACAGGAAGTAGGTTATTTGGACCTTAATATCAACTGACGTATTTTATAGGATATCCTTTAATATGAATACTCCTCACGTCAGTCGATTAGAGAATAGGTTGAACATCTAACAATAATCATAGCTCAACTGACGTAACAACAATTCATGAATTAGTGCATATTTCAGTTGCAGATTACCTATGTGAGAACCATAAAATAAAATGCACTTTCAGTTTCTATTGTTCAATAAAACATCGTCCATAACATGAATAAGCTAGGTAGAAGTAAGTATTGTTTTCATATAAAATATGCCATCAAATGACCCACATAAGCATTTTATCAACTAATCGTTCATACGAAGTTTAAAGTAACCCATAACTTTAAACTTCTATAGGATATACATAGTAAATCGTTGCTTAATACCACTCAGTTTCGGAACCATTATATGGTGCCGAAACTCACTAGTATATAATTACACAGGATTGCCCTTCCTAGTTAATAAATTGATTACAATAGGGTCGCGATCAATTTATTAGCACGAACAATGCCATTCTGTTATGGACGATGTTTTATGTGAATGTGTGAAAACAGAATTTATAGGTAGACCCTCACGTGTTTGTCCAGCTATGCTAATAATCTTTTGTTAAGATTTTGAGATATGGAGATCCGTAAGTACTAGTTTTTTGCAACTGACGTAACTCTAACAATAGGAAATCTGCAACTGACGTCCTCACATTTACCATACAATCATTATTCCAGTGAGTTTGATACTTACTTCTGAATAAAATTAGGTAGTTATACTTAATAGACAAGTACAGTTATCTTACTTAAATGGATTTTATAGTATTTAATGAAGGTTCTTCTTAATTGAATATTTTGGAATCTGCTCATAGGTGTGATAATAGATAAGCAATTACTAAGGAATGTAGTGGATGTTAGGAGGAAGGTGAACTAATTGATTCACATAGGTAATCAATTGCTTTTGGAAAAAAAAATTTCTTCTGTTTTAATTTATTTTTAAAGAAAGTAAAAAAATTCTAAAATTTGTTTTTTGCAAAAAATCAAGCTATTCATAAATTGATGAGTGTTATTTAGATTTGAGGTTTGATAGGATAGTAGATTAGATAATACACTTTGAATTTTATGAAGAAAATCAAAATCCAAAAATAGATACCCATAATAATAATTTTGAGATAATTATACATTTATTTTTTCACTTTATAATGGTCTATTAGGTCAGGGTGAAAATAATAATAATTGAGCAGTCTTTACTCTCTATAAAATAAAAAAATAAAATAAAATGAAGGAAAAGAAAAGGGAATAAAGAGGTGAGTTTGGCAATGATCCTTTATAAATAAATAGTTTTTTTAAGAATTGTCAAGTAGTTGGGCATTTATGCCTAAGTAAGCATGAATATTTACAAGAATGATAATTTTAAAGAAATTGAATATGATCCGAGTAATTGGGATTTGTTCCTAAGCAAGTGTGAATATTCACACAAAAAGCGAAATATTCAATGAAAAAGAGAAAATAAAAAATAAAAGAAAAAATTTAGCGGAAAAATTAATCAAAAGTAAAGTTTGAACACAAAATCAAAATAAACCATCATGCATGAACGTAAATGTAAGAGCTAAAGAATTATCTGTTAGTGGATATTGAAAGATAGAATTTGCGTTTTTTTTATTAAAAAAGTTGATTTGACTTGAAATTTACTTTGAAAATTAATGATCTAAATAGATGTTCTTCTCCAACTGAATTATGAATATTCGTTTGATTATAATAGTCACACATTCGTTTGTAATATCAATAGTCAGTGACTATTATAGTGGATTTAAGAAATCTGATAGGAAATCTGTTGTATAGTGCCAGTTGTGACTATTTAAGAAAATAATTCTTGAATCCGGCATACACAAGTTTATGTATAAAGGAGATGTTAGGATTTTTTGTATTTTATTTTAGAACTTTTATTGTTTTTGAATTTTAGAATTTCTATATTTTTCACCTTAGGTAGTTTTCTGAATGCTTTTGAAAAAAAAAATTTCTTCTGTTTTAATTTATTTTTAAAGAAAGTAAAAAAATTCTAAAATTTGTTTTTTGCAAAAAATCAAGCTATTCATAAATTGATGAGTGTTATTTAGATTTGAGGTTTGATAGGATAGTAGATTAGATAATACACTTTGAATTTTATGAAGAAAATCAAAATCCAAAAATAGATACCCATAATAATAATTTTGAGATAATTATACATTTATTTTTTTACTTTATAATGGTCTATTAGGTCAGGGTGAAAATAATAATAATTGAGCAGTCTTTACTCTCTAAAAAATAAATAAAATAAAATAAAATGAAGGAAAAGAAAAAGGAATAAAGAGGTGAGATTGGCAATGATCCTTTATAAATAAATAGTTTTTTTAAGAATTGTCAAGTAGTTGGGCATTTATGACTAAGTAAGCATGAATATTTACAAGAATGATAATTTTAAAGAAATTGAATATGATCCAAGTAATTGGGATTTGTTCATAAGCAAGTGTGAATATTCACACAAAAAGCAAAATATTCAATGAAAAAGAGAAAATAAAAAATAAAAGAAAAAATTTAGCAGAAAAATTAATCAAAAGTAAAGTTTGAACACAAAATCAAAATAAACCATCACGCGTGAACGTAAATGTAAGAGCTAAAGAATTATCGGTTAGTGGATATTGAAAGATAGAATTTGCATTTTTTTTATTAAAAAAGTTGATTTGACTTGAAATTTACTTTGAAAATTAATGATCTAAATAGATGTTCTTCTCCAACTGAATTATGAATATTCGTTTGATTATAATAGTCACACATTCGTTTGTAATATCAATAGTCAGTGACTATTATAGTGGATTTAAGAAATCTGATAGGAAATCTGTTGTATAGTGCCAGTTGTGACTATTTAAGAAAATAATTCTTGAATCCGGCATACACAAGTTTATGTATAAAGGAGATGTTAGGAATTTTTGTATTTTATTTTAGAACTTTTATTGTTTTAGAATTTTAGAATTTCTTTATTTTTCACTTTAGGTAGTTTTCTGAATGCTTTTGAAAAAAAAAAATTCTTCTGTTTTAATTTATTTTTAAAGAAAGTAAAAAAATTCTAAAATTTGATTTTTGCAAAAAATCAAGCTATTCATAAATTGATGAGTGTTATTTAGATTTGAGGTTTGATAGGATAGTAGATTAGATAATACACTTTGAATTTTATGAAGAAAATCAAAATCCAAAAATAGATACCCATAATAATAATTTTGAGATAATTATACATTTATTTTTTCACTTTATAATGGTCTATTAGGTCAGGGTGAAAATAATAATAATTGAGCAGTCTTTACTCTCTAAAAAATAAAAAAATAAAATAAAATGAAGGAAAAGAAAAAGGAATAAAGAGGTGAGTTTGGCAATGATCCTTTATAAATAAATAGTTTTTTTAAGAATTGTCAAGTAGTTGGGCATTTATGCCTAAGTAAGCATGAATATTTACAAGAATGATAATTTTAAAGAAATTGAATATGATCCGAGTAATTGGGATTTGTTCCTAAGCAAGTGTGAATATTCACACAAAAAGCGAAATATTCAATGAAAAAGAGAAAATAAAAAATAAAAGAAAAAATTTAGCGGAAAAATTAATCAAAAGTAAAGTTTGAGCACAAAATTAAAATAAACCATCACGCGTGAACGTAAATGTAAGAGCTAAAGAATTATCTGTTAGTGGATATTGAAAGATAGAATTTGCATTTTTTTCATTAAAAAAGTTGATTTGACTTGAAATTTACTTTGAAAATTAATGATCTACAACTATTAATTATTTTGGAGATTATGGATATTAATTATAGAAAATACTAAAATATTCTTTCTTTATTTTGTATATAATTTTTTGTTTTTCTTGATTTTGGTTATCTTTATTTTCTTTTTATTTATTTCTTAATCTTCCATTTTCATTAATTTTGTGGGTATATTAATTGCAAACTCTCGCAAGATACAACTCGTCCACTAGGGTGATCTAGGGGTATAACTGTTTTGCACATATTAAGTGTAATCGCAATTTCTGCAAATGTGAGTTACAATTTTCTTTTTCTTTTTAGACTTAAATTTTACTCGAGAACTAGCAAAAGATAAGTGTGGACGTGTGATAATTTCTATATATTGCATATTGATATCCCTCATCTTATCTATTTTTGTATAAAAATAATATTACTCGGGCATGTTTAGTTATCATTTTCAGGTTAAGTCTCGTGCAGCAAGGATTACATAAAATTAGTTGTAGACATGGAAAAACTGAGTCCAGAAGAAACTTAAAAGATAAAATCTGTAGAATCAAAAAGTTCAGTCATAAAGTCCAAATCCAACCATGAAAATAGGATGATCAGCGCATGAAGAGCAAGTACTAGAAAGATGAAAGTCAAAAGTGATTATAGGTATGTATGTAAGTACTTTTTTGGAGTACGATTGGCAGATATCAATACTGACTTTTCATAAGGGTAATGAAAGTCAAATAACTCTGGCATCATATTCAAGGTGATCAAGTACAGTTGTCTTACTTAAATGGATTTTATAGTATTTAATGAAGGTTCTTCTTAATTGAATATTTTGGAATCTGCTCATAGGTGTGATAATAGATAAGCAATTACTAAGGGATGTAGTGGATGTTAGGAGGAAGGTGAAATAATTGATTCACATAGGTAATCATTATTCATAAATATTAACTTTGTTGGAGTACGATTTAGGTATTTGGGTTATGATCCTATTAATCAATTTATCATACCTTCAGTTATGATCGTACATTGTGATGATCAAATAATTTATGTGGAGATGATTCATGTTAAGATTTCACTGCATTATTTGAATACATGGTTAATTAGCCATATAATATGTCATCATTAGCCACAGAAGGTCCTGACTCTCCCTCATCGGATCTTAAGCTTCACATGAAAAAGATATCTCAACAAAAGGACAAATGGAGCCTAATATATCCAAAAGAAAAAAGAGAGATTAGATGTACGGGCCCCATCAAAAAGCTTCATCAAGAAGAAGCCCTTGCATTAGTCTCCAAGTCTACAGTATGAATACAACAGTACGGTCCCTGACAGTAACAGTACAGATTCATGACAAAGACTTCTACAGTAAAGATTCCTGACATCAACTGTCGGTAGATATTTTTTCTATGAAAACAAAAGATTGGACTGTTGTGGACTTTTGAAATCGTCCATCAATAACAAATTTTCAAAAAAAAACTAACAACCAGAACCCTAAATCTATCTGTTTAGGTATAATTAAGTATAACTACCTAAATTATATCTTAAACTAACAACCAAATTGTGGTGAGCTTTTATTTTTAAATATTGGTTGAAGATATTGCATTTCTAATTGCAATATTTTAACCTAGTCTGATCAATATAGACTCTTTCCACCACTTCACCAGTATTTTTGAAGCTACATTTTCCTAAGTTATGCCTAACTTGATCGTTATGTACTATTATATTGGAACCATTATATTGCTTGTCTGGTTAATGTAACTTGATATCTAATCGTACTGTTTGTCCATATCCAATTGATCGTACATAGTTTCAATATCGTACATTGTAAAATTGTTTGATTAGACTGATTTTCTGATTTAGCCCCGCCTTAAATTCATCAGACATGGTTCTAGATATTCCACCAACATCCCATCACGTGGGTATGAATAATGATTACCTATGTGAATCAATTAGTTCACCTTCCTCCTAACATCCACTACATCTCTTAGTAATTGCTTATCTATTATCACACCTATGAGCAGATTCCAAAATATTCAATTAAGAAGAACCTTCATTAAATACTATAAAATCCATTTAAGTAAGACAACTATACTTGTCTATTAAGTATAACTACCTAATTTTATTCAGAAGTAAGTATCAAACTCACTGGAATAATGATTGTATGGTAAATGTGACGACGTCAGTTGCAGATTTCCTGTTGTTAGAGATACGTCAGTTGCAAATAAAAAGTACTTACGGATCTCCATATCTCAAAATCTTAACAAAAGATTATTAGCATAGCTGGACAAACACGTGAGGGTCTACCTATAAATTCTGTTTTCACACATTCACATAAAACATCGTCCATAACATGAATAAGCTAGGTAGAAGTAAGTATTGTTTTCATATAAAATATGCCATCAAATGACCCACATAAGCATTTTATCAACTAATCGTTCATACGAAGTTTAAAGTAACCCATAACTTTAAACTTCTGTAGGATATACATAGTAAATCGTTGCTTAATACCACTCAGTTTCGGAACCATTATATGGTGCCGAAACTCACTAGTATATAATTACACAGGATTGCCCTTCCTAGTTAATAAATTGATTACAATATGGTCGCGATCAATTTATTAGCACGAACAATGCCATTCTGTTATGGACGATGTTTTATGTGAATCTGTGAAAACAGAATTTATAGGTAGACCCTCACGTGTTTGTCCAGCTATGCTAATAATCTTTTGTTAAGATTTTGAGATATGGAGATCTGTAAGTACTGGTTTTTTGCAACTGACGTAACTCTAACAACAGTAAATCTGCAACTGACGTCCTCACATTTACCATACAATCATTATTCCAGTGAGTTTGATACTTACTTCTGAATAAAATTAGATAGTTATACTTAATAGACAAGTACAGTTGTCTTACTTAAATGGATTTTATAGTATTTAATGAAGGTTCTTCTTAATTGAATATTTTGGAATCTGCTCATAGGTGTGATAATAGATAAGCAATTACTAAGGGATATAGTGGATGTTAGGAGGAAGGTGAACTAATTGATTCACATAGGTAATCATTATTCATAAATATTAACTTTGTTGGAGTATGATTTAGGTATTTGGGTTATGATCCTATTAATCAATTTATCATACCTTCAGTTATGATCGTACATTGTGATGATCAAATAATTTATGTGGAGATGATTCATGTTAAGATTTCACTGCATTATTTGAATACATGGTTAATTAGCCATATAATATGTCATCATTAGCCACAGAAGGTCCTGACTCTCCCTCATCGGATCTTAAGCTTCACATGAAAAAGATATCTCAACAAAAGGACAAAGGGAGCCTAATATATCCAAAAGAAAAAAGAGAGATTAGATGTACGGGCCCCATCAAAAAGCTTCATCAAGAAGAAGCCCTTGCATTAGTCTCCAAGTCTACAGTATGAATACAATAGTACGGTCCCTGACAGTAACAGTACAGATTCATGACAAAGACTTCTACAGTAAAGATTCCTGACATCAACTGTCGGTAGATATTTTTTCTATGAAAACAAAAGATTGGACTGTTGTGGACTTTTGAATTCGTCCATCAATAACAAATTTTCAAAAAAAAACTAACAACCAGAACCCTAAATCTATCTGTTTAGGTATAATTAAGTATAACTACCTAAATTATATCTTAAACTAACAACCAAATTATAGTGAGCTTTTATTTTTAAATATTGGTTGAAGATATTGCATTTCTAATTGCAATATTTTAACCTAGTCTGATCAATATAGACTCTTTCCACCACTTCACCAGTATTTTTGAAGCTACATTTTCCTAAGTTATGCCTAACTTGATCGTTATGTACTATTATATTGGAACCATTATATTGCTTGTCTGGTTAATGTAACTTGATATCTAATCGTACTGTTTGTCCATATCCAATTGATCGTACATAGTTTCAATATCGTACATTGTAAAATTGTTTGATTAGACTGATTTTCTGATTTAGCCCCGCCTTAAATTCATCAGACATGGTTCTAGATATTCCACCAACATCCCATCATGTGGGTATGAATAATGATTATCTATGTGAATCAATTAGTTCACCTTCCTCCTAACATCCACTACATCCCTTAGTAATTGCTTATCTATTATCACACCTATGAGCAGATTCCAAAATATTCAATTAAGAAGAACCTTCATTAAATACTATAAAATCCATTTAAGTAAGACAACTGTACTTGTCTATTAAGTATAACTACCTAATTTTATTCAGAAGTAAGTATCAAACTCACTGGAATAATGATTGTATGGTAAATGTGAGGACGTCAGTTGCAGATTTCCTGTTGTTAGAGTTACGTCAGTTGCAAATAAAAAGTACTTACGGATCTCCATATCTCAAAATCTTAACAAAAGATTATTAGCATAGCTGGACAAACACGTGAGGGTCTACCTATAAATTCTGTTTTCACACATTCACATAAAACATCGTCCATAACATGAATAAGCTAGGTAGAAGTAAGTATTGTTTTCATATAAAATATGCCATCAAATGACCCACATAAGCATTTTAACAACTAATCGTTCATACGAAGTTTAAAGTAACCCATAACTTTAAACTTCTGTAGGATATACATAGTAAATCGTTGCTTAATACCACTCAGTTTCGGAACCATTATATGGTGCCGAAACTCACTAGTATATAATTACACAGGATTGCCCTTCCTAGTTAATAAATTGATTACAATAGGGTCGCGATCAATTTATTAGCACGAACAATGCCATTCTGTTATGGACGATGTTTTATGTGAATCTGTGAAAACAGAATTTATAGGTAGACCCTCACGTGTTTGTCCAGCTATGCTAATAATCTTTTGTTAAGATTTTGAGATATGGAGATCCGTAAGTACTGGTTTTTTGCAACTGACGTAACTCTAACAATAGGAAATCTGCAACTGACGTCCTCACATTTACCATACAATCATTATTCCAGTGAGTTTGATACTTACTTCTGAATAAAATTAGGTAGTTATACTTAATAGACAAGTACAGTTGTCTTACTTAAATGGATTTTATAGTATTTAATGAAGGTTCTTCTTAATTGAATATTTTGGAATCTGCTCATAGGTGTGATAATAGATAAGCAATTACTAAGGGATGTAGTGGATGTTAGGAGGAAGGTGAACTAATTGATTCACATAGGTAATCATTATTCATAAATATTAACTTTGTTGGAGTACGATTTAGGTATTTGGGTTATGATCCTATTAATCAATTTATCATACCTTCAGTTATGATCATACATTGTGATGATCAAATAATATTAAAGGGTCATTTGATCGCGATCTCTATCATTCTAAATAATAGAACCCAAATACCTAAATTGACCTCAATTGGCGATAATGGGTGCACCATCTTTCCTATGTATATCCTATGGGTTCTCCCATAGGTAATCACACCTATCATTATCGATGGTAAATTACGTAACTCTAACAACAGGAAATCTGCAACTGACGTCCTCACATTTACCATACAATCATTATTCCAGTGAGTTTGATACTTACTTCTGAATAATATTAGGTAGTTATACTTAATAGACAAGTACAGTTGTCTTACTTAAATGGATTTTATAGTATTTAATGAAGGTTCTTCTTAAATAGATATATAAGGTCCATTTCTATGGGTTAAAATCAATTGTCACTATACTAATCACATGATCAATATAAATGAGTTAAAATAAGTAATAACACATTCAGTGATTCAATCTTGGAGGCGTTAACCCATATAAGGTAGCTTAACTCCCTAGTTTATTTTATTTTCAAATTTAACCAATCAACTTCCAACCAATTCATGCTTTTCTTTTTTATTTCTCATAACCTATAGTTTTAATGTCAGACACAATCGTAAAATATTGTATTCTCGATAGAATGATCTTTTGTTTACTTTCCGAGTGCCATTTATCGATCTCCTGTGTTTGGGAGTGCACGTTTCAAGTTGCATCAAGATTTTGATACCATTACCGAGAATTTGTACTATTGTGTTCTACACTTTTGAAAATGTTACAATTTACACGTTATTAACTACTGTAGATTTTAAATTTGTATGACCAGTTGGAGAAGAACATCTAACGATTGACTTGTAAGGTTGGACCTTACCTAGCTTCTCTCTGTACTCAGATCTACTATGAGTCATCATTATCGATGGTGAGAACCCACAGGATAATAGAAATGTTTTATTAAGGACGTCAGTAAGAAATGGATTATTCCTGTTGTACAAATATTTCCTTAAGTAAAAAGTTTAAAACGGCCTTGTATGGCCAATATGTATAAATCATATCTAATTCATTTCAATCTTAATTAAGAAAAAGCATTCCAATTGAGTTAACTACAAAAGCCAACTGGATGGTTTAGATAAATGAAGGTACTAATTCTTTACCAATATATCTACCTTGACAGATTGTGAAATCTTATTGTCAGAGGTGCACCAACTTTCTTATATAAAATCTAAGCATAATATGAACAATGCCATTCTATTAATATGTCATATAAAACTCTTTCTGCCAAATCCTTTGACATGATTCTGAAATAATTGAAGGGACAATTGGTTATAAGGGTTACACAGGATCAGATGGGTTACACAGAATGTACGATCTATAACTTGCATACTCATATCAATAAAATTTACCTATAATATATTTATCGATTATTCCATAAGTCGATTTTTTGGTTCATATAACCTACCCCAAATACTTGGGATAAAAGGCTTAGTTGTTGTTGTTAATAAATTGATTAATAGGATATCCTATTAATCATCGTACAATGTAACTTGATTATAATAGTTATCGAGAGGTTGATGATAAAAGATTTAGTTATGAGTCACCATCATTATCGATGGTGACTCATAGGTGCACCAACTTTCTTATATAAAATCTAAGTATAATATGAACAATGCCATTCTGTTAATATGTCATATAAAACTCTTTCTGCCAAATCCTTTGACATGATTCTGAAATAATTGAAGGGACAATTGGTTATAAGGGTTACACAGGATCAGATAGGTTACACAGAATGTACGATCTATAACTTGCATACTCAGATCAATAAAATTTACCTATAATATATTTATCGATTATTCTGTAAGTCGATTTTTTGGTTCATATAACCTACCCCAAATACTTGGGATAAAAGGCTTAGTTGTTGTTGTTGTTGTTGATATCTGAAGTTATATGTTGAATAGAGAGTTTTGTCATGAAATTGCCAAGGAAGATATTGTTAAGATTTTTATTTCTACATATGTGGTAAATTGTGCCGAAACTCATGAAGATCTGATCCAAATACTTTGACATAACCAAAGTGTTAGTGGTAAATCGTTGCTTAAGACCAATGTGGTATCAGATGGAGGAGGAACTCAAGATATATGTGTACACACACACATGATAAGATACAGAATTTAAGGATATTGAAGGGCGCAATGAGTATAGAAAATGATACAGAAATTTCTATTAGGTTACAATTCATATTTAATGCTTAAAATATAGGGAAAGAATATACTGGTTGAGCAAAGTTGATAACTAATATCTCTGCTAGCTTCGCACATTACACCACACGAAATGATCCATTTTCTCTGATATTAATATTGTATTAATATCATACGCAATACATATATTTTAATGGTATTATAATTATCCTCACAATTAATTTAACCAATCATTTTGTGTGTATTCCGACCCACTTTTTTGCACTTAAAACTTATACTGAAATTTATAAAATGATTTATTGAGAAATGCCAATTGCCTTTCTTTATTGCACTATATATGCTTCATAGAGTTTCATAGGATCATAAAAAAGTTCTTATTATTGCATACATAAATACATATGCATACACAATGTTCTAAATATCGGATGGAGGGTTTTGGATTTCTCCAAGTGGGCCATATGTTTATTGTAACTATAAGGAGAGTATTCCCACATTTAGCTCTGGGAATCTTTATCTTATCACTTTTGTTTCTTCTGTCTGAAGTGATATATTCTTACAGGGTTAATGATATCTGTTGAATACCTATTTGTAACATTTATCCTGTACTGTGTATATACCTGGTCGGTATATACAATAAATGCTGCTGAAATACTATTTGTTATAGCTCTCACCATGTTTCTCTTCTTCAAAATCTTGATTGATATATCATTATTGTTTTTTATTATAATGATATAATAACCATAGAATTTAAGGCTTAATTCGAGTGAAGAAATTAAGCAAAAACCGCAAGACTTGATGTTTCTTTAGTCTGGGTTTATTATAGTCTGAAATTTGTTTCAGACTATAATTAATACTACAGGTGCACCAACTAACCAAAGTGATAGACTAATGTAGGGTATCGCCAATTGAGCTCAACTAATTCTCCGGAAGGTGAACTAATTGATTCACATAGGTAATCATTATTCATACCCACATGATGGGATGTTGGTGGAATATCTAGAACCATGTCTGATGAATTTAAGGCGGGGCTAAATCAGAATATTCCTGACTGTATATATATATATATATGTATGTATATATATATATACAGTCATATATATATTATTTATACCCTGATTTAGCCCTATCTTCAGGACTAAATCAGACATAACCATCCATTCTATGGTTACTAAAAAATAAAGCTAAGAAATGGTATGTTTATTAACGGCCAATTAGTTACTTGACTGACAATATATTAGCCAATCTGACTATAATAAGTCTTAATAAATATCACTAATATTTATTATAGTCGCTTACTTGGAGCGATAAGAAGTGGGACCCTGAGTAACAAGATTCCCAGAGTTAATTCATATAATTTAATTTTGATACATGGTTTGAGTTTACCGATCGTAAGCATATACTGAGGGTTATTTGAGATATATGTATAATAAAATAATTCATGTCACAATCGTAAAATATTGTACCATACGTATCTCTGCGCTACCATATATCACGTTAGAGATTCCGCAATAATATTTAGATAAAAAACTAAATATTTAAAATTTCATTGAATATTTTGGTGATGTATACAGATAAGCAATGAAGATTATTGATTTCTTAATAAGGCATAAATTATGGATCATATTTTTTGCTAATAAGCATAACTTCATGAATAGTCATCCACTTTCTATTTTCACTTGATAATTAAGATAAGTGTACTCGGGACATCATAATTCTTATGTTATGGCACAAACAAAATAATTTCAATGATTTACATCATAATTTGAGTAACGAAACAAAGATGATGGTTATGGCTGTGATAATTCTTAAAATAATCAAAAAAGTATATCTAATAAGCATTGGTATCAAACAATGGCACCCTACACCTAGGGCAATTTATGTTATAAACAAAGCACTTTTGTTCATGTGATGTATTAGTCACCTGGCAAAATTGACTTTAAAAATAAGGAGAAGTTATGCTTAATCTCCATATCCCTGACACTCCAATTTATTTCACCCCAAATTATTTCACCCCAAATTATTGCTTCGCACATTTATCTAATAATTCCGACCGGGTTCATAATGGAGATCAACGCACAACCCATCAATTTATCTAATACATGTGCACATTATTTTTACGATCAAAGTCCTATGGACAAGTGTAGTTTCAAACTAGATATGTTTGTGCATATTCTTATCTTAACATTACCAGATTGAGCTTGATAAAGTTAAGAGAAACATCCATATAAAATACAAGCAAAATACAACTTCTCTAATTATGAATATTCGTAGTAATCAATTATGTAATTTTCCACACTTAAATGTAGCTTGGTAGACATAATTATTCCATCGGCATATATTTACGATGAATTTACCCAACACTCTTGTGTAACCAATGATTTAGAATCCATTTCCTAGAAGCCACAGAAAGAGGAAAGGTCATCTGTCCAGCAGCCACTGGAGGGGATTGTGCGTTGATCTCCATTAGTATAAGATAATCCGTTTCCAACATAAGAAGCCATATGCCCTGTATATAATATATCAAAATCTTGTATCAGTGTTGATAAGATTAGATATCTGTTGGCAGATTTGTGCTAACAGATAGGATATGGGTTAAATTCATACAACTTGGAAATCCCATTGAAAAATGTGCGTAAATCCTATCTTAATCTAATTCAAAATCAGGTCTAACACGAAAGTATTTTTTTGTTCTTCTCTCAATGGCTTCAAATCCTATCATAAATATTGTAATCATAAGTATTTTTTTGTTGATATATATACATATACATAACGCTCTAATAACCGTTTCGAATTATCTATGATCCAAAATCAGGTCTGAATGGTGATAACCGTCCGTACAAAATGCGAGACATCACGTTTATTTCCTAATATCTCCAATATTGCTAATAGGATACCAGTACTAAAGTAGTGATATGATATGTACATCATTGCCGAATTATGATACCACAATCCTTCCTCTAGATACTGATTATGAGATTTTAAGCATTGGAAATAACATATATAGTACAGAGGTGAAATCTTAACATGAAATTATATATATATATAATTCTATAGTATAGAGAAGAGACATAAATATATTAATTTGATTGCATTATTAATAGAGTCAAACCAATATTATAATCTAAGCTCAGGACCTGTGGTAATAAGCATAACTTCATGAATAATTTACTAAACACTCTCGTTGTAATATATTAGGAATCAATTTCCTAATATCCTTGCCAGAACCAATGCAATCAATTGTTTTATGTGGGATTTGGTGTCTTGACAAACACAAAGCACTATAGATGGTTAAACATCCTTAATTGTTTTAACATAAGGATGGCTAACAGCATTCTAAGCTGAAGATTTACAAACAATAACGTGTATTGTTAGATACCAATGCTTAATATAGCAATAACGGTAACGTGATGTTTTGCCTCCGTTAGGTTATGTCTTATATAGCGTAACGTATTACGTAAGTTATGCAATTTTTTATTTATTTAATAAAAATAAATATAAAATTATATAAAATAATTTTTATAAATTGTAAAATAAAGTTAAAAGTTCTAAAAAGAAATATTTTAGTGAGATCATTATTATGCAATTTTCATATGTAGAGCTAAGACATTTAAATATATCTGAACTAGGAGAGTACCCTAGTTCAGATATATGAGATCAATTTATCTAAAAGTTGATCACTAGGAAAAATCAGATACACAATTATAGCCAAAATTTTGTGTAGTGGCCACTGACCTCCTTATGGGTTTATATACTCATATATATGGATCTACCTTCTTTTGAACACATGATTTGGAACATTAAGAGATGATGTTATGTGCAGATATAACAGCATATTTCAGTATTGAATTATGTCTATAGTGACCGGCATGGCATAATATGGTTGCATATTCGTGCAGTTGCTACCATTATAACAAATATGGAATATTACCTCCAACTAGAACAATCAATTTATATGACTGAAATTAAAGCAGAGTCAGGAATCTAACACTGTCTCCACAATCTTGAGACAGTTATTCATATGTATCATGATCCCTCATGTTGTTACATAGTTATATAACAGTACTATGCCTCTGAATTATGGATCAATATAGCCTCAGATTTGACGGTAATGTCTAATAGTCAACACAATATCATTATAGGAACATATAATGATCACAAAAATCCCTTCTCATTCTTCTTCACATTATAATAGTAAATATTACTATTATTTATGTTAATAGTAATATTTAATCTAAAAAAATATTACTATTAGAGGCCAATTGAATATTATCTTCGTACTGGGTATAACTAAGCCAAATATGAAAATTATCTCCCTATCAAGTTAACAGTTACCTCTGATAGTCCGATTTTAAGGCTAAATACGTTAACCGTCATCTCTGTTTAGTCAGCTTGTTTCTATCACGACCATCATACCTGTCCCAATTTCAGGTATGTGAATGTATAATATGCCATGTAATATATTTATCAAGATTCGATATATTCATGTATATCTTATATAAGAACTTCCTACATGGATATGAATTCTAAACTAGAATTCTAAACTTTCTAGTTTAGAATACATATAATAAACCAACACTTCCAAATATGATACAAGTTAGTCTACCTAACTTGTAGGTATCTGCCAATACCTGTAGGCATCTTCCACTACTCCGCCAACTAGGATTCCTGACTAATTTTTTTACCTCATATGAACGTATATAGTGTTATCAATTTATAATAAATTGATAACACTAAAGATTGACTAAAAAATTGAATATAAATTAAAGCATGTAGGAAATCAACTTAAAACAAAACACATGCACCAATGCATGTTACAGGTTGTTGACGTTCTTCACAAAGGGGCATCAACTGGGCATTCATTTTTTGTACTTTTGAGACCAAATTTGCACATTTTTTCAGCAGAGTTCATATCATTTTTAGATGGTCCGACTTATTCTTACTTCTAAGTACGTCTAATTTTACCTTATATTATAGTGATTGCATTATATTTTGCGCAAATATCTTTTCTATGGGCCGTAATTAGTGAAATACTAGTTCTTTCTACAATTAACTTGTATACTTCCAAGCAAATACTCCATAAATTTTCAATGATTAGATAGAAAAATGAGCAATTTGGATTAGACAAGTTCAGTACATACTAGGTAAAATCAGCTTGTTTATGAATTAAAGCAGTAAACTTCAAAATAAAGCAGTATACTTGTGTTCATTGTAGTACAACTGAATAAAAGGGATATGTTAAGTTTGTTTATTTGCCATTTTCTCACTCCGTCGTCTTGAATTTACCCACTCCAATTTTGATAAGAATGTTGTCAAGGCACTTGTTCAGCCAGCAAATGACTAGCTGAGGTGGTGAATAACTTTCGGTGCTTGTCTCTAAATCCATTTTATTCATGCCTAATTGGTATCTCAGTCTACTCGCCTAAAAAAATTGAATACATAAATGAAGGAAAATTAATAATTATAGATTTGAGGAGCTTGGATAACAAATAATTGACAAAATACAACCCTTTTATTGAGCACAGTGACAACAAAAATCAAGGTTCTTTGAATAATGGACACAAGTTTATCTGTGCTTTAGTACCAAGAGCTGATAAATTTCATGGCATAGTACTCTAGTAAAGACAGAAAGAAGAAAATCATGAAGATCTACATCTAAGTGGAGGACTTAGAATAACAAAATTGAAATCCCCTCCAGTGGCTGCTGGACAGATGACCTTTCCTCTTTCTGTGGCTTCTAGGAAATGGATTCTAAATCATTGGTTACACAAGAGTGTTGGGGGAGAGAGTAAGGGGAGAAAAAGATTGGTAGGCTCCTGATAAAATAATAAATTACAAGGACAGAGTGGTATTTTTGGAAGAGTACTAGCTATAGGTAATTTTATTGTACCATTATTTTATGCCTTGGATATACAAGGCCTTAGACCGAACGTAATATGATCGGAGGGGTTTAAAAAATAGTTGACTTGGTCAAGGTCAAGAGGCTTAATCCAAAATCAGAGTCATATGAGGGGTGTCAATATCAATATGCACAATGAGAATTATCTGAAGGTATACTGGAATAAGATAAGATTAGATATATGTTTGTTGAATTGGTGGTAATGTTAAATATGAATCGACTTTGATGGTAATGTTTAGCGCAATATCTCCAGGTAGCCTAAAAGAAGATTAGATATCAAGTACAATTCCAGCAACCTGAAGAAGTACTTTTCTAGATATACAGTTCCATATTCAGATATGTAAGTATACCGGGTGACTTAAGCGCTCATATTTAAAAATGTTCGTATATTTCTTACGAAAATAATTTTCATACCAACTTTATTTTTAATCAGCACTTTAAAATACTTTCCTTTGTATAATAGACCTTCAGATACATAGATATATTGGAGATATTGCGCTAATAAAAAATATGTATTAGCGCAATATTGGAGATATTATGCTAAATGTTAGATAGAATCCATCACGTTTATTAAACGTCATGATCACCACTTAAGAAGGTAATTGAGTAACATGACAAGCGCTGATTAAAAAGATTTCACCTAAGAAGATATAATAACAAGAATATGCATAAATTAATAAAGCAATATATAATGGTTTTTGATATCAACCTTGACTTTCAATGGAGTTTATCAATGTAGGACAAGTTAAAAGAACGAAGAGAAAACCGAAGAAAATATGGACGGAGGTGATACGAAAAGATATGGATTCTAGAGGTTTAAATGAGGAGATATTACTTGATAAAAATGAATGGAGAAGGACTATCAAAGTGATCGATCCGGCGTGATTCTTTTTTGGCTCATATAACCTACCCCAAATACTTGGGATAAAAGGCTTAGTTGTTGTTGTTGTTGATATCTGAAGTTATATGTTGAATAGACAGTTTTGTCATGAAATTGCCAAGGAAGATATTGTTAAGATTTTTATTTCTACATATGTGGTAAATTGTGCCGAAACTCATGAAGATCTGATCCAAATACTTTGACATAACCAAAGTCAAGGTTGATAAAAACCAATACGATGGGTATGACGGATATGCTAATTTGACAAAACTATAACAAGAATCTTTAAGAGGTGTTCACTACAAAAGGGGGGAGCATTGAACTAACGATTGAAACTAGCTGGTTGTAACTCTGTAAGGATTGCGTTTTAGTCTTTCTTTGTTTTCGAGACGTACATCTCTTTATGAGCTTGGTTCCTAGTTTTATTTACATCCTAGAGCTAAACTAATTTAGCTACTCATGGTTCTAATTAACAAAATCCTATTTTTATTCATAAAACTAAGAAAATCTAATCTAGAAAGCAAGATTAATCTAAGTTAGAAAAAAAAATTAAAAGAAGATTACCTAAGAAATAATGATGAGCAGCAAAAGGTAACTCTAGAGTTCGGTATGGCGACCGTCACCTCTTAGGCAAAACCCTAATTTTATTGATAATTACGAGTATAAAATAACATGATAAATATCCTAGATTACAAGGATATCGTAAATATATAGGCCTCGGAGAACCAAACCTTAATCTGAGTACACGTGAGTAACTAAAAAATTAGACTTTTCATTTATTAGATTCACATACACTTAAATTGATGGCTCTTTTAATTCAGTGTTATAGCACTATAAACTGACTTCTTCTATAAATGGGATTGACCACTTATGAATTTGTTTCGTTTTCCAACAACATCAATTTTATTTTGTGGTTTGCAGATCGGTTGTGTATTTGACATTTTAAGCTACACGCTTCAAGCATTTATTGTGTTTCCATTTATTCGTAGTATAATTGAAATCTAATTTGCAACAAAATTTGTTTTAAAAATAACATATTTATTATGCTTGCTAAGTGACATGTAACTTCTTAGTTCATGTCATATATAATTCAGAGTTTATCTTCCGATGGTATTTCATGTACAAGTATAGAAATATTTATACTTCTATAGTACAATTATAGAAGCGATATGGCTTATCTAGTTATAGTCATTTTACACTTGAAATATGAATCTCTCTGTGATGATCTATGTTTTAGCCATTTTAAAGTTGAAATATAGATCTCTATTTAGTTGATGATCCATATATTATTCATGTTAGTTTAATGTTCTCCAATATAGTGGTGGGAGATGATCATGTTCCCATTGATAATTTTAACATTGAACTCTTGGAGTTAAAATAGTCTTGTATGGTTTTGAAAATGATAGAGTAAAACTCTTTAAGAGATAAAATTATCTAGATTAAGATAGTTTATAACCTGGCACAAAATTCAAATCAAATTATTAATTTGATTGCATTGGTCCAAGTGGTGACTATAACTTGTCATACTATATAAAAGCATGACAAGCCCAATTACCTTGACTCTGTTCACAAGAAATATATAAACCTTCTTAGGTGTATATATATATATATATATATATATATATATATATATATATATATATATATATATATATATATATATATATATATATATATATATATATATATATATATATATATATATATATATATATATATATATATATATATATATATATATATACCTATTGAAATCTCACATTGAAATTTGCAATTGTTATTGGACGACTCCATGATTCATAATTGTCTCCTGCCAATAGAGGTGTAATAAGAATGATAGAAGGGCTATCTGAGTGATGAATAGCATAAAAATCTGTTTTGATCGGTGTTGTTGATTGTGGGAATAATGATCATGGCTTATTAGAATCCTATAAAGCAATGATTGTGCTTTATGTATATTTTTTTTTCTTTTTTTTCAGGTGGCATAACCATTTATGGATGATTCAATATGGGTTAAATTTCTCAATGCCCCTGATGAAAAATGACGAGAAAAGTTTTATTGAATTAACCCATAGTTTATCAAAAATTCATTTTTTTTCTTTTTTTTCAGGCTGTAAAATTTGGATTTAGGGTTCCAATCTATATTTAGTTTCCCTATCTGAATATATGTATTGTGTCATGGATACAACATGGTAAGATACAGAATTTATAAGATGATGATGAAAGGTTAATTAGTCACTTTAACATGCCATTTATTTGTGAGTTTACGTGATAAGCAAATAAGCATTGGAAACAACCAAGTCCATCTCCCATACTAAGAAGATTTTGATTAGGCCTCTTCGGCAAATAGCTAAATTGCTATATATTCTGTAAATATGTATACTCTATGCATAAATTGCCCCGCCAAGATTAAGCAGTGGACATTAAGCTATTTTGTACAACTAAGCCTTGTATACTTAAAAGTGTATACAATTTAATATTATCTAATTTTCTGAAATTCCTCTCCATAAGAATCTTCTTCTAATTTTATCTATCCTCTCACTAACCCATGAAGGGATGGTCAGGATGGACATGAGGTAGAGTCGAATGGATGAGAGAACTGAGTTTATTAGGACGATGCGACCTCCTAGAGAAAGGTATATGGCCTTCCATCCGTCAAGTCTCCTCTCAATCTTATCAATGATGGGGCACCAGTCTCTTTTGATAAGCCTTCCTTTCCTAATCGGCACACCTAAATATTTAAAAGGAAATTTTTCCAGTTTGCAGCCCAATATACTCTGAATTGTCAATGTAAGTGGGCCCAGGGGTCCCAGACCTATCATGGAGCTCGTTTTGTAATTAATTATTAAACCTGACCAAGTCTCAAAACAGCAGAATACCCATTTCAGGACAACGGCCCCCTTAACCCTATTCTCACAGAAGATCAACGTGTCATCCGCATATTGGAGATTAGTGATAATAAAGTTCCTTCTTCCTGGTAATCCCTTCATAAGCCCCGCATTCGATGTTTTCCTGATCAATCTATTTAGGCCACCAGCGACGAGCACAAAGAGGAGGGGGGATAGGGGATCTCTTTGGCGCAGACCTCTTTTACAAACAGTCTCCCTGCCAACCTCTCCGTTGACGACCGTCTGGATCTTCGCGGAGATGAGCCACATTTTAATCCACTGAGTCTAACGAACTCCAAAACCGCCACTCTGAATGACTTCCATTGAAATAGGAAAATACTCAGATCGTACTCAGATCAAGTTAGGTATACATTAATCTAACCTAGGAAAGTTCTAACCAGTAATAAATACTGGGATAAAATCAGATTAGATATCAAGTTACATTCACTCCATAACGATCAACAGATATCTAATCTTATCTTATTCACCAGTATTTTTATCTTGGTGAATAAATATAGATATAGCTATATGCAATATCTATATTCCTATTTCAATGGAACATAGGATTAAATTAACATGACAAGAGATCTATATTTAATAAAAATAAATATAAAATTATATAAAATAATTTTTATAAATTTTAAAATTATTTTAAACCATATAATAGATATTTACCATTATTTAAAATTATTTACAACTATATAATGAAACGGCCCCCTTAACCCTATCTTATCTTATTCACCAGTGTTTAATAAAATCTATATATTGAATTAAATTAGGGGAATTCTGAGTACAGTATTTAATAAATATCTATTATATTGACCATTTAATTTTATATTTATTGTCAGAGGTGAAATCTTAACATGACAAGAGATCTATCTGATTAAATTAAATGGTGAAATTCCCATGGGGCTATTAATTATAGATAAGCCTATATCGGGTTCTTGTAGCTTTATCCTCTTTTGTTCAATCAAAAGTGTACAATAAATTGCACGAAACCCTAATTTATAAAGATACAACTAATATATAGATTTTGGAATAAAAAATCTTAATCTGATTATAACTTAATATTTAAAAATTACAATAAAGTCAATGTAAAATTTTAAGGGCTCTATCTTGCCCAAAAATGGCAGCCATTGCTACCAATTGATAGCTAAACAGTAAAATATGGCCGGGGAATTGACCAAACCCATCATATTGCGTTAAGTAACCTAACAACAAGTATTGACCAGACATATATATATGATATTTTTGTAATATCATACAAAAATATTACAAAATCGATGATCGAATCAGGATCGAAGACACCAAACAGTTGTCAGACTACGAGGTGGAGTTGCCATCTCAGGCATCATGATCAGTGGTAGAGCAATAGCATTGGTACCCTCCCTGGTCACAATGACGATTGCTGGCTCAGAAGTGGCAGGGGCAATTTCAGAAGCAATTTCTTGAGTAGCAGCTATGGGCCTGGAAACCTCTGCATCTACTCCAGCAACCTCCAATCGGTTGCTTAAAATTGTCAAACCTATGGAAAAGATTCTTGTTTGCTGATTGAAATACCATCGGAAGAAAAAAAAAATTGGGCTTTGCAAATCTTAACATGACAAGAGATCTATATGATTAAATTAAATGGTGAAATTCCCATAGGGCTATTAATTATAGATAAGCCTATATCGAGTTCTTGTAGCTTTATCCTCTTTTTGAAATTGCCCCTACCATATGGCATGAATTTAGCTGAATTAATATATTTATGTTATAGAATTTTTATGAAAATATCTGTTTTGATATGTTTTGATATATTATATAATGGTAGTTTTACTTAAGATTTGGGAGATCTTACTATTCAATGTGAGGATATGAATCGTAGTTTTATATGTAGAGTTAAAGAATCTGAAGTAAAAGAGAATTTGAAGATGATGAAATAAAAAAAATAACAACTAATTGAAGGAAAAAGCCATACTATATAAAAGCCATACTATATAATGAATTGATAATCTAAATATTGATTGTAAATGTATCATAATATTTAGATAAAAAACTAAATATTTAAAATTTCATTGATTATTTTGGTGATGTATACAGATAAGCAATGAAGATTATTGATTTCTTAATAAGGCATAAATTATGGATCATATTTTTTGGTAATAAGCATAACTTCATGAATAGTCATCCACAAAATTCAAATCAAACCTAAATAAAAGATTTCAATAAAATTAATAATTGGCCAGGTAATAGGCCTCTGCAAAGTTATAAACTCAAATAGGAAAACCATAATTGATTAATAGGCCATTATGGTTTGACCTAAAACATGAATTACCGCCCTCTTACTAAAATTTAGGTTTAGGACATATGTTTCCATATACGTAAGAATAAGAAATCTTTAGGTCAAACATTTCTTGGGTGGTCTAAATTCTGTACCATAACAGGGGCTGGAATCATGTTCTTCATCGGCTGGCTCGATAACCTGTGCTAGGAAAGATTCAGAGACTGCCAAAGCCTCTCTTAATACTTTCCGAGTTGATTTCGACAATCGCAACAACTCGTAAAGCGTAACTCAAGGTGGGATACTAGTCAACTGAGCTATTATGTCAAATTTG
Source organism: Dracaena cambodiana (assembly GCA_036321105.1). Lineage (NCBI taxonomy): Eukaryota > Viridiplantae > Streptophyta > Magnoliopsida > Asparagales > Asparagaceae > Dracaena > Dracaena cambodiana. The sequence goes on from JAYEPQ010000004.1 coordinate 35,844,597, forward strand.
AACGTAGCATCCTTGATTTCTTCGTCAACTTAAGGTGGGGAGGCCAATTATTTTCAACACATTTTCAAAGAAGAGTCGTCCCACTTCTTCTCCTTTGACCGTCTTCTTGCAAGGCATGAGAACCACCATTTTTGAGAACATATCGACTACTACAAATAGGTAGTCATGTCCTCAACGCATCACTGGAAGACCACCCAAAAAATCCATAAAAATACTTTCCCATGGTCGCGTCGGAACAGGTAGTGGGGTGTACAATAAAGTCGTTGAGGTAGTTTAGACGATTTAGTTATATACAAATTAATTTATTTGGTAGTCCTTCAAAAGAAATATACGAACACTTTTATGGAATGTATTTGACTATCACTTGCTCGAATAAGAGAGAGAAACTTATTATCCTGTGTACAATACCTATGGAAATTTCACCATAGGTGCTACAATTGCAAGTAAAATGAGAATCTGATAGTGTCATATTTGACCATAGTAAGAACAGGTATTGTATATATATCTGTAAAGTTAATATTAACAATGTATAAACTAGTTGAGCTCACTTTAACTGCAATATGGAAGATCAATAGTGTCTAATCTTATACCTGGTTTTTTAAGGTTCTGGAAGAGCTGATAAAAAATGTACAGGAAGAGAAACATCCGTATAAAATACAAGCAAAATACAACTTATGCAAAAATTAATTTATTGAGATCATAATATGGATATGATCTCAGAATTCTCATAGTCTTTTCTACTTATCCATACCTAAACCATATCACAAATATTTGTTAAAATATTTGTTAAAATAATTTATTTATCTTTTTTAACAGATATGCGAAACTCTAACATTTTTTCTTTGATGTGCAGGATTCTATTTAACTTTGCTTCTCTAAAAATTCGTGTTCTTGTAGCATTATTCCTCTTTATTCAATAAAAAATGCACGATAAATTACATGAAAACTAAAATATTCTTTCTCAAGTATTACCATTAAAATTAGCAATAAAATATGGTAAGCTGATTTTAATATTTTGTTAAAATATTAAAATGATAACATATTACTTATATTGATAGGTCGAAGTCTATCAATCTATAATTAATAGCCCTATGGGAATGGGGGCGTAATGACTTTGTTATAAATGTAGATATCAACATTTCTAATCAATGTAGAAAATACACCGTTATAAATGTAAAGAATTAGATATGGAATTCTTTACCATATAGTACAATTTGATTCGCTTTTACCAACTACCGTTTGAATTGGGCTAGTAAATTCAAAATAGCTACACGTAAGAGGGTGTTATATATTTGTTAGGAACCAAAATTTGGATTAATCCAACTAAAAGATATAATAATGTGATTCTGTGAGGGCACTGCTATGTTTAGAGATTCTAGAGATTTGCCCATGTGGAACAAAAACGCGATTTTTTTTAAGGTAATTGTTACGGTAATTAACCATATATATAGAACTAATGTGACAATTTCATCATAGAATCTCTACAACAATATTAACAAAGGAAGCTTGATAGAGATAGAAGGATGCCTGATACAGACGAAAACCAAAAGAAAAAGAGGCATACTTCATCAAGAAGAAACCATTACAAGTCATCTGATGAGATATCTACAGGGAAGATTCCTGACTCTCCCTCATCGGATCTGATGAATATAGAATTTTTCCTATTTTCATGAGGAAAAATCAGAGTATTTTAAATAATATATATATATATGTATGTATATATATATATATACATACATATATATATATTAAAGAGAAATATCTCCGGTTTATCTGAATCGACTTTGATGGTAATGTTTAGCGCAATATCTCCAGGTAGTCTAAAAGAAGATTAGATATCAAGTACAATTCCAGCAACCTGAAGAAGTACTTTTCTAGATATACAGTTCCATATTTAGATATACAGAGTCCTAATGACTGAATATTTTAATTTGTTTTACCTCCATATTTTCTTTCTCTATACCTTCTAAAAATGGATCACGTTTCTTTTTAACTATTGTTGATGATTATTCAAGGTGTACTTGGATTTATTTAATGAAACATAAATTTGAAAGTCGATTGAAATTTGGAGGTATTTGGATTATTTACTGGACACTATTATATCCAGTAAATTATTTAGCTATGTGAACTAATTGATTCACATAGGAGGAGATGCGTATGCTTCGCTGGATACGCGGCAACACTAGGAGAGATAAAGTGAGAAATGAAGATATTCATAATAAAGTAGGTGTAGCTCCCATCGATGAGAAGATGTAAGAAAATCGCTTATGATGGTTTTGGTCAAGTGCAATGTAGGCTTACAAATGTACCAGTTCGACGATGGAGTTTATCAATGTAGGACAAGTTAAAAAAACGAAGAGAAAACCGAAGAAAATATGGACGGAGGTGATACGAAAAGATATGGATTCTAGAGGTTTAAATGAGGAGATATTACTTGATAAAAATGAATGGAGAAGGACTATCAAAGTGATCGATCCGGCGTGATTCTTTTGGTTCATATAACCTACCCCAAATACTTGGGATAAAAGGCTTAGTTGTTGTTGTTGTTGTTGCTGATATCTGAAGTTATATGTTGAATAGAGAGTTTTGTCATGAAATTGCCAAGGAAGATATTGTTAAGATTTTTATTTCTACATATGTGGTAAATTGTGCCGAAACTCATGAAGATCTGATCCAAATACTTTGACATAACCAAAGTCAAGGTTGATAAAAACCAATACGATGGGTATGACGGATATGCTAATTTGACAAAACTATAACAAGAATCTTTAAGAGGTGTTCACTACAAAAGGGGGGAGCATTGAACTAACGATTGAAACTAGCTGGTTGTAACTCTGTAAGGATTGCGTTTTAGTCTTTCTTTGTTTTCGAGACGTACATCTCTTTATGAGCTTGGTTCCTAGTATTATTTACATCCTAGAGCTAAACTAATTTAGCTACTCATGGTTCTAATTAACAAAATCCTATTTTTATTCATAAAACCAAGAAAATCTAATCTAGAAAGCAAGATTAATCTAAGTTAGAAAAAAAAAATTAAAAGAAGATTACCTAAGAAATAATGATGAGCAGCAAAAGGTAACTCTAGATTTCGGTATGGCGACCGTCACCTCTTAGGCAAAACCCTAATTTTATTGATAATTACGAGTATAAAATAACATGATAAATATCCTAGATTACAAGGATATCGCCAATATATAGGCCTCGGAGAACCAAACCCTAATCTGAGTACACGTGAGTAACTAAAAAATTAGACTTTTCATTTATTAGATTCACATACACTTAAATTGATGGCTCTTTTAATTTAGTGTTACAGCACTATAAACTGACTTCTTCTATAAATGGGATTGACCACTTATGAATTTGTTTCGTTTTCCAACAACATCAATTTTATTTTGTGGTTTGCAGATCGGTTGTGTATTTGACATTTTAAGCTACACGCTTCATGCATTTATTGTGTTTCCATTTATTCGTAGTATAATTGAAATCTAATTTGCAACAAAATTTGTTTTAAAAATAAGAATTTTTGTCCTATATAGCATGCATTGAAATGAATGGTGTATTGGTTTAATTGAACTGTAATTTCGGACTATAATAAGTCTGAAAAATTTATATCTCCAGGTAGACTATAACAACATACCCAAAAGTGTAAACTAAGCAATAACTATACAGTCAAACTAGACACCATCAAAGTCTCAAAAATCGTATTTGGTGTCTAACAAAATAATTAGGGATCCAAAATCAAATATCATATAAAATAATTAAGCATGTAAGAACAAAAACTCGTATATTAGGCCTCTCTGTTGAAGATTTTTAACTGTCTTCAGATAATTCTCTATATTTATAATGTTAAATATAATGGAACAAGATATGACCCTGCCATATTTTAACAGCACTTTAATGACTTACGTGTTTAATGTGAGAATAGTTGAACTATATTGTACAAACATATACTCATTACATCTATATGTTGCTTAATATTTTTTGATTGAGAAAAAAGATTACGATTAAATTTGCCATGGAAATATAGTATGAATTGTTATAAATGTGCATTATAAATACACCGTATTTATAATGCTTTTATATAGTATGATTCAGCGCTGATTGTCCTATTTGGTAAAGATTCTTGTTATAGTTTTGTCAAATTAGCATATCCGTCATACCCATCGTATTGGTTTTTATCAACCTTGACTTTGGTTATGTCAAAGTATTTGGATCAGATCTTCATGAGTTTCGGCACAATTCACCTCTGATTATAAATTTTAAACTCAGTATCAATGACAAATTTTAAACCCTAAGCCGAGGGCTGGTCCGCCGCTCGGCTCGGCGAGCGGACCGTTGCGGGCTGCGCCGGCGGCCCAAGCCCGGGCGGACGACCCCGCCCACGGAAACGCCGCTTGCGCGGCCGGGGAAGCAGCGCGCGCCGCCTCGGCGTGCCCCCTCGGGGGCACCTGCGCGCTCCTGGCACCGGCCAGCGGGCTCCCCATCTGACCCGTCTTGAAACACGGACCAAGGAGTCTGACATGCGTGCGAGCCGACGGGCGTGAAAACCCGGAAGGCGCAAGGAAGCTGATGGGCGGGATCCCCCTTGCGGGGTGCACCGCCGACCGACCCCGATCTTCTGTGAAGGGTTCGAGTGGGAGCATGCCTGTCGGGACCCGAAAGATGGTGAACTATGCCTGAGCGGGGTGAAGCCAAAGGAAACTCTGGTGGAGGCCCGTAGCGATACTGACGTGCAAATCGTTCGTCTGACTTGGGTATAGGGGCGAAAGACTAATCGAACCATCTAGTAGCTGGTTCCCTCCGAAGTTTCCCTCAGGATAGCTGGAGCCCGCATGCGAGTTCTATCGGGTAAAGCCAATGATTAGAGGCATCGGGGGCGCAACGCCCTCGACTTATTCTCAAACTTTAAATAGGTAGGACAGCGCGGCTGCTTCGATGAGCCGCGCCACGGAATCGAGAGCTCCAAGTGGGCCATTTTTGGTAAGCAGAACTGGCGATGCATTTTTTGAATAAAAGTGTAGAACTCAAAATTTATGTACCCAAGAAGGCAAGTACATGTTTCATAATATACAGGTATGAGGAGAATAATAGAATCACTAGCTACTTCAGCCGCCAATACGAGACGAAGAAAATACCTAAGAAGGATAATATCACTAATATCACAATTGAGAGAGTATTTGGGCATAAAATTGGATGTTGGAGCATACAAGAATAGTAAATTAACTATAGAACACACCGCTAAAATCTAAAGCAACTAGAGGTATTTAACAATAACTTGCAGTACTTTGAAAAGTATATGTCTGGTAGGTATGGTAAGAAGAGACATATGACTCTGGCACATCCCAGAATGTCCATGCACGGCCACAAAATTGTTGATGCACAGACACAAGATTGTTGGCACACTGTTCAATTCACTTGTGATGAAGGACCTAGCAAAGTGCGGGCTGGTTTAGAAAAAGACATGCTAAGATATAATCAAAATAATGGCCTTATCACCATTCATAAGCCATAAGAAACATAAATAAGAATATAAGCAATTGAAATGGGAAAATTTTGTTCTGGCCCCTCATATGACTCTGATTTTGGATTAAGCCTCTTGACCTTGACCAAGTCAACTATTTTTTAAACCCCTCCGATCATATTACGTTCGGTCTAAGGCCTTGTATATCCAAGGCATAAAATAATGGTACAATAAAATTACCTAGCTAGTACTCTTCCAAAAATACCACTCTGCCCTTGTAATTTATTATTTTATTAGGAGCCTACCAATCTTTTTCTCCTCTTACTCTCTCCCCCAACACTCTTATGTAACCAATGATTTAGAATCCATTTCCTAGAAGCCACAGAAACAGGAAAGGTCATCTGTCCAGCAGCCACTGGAGGGGATTTCAATTTTGTTATTCTAAGTCCTCCACTTAGATGTAGATCTTCATGATTTTCTTCTTTCTGTCTTTACTAGAGTACTATGCCATGAAATTTATCAGCTCTTGGTACTAAAACACAGATAAACTTGTGTCCATTATTCAAAGAACCTTGATTTTTGTTGTCACTGTGCTCAATAAAAGGGTTGTATTTTGTCAATTATTTGTTATCCAAGCAATAAACAAATCTATAATTATTAATTTTCCTCCATTTATGTATTCAATTTTTTTAGGCGAGTAGACTGAGATACCAATTAGGCATGAATAAAATGGATTTAGAGACAAGCACCGAAAGTTATTCACCACCTCAGCTAGTCATTTGCTGGCTGAACAAGTGCCTTGACAACATTCTTATCAAAATTGGAGTGGGTAAATTCAAGACGACGGAGTGAGAAAAAGCAAATAAACAAACTTAACATATCCCTTTTATTCAGTTGTACTACAATGAACACAAGTATACTGCTTTATTTTGAAGTTTACTGCTTTAGTTCATAAACAAGCTGATTTTACCTAGTATGTACTGAACTTGTCTAATCCAAATTGCTCATTTTTCTATTTAATCATTGAAAATTTATGGAGCATTTGCTTGGAAGTATCCAAGTTAATTGTAGAAAGAACTAGTATTTCACTAATTACGGCCCATAGAAAAGATATTTGCGCAAAAAATAATGCAATCACTATAATATAAGGTAAAATCAGACGTACTTAGAAGTAAGAATAAGTCGGACCATCTGAAGATGATATGAACTCTGCTGAAAAAATGTGCAAATTTGATCTCAAAAGTACGAAAAATGAATGCCCAGTTGATGCCCCTTTGTGAAGAAGATCAACAACCTGTAACATGCATTGGTGCATGTGTTTTGTTTTAAGTTGATTTCCTACATGCTTTAATTTATATTCAATTTTTTAGTCAATCTTTAGTGTTTATAGATTATTTAATGATTACATATAGCCTTTTCGACGTAAAAAGCTTGTTAGCATACTATCTTACCTGTTAACTGGTATATTATTTTCTAGTCGCATATCTTGCAATTGTAACCAACTTCTTCTCAAAATTTATGTACTACTACTGAGGGCTAGTGTACTACTGAGGGCTAGTGTTCAGTTGCATATAAAAAATATAATTATTTTTTAGATTAATGAATTGATAATCTAAAAGCCATACTATATAATCTACATGACTGTATTTACATAGTCTAAGTAACCTATCCTGCACACTGTTATTGAGATTGCATCATTTAATTTATATTTTCTTCAAAAAATTTTATCTGGGATGATGGTATGGAGAGCTGTTACTTTTACAAGAGGCACAAATGCTTTTGATGACATGCAAAACTATTGAGTTATTCGCTTCCACCAAGAATTTTGCTTATTCCTCCAACACGAAATATACGTACTTGAATATGGAGTGTTTTTAGGTTGGGAAAGTACTAAGCACATTTTCCTGTTAAGAAGTGCTTCCCTAAAAGTCGGTAGAGTTGGACAATTAAAAGTAATATGTCAATTTAAATCATATATGCTACATGCATCCTCTACATGTTCCACAGGTCTAACAGATTCAAACTTGGTGGATATGAGATCTTCAACTTTCTTGCTAAGATAAGTCAATTGGACCTTAATATCATCTGCTTTACGAAGAGGAGAGATCCTACCTTGATCTTTATGATAGTTTTTTATTGAACTCTCTCAATTGCATCCTATGTTTAGATTGTATTGGCGGATAGAACTGATTATTTAAAAGCAAACTATTTTTGACACAATACATTTTTGATGTTGAAATTGCCATTTTGGCCGACCAGCATTATGATTAACCACTTTCCTTTACTTACGAACGATGGTCTTCCAATACCAAAGAGAAAGGAGATTGAAAAAGCCTTCCATTGCAATAATATCGACAAATCAGATGCAGACTAGGCATACCAGTAGGCATAGGCACAACTACGGATTTTAGGGCATTCATTCAAAGCGAGTCAGTCCTTTTGAGCAATTGAGGAAAGCTAGTCCTTCGAAAATATCATCGGATGCGTCAGACCAACCCTTTACTCATTTAGGATAGTTGACCTCCTTTCCCTTCTCTTCTTGTGATCGGATTGATCGGTTGCCCTAAAAGACACGTCATCTCATTTCATTATCGCTTGTGACGGAAGGGAATGAGAATGGCATAGAATCATCTATCATATCGGCGGTTGATGGTGTTGGAGGAATTACCAGTGCTATTGAATCAAATGTGAGGGAGGGAAGTCTCTGTAATAACAGAAAAATCGTAAAGACCTCCTGTCATCAATCTTCTCCGTCGTTGTCTCCACAGGATGTAGGGCGAAGCAAGGCATTCAGCTAAGAGCAGCCCACAACAACTAGAGCATCCCCAGACCAATCGACAAAATAGGAAATGCTACAACCCATTATTGTTCTTTTGATGATAAACCACTCCGGTACAACAAGCTAAAGTGACCTCTGCATTTGCTTCGTCCCTGGGGCCAACCCCGTGTGCTAGAGAGAGGATTGGAAAGTGTGTTTCCAGCATATAGTGGGTTTTTGTCTTGTTTAGGCATGTGGTGTCCCTCTTGCCATTCCAATCAATTCAATCTCTCCACTAAAGGCATGGCACGCTAGAGATGATAGAACGACGGGACCGGTATAGATAGATGATCCGCAGCGGAGAGGTATCGATATACCATCATGTGATGAACGAGAAAGGCTATCGATAGATGCTCCACAACAAAGAGAGAGGCATGGCTGCACGAGTAAAGGCATTCAACGTAAACTCTGGTAGAAAAAGAAGTGCTTCGATACGATGATCCACTTACTTTTTCTTGCCCACATTGCGACGGCTTGTTTCCTTTCTTTGATATAATCCTCTTCAGTGACATCCCTTTCGTCAATGACACTCTCTTATTCAACTGATTTATGCACTTTCCTTTACTTACGAACGTTGGTCTTCCAATACCAAAGAGAAAAAAGATTGAAAAAGCCTTCCATTGCAATAATATCGACAAATCAGATGCAGACTAAGCATACCAGTAGGCATAGGCACAACTACGGATTTTAGGGCATTCATTCAAAGCGAGTCAGTCCTTTTGAGCAATTGAGGAAAGCTAGTCCTTCGAAAATATTATCGGATGCGTCAGACCAACCCTTTACTCATTTAGGATAGTTGATCTCCTTTCCCTTCTCTTCTTGTGATCGGAGTGATCGGTTGCCCTAAAAGACACGTCATCTCATTTCATTATCGCTTGTGACGGAAGGGAATGAGAATGACATAGAATCATCTATCATATCCGCGGTTGATGGTGTTGGAGGAATTACCAGTGCTATTGAATCAAATGTGAGGGAGGGAAGTCTCTGTAATAACAGAAAAATCGTAAAGTCCTCCTGTCATCAATCTTCTCCGTCGTTATCTCCACAGGATGTAGGGCGAAGCAAGGCATTCAGCTAAGAGCAGCCCACAACAACTAGAGCATCCCCAGACCAATCGACAAAATAGGAAATGCTACAACCCATTATTGTTCTTTTGATGATAAACCACTCCGGTACAACAAGCTAAAGTGACCTCTGCATTTGCTTCGTCCCTTGGGCCAACCCCGTGTGCTAGAGAGAGGATTGGAAAGTGTGTTTCCAGCATATAGTGGGTTTTTGTCTTGTTTAGGCATGTGGTGTCCCTCTTGCCATTCCAATCAATTCAATCTCTCCACTAAAGGCATGGCACGCTAGAGATGATTGAACGACGGGACCGGTATAGATAGATGATCCGCAGCGGAGAGGTATCGATATACCATCATGTGATGAACGAGAAAGGCTACCGATAGATGCTCCACAACAATAGAGAGGCATGGCTGCACGAGTAAAGGCATTCGACGTAAACTCGGGTAGAAAAAGAAGTGCTTCGATACGATGATCCACTTACTTTTTCTTGCCCACATTGCGACGGCTTATTTCCTTTCTTTGATATAATCCTTTTCAGTGACATCCCCTTCGTCAATGACACTCTCTTATTCAACTGATTTATGCACTTTCCTTTACTTACGAACGATGGTCTTCCAATACCAAAGAGAAAGGAGATTGAAAAATCCGTCCATTGCAATAATATCGACAAATCAGATGCAGACTAGGCATACCAGTAGGCATAGGCACAACTACGGATTTTAGGGCATTCATTCAAAGCGAGTCGGTCCTTTTGAGCAATTGAGGAAAGCTAATCCTTCGAAAATATCATCGGATGCGTCAGACCAACCCTTTACTCATTTAGGATAGTTGACCTCCTTTCCCTTCTCTTCTTGTGATTGGATTGATCGGTTGCCCTAAAAGACACGTCATCTCATTTCATTATCGCTTGTGACGGAAGGGAATGAGAATGGCATAGAATCATCTATCATATCCGCGGTTGATGGTGTTGGAGGAATTATCAGTGTTATTGAATCAAATGTGAGGGAGGGAAGTCTTTGTAATAACAGAAAAATCGTAAAGACCTCCTGTCATCAATCTTCTCCGTCGTTGTCTCCACAGGATGTAGGGCGAAGCAAGGCATTCAGCTAAGAGCAGCCCACAACAACTAGAGCATCCCCAGACCAATCGACAAAATAGGAAATGCTACAACCCATTATTGTTCTTTTGATGATAAACCACTCCGGTACAACAAGCTAAAGTGACCTCTGCATTTGTTTCGTCCCTGGGGCCAACCCCGTGTGCTAGAGAGAGGATTGGAAAGTGTGTTTGCAGCATACAGTTGGTTTTTGTCTTGTTTAGGCATGTGGTGTCCTTCTTGCCATTCCAATCAATTCAATCTCTCCACTAAAGGCATGGCACGCTAGAGATGATTGAACGACGGGACCGGTATAGATAGATGATCTGCAGCGGAGAGGTATCGATATAACATCATGTGATGAACGAGAAAGGTTATCTATAGATGCTCAACAACAAAGAGAGAGGCATGGCCGCACGAGTAAAGGCATTCGATGTAAACTCGGGTAGAAAAAGAAGTGCTTCGATACGATGATCCACTTACTTTTTCTTGCCCACATTGCGACGGCTTATTTCCTTTCTTTGATATAATCCTTTTCAGGGACATCCCCTTCGTCAATGACACTCTCTTATTCAACTGATTTATGCACTTTCCTTTACTTACGAACGATGGTTTTCCAATACCAAAGAGAAAGGAGATTGAAAAATCCTTCCATTGCAATAATATCGACAAATCAGATGCAGACTAGGCATACCAGTAGGCATAGGCACAACTACGGATTTTAGGGCATTCATTCAAAGCGAGTCAGTCCTTTTGAGCAATTGAGGAAAGCTAGTCCTTCGAAAATATCATCGGATGCGTCAGACCAACCCTTTACTCATTTAGGATAGTTGACCTCCTTTCCCTTCTCTTCTTGTGATTGGATTGATCGGTTGCCCTAAAAGACACGTCATCTCATTTCATTATCGCTTGTGACGGAAGGGAATGAGAATGGCATAGAATCATCTATCATATCGGCGGTTGATGGTGTTGGAGGAATTATCAGTGCTATTGAATCAAATGTGAGGGAGGGAAGTCTCTGTAATAACAGAAAAATCGTAAAGACCTCCTGTCATCAATCTTCTCCGTCGTTGTCTCCACAGGATGTAGGGCGAAGCAAGGCATTCAGCTAAGAGCAGCCCACAACAACTAGAGCATCCCCAGACCAATCGACAAAATAGGAAATGCTACAACCCATTATTGTTCTTTTGATGATAAACCACTCCGGTACAACAAGCTAAAGTGACCTCTGCATTTGCTTCGTCCTTGGGGCCAACCCCGTGTGCTAGAGAGAGGATTGGAAAGTGTGTTTCCAGCATATAGTGGGTTTTTGTCTTGTTTAGGCATGTGGTGTCTCTCTTGCCATTCCAATCAATTCAATCTCTCCACTAAAGGCATGGCACGCTAGAAATGATAGAACGATGGGACCGGTATAGATAGATGATCCGCAGCGGAGAGGTATCGATATACCATCATGTGATGAATGAGAAAGGCTATCGATAGATGCTCCACAACAAAGAGAGAGGCATGGCCGCACGAGTAAAGGCATTCGACGTAAACTCGGGTAGAAAAAGAAGTGCTTCGATACGATGATCCACTTACTTTTTCTTGCCCACATTGCGACGGCTTGTTTCCTTTCTTTGATATAATCCTCTTCAGTGACATCCCCTTCGTCAATGACACTCTCTTATTCAACTGATTTATGCACTTTCCTTTACTTACGAATGTTGGTCTTCCAATACCAAAGAGAAAAAAGATTGAAAAAGCCTTCCATTGCAATAATATCGACAAATCAGATGCAGACTAAGCATACCAGTAGACATAGGCACAACTACGGATTTTAGGGCATTCATTCAAAGCGAGTCAGTCCTTTTGAGCAATTGAGGAAAGCTAGTCCTTCGAAAATATCATCGGATGCGTCAGACCAACCCTTTACTCATTTAGGATAGTTGATCTCCTTTCCCTTCTCTTCTTGTGATCGGATTGATCGGTTGCCCTAAAAGACACGTCATCTCATTTCATTATCGCTTGTGACGGAAGGGAATGATAATGGCATAGAATCATCTATCATATCCGCGGTTGATGGTGTTGGAGGAATTACCAGTGCTATTGAATCAAATGTGAGGGAGGGAAGTCTCTGTAATAACAGAAAAATCGTAAAGACCTTCTGTCATCAATCTTCTCCGTCGTTGTCTCCACGGGATGTAGGGCGAAGCAAGGCATTCAGCTAAGAGCAGCCCACAACAACTAGAGCATCCCCAGACCAATCGACAAAATAGGAAATGCTACAACCCATTATTGTTCTTTTGATGTTGAACCACTCCGGTACAACAAGCTAAAGTGACCTCTGCATTTGCTTCGTCCCTGGGGCCAACCCCGTGTGCTAGAGAGAGGATTGGAAAGTGTGTTTGCAGCATACAGTTGGTTTTTGTCTTGTTTAGGCATGTGGTGTCCTTCTTGCCATTCCAATCAATTCAATCTCTCCACTAAAGGTATGGCACGCTAGAGATGATTGAACGACGGGACCGGTATAGATAGATGATCTGCAGCGGAGAGGTATCGATATACCATCATGTGATGAACGAGAAAGGTTATCGATAGATGCTCCACAACAAAGAGAGAGGCATGGCCGCACGAGTAAAGGCATTCGACGTAAACTCGGGTAGAAAAATAAGTGCTTCGATACGATGATCCACTTACTTTTTCTTGCCACATTGCGACGGCTTATTTCCTTTCTTTGATATAATCCTTTTCAGTGACATCCCCTTCGTCAATGACACTCTCTTATTCAACTGATTTATGCACTTTCCTTTACTTACGAACGATAGTCTTCCAATACCAAAGAGAAAGGAGATTGAAAAATCCTTCCATTGCAATAATATCGACAAATCAGATGCAGACTAGGCATACCAGTAGGAATAGGCACAACTACGGATTTTAGGGCATTCATTCAAAGCGAGTCAGTCCTTTTGAGCAATTGAGGAAAGCTAGTCCTTCGAAAATATTATCGGATGCGTCAGACCAACCCTTTACTCATTTAGGATAGTTGATCTCCTTTCCCTTCTCTTCTTGTGATCGGATTGATCGGTTGCCCTAAAAGACACGTCATCTCATTTCATTATCGCTTGTGACGGAAGGGAATGATAATGGCATAGAATCATCTATCATATCGGTGGTTGATAGTGTTGGAGGAATTATCAGTGCTATTGAATCAAATGTGAGGGAGGGAAGTCTCTGTAATAACAGAAAAATCGTAAAGACCTCCTGTCATCAATCTTCTCCGTCGTTGTCTCCACAGGATGTAGAGCGAAGCAAGGCATTCAGCTAAGAGCAGCCCACAACAACTAGAGCATCCCCAGACCAATCGACAAAATAGGAAATGCTACCACCCATTATTGTTCTTTTGATAATAAACCACTCCGGTACAACAAGCTAAAGTGACCTCTGCATTTGCTTCGTCCCTGGGGCCAACCCCGTGTGCTAGAGAGAGGATTGGAAAGTGTGTTTCCAGCATATAGTGGGTTTTTGTCTTCGTTAGGCATGTGGTGTCCCTCTTGCCATTCCAATCAATTCAATCTCTCCACTAAAGGCATGGCACGCTAGAGATGATAGAACGACGGGACCGGTATAGATAGATGATCCGCAGCGGAGAGGTATCGATATACCATCATGTGATGAACGAGAAAGGTTATCGATAGATGCTCCACAACAAAGAGAGAGGCATGGCTGCACGAGTAAAGGCATTCAACGTAAACTCTGGTAGAAAAAGAAGTGCTTCGATACGATGATCCACTTACTTTTTCTTGCCCACATTGCGACGGCTTGTTTCCTTTCTTTGATATAATTCTCTTCAGTGAGATCCCCTTCGTCAATGACACTCTCTTATTCAACTGATTTATGCACTTTCCTTTACTTACGAACGTTGTTCTTCCAATACCAAAGAGAAAAAAGATTGAAAAAGCCTTCCATTGCAATAATATCGACAAATCAGATGCAGACTAAGCATACCAGTAGGCATAGGCACAACTACGGATTTTAGGGCATTCATTCAAAGCGAGTCAGTCCTTTTGAGCAATTGAGAAAAGCTAGTCCTTCGAAAATATTATCGGATGCGTCAGACCAACCCTTTACTCATTTAGGATAGTTGATCTCCTTTCCTTTCTCTTCTTGTGATCGGATTGATCGGTTGCCCTAAATGACACGTCATCTCATTTCATTATCGCTTGTGACGGAAGGGAATGAGAATGGCATAGAATCATCTATAATATCCGCGGTTGATGGTGTTGGAGGAATTACCAGTGCTATTGAATCAAATGTGAGGGAGGGAAGTCTCTGTAATAACAGAAAAATCGTAAAGACCTCCTGTCATCAATCTTCTCCATCGTTGTCTCCACGGGATGTAGGGCGAAGCAAGGCATTCAGCTAAGAGCAGCCCACAACAACTAGAGCATCCCCAGACTAATCGACAAAATAGGAAATGCTACAACCCATTATTGTTCTTTTGATGTTGAACCACTCCGGTACAACAAGCTAAAGTGACCTCTGCATTTGCTTCGTCCCTGGGGCCAACCCCGTGTGCTAGAGAGAGGATTGGAAAGTGTGTTTGCAGCATACAGTTGGTTTTTGTCTTGTTTAGGCATGTGGTGTCCTTCTTGCCATTCCAATCAATTCAATCTCTCCACTAAAGGCATGGCACGCTAGAGATGATTGAACGACGGGACCGGTATAGATAGATGATCTGCAGCGGAGAGGTATCGATATACCATCATGTGATGAACGAGAAAGGTTATCGATAGATTCTCCACAACAAAGAGAGAGGCATGGCCGCACGAGTAAAGGCATTCGACGTAAACTCGGGTAGAAAAAGAAGTGTTTCGATACGATGATCCACTTACTTTTTCTTGCCCACATTGCGACGGCTTATTTCCTTTCTTTGATATAATCCTTTTCAGTGACATCCCCTTCGTCAATGACACTCTCTTATTCAACTGATTTATGCACTTTCCTTTACTTACGAACGATGGTCTTCCAATACCAAAGAGAAAGGAGATTGAAAAATCCTTCCATTGCAATAATATCGACAAATCAGATGCAGACTAGGCATACCAGTAGGCATAGGCACAACTACGGATTTTAGGGCATTCATTCAAAGCGAGTCAGTCCTTTTGAGCAATTGAGGAAAGCTAGTCCTTCGAAAATATCATCGGATGCGTCAGACTAACCCTTTACTCATTTAGGATAGTTGACCTCCTTTCCCTTCTCTTCTTGTGATTGGATTGATCGGTTGCCCTAAAAGACACGTCATCTCATTTCATTATCGCTTGTGACGGAAGGGAATGATAATGGCATAGAATCATCTATCATATCGGCGGTTGATGGTGTTGGAGGAATTATCAGTGCTATTGAATCAAATGTGAGGGAGGGAAGTCTCTGTAATAACAGAAAAATCGTAAAGACCTCCTGTCATCAATCTTCTCCGTCGTTGTCTCCACAGGATGTAGGGCGAAGCAAGGCATTCAGCTAAGAGCAGCTCACAACAACTAGAGCATCCCCAGACCAATCGACAAAATAGAAAATGTTACAACTCATTATTGTTCTTTTGATAATAAACCACTCCGGTACAATAAGCTAAAGTGACATCTGCATTTGCTTCGTCCCTGGGGCCAACCACGTGTGCTAGAGAGAGGATTGGAAAGTGTGTTTCCAGCATATAGTGGGTTTTTGTCTTGTTTAGGCATGTGGTGTCCCTCTTGCCATTCCAATCAATTCAATCTCTCCACTAAAGGCATGGCATGCTAGAGATGATAGAACGACGGGACCGGTATAGATAGATGATCCGCAGCGGAGAGGTATCGATATACCATCATGTGATGAACGAGAAAGGCTATCGATAGATGCTCCACAACAAAGAGAGAGGCATGGCTGCACGAGTAAAGGCATTCAACGTAAACTCTGGTAGAAAAAGAAGTGCTTCGATAGGATGATCCACTTACTTTTTCTTGCCCACATTGCGACGGCTTGTTTCCTTTCTTTGATATAATCCTCTTCAGTGACATCCCCTTCGTCAATGACACTCTCTTATTCAACTGATTTATGCACTTTCCTTTACTTACGAACGTTGGTCTTCCAATACCAAAGAGAAAAAAAATTGAAAAAGCCTTCCATTGCAATAATATCGACAAATCAGATGCAGACTAAGCATACCAGTAGGCATAGGCACAACTACGGATTTTAGGGCATTCATTCAAAGCGAGTCAGTCCTTTTGAGCAATTGAGGAAAGCTAGTCCTTCGAAAATATTATCGGATGCGTCAGACCAACCCTTTACTCATTTAGGATAGTTGATCTCCTTTCCCTTCTCTTCTTGTGATCGGATTGATCGGTTGCCCTAAAAGACACGTCATCTCATTTCATTATCGCTTGTGACGGAAGGGAATGAGAATGGCATAGAATCATCTATCATATCCGCGGTTGATGGTGTTGGAGGAATTACCAATGCTATTGAATCAAATGTGAGGGAGGGAAGTCTCTGTAATAACAGAAAAATCGTAAAGACCTCCTGTCATCAATCTTCTCCATCGTTGTCTCCACGGGATGTAGGGCGAAGCAAGGCATTCAGCTAAGAGCAGCCCACAACAACTAGAGCATCCCCAGACCAATCGACAAAATAGGAAATGCTACAACCCATTATTGTTCTTTTGATGTTGAACCACTCCGGTACAACAAGCTAAAGTGACC
Organism: Dracaena cambodiana; assembly: GCA_036321105.1. Classification (NCBI taxonomy): domain Eukaryota; kingdom Viridiplantae; phylum Streptophyta; class Magnoliopsida; order Asparagales; family Asparagaceae; genus Dracaena; species Dracaena cambodiana. The sequence continues at coordinate 35,861,753 of JAYEPQ010000004.1, forward strand.
TCTGCATTTGCTTCGTCCCTGGGGCCAACCCCGTGTGCTAGAGAGAGGATTGGAAAGTGTGTTTGCAGCATACAGTTGGTTTTTGTCTTGTTTAGGCATGTGGTGTCCTTATTGCCATTCCAATCAATTCAATCTCTCCACTAAAGGCATGGCACGCTAGAGATGATTGAACGACGGGACCGGTATAGATAGATGATCTGCAGCGGAGAGGTATCGATATACCATCATGTGATGAACGAGAAAGGTTATCGATAGATGCTCCACAACAAAGAGAGAGGCATGGCCGCACGAGTAAAGGCATTCGACGTAAACTCGGGTAGAAAAATAAGTGCTTCGATACGATGATCCACTTACTTTTTCTTGCCCACATTGCGACGGCTTATTTCCTTTCTTTGATATAATCCTTTTCAGTGACATCCCCTTCGTCAATGACACTCTCTTATTCAACTGATTTATGCACTTTCCTTTACTTACGAACGATGGTCTTCCAATACCAAAGAGAAAGGAGATTGAAAAATCCTTCCATTGCAATAATATCGGCAAATCAGATGCAGACTAGGCATACCAGTAGGCATAGGCACAACTACGGATTTTAGGGCATTCATTCAAAGCGAGTCAGTCCTTTTGAGCAATTGAGGAAAGCTAGTCCTTCGAAAATATCATCGGATGCGTCAGACCAACCCTTTACTCATTTAGGATAGTTGACCTCCTTTCCCTTCTCTTCTTGTGATTGGATTGATCGGTTGCCCTAAAAGACACGTCATCTCATTTCATTATCGCTTGTGACGGAAGGGAATGATAATGGCATAGAATCATCTATCATATCGGCGGTTGATGGTGTTGGAGGAATTATCAGTGCTATTGAATCAAATGTGAGGGAGGGAAGTCTCTGTAATAACAGAAAAATCGTAAAGACCTCCTGTCATCAATCTTCTCCGTCGTTGTCTCCACAGGATGTAGGGCGAAGCAAGGCATTCAGCTAAGAGCAGCTCACAACAACTAGAGCATCCCCAGACCAATCGACAAAATAGAAAATGTTACAACTCATTATTGTTCTTTTGATAATAAACCACTCCGGTACAATAAGCTAAAGTGACATCTGCATTTGCTTCGTCCCTGGGGCCAACCACGTGTGCTAGAGAGAGGATTGGAAAGTGTGTTTCCAGCATATAGTGGGTTTTTGTCTTGTTTAGGCATGTGGTGTCCCTCTTGCCATTCCAATCAATTCAATCTCTCCACTAAAGGCATGGCACGCTAGAGATGATAGAACGACGGGACCGGTATAGATAGATGATCCGCAGCGGAGAGGTATCGATATACCATCATGTGATGAACGAGAAAGGCTATCGATAGATGCTCCACAACAAAGAGAGAGGCATGGCTGCACGAGTAAAGGCATTCAACGTAAACTCTGGTAGAAAAAGAAGTGCTTCGATACGATGATCCACTTACTTTTTCTTGCCCACATTGCGACGGCTTGTTTCCTTTCTTTGATATAATCCTCTTCAGTGACATCCCCTTCGTCAATGACACTCTCTTATTCAACTGATTTATGCACTTTCCTTTACTTACGAACGTTGGTCTTCCAATACCAAAGAGAAAAAAGATTGAAAAAGCCTTCCATTGCAATAATATCGACAAATCAGATGCAGACTAAGCATACCAGTAGGCATAGGCACAACTACGGATTTTAGGGCATTCATTCAAAGCGAGTCAGTCCTTTTGAGCAATTGAGGAAAGCTAGTCCTTCGAAAATATTATCGGATGCGTCAGACCAACCCTTTACTCATTTAGGATAGTTGATCTCCTTTCCCTTCTCTTCTTGTGATCGGATTGATCGGTTGCCCTAAAAGACACGTTATCTCATTTCATTATCGCTTGTGACGGAAGGGAATGAGAATGGCATAGAATCATCTATCATATCCGCGGTTGATGGTGTTGGAGGAATTACCAATGCTATTGAATCAAATGTGAGGGAGGGAAGTCTCTGTAATAACAGAAAAATCGTAAAGACCTCCTGTCATCAATCTTCTCCATCGTTGTCTCCACGGGATGTAGGGCGAAGCAAGGCATTCAGCTAAGAGCAGCCCACAACAACTAGAGCATCCCCAGACCAATCGACAAAATAGGAAATGCTACAACCCATTATTGTTCTTTTGATGTTGAACCACTCCGGTACAACAAGCTAAAGTGACCTCTGCATTTGCTTCGTCCCTGGGGCCAACCCCGTGTGCTAGAGAGAGGATTGGAAAGTGTGTTTGCAGCATACAGTTGGTTTTTGTCTTGTTTAGGCATGTGGTGTCCTTATTGCCATTCCAATCAATTCAATCTCTCCACTAAAGGCATGGCACGCTAGAGATGATTGAACGACGGGACCGGTATAGATAGATGATCTGCAGCGGAGAGGTATCGATATACCATCATGTGATGAACGAGAAAGGTTATCGATAGATGCTCCACAACAAAGAGAGAGGCATGGCCGCACGAGTAAAGGCATTCGACGTAAACTCGGGTAGAAAAATAAGTGCTTCGATACGATGATCCACTTACTTTTTCTTGCCCACATTGCGACGGCTTATTTCCTTTCTTTGATATAATCCTTTTCAGTGACATCCCCTTCGTCAATGACACTCTCTTATTCAACTGATTTATGCACTTTCCTTTACTTACGAACGATGGTCTTCCAATACCAAAGAGAAAGGAGATTGAAAAATCCTTCCATTGCAATAATATCGACAAATCAGATGCAGACTAGGCATACCAGTAGGCATAGGCACAACTACGGATTTTAGGGCATTCATTCAAAGCGAGTCAGTCCTTTTGAGCAATTGAGGAAAGCTAGTCCTTCGAAAATATTATCGGATGCGTCAGACCAACCCTTTACTCATTTAGGATAGTTGATCTCCTTTCCCTTCTTTTCTTGTGATCGGATTGATCGGTTGCCCTAAAAGACACGTTATCTCATTTCATTATCGCTTGTGACGGAAGGGAATGATAATGGCATAGAATCATCTATCATATCGGCGGTTGATGGTGTTGGAGGAATTATCAGTGCTATTGAATCAAATGTGAGGGAGGGAAGTCTCTGTAATAACAGAAAAATCGTAAAGACCTCCTGTCATCAATCTTCTCCGTCGTTGTCTCCACAGGATGTAGGGCGAAGCAAGGCATTCAGCTAAGAGCAGCTCACAACAACTAGAGCATCCCCAGACCAATCGACAAAATAGAAAATGCTACAACTCATTATTGTTCTTTTGATAATAAACCACTCCGGTACAATAAGCTAAAGTGACCTCTGCATTTGCTTCGTCCCTGGGGCCAACCCCGTGTGCTAGAGAGAGGATTGGAAAGTGTGTTTCCAGCATATAGTGGGTTTTTGTCTTGTTTAGGCATGTGGTGTCCCTCTTGCCATTCCAATCAATTCAATCTCTCCACTAAAGGCATGGCACGCTAGAGATGATAGAACGACGGGACCGGTATAGATAGATGATCCGCAGCGGAGAGGTATCGATATACCATCATGTGATGAACGAGAAAGGCTATCGATAGATGCTCCACAACAAAGAGAGAGGCATGGCTGCACGAGTAAAGGCATTCAACGTAAACTATGGTAGAAAAAGAAGTGCTTCGATACGATGATCCACTTACTTTTTCTTGCCCACATTGCGACGGCTTGTTTCCTTTCTTTGATATAATCCTCTTCAGTGACATCCCCTTCGTCAATGACACTCTCTTATTCAACTGATTTATGCACTTTCCTTTACTTACGAACGTTGGTCTTCCAATACCAAAGAGAAAGGAGATTGAAAAATCCTTCCATTGCAATAATATCGACAAATCAGAGGCAGACTAGGCATACCAGTGGCATAGGCACAACTACGGATTTTAGGGCATTCATTAAAAGCGAGTCAGTCCTTTTGAGCAATTGAGGAAAGCTAGTCCTTCGAAAATATTATCGGATGCGTCAGACCAACCCTTTACTCATTTAGGATAGTTGATCTCCTTTCCCTTCTCTTCTTGTGATCGGATTGATCGGTTGCCCTAAAAGACACGTCATCTCATTTCATTATCGCTTGTGACGGAAGGGAATGAGAATGGCATAGAATCATCTATCATATCCGCGGTTGATGGTGTTGGAGGAATTACCAATGCTATTGAATCAAATGTGAGGGAGGGAAGTCTCTGTAATAACAGAAAAATCGTAAAGACCTCCTGTCATCAATCTTCTCCATCGTTGTCTCCACGGGATGTAGGGCGAAGCAAGGCATTCAGCTAAGAGCAGCCCACAACAACTAGAGCATCCCCAGACCAATCGACAAAATAGGAAATGCTACAACCCATTATTGTTCTTTTGATGTTGAACCACTCCGGTACAACAAGCTAAAGTGACCTCTGCATTTGCTTCGTCCCTGGGGCCAGCCCCGTGTGCTAGAGAGAGGATTGGAAAGTGTGTTTGCAGCATACAGTTGGTTTTTGTCTTGTTTAGGCATGTGGTGTCCTTCTTGCCATTCCAATCAATTCAATCTCTTCACTAAAGGCATGGCACGCTAGAGATGATTGAACGACGGGACCGGTATAGATAGATGATCTGCAGCGGAGAGGTATCGATATACCATCATGTGATGAACGAGAAAGGTTATCGATAGATGCTCCACAACAAAGAGAGAGGCATGGCCGCACGAGTAAAGGCATTCGACGTAAACTCGGGTAGAAAAATAAGTGCTTCGATACGATGATCCACTTACTTTTTCTTGCCCACATTGCGACGGCTTATTTCCTTTCTTTGATATAATCCTTTTCAGTGACATCCCCTTCGTCAATGACACTCTCTTATTCAACTGATTTATGCACTTTCCTTTACTTACGAACGATGGTCTTCCAATACCAAAGAGAAAGGAGATTGAAAAATCCTTCCATTGCAATAATATCGACAAATCAGATGCAGACTAGGCATACCAGTAGGCATAGGCACAACTACAGATTTTAGGGCATTCATTCAAAGCGAGTCAGTCCTTTTGAGCAATTGAGGAAAGCTAGTCCTTCGAAAATATTATCGGATGCGTCAGACCAACCCTTTACTCATTTAGGATAGTTGATCTCCTTTCCCTTCTCTTCTTGTGATCGGATTGATCGGTTGCCCTAAAAGACACGTCATCTCATTTCATTATCGCTTGTGACGGAAGGGAATGATAATGGCATAGAATCATCTATCATATCCGCGGTTGATGGTGTTGGAGGAATTACCAATGCTATTGAATCAAATGTGAGGGAGGGAAGTCTCTGTAATAACAGAAAAATCGTAAAGACCTCCTGTCATCAATCTTCTCCATCGTTGTCTCCACGGGATGTAGGGCGAAGCAAGGCATTCAGCTAAGAGCAGCCCACAACAACTAGAGCATCCCCAGACCAATCGACAAAATAGGAAATGCTACAACCCATTATTGTTCTTTTGATGTTGAACCACTCCGGTACAACAAGCTAAAGTGACCTCTGCATTTGCTTCGTCCCTGGGGCCAACCCCGTGTGCTAGAGAGAGGATTGGAAAGTGTGTTTGCAGCATACAGTTGGTTTTTGTCTTGTTTAGGCATGTGGTGTCCTTCTTGCCATTCCAATCAATTCAATCTCTCCACTAAAGGCATGGCACGCTAGAGATGATTGAACGACGGGACCGGTATAGATAGATGATCTGCAGCGGAGAGGTATCGATATACCATCATGTGATGAACGAGAAAGGTTATCGATAGATGCTCCACAACAAAGAGAGAGGCATGGCCGCACGAGTAAAGGCATTCGACGTAAACTCGGGTAGAAAAAGAAGTGCTTCGATACGATGATCCACTTACTTTTTCTTGCCCACTTTGCGACGGCTTGTTTCCTTTCTTTGATATAATCCTCTTCAGTGACATCCCCTTCGTCAATGACACTCTCTTATTCAACTGATTTATGCACTTTCCTTTACTTACGAACGATGGTCTTCCAATACCAAAGAGAAAGGAGATTGAAAAATCCTTCCATTGCAATAATATCGACAAATCAGATGCAGACTAGGCATACCAGTAGGCATAGGCACAACTACGGATTTTAGGGCATACATTCAAAGCGAGTCAGTCCTTTTGAGCAATTGAGGAAAGCTAGTCCTTCGAAAATATCATCGGATGCGTCAGACCAACCCTTTACTCATTTAGGATAGTTGACCTCCTTTCCCTTCTCTTCTTGTGATTGGATTGATCGGTTGCCCTAAAAGACACGTCATCTCATTTCATTATCACTTGTGACGGAAGGGAATGAGAATGGCATAGAATCATCTATCATATCCGCGGTTGATGGTGTTGGAGGAATTATCAGTGCTATTGAATCAAATGTGAGGGAGGGAAGTCTCTGTAATAACAGAAAAATCGTAAAGACCTCCTGTCATCAATCTTCTCCGTCGTTGTCTCCACAGGATGTAGGGCGAAGCAAGGCATTCAGCTAAGAGCAGCCACAACAACTAGAGCATCCCCAGACAAATCGACAAAATATGAAATGCTACAACCCATTATTGTTCTTTTGATGATAAACCACTCCGGTACAACAAGCTAAAGTGACCTCTGCATTTGCTTCGTCCTTGGGGCCAACCCCGTGTGCTAGAGAGAGGATTGGAAAGTGTGTTTCCAGCATATAGTGGGTTTTTGTCTTGTTTAGGCATGTGGTGTCTCTCTTGCCATTCCAATCAATTCAATCTCTCCACTAAAGGCATGGCACGCTAGAGATGATAGAACGATGGGACCGGTATAGATAGATGATCCGCAGCGGAGAGGTATCGATATACCATCATGTGATGAATGAGAAAGGCTATCGATAGATGCTCCACAACAAAGAGAGAGGCATGGCCGCACGAGTAAAGGCATTCGACGTAAACTCGGGTAGAAAAAGAAGTGCTTCGATACGATGATCCACTTACTTTTTCTTGCCCACATTGCGACGGCTTGTTTCCTTTCTTTGATATAATCCTCTTCAGTGACATCTCCTTCGTCAATGACACTCTCTTATTCAACTGATTTATGCACTTTCCTTTACTTACGAATGTTGGTCTTCCAATACCAAAGAGAAAAAAGATTGAAAAAGCCTTCCATTGCAATAATATCGACAAATCAGATGCAGACTAAGCATACCAGTAGACATAGGCACAACTACGGATTTTAGGGCATTCATTCAAAGCGAGTCAGTCCTTTTGAGCAATTGAGGAAAGCTAGTCCTTCGAAAATATCATCGGATGCGTCAGACCAACCCTTTACTCATTTAGGATAGTTGATCTCCTTTCCCTTCTCTTCTTGTGATCGGATTGATCGGTTGCCCTAAAAGACACGTCATCTCATTTCATTATCGCTTGTGACGGAAGGGAATGATAATGGCATAGAATCATCTATCATATCCGCGGTTGATAACAGACCAGTGCTATTGAATCAAATGTGAGGGAGGGAAGTCTCTGTAATAACAGAAAAATCGTAAAGACCTTCTGTCATCAATCTTCTCCATCGTTGTCTCCACGGGATGTAGGGCGAAGCAAGGCATTCAGCTAAGAGCAGCCCACAACAACTAGAGCATCCCCAGACCAATCGACAAAATAGGAAATGCTACAACCCATTATTGTTCTTTTGATGTTGAACCACTCCGGTACAACAAGCTAAAGTGACCTCTGCATTTGCTTCGTCCCTGGGGCCAACCCCGTGTGCTAGAGAGAGGATTGGAAAGTGTGTTTGCAGCATACAGTTGGTTTTTGTCTTGTTTAGGCATGTGGTGTCCTTCTTACCATTCCAATCAATTCAATCTCTCCACTAAAGGCATGGCACGCTAGAGATGATTGAACGACGGGACCGGTATAGATAGATGATCTGCAGCGGAGAGGTATCGATATACCATCATGTGATGAACGAGAAAGGTTATCGATAGATTCTCCACAACAAAGAGAGAGGCATGGCCGCACGAGTAAAGGCATTCGACGTAAACTCGGGTAGAAAAAGAAGTGCTTCGATACGATGATCCACTTACTTTTTCTTGCCCACATTGCGACGGCTTATTTCCTTTCTTTGATATAATCCTTTTCAGTGACATCCCCTTCGTCAATGACACTCTCTTATTCAACTGATTTATGCACTTTCCTTTACTTACGAACGATGGTCTTCCAATACCAAAGAGAAAGGAGATTGAAAAATCCTTCCATTGCAATAATATCGACAAATCAGATGCAGACTAGGCATACCAGTAGGCATAGGCACAACTACGGATTTTAGGGCATTCATTCAAAGCGAGTCAGTCCTTTTGAGCAATTGAGGAAAGCTAGTCCTTCGAAAATATCATCGGATGCGTCAGACCAACCCTTTACTCATTTAGGATAGTTGACCTCCTTTCCCTTCTCTTCTTGTGATTGGATTGATCGGTTGCCCAAAAAGACACGTCATCTTATTTCATTTACGCTTTTGACGGAAGAGAATGAGAATGGCATAGAATCATCTATCATATCCGCGGTTGATGGTGTTGGAGGAATTATCAGTGCTATTGAATCAAATGTGAGGGAGGGAAGTCTCTGTAATAACAGAAAAATCGTAAAGACCTCCTGTCATCAATCTTCTCCGTCGTTGTCTCCACAGGATGTAGGGCGAAGCAAGGCATTCAGCTAAGAGCAGCCCACAACAACTAGAGCATCCCCAGACCAATCGACAAAATAGGAAATGCTACAACCCATTATTGTTCTTTTGATGATAAACCACTCCGGTACAACAAGCTAAAGTGACCTCTGCATTTGCTTCGTCCTTGGGGCCAACCCCGTGTGCTAGTGAGAGGATTGGAAAGTGTGTTTCCGGCATATAGTGGGTTTTTGTCTTGTTTAGGCATGTGGTGTCTCTCTTGCCATTCCAATCAATTCAATATCTCCACTAAAGGCATGGCACGCTAGAGATGCTAGAACGATGGGACCGGTATAGATAGATGATCCGCAGTGGAGAGGTATCGATATACCATCATGTGATGAATGAGAAAGGCTATCGATAGATGCTCCACAACAAAGAGAGAGGCATGGCCGCACGAGTAAAGGCATTCGACGTAAACTCGGGTAGAAAAAGAAGTGCTTCGATACGATGATCCACTTACTTTTTCTTGCCCACATTGCGACGGCTTGTTTCCTTTCTTTGATATAATCCTCTTCAGTGACATCCCCTTCGTCAATGACACTCTCTTATTCAACTGATTTATGCACTTTCCTTTACTTACGAATGTTGGTCTTCCAATACCAAAGAGAAAAAAGATTGAAAAAGCCTTCCATTGCAATAATATCGACAAATCAGATGCAGACTAAGCATACCAGTAGACATAGGCACAACTACGGATTTTAGGGCATTCATTCAAAGCGAGTTAGTCCTTTTGAGCAATTGAGGAAAGCTAGTCCTTCGAAAATATCATCGGATGCGTCAGACCAACCCTTTACTAATTTAGGATAGTTGATCTCCTTTCCCTTCTCTTCTTGTGATCGGATTGATCGGTTTCCCTAAAAGACACGTCATCTCATTTCATTATCGCTTGTGACGGAAGGGAATGATAATGGCATATAATCATCTATCATATCCGCGATTGATGGTGTTGGAGGAATTACCAGTGCTATTGAATCAAATGTGAGGGAGGGAAGTCTCTGTAATAACAGAAAAATCGTAAAGACCTTCTGTCATCAATCTTCTCCGTCGTTGTCTCTACGGGATGTAGGGCGAAGCAAGGCATTCAGCTAAGAGCAGCCCACAACAATTAGAGCATCCCCAGACCAATCCACAAAATAGGAAATGCTACAACCCATTATTGTTCTTTTGATGTTGAACCACTCCGGTACAACAAGCTAAAATGACCTCTGCATTTGCTTCGTCCCTGGGGCCAACCCCGTGTGCTAGAGAGAGGATTGGAAAGTGTGTTTGCAGCATACAGTTGGTTTTTGTCTTGTTTAGGCATGTGGTGTCCTTCTTGCCATTCCAATCAATTCAATCTCTCCACTAAAGGCATGGCACGCTAGAGATGATTGAACAACGGGACCGGTATAGATAGATGATCTGCAGCGGAGAGGTATCGATATACCATCATGTGATGATCGAGAAAGGTTATCGATAGATGCTCCACAACAAAGAGAGAGGCATGGCCGCACGAGTAAAGGCATTCGACGTAAACTCGGGTAGAAAAAGAAGTGCTTCGATACGATGATCCACTTACTTTTTCTTGCCCACATTGCGACGGCTTATTTCCTTTCTTTGATATAATCCTTTTCAGTGACATCCCCTTCGTCAATGACACTCTCTTATTCAACTGATTTATGCACTTTCCTTTACTTACGAACGATGGTCTTCCAATACCAAAGAGAAAGGAGATTGAAAAATCCTTCCATTGCAATAATATCGACAAATCAGATGCAGACTAGGCATACCAGTAGGCATAGGCACAACTACGGATTTTAGGGCATTCATTCAAAGCGAGTCAGTCCTTTTGAGCAATTGAGGAAAGCTTGTCCTTCGAAAATATCATCGGATGCGTCAGACCAACCCTTTACTCATTTAGGATAGTTGACCTCCTTTCCCTTCTCTTCTTGTGATTGGATTGATCGGTTGCCCTAAAAGACACGTCATCTCATTTCATTATCGCTTGTGACGGAAGGGAATGAGAATGGCATAGAATCATCTATCATATCCGCGGTTGATGGTGTTGGAGGAATTATCAGTGCTATTGAATCAAATGTGAGGGAGGGAAGTCTCTGTAATAACAGAAAAATCGTAAAGACCTCCTGTCATCAATCTTCTCCGTCGTTGTCTCCACAGGATGTAGGGCGAAGCAAGGCATTCAGCTAAGAGCAGCCCACAACAACTAGAGCATCCCAGACCAATCGACAAAATAGGAAATGCTACAACCCATTATTGTTCTTTTGATGATAAACCACTCCGGTACAACAAGCTAAAGTGACCTCTGCATTTGCTTCGTCCGTGGGGCCAACCCCGTGTGCTAGAGAGAGGATTGGAAAGTGTGTTTCCAGCATATAGTGGGTTTTTGTCTTGTTTAGGCATGTGGTGTCTCTCTTGCCATTCCAATCAATTCAATCTCTCCACTAAAGGCATGGCACGCTAGAGATGATAGAACGATGGGACCGGTATAGATAGATGATCCGCAGCGAAGAGGTATTGATATACCATCATGTGATGAATGAGAAAGGCTATCGATAGATGCTCCACAACAAAGAGAGAGGCATGGCCGCATGAGTAAAGGCATTCGACGTAAACTCGGGTAGAAAAAGAAGTGCTTCGATACGATGATCCACTTACTTTTTCTTGCCCACATTGCGACGGCTTGTTTCCTTTCTTTGATATAATCCTCTTCAGTGACATCCCCTTCGTCAATGACACTCTCTTATTCAACTGATTTATGCACTTTCCTTTACTTACGAACGTTGGTCTTCCAATACCAAAGAGAAAAAAGATTGAAAAAGCCTTCCATTGCAATAATATCGACAAATCAGATGCAGACTAAGCATACCAGTAGGCATAGGCACAACTACGGATTTTAGGGCATTCATTCAAAGCGAGTCAGTCCTTTTGAGCAATTGAGGAAAGCTAGTCCTTCGAAAATATTATCGGATGCGTCAGACCAACCCTTTACTCATTTAGGATAGTTGATCTCCTTTCCCTTCTCTTCTTGTGATCGGATTGATCGGTTGCCCTAAAAGACACGTCATCTCATTTCATTATCGCTTGTGACGGAAGGGAATGAGAATGGCATAGAATCATCTATCATATCCGCGGTTGATGGTGTTGGAGGAATTACCAATGCTATTGAATCAAATGTGAGGGAGGGAAGTCTCTGTAATAACAGAAAAATCGTAAAGACCTCCTGTCATCAATCTTCTCCATCGTTGTCTCCACGGGATGTAGGGCGAAGCAAGGCATTCAGCTAAGAGCAGCCCACAACAACTAGAGCATCCCCAGACCAATCGACAAAATAGGAAATGCTACAACCCATTATTGTTCTTTTGATGTTGAACCACTCCGGTACAACAAGCTAAAGTGACCTCTGCATTTGCTTCGTCCCTGGGGCCAACCCCGTGTGCTAGAGAGAGGATTGGAAAGTGTGTTTGCAGCATACAGTTGGTTTTTGTCTTGTTTAGGCATGTGGTGTCCTTATTGCCATTCCAATCAATTCAATCTCTCCACTAAAGGCATGGCACGCTAGAGATGATTGAACGACGGGACCGGTATAGATAGATGATCTGCAGCGGAGAGGTATCGATATACCATCATGTGATGAACGAGAAAGGTTATCGATAGATGCTCCACAACAAAGAGAGAGGCATGGCCGCACGAGTAAAGGCATTCGACGTAAACTCGGGTAGAAAAATAAGTGCTTCGATACGATGATCCACTTACTTTTTCTTGCCCACATTGCGACGGCTTATTTCCTTTCTTTGATATAATCCTTTTCAGTGACATCCCCTTCGTCAATGACACTCTCTTATTCAACTGATTTATGCACTTTCCTTTACTTACGAACGATGGTCTTCCAATACCAAAGAGAAAGGAGATTGAAAAATCCTTCCATTGCAATAATATCGACAAATCAGATGCAGACTAGGCATACCAGTAGGCATAGGCACAACTACGGATTTTAGGGCATTCATTCAAAGCGAGTCAGTCCTTTTGAGCAATTGAGGAAAGCTAGTCCTTCGAAAATATTATCGGATGCGTCAGACCAACCCTTTACTCATTTAGGATAGTTGATCTCCTTTCCCTTCTTTTCTTGTGATCGGATTGATCGGTTGCCCTAAAAGACACGTTATCTCATTTCATTATCACTTGTGACGGAAGGGAATGATAATGGCATAGAATCATCTATCATATCGGCGGTTGATGGTGTTGGAGGAATTATCAGTGCTATTGAATCAAATGTGAGGGAGGGAAGTCTCTGTAATAACAGAAAAATCGTAAAGACCTCCTGTCATCAATCTTCTCCGTCGTTGTCTCCACAGGATGTAGGGCGAAGCAAGGCATTCAGCTAAGAGCAGCTCACAACAACTAGAGCATCCCCAGACCAATCGACAAAATAGAAAATGCTACAACTCATTATTGTTCTTTTGATAATAAACCACTCCGGTACAATAAGCTAAAGTGACCTCTGCATTTGCTTCGTCCCTGGGGCCAACCCCGTGTGCTAGAGAGAGGATTGGAAAGTGTGTTTCCAGCATATAGTGGGTTTTTGTCTTGTTTAGGCATGTGGTGTCCCTCTTGCCATTCCAATCAATTCAATCTCTCCACTAAAGGCATGGCACGCTAGAGATAATAGAACGACGGGACCGGTATAGATAGATGATCCGCAGCGGAGAGGTATCGATATACCATCATGTGATGAACGAGAAAGGCTATCGATAGATGCTCCACAACAAAGAGAGAGGCATGGCTGCACGAGTAAAGGCATTCAACGTAAACTCTGGTAGAAAAAGAAGTGCTTCGATACGATGATCCACTTACTTTTTCTTGCCCACATTGCGACGGCTTGTTTCCTTTCTTTGATATAATCCTCTTCAGTGACATCCCCTTCGTCAATGACACTCTCTTATTCAACTGATTTATGCACTTTCCTTTACTTACGAACGTTGGTCTTCCAATACCAAAGAGAAAGGAGATTGAAAAATCCTTCCATTGCAATAATATCGACAAATCAGATGCAGACTAGGCATACCAGTAGGCATAGGCACAACTACGGATTTTAGGGCATTCATTCAAAGCGAGTCAGTCCTTTTGAGCAATTGAGGAAAGCTTGTCCTTCGAAAATATCATCGGATGCGTCAGACCAACCCTTTACTCATTTAGGATAGTTGACCTCCTTTCCCTTCTCTTCTTGTGATTGGATTGATCGGTTGCCCTAAAAGACACGTCATCTCATTTCATTATCGCTTGTGACGGAAGGGAATGAGAATGGCATAGAATCATCTATCATATCCGCGGTTGATGGTGTTGGAGGAATTATCAGTGCTATTGAATCAAATGTGAGGGAGGGAAGTCTCTGTAATAACAGAAAAATCGTAAAGACCTCCTGTCATCAATCTTCTCCGTCGTTGTCTCCACAGGATGTAGGGCGAAGCAAGGCATTCAGCTAAGAGCAGCCCACAACAACTAGAGCATCCCAGACCAATCGACAAAATAGGAAATGCTACAACCCATTATTGTTCTTTTGATGATAAACCACTCCGGTACAACAAGCTAAAGTGACCTCTGCATTTGCTTCGTCCGTGGGGCCAACCCCGTGTGCTAGAGAGAGGATTGGAAAGTGTGTTTCCAGCATATAGTGGGTTTTTGTCTTGTTTAGGCATGTGGTGTCTCTCTTGCCATTCCAATCAATTCAATCTCTCCACTAAAGGCATGGCACGCTAGAGATGATAGAACGATGGGACCGGTATAGATAGATGATCCGCAGCGAAGAGGTATTGATATACCATCATGTGATGAATGAGAAAGGCTATCGATAGATGCTCCACAACAAAGAGAGAGGCATGGCCGCATGAGTAAAGGCATTCGACGTAAACTCGGGTAGAAAAAGAAGTGCTTCGATACGATGATCCACTTACTTTTTCTTGCCCACATTGCGACGGCTTGTTTCCTTTCTTTGATATAATCCTCTTCAGTGACATCCCCTTCGTCAATGACACTCTCTTATTCAACTGATTTATGCACTTTCCTTTACTTACGAACGTTGGTCTTCCAATACCAAAGAGAAAAAAGATTGAAAAAGCCTTCCATTGCAATAATATCGACAAATCAGATGCAGACTAAGCATACCAGTAGGCATAGGCACAACTACGGATTTTAGGGCATTCATTCAAAGCGAGTCAGTCCTTTTGAGCAATTGAGGAAAGCTAGTCCTTCGAAAATATTATCGGATGCGTCAGACCAACCCTTTACTCATTTAGGATAGTTGATCTCCTTTCCCTTCTCTTCTTGTGATCGGATTGATCGGTTGCCCTAAAAGACACGTCATCTCATTTCATTATCGCTTGTGACGGAAGGGAATGAGAATGGCATAGAATCATCTATCATATCCGCGGTTGATGGTGTTGGAGGAATTACCAATGCTATTGAATCAAATGTGAGGGAGGGAAGTCTCTGTAATAACAGAAAAATCGTAAAGACCTCCTGTCATCAATCTTCTCCATCGTTGTCTCCACGGGATGTAGGGCGAAGCAAGGCATTCAGCTAAGAGCAGCCCACAACAACTAGAGCATCCCCAGACCAATCGACAAAATAGGAAATGCTACAACCCATTATTGTTCTTTTGATGTTGAACCACTCCGGTACAACAAGCTAAAGTGACCTCTGCATTTGCTTCGTCCCTGGGGCCAACCCCGTGTGCTAGAGAGAGGATTGGAAAGTGTGTTTGCAGCATACAGTTGGTTTTTGTCTTGTTTAGGCATGTGGTGTCCTTATTGCCATTCCAATCAATTCAATCTCTCCACTAAAGGCATGGCACGCTAGAGATGATTGAACGACGGGACCGGTATAGATAGATGATCTGCAGCGGAGAGGTATCGATATACCATCATGTGATGAACGAGAAAGGTTATCGATAGATGCTCCACAACAAAGAGAGAGGCATGGCCGCACGAGTAAAGGCATTCGACGTAAACTCGGGTAGAAAAATAAGTGCTTCGATACGATGATCCACTTACTTTTTCTTGCCCACATTGCGACGGCTTATTTCCTTTCTTTGATATAATCCTTTTCAGTGACATCCCCTTCGTCAATGACACTCTCTTATTCAACTGATTTATGCACTTTCCTTTACTTACGAACGATGGTCTTCCAATACCAAAGAGAAAGGAGATTGAAAAATCCTTCCATTGCAATAATATCGACAAATCAGATGCAGACTAGGCATACCAGTAGGCATAGGCACAACTACGGATTTTAGGGCATTCATTCAAAGCGAGTCAGTCCTTTTGAGCAATTGAGGAAAGCTAGTCCTTCGAAAATATTATCGGATGCGTCAGACCAACCCTTTACTCATTTAGGATAGTTGATCTCCTTTCCCTTCTTTTCTTGTGATCGGATTGATCGGTTGCCCTAAAAGACACGTTATCTCATTTCATTATCACTTGTGACGGAAGGGAATGATAATGGCATAGAATCATCTATCATATCGGCGGTTGATGGTGTTGGAGGAATTATCAGTGCTATTGAATCAAATGTGAGGGAGGGAAGTCTCTGTAATAACAGAAAAATCGTAAAGACCTCCTGTCATCAATCTTCTCCGTCGTTGTCTCCACAGGATGTAGGGCGAAGCAAGGCATTCAGCTAAGAGCAGCTCACAACAACTAGAGCATCCCCAGACCAATCGACAAAATAGAAAATGCTACAACTCATTATTGTTCTTTTGATAATAAACCACTCCGGTACAATAAGCTAAAGTGACCTCTGCATTTGCTTCGTCCGTGGGGCCAACCCCGTGTGCTAGAGAGAGGATTGGAAAGTGTGTTTCCAGCATATAGTGGGTTTTTGTCTTGTTTAGGCATGTGGTGTCCCTCTTGCCATTCCAATCAATTCAATCTCTCCACTAAAGGCATGGCACGCTAGAGATAATAGAACGACGGGACCGGTATAGATAGATGATCCGCAGCGGAGAGGTATCGATATACCATCATGTGATGAACGAGAAAGGCTATCGATAAATGCTCCACAACAAAGAGAGAGGCATGGCTGCACGAGTAAAGGCATTCAACGTAAACTCTGGTAGAAAAAGAAGTGCTTCGATACGATGATCCACTTACTTTTTCTTGCCCACATTGCGACGGCTTGTTTCCTTTCTTTGATATAATCCTCTTCAGTGACATCCCCTTCGTCAATGACACTCTCTTATTCAACTGATTTATGCACTTTCCTTTACTTACGAACGTTGGTCTTCCAATACCAAAGAGAAAGGAGATTGAAAAATCCTTCCATTGCAATAATATCGACAAATCAGATGCAGACTAGGCATACCAGTGGCATAGGCACAACTACGGATTTTAGGGCATTCATTAAAAGCGAGTCAGTCCTTTTGAGCAATTGAGGAAAGCTAGTCCTTCGAAAATATTATCGGATGCGTCAGACCAACCCTTTACTCATTTAGGATAGTTGATCTCCTTTCCCTTCTCTTCTTGTGATCGGATTGATCGGTTGCCCTAAAAGACACGTCATCTCATTTCATTATCGCTTGTGACGGAAGGGAATGAGAATGGCATAGAATCATCTATCATATCCGCGGTTGATGGTGTTGGAGGAATTACCAATGCTATTGAATCAAATGTGAGGGAGGGAAGTCTCTGTAATAACAGAAAAATCGTAAAGACCTCCTGTCATCAATCTTCTCCGTCGTTGTCTCCACGGGATGTAGGGCGAAGCAAGGCATTCAGCTAAGAGCAGCCCACAACAACTAGAGCATCCCCAGACCAATCGACAAAATAGGAAATGCTACAACCCATTATTGTTCTTTTGATGTTGAACCACTCCGGTACAACAAGCTAAAGTGACCTCTGCATTTGCTTCGTCCCTGGGGCCAGCCCCGTGTGCTAGAGAGAGGATTGGAAAGTGTGTTTGCAGCATACAGTTGGTTTTTGTCTTGTTTAGGCATGTGGTGTCCTTCTTGCCATTCCAATCAATTCAATCTCTTCACTAAAGGCATGGCACGCTAGAGATGATTGAACGACGGGACCGGTATAGATAGATGATCTGCAGCGGAGAGGTATCGATATACCATCATGTGATGAACGAGAAAGGTTATCGATAGATGCTCCACAACAAAGAGAGAGGCATGGCCGCACGAGTAAAGGCATTCGACGTAAACTCGGGTAGAAAAATAAGTGCTTCGATACGATGATCCACTTACTTTTTCTTGCCCACATTGCGACGGCTTATTTCCTTTCTTTGATATAATCCTTTTCAGTGACATCCCCTTCGTCAATGACACTCTCTTATTCAACTGATTTATGCACTTTCCTTTACTTACGAACGATGGTCTTCCAATACCAAAGAGAAAGGAGATTGAAAAATCCTTCCATTGCAATAATATCGACAAATCAGATGCAGACTAGGCATACCAGTAGGCATAGGCACAACTACGGATTTTAGGGCATTCATTCAAAGCGAGTCAGTCCTTTTGAGCAATTGAGGAAAGCTAGTCCTTCGAAAATATTATCGGATGCGTCAGACCAACCCTTTACTCATTTAGGATAGTTGATCTCCTTTCCCTTCTCTTCTTGTGATCGGATTGATCGGTTGCCCTAAAAGACACGTTATCTCATTTCATTATCGCTTGTGACGGAAGGGAATGATAATGGCATAGAATCATCTATCATATCGGCGGTTGATGGTGTTGGAGGAATTATCAGTGCTATTGAATCAAATGTGAGGGAGGGAAGTCTCTGTAATAACAGAAAAATCGTAAAGACCTCCTGTCATCAATCTTCTCCGTCGTTGTCTCCACAGGATGTAGGGCGAAGCAAGGCATTCAGCTAAGAGCAGCTCACAACAACTAGAGCATCCCAAGACCAATCGACAAAATAGAAAATGCTACAACTCATTATTGTTCTTTTGATAATAAACCACTCCGGTTCAATAAGCTAAAGTGACCTCTGCATTTGCTTCGTCCCTGGGGCCAACCCCGTGTGCTAGAGAGAGGATTGGAAAGTGTGTTTCCAGCATATAGTGGGTTTTTGTCTTGTTTAGGCATGTGGTGTCCCTCTTGCCATTCCAAGCAATTCAATCTCTCCACTAAAGGCATGGCACGCTAGAGATGATAGAACGACGGGACCGGTATAGATAGATGATCCGCAGCGGAGAGGTATCGATATACCATCATGTGATGAACGAGAAAGGCTATCGATAGATGCTCCACAACAAAGAGAGAGGCATGGCTGCACGAGTAAAGGCATTCAACGTAAACTCTGGTAGAAAAAGAAGTGCTTCGATACGATGATCCACTTACTTTTTCTTGCCCACATTGCGACGGCTTGTTTCCTTTCTTTGATATAATCCTCTTCAGTGACATCCCCTTCGTCAATGACACTCTCTTATTCAACTGATTTATGCACTTTCCTTTACTTACGAACGTTGGTCTTCCAATACCAAAGAGAAAAAAGATTGAAAAAGCCTTCCATTGCAATAATATCGACAAATCAGATGCAGACTAAGCATACCAGTAGGCATAGGTACAACTACGGATTTTAGGGCATTCATTCAAAGCGAGTCAGTCCTTTTGAGCAATTGAGGAAAGCTAGTCCTTCGAAAATATTATCGGATGCGTCAGACCAACCCTTTACTCATTTAGGATAGTTGATCTCCTTTCCCTTCTCTTCTTGTGATCGGATTGATCGGTTGCCCTAAAAGACACGTCATCTCATTTCATTATCGCTTGTGACGGAAGGGAATGAGAATGGCATAGAATCATCTATCATATCCGCGGTTGATGGTGTTGGAGGAATTACCAATGCTATTGAATCAAATGTGAGGGAGGGAAGTCTCTGTAATAACAGAAAAATCGTAAAGACCTCCTGTCATCAATCTTCTCCATCGTTGTCTCCACGGGATGTAGGGCGAAGCAAGGCATTCAGCTAAGAGCAGCCCACAACAACTAGAGCATCCCCAGACCAATCGACAAAATAGGAAATGCTACAACCCATTATTGTTCTTTTGATGTTGAACCACTCCGGTACAACAAGCTAAAGTGACCTCTGCATTTGCTTCGTCCCTGGGGCCAACCCCGTGTGCTAGAGAGAGGATTGGAAAGTGTGTTTGCAGCATACAGTTGGTTTTTGTCTTGTTTAGGCATGTGGTGTCCTTATTGCCATTCCAATCAATTCAATCTCTCCACTAAAGGCATGGCACGCTAGAGATGATTGAACGACGGGACCGGTATAGATAGATGATCTGCAGCAGAGAGGTATCGATATACCATCATGTGATGAACGAGAAAGGTTATCGATAGATGCTCCACAACAAAGAGAGAGGCATGGCCGCACGAGTAAAGGCATTCGACGTAAACTCGGGTAGAAAAATAAGTGCTTCGATACGATGATCCACTTACTTTTTCTTGCCCACATTGCGACGGCTTATTTCCTTTCTTTGATATAATCCTTTTCAGTGACATCCCCTTCGTCAATGACACTCTCTTATTCAACTGATTTATGCACTTTCCTTTACTTACGAACGATGGTCTTCCAATACCAAAGAGAAAGGAGATTGAAAAATCCTTCCATTGCAATAATATCGACAAATCAGATGCAGACTAGGCATACCAGTAGGCATAGGCACAACTACGGATTTTAGGGCATTCATTCAAAGCGAGTCAGTCCTTTTGAGCAATTGAGGAAAGCTAGTCCTTCGAAAATATTATCGGATGCGTCAGACCAACCCTTTACTCATTTAGGATAGTTGATCTCCTTTCCCTTCTTTTCTTGTGATCGGATTGATCGGTTGCCCTAAAAGACACGTTATCTCATTTCATTATCACTTGTGACGGAAGGGAATGATAATGGCATAGAATCATCTATCATATCGGCGGTTGATGGTGTTGGAGGAATTATCAGTGCTATTGAATCAAATGTGAGGGAGGGAAGTCTCTGTAATAACAAAAAAATCGTAAAGACCTCCTGTCATCAATCTTCTCCGTCGTTGTCTCCACAGGATGTAGGGCGAAGCAAGGCATTCAGCTAAGAGCAGCTCACAACAACTAGAGCATCCCCAGACCAATCGACAAAATAGAAAATGCTACAACTCATTATTGTTCTTTTGATAATAAACCACTCCGGTACAATAAGCTAAAGTGACCTCTGCATTTGCTTCGTCCCTGGGGCCAACCCCGTGTGCTAGAGAGAGGATTGGAAAGTGTGTTTCCAGCATATAGTGGGTTTTTGTCTTGTTTAGGCATGTGGTGTCCCTCTTGCCATTCCAATCAATTCAATCTCTCCACTAAAGGCATGGCACGCTAGAGATGATAGAACGACGGGACCGGTATAGATAGATGATCCGCAGCGGAGAGGTATCGATATACCATCATGTGATGAACGAGAAAGGCTATCGATAGATGCTCCACAACAAAGAGAGAGGCATGGCTGCACGAGTAAAGGCATTCAACGTAAACTCTGGTAGAAAAAGAAGTGCTTCGATACGATGATCCACTTACTTTTTCTTGCCCACATTGCGACGGCTTGTTTCCTTTCTTTGATATAATCCTCTTCAGTGACATCCCCTTCGTCAATGACACTCTCTTATTCAACTGATTTATGCACTTTCCTTTACTTACTAACGTTGGTCTTCCAATACCAAAGAGAAAGGAGATTGAAAAATCCTTCCATTGCAATAATATCGACAAATCAGATGCAGACTAGGCATACCAGTGGCATAGGCACAACTACGGATTTTAGGGCATTCATTAAAAGCGAGTCAGTCCTTTTGAGCAATTGAGGAAAGCTAGTCCTTCGAAAATATTATCGGATGCGTCAGACCAACCCTTTACTCATTTAGGATAGTTGATCTCCTTTCCCTTCTCTTCTTGTGATCGGATTGATCGGTTGCCCTAAAAGACACGTCATCTCATTTCATTATCGCTTGTGACGGAAGGGAATGAGAATGGCATAGAATCATCTATCATATCCGCGGTTGATGGTGTTGGAGGAATTACCAATGCTATTGAATCAAATGTGAGGGAGGGAAGTCTCTGTAATAACAGAAAAATCGTAAAGACCTCCTGTCATCAATCTTCTCCATCGTTGTCTCCACGGGATGTAGGGCGAAGCAAGGCATTCAGCTAAGAGCAGCCCACAACAACTAGAGCATCCCCAGACCAATCGACAAAATAGGAAATGCTACAACCCATTATTGTTCTTTTGATGTTGAACCACTCCGGTACAACAAGCTAAAGTGACCTCTGCATTTGCTTCGTCCCTGGGGCCAGCCCCGTGTGCTAGAGAGAGGATTGGAAAGTGTGTTTGCAGCATACAGTTGGTTTTTGTCTTGTTTAGGCATGTGGTGTCCTTCTTGCCATTCCAATCAATTCAATCTCTTCACTAAAGGCATGGCACGCTAGAGATGATTGAACGACGGGACCGGTATAGATAGATGATCTGCAGCGGAGAGGTATCGATATACCATCATGTGATGAACGAGAAAGGTTATCGATAGATGCTCCACAACAAAGAGAGAGGCATGGCCGCACGAGTAAAGGCATTCGACGTAAACTCGGGTAGAAAAATAAGTGCTTCGATACGATGATCCACTTACTTTTTCTTGCCCACATTGCGACGGCTTATTTCCTTTCTTTGATATAATCCTTTTCAGTGACATCCCCTTCGTCAATGACACTCTCTTATTCAACTGATTTATGCACTTTCCTTTACTTACGAACGATGGTCTTCCAATACCAAAGAGAAAGGAGATTGAAAAATCCTTCCATTGCAATAATATCGACAAATCAGATGCAGACTAGGCATACCAGTAGGCATAGGCACAACTACGGATTTTAGGGCATTCATTCAAAGCGAGTCAGTCCTTTTGAGCAATTGAGGAAAGCTAGTCCTTCGAAAATATTATCGGATGCGTCAGACCAACCCTTTACTCATTTAGGATAGTTGATCTCCTTTCCCTTCTCTTCTTGTGATCGGATTGATCGGTTGCCCTAAAAGACACGTTATCTCATTTCATTATCGCTTGTGACGGAAGGGAATGATAATGGCATAGAATCATCTATCATATCGGCGGTTGATGGTGTTGGAGGAATTATCAGTGCTATTGAATCAAATGTGAGGGAGGGAAGTCTCTGTAATAACAGAAAAATCGTAAAGACCTCCTGTCATCAATCTTCTCCGTCGTTGTCTCCACAGGATGTAGGGCGAAGCAAGGCATTCAGCTAAGAGCAGCTCACAACAACTAGAGCATCCCAAGACCAATCGACAAAATAGAAAATGCTACAACTCATTATTGTTCTTTTGATAATAAACCACTCCGGTTCAATAAGCTAAAGTGACCTCTGCATTTGCTTCGTCCCTGGGGCCAACCCCGTGTGCTAGAGAGAGGTTTGGAAAGTGTGTTTCCAGCATATAGTGGGTTTTTGTCTTGTTTAGGCATGTGGTGTCCCTCTTGCCATTCCAATCAATTCAATCTCTCCACTAAAGGCATGGCATGCTAGAGATTATAGAACGACGGGACCGGTATAGATAGATGATCCGCAGCGGAGAGGTATCGATATACCATCATGTGATGAACGAGAAAGGCTATCGATAGATGCTCCACAACAAAGAGAGAGGCATGGCTGCACGAGTAAAGGCATTCAACGTAAACTCTGGTAGAAAAAGAAGTGCTTCGATACGATGATCCACTTACTTTTTCTTGCCCACATTGCGACGGCTTGTTTCCTTTCTTTGATATAATCCTCTTCAGTGACATCCCCTTCGTCAATGACACTCTCTTATTCAACTGATTTATGCACTTTCCTTTACTTACGAACGTTGGTCTTCCAATACCAAAGAGAAAAAAGATTGAAAAAGCCTTCCATTGCAATAATATCGACAAATCAGATGCAGACTAAGCATACCAGTAGGCATAGGTACAACTACGGATTTTAGGGCATTCATTCAAAGCGAGTCAGTCCTTTTGAGCAATTGAGGAAAGCTAGTCCTTCGAAAATATTATCGGATGCGTCAGACCAACCCTTTACTCATTTAGGATAGTTGATCTCCTTTCCCTTCTCTTCTTGTGATCGGATTGATCGGTTGCCCTAAAAGACACGTCATCTCATTTCATTATCGCTTGTGACGGAAGGGAATGAGAATGGCATAGAATCATCTATCATATCCGCGGTTGATGGTGTTGGAGGAATTACCAATGCTATTGAATCAAATGTGAGGGAGGGAAGTCTCTGTAATAACAGAAAAATCGTAAAGACCTCCTGTCATCAATCTTCTCCATCGTTGTCTCCACGGGATGTAGGGCGAAGCAAGGCATTCAGCTAAGAGCAGCCCACAACAACTAGAGCATCCCCAGACCAATCGACAAAATAGGAAATGCTACAACCCATTATTGTTCTTTTGATGTTGAACCACTCCGGTACAACAAGCTAAAGTGACCTCTGCATTTGCTTCGTCCCTGGGGCCAACCCCGTGTGCTAGAGAGAGGATTGGAAAGTGTGTTTGCAGCATACAGTTGGTTTTTGTCTTGTTTAGGCATGTGGTGTCCTTCTTGCCATTCCAATCAATTCAATCTCTCCACTAAAGGCATGGCACGCTAGAGATGATTGAACGACGGGACCGGTATAGATAGATGATCTGCAGCGGAGAGGTATCGATATACCATCATGTGATGAACGAGAAAGGTTATCGATAGATGCTCCACAACAAAGAGAGAGGGATGGCCGTACGAGTAAAGGCATTCGACGTAAACTCGGGTAGAAAAAGAAGTGCTTCGATACGATGATCCACTTACTTTTTCTTGCCCACTTTGCGACGGCTTGTTTCCTTTCTTTGATATAATCCTCTTCAGTGACATCCCCTTCGTCAATGACACTCTCTTATTCAACTGATTTATGCACTTTCCTTTACTTACGAACGATGGTCTTCCAATACCAAAGAGAAAGGAGATTGAAAAATCCTTCCATTGCAATAATATCGACAAATCAGATGCAGACTAGGCATACCAGTAGGCATAGGCACAACTACGGATTTTAGGGCATTCATTCAAAGCGAGTCAGTCCTTTTGAGCAATTGAGGAAAGCTAGTCCTTCGAAAATATCATCGGATGCGTCAGACCAACCCTTTACTCATTTAGGATAGTTGACCTCCTTTCCCTTCTCTTCTTGTGATTGGATTGATCGGTTGCCCTAAAAGACACGTCATCTCATTTCATTATCGCTTGTGACGGAAGGGAATGAGAATGGCATAGAATCATCTATCATATCCGCGGTTGATGGTGTTGGAGGAATTATCAGTGCTATTGAATCAAATGTGAGGGAGGGAAGTCTCTGTAATAACAGAAAAATCGTAAAGACCTCCTGTCATCAATCTTCTCCGTCGTTGTCTCCACAGGATGTAGGGCGAAGCAAGGCATTCAGCTAAGAGCAGCCACAACAACTAGAGCATCCCCAGACAAATCGACAAAATATGAAATGCTACAACCCATTATTGTTCTTTTGATGATAAACCACTCCGGTACAACAAGCTAAAGTGACCTCTGCATTTGCTTCGTCCTTGGGGCTAACCCCGTGTGCTAGAGAGAGGATTGGAAAGTGTGTTTCCAGCATATAGTGGGTTTTTGTCTTGTTTAGGCATGTGGTGTCTCTCTTGCCATTCCAATCAATTCAATCTCTCCACTAAAGGCATGGCACGCTAGAGATGATAGAACGATGGGACCGGTATAGATAGATGATCCGCAGCGGAGAGGTATCGATATACCATCATGTGATGAATGAGAAAGGCTATCGATAGATGCTCCACAACAAAGAGAGAGGCATGGCCGCACGAGTAAAGGCATTCGACGTAAACTCGGGTAGAAAAAGAAGTGCTTCGATACGATGATCCACTTACTTTTTCTTGCCCACATTGCGACGGCTTGTTTCCTTTCTTTGATATAATCCTCTTCAGTGACATCTCCTTCGTCAATGACACTCTCTTATTCAACTGATTTATGCACTTTCCTTTACTTACGAATGTTGGTCTTCCAATACCAAAGAGAAAAAAGATTGAAAAAGCCTTCCATTGCAATAATATCGACAAATCAGATGCAGACTAAGCATACCAGTAGACATAGGCACAACTACGGATTTTAGGGCATTCATTCAAAGCGAGTCAGTCCTTTTGAGCAATTGAGGAAAGCTAGTCCTTCGAAAATATCATCGGATGCGTCAGACCAACCCTTTACTCATTTAGGATAGTTGATCTCCTTTCCCTTCTCTTCTTGTGATCGGATTGATCGGTTGCCCTAAAAGACACGTCATCTCATTTCATTATCGCTTGTGACGGAAGGGAATGATAATGGCATAGAATCATCTATCATATCCGCGGTTGATAACAGACCAGTGCTATTGAATCAAATGTGAGGGAGGGAAGTCTCTGTAATAACAGAAAAATCGTAAAGACCTTCTGTCATCAATCTTCTCCGTCGTTGTCTCCACGGGATGTAGGGCGAAGCAAGGCATTCAGCTAAGAGCAGCCCTCAACAACTAGAGCATCCCCAGACCAATCGACAAAATAGGAAATGCTACAATCCATTATTGTTCTTTTGATATTGAACCACTCCGGTACAACAAGCTAAAGTGACCTCTGCATTTGCTTCGTCCCTGGGGCCAACCCCGTGTGCTAGAGAGAGGATTGGAAAGTGTGTTTGCAGCATACAGTTGGTTTTTGTCTTGTTTAGGCATGTGGTGTCCTTCTTGCCATTCCAATCAATTCAATCTCTCCACTAAAGGCATGGCACGCTAGAGATGATTGAACGACGGGATCGGTATAGATAGATGATCTGCAGCGGAGAGGTATCGATATACCATCATGTGATGAACGAGAAAGGCTATCGATAGATGCTCCACAACAAAGAGAGAGGCATGGCTGCACGAGTAAAGGCATTCAACGTAAACTCTGGTAGAAAAAGAAGTGCTTCGATACGATGATCCACTTACTTTTTCTTGCCCACATTGCGACGGCTTGTTTCCTTTCTTTGATTTAATCCTCTTCAGTGACATCCCCTTCGTCAATGACACTCTCTTATTCAACTGATTTATGCACTTTCCTTTACTTAAGAACGTTGGTCTTCCAATACCAAAGAGAAAAAAGATTGAAAAAGCCTTCCATTGCAATAATATCGACAAATCATATGCAGACTAAGTATACCAGTAGGCATAGGCACAACTACGGATTTTAGGGCATTCATTCAAAGCGAGTCAGTCCTTTTGAGCAATTGAGGAAAGCTAGTCCTTCGAAAATATTATCGGATGCGTCAGACCAACCCTTTACTCATTTAGGATAGTTGATCTCCTTTCCCTTCTCTTCTTGTGATCGGATTGATCGGTTGCCCTAAAAGACACGTCATCTCATTTCATTATCGCTTGTGACGGAAGGGAATGAGAATGGCAAAGAATCATCTATCATATCCGCGGTTGATGGTGTTGGAGGAATTACCAGTGTTATTGAATCAAATGTGAGGGAGGGAAGTCTCTGTAATAACAGAAAAATCGTAAAGACCTCCTGTCATCAATCTTCTCCATCGTTGTCTCCACGGGATGTAGGGCGAAGCAAGGCATTCAGCTAAGAGCAGCCCACAACAACGAGAGCATCCCCAGACCAATCGACAAAATAGGAAATGCTACAACCCATTATTGTTCTTTTGATGTTGAACCACTCCGGTACAACAAGCTAAAGTGACCTCTGCATTTGCTTCGTCCCTGGGGCCAACCCCGTGTGCTAGAGAGAGGATTGGAAAGTGTGTTTGCAGCATACAGTTGGTTTTTGTCTTGTTTAGGCATGTGGTGTCCTTCTTGCCATTCCAATCAATTCAATCTCTCCACTAAAGGCATGGCACGCTAGAGATGATTGAACGACGGGACCGGTATAGATAGATGATCTGCAGCGGAGAGGTATCGATATACCATCATGTGATGAACGAGAAAGGTTATCGATAGATTCTCCACAACAAAGAGAGAGGCATGGCCGCACGAGTAAAGGCATTCGACGTAAACTCGGGTAGAAAAAAAAGTGCTTCGATACGATGATCCACTTACTTTTTCTTGCCCACATTGCGACGGCTTATTTCCTTTCTTTGATATAATCCTTTTCAGTGACATCCCCTTCGTCATTGACACTCTCTTATTCAACTGATTTATGCACTTTCCTTTACTTACGAACGATGGTCTTCCAATACCAAAGAGAAAGGAGATTGAAAAATCCTTCCATTGCAATAATATCGACAAATCAGATGCAGACTAGGCATACCAGTAGGCATAGGCACAACTACAGATTTTAGGGCATTCATTCAAAGCGAGTCAGTCCTTTTGAGCAATTGAGGAAAGCTAGTCCTTCGAAAATATCATCGGATGCGTCAGACCAACCCTTTACTCATTTAGGATAGTTGACCTCCTTTCCCTTCTCTTCTTGTGATTGGATTGATCGGTTGCCCAAAAAGACACGTCATCTTATTTCATTTACGCTTTTGACGGAAGAGAATGAGAATGGCATAGAATCATCTATCATATCCGCGGTTGATGGTGTTGGAGGAATTATCAGTGCTATTGAATCAAATGTGAGGGAGGGAAGTCTCTGTAATAACAGAAAAATCGTAAAGACCTCCTGTCATCAATCTTCTCCGTCGTTGTCTCCACAGGATGTAGGGCGAAGCAAGGCATTCAGCTAAGAGCAGCCCATAACAACTAGAGCATCCCCAGACCAATCGACAAAATAGGAAATGCTACAACCCATTATTGTTCTTTTGATGATAAACCACTCCGGTACAACAAGCTAAAGTGACCTCTGCATTTGCTTCGTCCTTGGGGCCAACCCCGTGTGCTAGTGAGAGGATTGGAAAGTGTGTTTCCGGCATATAGTGGGTTTTTGTCTTGTTTAGGCATGTGGTGTCTCTCTTGCCATCCCAATCAATTCAATCTCTCCACTAAAGGCATGGCACGCTAGAGATGCTAGAACGATGGGACCGGTATAGATAGATGATCCGCAGTGGAGAGGTATCGATATACCATCATGTGATGAATGAGAAAGGCTATCGATAGATGCTCCACAACAAAGAGAGAGGCATGGCCGCACGAGTAAAAGCATTCGACGTAAACTCGGGTAGAAAAAGAAGTGCTTCGATACGATGATCCACTTACTTTTTCTTGCCCACATTGCGACGGCTTGTTTCCTTTCTTTGATATAATCCTCTTCAGTGACATCCCCTTCGTCAATGACACTCTCTTATTCAACTGATTTATGCACTTTCCTTTACTTACGAATGTTGGTCTTCCAATACCAAAGAGAAAAAAGATTGAAAAAGCCTTCCATTGCAATAATATCGACAAATCAGATGCAGACTAAGCATACCAGTAGACATAGGCACAACTACGGATTTTAGGGCATTCATTCAAAGCGAGTCAGTCCTTTTGAGCAATTGAGGAAAGCTATTCCTTCGAAAATATCATCGGATGCGTCAGACCAACCCTTTACTAATTTAGGATAGTTGATCTCCTTTCCCTTCTCTTCTTGTGATCGGATTGATCGGTTTCCCTAAAAGACACGTCATCTCATTTCATTATCGCTTGTGACGGAAGGGAATGATAATGGCATAGAATCATCTATCATATCCGCGATTGATGGTGTTGGAGGAATTACCAGTGCTATTGAATCAAATGTGAGGGAGGGAAGTCTCTGTAATAACAGAAAAATCGTAAAGACCTTCTGTCATCAATCTTCTCCGTCGTTGTCTCTACGGGATGTAGGGCGAAGCAAGGCATTCAGCTAAGAGCAGCCCACAACAATTAGAGCATCCCCAGACCAATCCACAAAATAGGAAATGCTACAACCCATTATTGTTCTTTTGATGTTGAACCACTCCGGTACAACAAGCTAAAATGACCTCTGCATTTGCTTCGTCCCTGGGGCCAACCCCGTGTGCTAGAGAGAGGATTGGAAAGTGTGTTTGCAGCATACAGTTGGTTTTTGTCTTGTTTAGGCATGTGGTGTCCTTCTTGCCATTCCAATCGATTCAATCTCTCCACTAAAGGCATGGCACGCTAGAGATGATTGAACAACGGGACCGGTATAGATAGATGATCTGCAGCGGAGAGGTATCGATATACCATCATGTGATGATCGAGAAAGGTTATCGATAGATGCTCCACAACAAAGAGAGAGGCATGGCCGCACGAGTAAAGGCATTCGACGTAAACTCGGGTAGAAAAAGAAGTGCTTCGATACGATGATCCACTTACTTTTTCTTGCCCACATTGCGACGGCTTATTTCCTTTCTTTGATATAATCCTTTTCAGTGACATCCCCTTCGTCAATGACACTCTCTTATTCAACTGATTTATGCACTTTCCTTTACTTACGAACGATGGTCTTCCAATACCAAAGAGAAAGGAGATTGAAAAATCCTTCCATTGCAATAATATCGACAAATCAGATGCAGACTAGGCATACCAGTAGGCATAGGCACAACTACGGATTTTAGGGCATTCATTCAAAGCGAGTCAGTCCTTTTGAGCAATTGAGGAAAGCTTGTCCTTCGAAAATATCATCGGATGCGTCAGACCAACCCTTTACTCATTTAGGATAGTTGACCTCCTTTCCCTTCTCTTCTTGTGATTGGATTGATCGGTTGCCCTAAAAGACACGTCATCTCATTTCATTATCGCTTGTGACGGAAGGGAATGAGAATGGCATAGAATCATCTATCATATCCGCGGTTGATGGTGTTGGAGGAATTATCAGTGCTATTGAATCAAATGTGAGGGAGGGAAGTCTCTGTAATAACAGAAAAATCGTAAAGACCTCCTGTCATCAATCTTCTCCGTCGTTGTCTCCACAGGATGTAGGGCGAAGCAAGGCATTCAGCTAAGAGCAGCCCACAACAACTAGAGCATCCCAGACCAATCGACAAAATAGGAAATGCTACAACCCATTATTGTTCTTTTGATGATAAACCACTCCGGTACAACAAGCTAAAGTGACCTCTGCATTTGCTTCGTCCGTGGGGCCAACCCCGTGTGCTAGAGAGATGATTGGAAAGTGTGTTTCCAGCATATAGTGGGTTTTTGTCTTGTTTAGGCATGTGGTGTCTCTCTTGCCATTCCAATCAATTCAATCTCTCCACTAAAGGCATGGCACGCTAGAGATGATAGAACGATGGGACCGGTATAGATAGATGATCCGCAGCGAAGAGGTATTGATATACCATCATGTGATGAATGAGAAAGGCTATCGATAGATGCTCCACAACAAAGAGAGAGGCATGGCCGCACGAGTAAAGGCATTCGACGTAAACTCGGGTAGAAAAAGAAGTGCTTCGATACGATGATCCACTTACTTTTTCTTGCCCACATTGCGACGGCTTGTTTCTTTTCTTTGATATAATCCTCTTCAGTGACATCCCCTTCGTCAATGACACTCTCTTATTCAACTGATTTATGCACTTTCCTTTACTTACGAACGTTGGTCTTCCAATACCAAAGAGAAAAAAGATTGAAAAAGCCTTCCATTGCAATAATATCGACAAATCAGATGCAGACTAGGCATACCAGTAGGCATAGGCACAACTACGGATTTTAGGGCATTCATTCAAAGCGAGTCAGTCCTTTTGAGCAATTGAGGAAAGCTAGTCCTTCGAAAATATCATCGGATGCGTCAGACCAACCCTTTACTCATTTAGGATAGTTGACCTCCTTTCCCTTCTCTTCTTGTGATTCGATTGATCGGTTGCCCTAAAAGACACGTCATCTCATTTCATTATCGCTTGTGACGGAAGGGAATGAGAATGGCATAGAATCATCTATCATATCCGCGGTTGATGGTGTTGGAGGAATTATCAGTGCTATTGAATCAAATGTGAGGGAGGGAAGTCTCTGTAATAACAGAAAAATCGTAAAGACCTCCTGTCATCAATCTTCTCCGTCGTTGTCTCCACAGGATGTAGGGCGAAGCAAGGCATTCAGCTAAGAGCAGCCCACAACAACTAGAGCATCCCCAGACCAATCGACAAAATAGGAAATGCTACAACCCATTATTGTTCTTTTGATGATAAACCACTCCGGTACAACAAGCTAAAGTGACCTCTGCATTTGCTTCGTCCTTGGGGCCAACCCTGTGTGCTAGAGAGAGGATTGGAAAGTGTGTTTCCAGCATATAGTGGGTTTTTGTCTTGTTTAGGCATGTGGTGTCTCTCTTGCCATTCCAATCAATTCAATCTCTCCACTAAAGGCATGGCACGCTAGAGATGATAGAACGATGGGACCGGTATAGATAGATGATCCGCAGTGGAGAGGTATCGATATACCATCATGTGATGAATGAGAAAGGCTATCGATAGATGCTCCACAACAAAGAGAGAGGCATGGCCGCATGAGTAAAGGCATTCGACGTAAACTCGGGTAGAAAAAGAAGTGCTTCGATACGATGATCCACTTACTTTTTCTTGCCCACATTGCGACGACTTGTTTCCTTTCTTTGATATAATCCTCTTCAGTGACATCCCCTTCGTCAATGACACTCTCTTATTCAACTGATTTATGCACTTTCCTTTACTTACGAATGTTGGTCTTCCAATACCAAAGAGAAAAAAGATTGAAAAAGCCTTCCATTGCAATAATATCGACAAATCAGATGCAGACTAAGCATACCAGTAGACATAGGCACAACTACGGATTTTAGGGCATTCATTCATAGCGAGTCAGTCCTTTTGAGCAATTGAGGAAAGCTAGTCCTTCGAAAATATCATCGGATGCGTCAGACCAACCCTTTACTCATTTAGGATAGTTGATCTCCTTTCCCTTCTCTTCTTGTGATCGGATTGATCGGTTGCCCTAAAAGACACGTCATCTCATTTCATTATCGCTTGTGACGGAAGGGAATGATAATGGCATAGAATCATCTATAATATCCGCGGTTGATGGTGTTGGAGGAATTACCAGTGCTATTGAATCAAATGTGAGGGAGGGAAGTCTCTGTAATAACAGAAAAATCGTAAAGACTTTCTGTCATCAATCTTCTCCGTCGTTGTCTCAACGGGATGTAGGGCGAAGCAAGTCATTCAGCTAAGAGCAGCCCACAACAATTAGAGCATCCCCAGACCAATCCTCAAAATAGGAAATGCTACAACCCATTATTGTTCTTTTGATGTTGAACCACTCCGGTACAACAAGCTAAAATGACCTCTGCATTTGCTTCGTCCCTGGGGCCAACCCCGTGTGCTAGAGAGAGGATTGGAAAGTGTGTTTGCAGCATACAGTTGGTTTTTGTCTTGTTTAGGCATGTGGTGTCCTTCTTGCCATTCCAATCAATTCAATCTCTCCACTAAAGGCATGGCACGCTAGAGATGATTGAACGACGGGACCGGTATAGATAGATGATCTGCAGCGGAGAGGTATCGATATACCATCATGTGATGAACGAGAAAGGTTATCGATAGATGCTCCACAACAAAGAGAGAGGCATGGCCGCACGAGTAAAGGCATTCGACGTAAACTCGGGTAGAAAAAGAAGTGCTTCGATACGATGATCCACTTACTTTTTCTTGCCCACATTGCGACGGCTTATGTAACGCCCCATTTTCCGGAGAGATACGAAAACGGAGTGCGTTACCGGCGGGCACGTGTAAGTCGACGTGCACGAGGCCTATAAATATGTAAAAGAAGAAATGAATGGAATTGAATACTAGTAATCAACCAGGATCTTGGAAATTAGTCTACTGCCATATAAAAGAGAAGATATACATGTCTAAGATAAGCAGCAACAAGTACAATACTGATACAAAAGTTAGAAATAAAGTCCCAAAGGAGTGATACATACCAAACCAAAAATACAAAAGCGGAGGCATATAAATCTATTGCTGCTCGGTCTGCTCTAGAAAGTACGAATCATGCAGTGGCAGATCCTCGCTCACATCTTCAGTACCTGAGCGTGTGGGGGAGCTCAGGGTCAAACCCGGCAAGTAAAATAATAAGAAGTACGGAGCGTGTAATATAAACAAGTAGGTAAGATATGGGTGTGGATATGAAACTATGCACATGTGTGGAAAACATTAAACGATCAAGTAATGATATCAAGAAAGAATGTACATGCTATCAAGTATGGAGACTAATGGTGAATAAATAGACTTGTATGGTAGAGAGCATGCAATATGTATTAACAAGTAAAATATGAATTGATGTAAAAAGCAAATGCACATGCATGGTGAACTAATTGGTGAAGAAATAGATCTGTATCGTATGTGATCGATATCAAGTACGGAGACTAATACATATCAAGTCTAGGTTAATATCATATTTTATCTTATATTTGAACTAACTGGTGAAGAAATGACTCGTATCGTGAAAGTACCCGTGCATACCCGGGACCCGGTCAAGATGCTGGCGCTGAACCAGCCGTGCCGCTAAGCACTCAAGCAGATACCGATTACTGAGTAATCGGTCGTCCCATCAACATGGACTAAACAAGAGATGATGGCTCAGTACCACCCGGGCGCCCCCGCGGATGGGCCCCTATTTCGGTTGCGCAACCTATCCTAAACCTTTCACGATACAATATTTGCCCACCCTTTAGTTCTCCCATAACCCAAGATTTCAAGTTATTTTACATGCAAATCAATCCGGAATATGATAAACTAATCATGTCAAGATTAATACATATACATGTCTAGTAACAAGCAAGATGTGGTCCATGTCAAAATCAAGTTAACAGGCAAGTTACGATCCATGGCACCATCAAGACATGTGTATATACTAACAAGGAAAATCCGGAATATTTTCATGTATCTTGTACAAGTAATTAGTATGTATACGTCGAAGTAAATATGATGGAATGTCAAAATCAAGTTAACAGGCAAGTCAAGATCCATGGCACTATCAAGACGTGTATGTACTAATAAGGAAAGTCCGGCATAATTTCGTATATGTTGTACAAGTAACTAGTATGCATGTGTCAATGCAAGTATGATGGAGTATAAAATGTTAGAATGAATGAATTTTCCAAATTCTATAATGATTTCATGGTATGGAAAGTAGCAAAATTTATTAAACCTTACTAATGTATATATATTTCAAGTAAACATGAATTAGCATAAAGGAATTATGACCTAATATAATAGCTTGCATAAAAGAAATATTTTAGTAAATTTAATGTAATACTTATATGAAACTCTCTCTTTAAAACATGATAATGAATAAATAAATAAATGTATATATATACATATTTTCTAACGGCAAGTGGAAAATGATTTTAAAATCATTACATTATACATGAAGAACTTATATGGAAAAATTCAAATGTATATCCAATATGATGAACATTCATAAAGGTAGTTTCTTTGTAATTTCAAAACAAAACATATAGTTTAAGTTGTAACTTATAGTTTAAGCATAGGAGACCTTAAATAAAATCACAAATTTAATACATAAACATAGAGTAGAGTGTAAGAATCATATTTTTATATTTAAAATAATCATAGAGAATTTTGTATAAAAATATCACATTTCTAAAATTAAACAAATCAAGATTCTAAGTTAACCATAAACAATTAGAATTAGAAATAAAACATGAGAGGGGATGTGATTTTACTTGCCTTGATTGGTTAGAGAAGGTAAGCCTATCTTGAGGCTAGGGAACTTCTTCTTCTTTTCTTTTTCTTCTCTTTTCTTATTCTTCTTCTCTTTTCTTCTTCTCTTGAGTTGGAGTAAAAAAATAAAAAGGAGGTGAATAAAAAATGAAAGGGAGAAAACAAATGAAAGGGAAGAAAAAAATATAATAAATGAGGGATATGAGGGATTAGATGATGGTTGTCATGCTTGTCCAAAGGACAAGCATGGTAAAGTAAGGTATGGGTGAATAAAACAAAATAGGCATAGGACAAATGAATACTAATAATAGGTTATTAGAGTTATTTAATATTATAATTTCAAATTAAACTAACCCAAAAAAAAGTCAAACTTAATCTTTACAAATCAAAGAAGAGAGACTAGTAAAAATATGTGTAGGACCCACCGGTGATTAAAATAATATTATTTTAAGTGACTATCTTAAAAATTTTAAGAAAATCATAAAAATATAGAAAAATGAGTCAAATACAACGCATTTATTTTGGAATTAATCTGATATCAAGAATGTAACTTATGATGAAATTAGGTTGTTACAGCTTATTTCCTTTCTTTGATATAATCCTTTTCAGTGACATCCCCTTCGTCAATGACACTCTCTTATTCAACTGATTTATGCACTTTCCTTTACTTACGAACGATGGTCTTCCAATACCAAAGAGAAAGGAGATTGAAAAATCCTTCCATTGCAATAATATCGACAAATTAGATGCAGACTAGGCATACCAGTAGGCATAGGCTCAACTACGGATTTTAGGGCATTCATTCAAAGCGAGTCAGTCCTTTTGAGCAATTGAGTAAAGCTAGTCCTTCGAAAATATCATCGGATGCGTCAGACCAACCCTTTACTCATTTATGATAGTTGATCTCCTTTCCCTTCTCTTCTTGTGATCGGATTGATCGGTTGCCCTAAAAGACACGTCATCTCATTTCATTATCGCTTGTGACGAAAGGGAATGATAATGGCATAGAATCATCTATCATATCCGCGGTTGATGGTGTTGGAGGAATTACCAGTGCTATTGAATCAAATGTGAGGGAGGGAAGTCTCTGTAATAACAGAAAAATCGTAAAGACCTTCTGTCATCAATCTTCTCCGTCGTTGTCTCCACGGGATGTAGGGCGAAGCAAGGCATTCAGCTAAGAGCAGCCCACAACAATTAGAGCATCCCCAGACCAATCCACAAAATAGGAAATGCTACAACCCATTATTGTTCTTTTGATATTGAACCACTCCGGTACAACAAGCTAAAATGACCTCTGCATTTGCTTCGTCCCTGGGGCCAACCCCGTGTGCTAGAGAGAGGATTGGAAAGTGTGTTTGCAGCATACAGTTGGTTTTTGTCTTGTTTAGGCATGTGGTGTCCTTCTTGCCATTCCAATCAATTCAATCTCTCCACTAAAGGCATGGCACGCTAGAGATGATTGAACGACGGGACCGGTATAGATAGATGATCTGCAGCGGAGAGGTATCGATATACCATCATGTGATGAACGAGAAAGGTTATCGATAGATGCTCCACAACAAAGAGAGAGGCATGGCCGCACGAGTAAAGGCATTCGACGTAAACTCGGGTAGAAAAAGAAGTGCTTCGATATGATGATCCACTTACTTTTTCTTGCCCACATTGCGACGGCTTATTTCCTTTCTTTGATATAATCCTTTTCAGTGACATCCCCTTCGTCAATGACACTCTCTTATTCAACTGATTTATGCACTTTCCTTTACTTACGAACGATGGTCTTCCAATACCAAAGAGAAAGGAGATTGAAAAATCCTTCCATTGCAATAATATCGACAAATTAGATGCAAACTAGGCATACCAGTAGGCATAGGCACAACTACGGATTTTAGGGCATTCATTCAAAGCGAGTCAGTCCTTTTGAGCAATTGAGGAAAGCTAGTCCTTCGAAAATATCATCGGATGCGTCAGACCAACCCTTTACTCATTTAGGATAGTTGACCTCCATTCCTTTCTCTTCTTGTGATTGGATTGATCGGTTGCCCTAAAAGACACGTCATCTCATTTTATTATCGCTTGTGACGGAAGGGAATGAGAATGGCATAGAATCATCTATCATATCCGCGGTTGATGGTGTTGGAGGAATTATCAGTGCTATTGAATCAAATGTGAGGGAGGGAAGTCTCTGTAATAACAGAAAAATCGTAAAGACCTCCTGTCATCAATCTTCTCCGTCGTTGTCTCCACAGGATGTAGGGCGAAGCAAGGCATTCAGTTAAGAGCAGCCCACAACAACTAGAGCATCCCAGACCAATCGACAAAATAGGAAATGCTACAACCCATTATTGTTCTTTTGATGATAAACCACTCCGGTACAACAAGCTAAAGTGACCTCTGCATTTGCTTCGTCCTTGGGGCCAACCCCGTGTGCTAGAGAGAGGATTGGAAAGTGTGTTTGCAGCATACAGTTGGTTTTTGTCTTGTTTAGGCATGTGGTGTCTCTCTTGCCATTCCAATCAATTCAATCTCTCCACTAAAGGCATGGCACGCTAGAGATGATAGAACGACGGGACCGGTATAGATAGATGATCTGCAGCGGAGAGGTATCGATATACCATCATGTGATGAACGAGAAAGATTATCGATAGATGCTCCACAACAAAGAGAGAGGCATGGCCGCACGAGTAAAGGCATTCGACGTAAACTCGGGTAGAAAAAGAAGTGCTTCGATACGATGATCCACTTACTTTTTCTTGCCCACATTGCGACGGCTTCTTTCCTTTCTTTGATATAATCCTTTTCAGTGACATCCCCTTCGTCAATGACACTCTCTTATTCAACTGATTTATGCACTTTCCTTTACTTACGAACGATGGTCTTCCAATACCAAAGAGAAAGGAGATTGAAAAATCCTTCCATTGCAATAATATCGACAAATCAGATGCAGACTAGGCATACCAGTAGGCATAGGCACAACTACGGATTTTAGGGCATTCATTCAAAGCGAGTTAGTCCTTTTGAGCAATTGAGGAAAGCTAGTCCTTCGAAAATATCATCGGATGCGTCAGACCAACCCTTTACTCATTTAGGATAGTTGACCTCCTTTCCCTTCTCTTCTTGTGATTGGATTGATCGGTTGCCCTAAAAGACACGTCATCTCATTTCATTATCGCTTGTGACGGAAGGGAATGAGAATGGCATAGAATCATCTATCATATCCGCGGTTGATGGTGTTGGAGGAATTATCAGTGCTATTGAATCAAATGTGAGGGAGGGAAGTCTCTGTAATAACAGAAAAATCGTAAAGACCTCCTGTCATCAATCTTCTCCGTCGTTGTCTCCACAGGATGTAGGGCGAAGCAAGGCATTCAGCTAAGAGCAGCCCACAACAACTAGAGCATCCCAGACCAATCGACAAAATAGGAAATGCTACAACCCATTATTGTTCTTTTGATGATAAACCACTCCGGTACAACAAGCTAAAGTGACCTCTGCATTTGCTTCGTCCTTGGGGCCAACCCCGTGTGCTAGAGAGAGGATTGGAAAGTGTGTTTCTAGCATATAGTGGATTTTTGTCTTGTTTAGGCATGTGGTGTCTCTCTTGCCATTCCAATCAATTCAATCTCTCCACTAAAGGCATGGCACGCTAGAGATGATAGAACGATGGGACCGGTATAGATAGATGATCCGCAGCGGAGAGGTATCGATATACCATCATGTGATGAATGAGAAAGGCTATCGATAGATGCTCCACAACAAAGAGAGAGGCATGGCCGCACGAGTAAAGGCATTCGACGTAAACTCGGGTAGAAAAAGAAGTGCTTCGATACGATGATCCACTTACTTTTTCTTGCCCACATTGCGACGGCTTGTTTCCTTTCTTTGATATAATCCTCTTCAGTGACATCCCCTTCGTCAATGACACTCTCTTATTCAACTGATTTATGCACTTTTCTTTACTTACGAATGTTGGTCTTTCAATACCAAAGAGAAAGGAGATTGAAAAAGCCTTCCATTGCAATAATTTCGACAAATCAGATGCAGACTAGGCATACCAGTAGACATAGGCTCAACTACGGATTTTAGGGCATTCATTCGAAGCGAATCAGTCCTTTTGAGCAATTGAGGAAAGCTAGTCCTTCGAAAATATCATCGGATGCGTCAGACCAACCCTTTACTCATTTAGGATAGTTGATCTCCTTTCCCTTCTCTTCTTGTGATTGGATTGATCGGTTGCCCTAAAAGACACGTCATCTCATTTTATTATCGCTTGTGACGGAAGGGAATGATAATGGCATAGAATCATCTATCATATCCGCGGTTGATGGTGTTGGAGGAATTATCAGTGCTATTGAATCAAATGTGAGGGAGGGAAGTCTCTGTAATAACAGAAAAATCGTAAAGACCTCCTGTCATCAATCTTCTCCGTCGTTGTCTCCACAGGATGTAGGGCGAAGCAAGGCATTCAGTTAAGAGCAGCCCACAACAACTAGAGCATCCCAGACCAATCGACAAAATAGGAAATGCTACAACCCATTATTGTTCTTTTGATGATAAACCACTCCGGTACAACAAGCTAAAGTGACCTCTGCATTTGCTTCGTCCTTGGGGCCAACCCCGTGTGCTAGAGAGAGGATTGGAAAGTGTGTTTGCAGCATACAGTTGGTTTTTGTCTTGTTTAGGCATGTGGTGTCTCTCTTGCCATTCCAATCAATTCAATCTCTCCACTAAAGGCATGGCACGCTAGAGATGATAGAACGACGGGACCGGTATAGATAGATGATCTGCAGCGGAGAGGTATCGATATACCATCATGTGATGAACGAGAAAGATTATCGATAGATGCTCCACAACAAAGAGAGAGGCATGGCCGCACGAGTAAAGGCATTCGACGTAAACTCGGGTAGAAAAAGAAGTGCTTCGATACGATGATCCACTTACTTTTTCTTGCCCACATTGCGACGGCTTCTTTCCTTTCTTTGATATAATCCTTTTCAGTGACATCCCCTTCGTCAATGACACTCTCTTATTCAACTGATTTATGCACTTTCCTTTACTTACGAACGATGGTCTTCCAATACCAAAGAGAAAGGAGATTGAAAAATCCTTCCATTGCAATAATATCGACAAATCAGATGCAGACTAGGCATACCAGTAGGCATAGGCACAACTACGGATTTTAGGGCATTCATTCAAAGCGAGTTAGTCCTTTTGAGCAATTGAGGAAAGCTAGTCCTTCGAAAATATCATCGGATGCGTCAGACCAACCCTTTACTCATTTAGGATAGTTGACCTCCTTTCCCTTCTCTTCTTGTGATTGGATTGATCGGTTGCCCTAAAAGACACGTCATCTCATTTCATTATCGCTTGTGACGGAAGGGAATGAGAATGGCATAGAATCATCTATCATATCCGCGGTTGATGGTGTTGGAGGAATTATCAGTGCTATTGAATCAAATGTGAGGGAGGGAAGTCTCTGTAATAACAGAAAAATCGTAAAGACCTCCTGTCATCAATCTTCTCCGTCGTTGTCTCCACAGGATGTAGGGCGAAGCAAGGCATTCAGCTAAGAGCAGCCCACAACAACTAGAGCATCCCAGACCAATCGACAAAATAGGAAATGCTACAACCCATTATTGTTCTTTTGATGATAAACCACTCCGGTACAACAAGCTAAAGTGACCTCTGCATTTGCTTCGTCCTTGGGGCCAACCCCGTGTGCTAGAGAGAGGATTGGAAAGTGTGTTTCTAGCATATAGTGGGTTTTTGTCTTGTTTAGGCATGTGGTGTCTCTCTTGCCATTCCAATCAATTCAATCTCTCCACTAAAGGCATGGCACGCTAGAGATGATAGAACGATGGGACCGGTATAGATAGATGATCCGCAGCGGAGAGGTATCGATATACCATCATGTGATGAACGAGAAAGGCTATCGATAGATGCTCCACAACAAAGAGAGAGGCATGGCCGCACGAGTAAAGGCATTCGACGTAAACTCGGGTAGAAAAAGAAGTGCTTCGATACGATGATCCACTTACTTTTTCTTGCCCACATTGCGACGGCTTGTTTCCTTTCTTTGATATAATCCTCTTCAGTGACATCCCCTTCGTCAATGACACTCTCTTATTCAACTGATTTATGCACTTTTCTTTACTTACGAATGTTGGTCTTTCAATACCAAAGAGAAAAAAGATTGAAAAAGCCTTCCATTGCAATAATTTCGACAAATCAGATGCAGACTAAGCATACCAGTAGACATAGGCTCAACTACGGATTTTAGGGCATTCATTCGAAGCGAATCAGTCCTTTTGAGCAATTGAGGAAAGCTAGTCCTTCGAAAATATCATCGGATGCGTCAGACCAACCCTTTACTCATTTAGGATAGTTGATCTCCTTTCCCTTCTCTTCTTGTGATCGGATTGATCGGTTGCCCTAAAAGACACGTAATCTCATTTCATTATCGCTTGTGACGAAAGGGAATGATAATGGCATAGAATCATCTATCATATCCGCGGTTGATGGTGTTGGAGGAATTACCAGTGCTATTGAATCAAATGTGGGGGAGGGAAGTCTCTGTAATAACAGAAAAATCGTAAAGACCTTCTGTCATCAATCTTCTCCGTCGTTGTCTCCACGGGATGTAGGGCGAAGCAAGGCATTCAGCTAAGAGCAGCCCACAACAATTAGAGCATCCCCAGACCAATCCACAAAATAGGAAATGATACAACCCATTATTGTTCTTTTGATGTTGAACCACTCCGGTACAACAAGCTAAAATGACCTCTGCATTTGCTTCGTCCCTGGGGCCAACCCCGTGTGCTAGAGAGAGGATTGGAAAGTGTGTTTGCAGCATACAGTTGGTTTTTGTCTTGTTTAGGCATGTGGTGTCCTTCTTGCCATTCCAATCAATTCAATCTCTCCACTAAAGGCATGGCACGCTAGAGATGATTGAACGACGGGACCGGTATAGATAGATGATCTGCAGCGGAGAGGTATCGATATACCATCATGTGATGAACGAGAAAGGTTATCGATAGATGCTCCACAACAAAGAGAGAGGCATGGCCGCACGAGTAAAGGCATTCGACGTAAACTCGGGTAGAAAAAGAAGTGCTTCGATACGATGATCCACTTACTTTTTCTTGCCCACATTGCGACGGCTTATTTCCTTTCTTTGATATAATCCTCTTCAGTGACATCCCCTTCGTCAATGACACTCTCTTATTCAACTGATTTATGCACTTTCCTTTACTTACGAACGATGGTCTTCCAATACCAAAGAGAAAGGAGATTGAAAAATTCTTCCATTGCAATAATATCGACAAATCAGATGCAGACTAGGCATACCAGTAGGCATAGGCACAACTACGGATTTTAGGGCATTCATTCAAAGCGAGTCAGTCCTTTTGAGCAATTGAGGAAAGCTAGTCCTTCGAAAATATCATCGGATGCGTCAGACCAACCCTTTACTCATTTAGGATAGTTGACCTCCTTTCCCTTCTCTTCTTGTGATTGGATTGATCGGTTGCCCTAAAAGACACGTCATCTCATTTCATTATCGCTTGTGACGGAAGGGAATGAGAATGGCATAGAATCATCTATCATATCCGCGGTTGATGGTGTTGGAGGAATTATCAGTGCTATTGAATCAAATGTGAGGGAGGGAAGTCTCTGTAATAACAGAAAAATCGTAAAGACCTCCTGTCATCAATCTTCTCCGTCGTTGTCTCCACAGGATGTAGGGCGAAGCAAGGCATTCAGCTAAGAGCAGCCCACAACAACTAGAGCATCCCCAGACCAATCGACAAAATAGAAAATGCTACAACCCATTATTGTTCTTTTGATGATAAACCACTCCGGTACAACAAGCTAAAGTGACCTCTGCATTTGCTTCGTCCTTGGGCCAACCCCGTGTGCTAGAGAGAGGATTGGAAAGTGTGTTTCCAGCATATAGTGGGTTTTTGTCTTGTTTAGGCATGTGGTGTCTCTCTTGCCATTCCAATCAATTCAATCTCTCCACTAAAGGCATGGCACGCTAGAGATGATAGAACGATGGGACCGGTATAGATAGATGATCCGCAGCGGAGAGGTATCGATATACCATCATGTGATGAATGAGAAAGGCTATCGATAGATGCTCCACAACAAAGAGAGAGGCATGGCCGCACGAGTAAAGGCATTCGACGTAAACTCGGGTAGAAAAAGAAGTGCTTCGATACGATGATCCACTTACTTTTTCTTGCCCACATTGCGACGGCTTGTTTCCTTTCTTTGATATAATCCTCTTCAGTGACATCCCCTTCGTCAATGACACTCTCTTATTCAACTAATTTATGCACTTTCCTTTACTTACGAATGTTGGTCTTTCAATACCAAAGAGAAAAAAGATTGAAAAAGCCTTCCATTGCAATAATTTCGACAAATCAGATGCAGACTAAGCATACCAGTAGACATAGGCTCAACTACGGATTTTAGGGCATTCATTCAAAGCGAGTCAGTCCTTTTGAGCAATTGAGGAAAGCTAGTCCTTCGAAAATATCATCGGATGCGTCAGACCAACCCTTTACTCATTTAGGATAGTTGATCTCCTTTCCCTTCTCTTCTTGTGATCGGATTGATCGGTTGCCCTAAAAGACACGTCATCTCATTTCATTATCGCTTGTGACGAAAGGGAATGATAATGGCATAGAATCATCTATCATATCCGCGGTTGATGGTGTTGGAGGAATTACCAGTGCTATTGAATCAAATGTGGGGGAGGGAAGTCTCTGTAATAACAGAAAAATCTTAAAGACCTTCTGTCATCAATCTTCTCCGTCGTTGTCTCCACGGGATGTAGGGCGAAGCAAGGCATTCAGCTAATAGCAGCCCACAACAATTAGAGCATCCCCAGACCAATCCACAAAATAGGAAATGCTACAACCCATTATTGTTCTTTTGATGTTGAACCACTCTGGTACAACAAGCTAAAATGACCTCTGCATTTGCTTCGTCCCTGGGGCCAACCCCGTGTGCTAGAGAGAGGATTGGAAAGTGTGTTTGCAGCATACAGTTGGTTTTTGTCTTGTTTAGGCATGTGGTGTCCTTCTTGCCATTCCAATCAATTCAATCTCTCCACTAAAGGCATGGCACGCTAGAGATGATTGAACGACGGGACCGGTATAGATAGATGATCTGCAGCGGAGAGGTATCGATATACCATCATGTGATGAACGAGAAAGGTTATCGATAGATGCTCCACAACAAAGAGAGAGGCATGGCCGCACGAGTAAAGGCATTCGACGTAAACTCGGGTAGAAAAAGAAGTGCTTCGATACGATGATCCACTTACTTTTTCTTGCCCACATTGCGACGGCTTATTTCCTTTCTTTGATATAATCCTCTTCAGTGACATCCCCTTCGTCAATGACACTCTCTTATTCAACTGATTTATGCACTTTCCTTTACTTACGAACGATGGTCTTCCAATACCAAAGAGAAAGGAGATTGAAAAATCCTTCCATTGCAATAATATCGACAAATCAGATGCAGACTAGGCATACCAGTAGGCATAGGCACAACTACGGATTTTAGGGCATTCATTCAAAGCGAGTCAGTCCTT
The DNA here is from genome assembly GCA_036321105.1 of Dracaena cambodiana. Lineage (NCBI taxonomy): Eukaryota > Viridiplantae > Streptophyta > Magnoliopsida > Asparagales > Asparagaceae > Dracaena > Dracaena cambodiana. The sequence continues at coordinate 35,906,666 of JAYEPQ010000004.1, forward strand.
TTGAGCAATTGAGGAAAGCTAGTCCTTCGAAAATATCATCGGATGCGTCAGACCAACCCTTTACTCATTTAGGATATGACATTAAAACTTCTTGTTGTCCTAAGTATGACCCAGATATTAATTATCAGTTTGGTTGTCCTCCAGTATATGGGTTCAACAAATCATTCTTTCCCAAGAAAACAAAATATGGGAGAAAATCTAAAGACTACAAGTCTAGATTCAAAAAACATAACAAGAAAAAATATAAGGTATCCAGGAAAAAATGGAAACCTGAAAATAAGGAGAAATACAAAAAGTCAAAGAAATTTGGTAAACGAAAGTTTATTAAAACAAATCAAACAGGTATGAAAAAGGATTGTACATGTTTTAAATGTGGAAAACAAGGACATTATGCTACTGAATGTAGAGTAAACATCAAAACAATATGGTTAGATGAGTTAGAAATATATGACATCCATACAGGAACCATAGAAGAAGTCCTGAGTGATAATTCTTCTATATACGAGATAGAAACCATATATAAAGGATACAAAGTTTGACGGCTATTTTATACCTACTGCGGAACAGTTAATAACACAGATACAAGGGTCAAAATACTATAGTAAATTTGATGCTGAATCTGGTTTTTGGCAAGTAAAACTATCCAATAAAGAATCTATAGAATTAACTGCATTTAGTTGTCCCCAGGGACACTATGAGTGGTTAGTAATGCTATTTGGTTTAAAAAATGCTCCACAACTATTCCAAAAATGGATGAATTCTATGTTCGGACATCTACATTTTGAAGTCCCCTTCGTCAATGACACTCTCTTATTCAACTGATTTATGCACTTTCCTTTACTTACGAACGTTGGTCTTCCAGTACCAAAGAGAAAGGCGATTGAAAAAGCCTTCCATTGCAATAATATCGACAAATCAGATGCAGACTAAGCATACCAGTAGGCGTAGGCACAACTACGTATTTTAGGGCATTCATTCAAAGCGAGTCAGTCCTTTTGAGCAATTGAGGAAAGCTAGTCCTTCGAAAATATCATCGGATGAGTCAGACCAACCCTTTACTCACTTAGGATAGTTGACCTCCTTTCCCTTCTCTTCTTGTGATCGGATTGATCGGTTGCCCTAAAAGACACGTCATCTCATTTCATTATCGCTTGTGACGGAAGGGAATGAGAATGGCATAGAATCATCTATCATATCTGCGGTTGATGGTGTTGGAGGAATTACCAGTGCTATTGAATCAAATGTGAGGGAGGGAAGTCTCTGTAATAACAGAAAAATCGTAAAGACCTCCTGTCATCAATCTCCTCCGTCGTTGTCTCCACGGGATGTAGGGCGAAGCAAGGCATTCAGCTAAGAGCAGCCCACAACAACTAGAGCATCCCCAGACCAATCGACAAAATAGGAAATGCTGCAACCCATTATTGTTCTTTTGATGTTGAACCACTCCGGTACAACAAGCTAAAGTGACCTCTGCATTTGCTTCGTCCCTGGGGCCAACCCCGTGTGCTAGAGAGAGGATTGGAAAGTGTGTTTGCAGCATACAGTTGGTTTTTGTCTTGTTTAGGCACTCCAGGAGAAATCCGAGAAACAAGCTATAGTAAAAGCTGCAACAGATCTGTGCAACTACACTTTGACGGTACAGAGTTCTGATCTTAGCCAAAGGATCGGAACATGGTTTCAGGGCACTTCCCAAGATCAACAATACTTGAGAGAAGTTGTACAGGATATGGAGATAGTCGATCAGGTATATCATCCTCTTCCTGAATTTTACAACCTTCTTGATCTTTGCAAGATTGAGAATGAAAAGGCCAGATAGTTAGCAGCAGAATTGACTGTCCACAAAATGATCGGTCTTAACCAACAAAATATGATTGGAGATTCACAGCTTAAAGACTTCTTCCGAACATTGGAGGCCACTGACATCATCTCCATCCTTCAACAACATGATCTGATTTGGAATAAAATAATTCCCCTCGAATTATTACTGCTTTCCAAGACATTGGCAATTGCAAAAAGGCCATACAACTTGGCCTAGTTCATGAAATTTTTGTCAACACTATGCATCTTGAAGAATATCAAAAATGTCTTCCCCAGCTTTGCGCCCAAAGCGTAAAAGCATATTCCACTAGATACCAGACTAGCTTTTTCTTCAGAGTCTGGAGTTCATGGGAAGAAAGGAAATATTTGAAGCTTTATCCTTCAGTACAACTATGGGAGCTTCATTCTTACAATTATACTCCTTCAGTATGTAACAATCTTCCAGTTCTAGATCTGGAAGTTGAGACAAAAAAGGCTGTCAGAGAATTCTTTGATGAAGCCTATACCAAAGCCCTTATTGGAGCTCATTCTATTTAAATTGAAAACAATATCATGCTTTATGATTATGTGGGTGCCTTTGAGAATTCCGAAGTACGAGTTCCAAAAGCCCTAGAGTTCCTATCCAGTCTCCAACTGGGGAAACAGGGTGCCAAGGCAAAAGAAGAATTCTACCAGGACTTAGAAAGAGCAGAAGATGAAGAGTCTGGAGAGAGGACAATCAAGATAATAATGTTGAGGACGTCATGGATGACGACGCACTCCACAATATTATGCAGGATTAAAGCGTGGTAGGACCATGCTTGTCGACACCACCAAAAAAAGATTCCTCCTTATCCTTCACGGACCAGCAGCCGACACTATCCTCCAAACAGCCCAGCCGACAACTTTTTTCATTATTGTACTATGTCATTACTATACTAGTGGCAATTATTGTACTTCTTACTGTAGCCGCTATTATTGTGTATTCCTGTACTAGGATTCCTTCTTATCCTACTGTATGAAGAAATGCTATAAATAAAGACTGAAATGAAATGGCAGGGGCATCGAGCTTTCTTGCCTTTCCTTTTTTTTTTAATCTCTCTTCTCTTGAGTTCTTAAAGTTTTCTCTTTTAAATTTTGTGAATAGTTCAGTTGTGAATACCTGCGAAGTAAACTGGTATCAGAGCCTTGGCACTGGTGTACATACGCAGTTTTCTCTTCTTTTTTTGTAAGTACTCTTAACCTTATGTCTAGCTAAATCGGTTAGACGCGTTATTTTCTTAATTTCATTAGTTGTTTAGGTAATAATATCCTACGCCATGAGGTAGGAAACGAATCATAGCTGTGCTCTCTCTCTCTGAAGCCATGTAATAGGCTTGTGGTGTGTTCGTCGCAAAAGTTTCTTCGCTTCCTTCCATTGAATAAGCTTTAATTACAATAGAAGTGAACAAGAGATAAAAAGAACAAACGAGAGGATTTTATAGTTCAATCTCTCTCTTTTACAATATTGTGGGATCTGTGGCGATGGGATCTGTCAAGCAGCTCTTTTTGACGATCGGTACGTTGAAATCTTCTCTCTTGAAAATATGGGCCGACTATAGACGATCTTCTCTGGTTTTGATTTGTTCAATGCTCTCTCGCGTAACTCGAACTTCTCAAGAACTCCAGAAAGAAGATGGTGATTTTCTCTGATCTTCACGAACTCAAGGCTCTGTGCGTAACTCGAATTCTTCAAGATTTCAGAAAAACATCTCAATTGCCGAAAAACAGATCCCTAGGGTTTCACCAGGAAGGTATTTATAGCCCCAGGTTAATGCAAGAGTTTCTATCTAAATAGAACTCGTCATTATCAGGGATTCCAATCAAATATCTTAGTTTTGATGGAATTCTGATTAGACTTGATTTGGGTATTTGGATAGGCCCAAAATCATAATCTCAATCAATTTGAGATTCTGGTTATCTGCTTACGCGGAGCTTTAATCGCATCAAAACGCGACGCTAACTTAACCAAAACGCGGAGCTAACGCGGAGCTATTGATCATCTCCGCGTTTTACTCAAACGCGAGGCTAATACAAGCCAGACTGCGGAATCAATGCGGAGCTATTAAACATCTCCGCGTTTTATTCAAACGCAGGGTTAATATTACCAAACGCGGGGCTACTGAATTGGCTCCGCGTCCTGTTGTGGAAAATCCTTTTAACTTAGAAATTTTCACTGCCAACAGAACCCCCTCCAAAATTTTCAAAATGGCTTAGACTTCAGCAGATTTTGAAATACTTTGGATATCTAAACTGAAATGCGGAGTTAAAATACCAAGTCTATCTCGCGTTATGCTCACTTACGCAGAGCTAATCAGCTTCACTTCGTCTTCAGTGAAATGAGTAATTATGTCATTAATTACCCTGAATTTCTACGCCGAATACCAAGCGACGGAAATTCTGTTTAAATAGAGCTCCCGGCTCATCTTCTTCTTCATCCGGAGATTTTAGAAGAGCTCTCAACTCCTGCAACTGAGTGAGCGATGTCAATGAGCGATCTTCAATTGATCTCCCTTTAACTCTTCATAGATTTTCATCGTTAGGATATCACTTCAGAAGAGTTTTGCTAGACGCACGTTGGCCGACGTTAATGGCAGTATCCGTGAAAGTAGATGCAAAGGCGAACCAGTCTATGCAGCGTCTTCCGAAGGTAAAAACCTTAACTCTTGGGCTTCTAAGAACCATCTTGAGATGTTTTGACTTGGTTTAATCCGGCCAATTGTTTATTTTACCGGTGAGATCGCCATTCTCCAGCCGTAAGGCTTAAAGGAGAAGGAGTAGTCATAGAGGAACTCTGTTCTTTTTCTACGCGAAGTTATCGCGTCATCCTTGTGCTTGAAACGCGGGGCTTATCTGACTAGTAGTCTCGATGAATCTGTGAGGCTATCTTTGATTAGCAGTCGCGATGAATTGCGAGGCTATCTTTGATTAGCAGTCGCGATGAATTGCGAGGCTATCTTTGATTAGCAGTCGCGATGAATTGCGAGGCTATCTTTGATTAGCAGTCGCGATGAATTTGAAAGAGAAGGAAAGAGCAGAAAGAAATCTTGTCCCCCCTTTACGCGAAGTTATCGCATCATCCTCTGCGTTTAAAGCGCGAGGCTATTTCTTCAACTGTGCGCGGAGTTAGCTTAGCTCCGCGTTTTCACTCTTTTGGAAACTCTGTTCCTTTTGCAGTAAGTTCAATCCTTTCTGAAGAGGAATGTATGCGGGTCCATCGATCTTCATCAGCAAAAGTAACTCTAAGGAAGTCAGAAGCATATGCTTTACAACATAATTGCAGGTTTCAAGCTCTGGCTCCGAGAGATAAACTCCTGAAGGAGCTGTAAAATAGGGAGCTGCAACACTTGCAGTTCAGAATTGTGCTTCAATGCAGCACTTCCCTTTCCTCTCGTGCTTCATTTCGGATGACAGATCCTAGTTGACATTTGCAGAGGAGATCTTTTGCATGTGAACCAGGGAACTGAGCTTCAACACCCCGTAGAGAAGTCTGGAGTTCTTTTGCATGTGAACCAGGGAACTGAGCTTCAACACCCCGTAGAGAAATCTTACTGTTTGTTTATTGATGAGTTGATCATGTAAAAGCTTTTGGGAGAGTTATAACTCCCTCTTTGTAATCTCTTCATTTATGAATAAAGAGCAAATTATTTTCCTCTCTATCTGTCGGCTTCAAGAATCTTGCTTGCTCAACAAATAGATGGTCAATAATTTTGGTAAAATAGTCTAAGGCTCATTTGCATAACTTAGATCACTAATACCCAAATGATCGGATAAAGATCATCTTAACTTAGATGGAAGCGCTTAATTGCACTCGCCAAAAATCCAAGTTTTTCATGAGAATGCGAAGCTAAGGCACTAGGCTATCCTCGCGTTTTGTATAGTTGCGCGGAATTAATATCTTCACTTTTTTTCTTTATCACGCGAGGCTAATAGCTTCGCGTTTTGGAGAGTAACTGACCAGTCATTTTCTCCGAAATCCGCGCCGAACTCTTAGAGGCGGTTTCCCTCTTTTAAATAAAATCTCTATTCCTTTTCTTCTCACTTTACTTGAGAATTTTCCAGAAACTTAGAGATTCAGGCGATCACAGTTCAGGCGACCCGAGCCTCTTCCGACCAAGTTTCCTCCCGATTTTCAGTCGATTTTCCTCAGCAATGGCACCCAAAACTCGTGCTACTTCTCGCGCGGCTCCATCATCGGCAACTAGCGCAAGCAGTGGTGGCGGCGGCCATGGCAGCGACGCGCCAGCCCACATTTCGCTTATCGGAGGTAAGAATCTCTCCATCGAGACTTTTTAGAACATCTCTAGAGTGATTTGGCTTGATCTTAACTGATCAATCAACTCTTTTACCGGCGAGATCGCCGTACTCCTGCTGTAAGGCTTGGAGAAGAAGAAAAGTCTCTGACTTTCTTCTTACGAGAAGTTATCGCGTCATCATCACGTTTTGAAGTGCGGGGCTATTTTAAGTAGCAATCGCGTAGAAATGCGAGGCTATTTTGAGTAGCAGTCGCGCTGAAACGCGAGGCTATTTGATGTAGCAGTCGCGCTGAAACGCGAGGCTATTTGATGTAGCAGTCGCGCTGAAACGCGAGGCTATTTTTGATTTCTGTGCGGTCTAATTTTTAGCTTCGCGCAGCGCTATTTTTAGTTTCGCGCGTCCATACTTAGAGAATTTTTCTGTCTTATAGAAACTTCTCTCACTCTGCTTTCTTTTTTCAGTAGGGTATTCGATGGAATCTCTTCCCCACAAGAATTACTTCGGCTTTGCTGGGGGTTCTGATCCCTCAGGCCAATTTCGCTTCACCACTATCTTGGCTTCATATAAGCCAGACCCGAAGGAGCGCAAGGAGAAGTTGATCAAGTATCACCCCACTACTGCGCGAGAAATCATAACCGATGCAGCCTTCGAAACTTTGAATAGAGAGGCGATGGAGAAACCCGCCTTCCTCTTTGGAGACCAGATGGATCAATCAGATGAGATCATTTCTAAAGAGGAGTGTGTTTGGTTATATAACTCAGGCTAGAATGGCTCGTAGCTATCCTCTGGTCTATCTTCAGATGCTGGAGATGCCTCGGGAATTAAAGTGGGGACTGACTCAAGAGCAAGATGGCGTCCCAACAGGCAAATTTGGTGCAAAAGGGGTTTATCAAGATGGTCCCCCCAGATGCATTACTGGTTTGCTTCCAGGCCGATTTGGCAAGGAGCTTCCAGTGGGAGAAGTCCCATCTCGTGCCCGAACTTTCTTAAGTGAGTTCCTGACGAAGGATGGTCAGTACCCGGCTAGCGACTTCAGGATGCCTGGCTGGGTTCATTCTTCTAACAATATGTGGTGGGCCCGCCTCGTTCAGTACATGCTGGATTCCCACGAGCCCATTTTAAAGGATATTGGTTTGTATAAAGCTATCAGGAATGTCCAATTCGGGTTTTCCCAGAGTGCCTATCATTTTTACTGCTTCTTGGAGATGTATAACCCTGAGACTTGTACTCTCTTTACACAAGTGAGTGAGTTAGGATTCTCTCTTCACGAGATGTTCGAGGTTTTCGGGTTTTCCATGGGTGAAATCCCCTATGAAGAGTATATCCCCACCACCAATGAGCTGAATATGCTACTGGCGAGGGATGAGCGCATCTATGCCACATATTGGGAGATGATGTGCCATTATCTATTTGCGCTGACTTGACGGGTGCGCGTAATCACGGTATCGGTCATAAGAAATGGGCCGAATACCCTTTTGCCAACTTGAATTCTAAGGATAGTTCGGCCACTATCCATGGTCATTCTCCTGTCCCCATCTCAGAGATTGACCAACGTGTAGCCAGGGGCCATTAACGTCTGTATTATACTACAGACTCCAATGAGAACGGATATGATCCCGGCACTTCATTCAAGAGCTACCATTATCAAGCCCAGTTCCCGATCTCCAACAGAGGTCTCATTGCCGGATTTCTGATGCTGTGGCTGCAGAACGCTATCTGTCTAGAGGAATAAGAACCGCTGCTGCTCGGCCGGAGACCCTTCCCAACCATCGTGGAGTTCCCAAAAAGGCACACGCTCATCGATACGTCCATCTCGATGGGAGCTCCCCCCTGAAAGGCAAAGGTCCGGGATACAGTGCATATGTCGAATTCCTTACATATGAGCCAGATCAACGAGCCCTCAGTATCAAAGAGAGATGGGGATAGATGTCTTTTTCATTGGTTCACTAGATATAACTTCTTCCAATTTCTTTTTCATTGCCTAAGCACTTACACACCTCGGAGGGTTTCTAGTTATAGGTTCTCATAGCAGAACGAATTTCAGATCAAAATCAAGTGGAGGGAAAAACTATAGCTATCACGGGATGCACATCTACGGGCAGTCCCTATCTATAAACCGATAGCAGGATCGAACTTTGGGCTGTTCCGGTTCCACCAGCAACAGTTCTATATCCAGTGGTGTTCCGACTTCTATCCAATAGGGTAGGATATTGGTGTCCCGTTATAAGTATGTAAAGGTACGTCCCCGAAGCCGGGTCTCCCATCGCCTTTCGATCTCTCCGAAGAACGAGCCTGACGCTTTTCGAAATAGAGAGAGAGGTTCTGGTACCTCTTTCATATATCGCAAAAGCAATGGAAGTAGCACTGACTCCAATAACTGGAGCGAAGGTCACAGCGATAGGGGCAGAGATAGCAGGAGTAGCATAGAGAGTCACAGATGTCGAAAGTACATTAGTTGTTGCTGCAGTTTTAGATCCAGTTGCTAAGATAGCAAGAAGCATTTTTATCACTCCTGCCCAGGGAGGAATCCCAAATTTCCTATCCCCATAAAAAATTGCGTCTATTATTCCCACCCAACTCGGACAAATATGAACTTTTTTTGGTTTTCACCCTTCGGTCGTTACGTCACTGCCTTTCCACCCCGGGCACAACTTCTTCAAGAGAAGAGCCCTTGGGACTCCCTTTACTGATGGAACTGCTACTTGTGCTTGCTTTACTAGATTGGCTTGCTTTTCTTCTTCCTAGTTTGCGTTGCTTTCGTATTTCAGAGCATACTCACCACTAGTAGAGCGAGGGGAGAGTGACCATAGGGAAATTGTAACACGAGGAGTAGTTGCCTAATAGCTAGCTGACTGATGAGTACCACCAGCAGTGACGGTTACGCTTTCGTCATGCAGATTCCTACTCTGAAAAAGAGAAGGTTCTGCAGGACCAACTTTCCTCAAGGGGAGTATGGAGGTAGCAAGGAGGACAGGAAGGTAGCCAGGCTCCTATCCCTGTGACTAGGCCAATGGATCGGTATCATAAAGCAAAAGGCAAGCTGACGCGATGAGTCTCAGGTAGTTCAACCATAGTAGTGACGAGTCAAGCCATGGCGGGAGAGTTCCCAAAACCGGTTTTTTTTTTGTGCGTCAGCTTGAATTGAGAGGGAGGTAGAGGTGGAATAGCTGTCGGTTTGCTTGTAGTTCGTCGGAAAGCAAGGATCAGCTGCATCAACAACATGATCCGCTGCATCTGCAAAGGAGCGTCAGTTCAGGTGATGATCCGATGTTTTCCCCCATATACTTCGATCCGAAATCGAGCAATTTTGACTCTTTTGCCAACTATCTCTTATACGACGTTTTGGAAAATATTCCGCTGCCTATGGACGTATAAATTCATTTCGATAGTTCAGCCAATGCATCATCCGTATGTCAGATTTCCGTCTTGCGTAGGGAACATCGGGTCTGCCTATGAATCGATAGCAAATGGCAAGAACAGGAACGACTTCGCCCACGATGATCATCCAAATCATCTGCTATTCCATTCCGGCTTCCGCAGGATCTGAACCTACGCCAGCACCGTGTGATGACCGAAAAGAAGGCCCGACTCCGACGTTCAGTTACTCAGGATCAGGAATAGTAATAGTGGCATTGAGTTTCTCGACCCTTTGTTGTCATGCTCTGCCAGTTCTATTTCTCGATGGGGCCGGTGATGGGATATAACTCAGTGGTAGAGTGTCACCGTCGACGTGGTGGAAGTCATCAGTTCGAGTCTTCCATCCCTAAACCCAATGTGAGTTTTTCTATTTTGACTTGCTCCCCTGCAGCGATCGAACGAGAATGGCCAGCGCAGTGGGTCTGACGTCCCTATCGTAAGTCAGAGAAGAGAAGCAAAACCTACTTTCCCGAGTAAAGGCAACGCTTGCTTACGTGTTCAAACAAAAGTAAGGAAGAAGAGAGAATATTCGCCATTGAGGACGTTGACTCTACGTGGGTAGATTGAATTGGAATATTGAATCCTAAAGAAAAGATGCACGAGCTGGGATCGAACCCGCACCTTCGACGTCAATGAATGCCTCGGAACAGTCAGTCTTTGTCATTTTGATGGCTTTTTCTATTTTTAGGTGATGAATCACTCACATTTTATTTTTCCGTACTTTCGGGTGCTTCCCCCTGACGGCGGAAAGGGTATTTCTCGTGTACTATTTGATGCAAATAATGGCATACTACAAAATAGACAGTTCGAGTTCCAACTGGGCCGATTACAACAAATGAGAAAAGAAATTCAAAGATGCACTTCAAGGGCTGATTCAAGAGGTTTGGACTCAAGCAAATTCGTGGAGGCCCATTGAGAATGGTTCACGTGTTCAACAAAGATGCATCAATATGATTCAACTACTAGAAGAATCCGGTCAAAGCTGATTGCTGATTGTTTTGTTTTGTTTCTAATTCTTGAACTTTTCTTGAATTGATCAGCCATATTAAGGGCTGATTGTTTCCTTTTATTTTGTTTCTATTTCTTGAACTTTTCTTGAATTGATCAGCCATATTAAGGGCTGATTGTTTCCTTTTGTTTTGTTTCTATTTCTTGAACTTTTCTTATATTGATCAGCTAAATTAAGGAACTGATTGTTTCCTTTTGTTTTTGTTTCTATTTTTTAGAACTTTCTTTGTATTTTTAGTCTATAAATAGGCGTCTAATGGAATAGAAGAGACATCATAGTAATTGGTGAGATTTATTCTCTTTGGTTTTTTGAAGGACTATTAGAACTTATCTAAATTCTTCCGTGGCGTTCATCATCGACTTATTAAACGGATTTCCACCACCGTTTGTGGCGTCTTCCTTATACCAAGGTTCTTATTTCGCATTAAACAACGGATTGAGGTAAATATACCGATGTTCTTATTTTTATTGAAGCAACGGGTCGAGGTCTCCATCCAAACCTGATCGAGAACGTTCTTAGATCTTCCTTTTTTTTCTATGGGTCTCATTATTCTTGACGAGGTTCGCATCATTTGGTATCAGAGCAAAGGATTTCTTGTCTCAGGTTTGCCTATCCCATTTAAATTTATTTTTCTTTTCTTATCTAGCCAAATTTCTTTGATGCCTTTTATCGAAGTCTTACCACATTCGGAATTTCCCCTATTTTGTCGGAAATATCAGGCGTTGACCGACCTGTGACCCGTCGATCCTATGGACCGATTCACTTCACTTTGTGGGCCTTGTCCCTCCCTACTCTATGACGAGCAAGCCGTTGCTTCTTTCGTTTGTTCATTAGCCAACACGTTAAAGCCTCCATCATCACGTCATTCAAGAAATTCTTCCGTTGCTTTGTCGACTTCTTTTTTCGTGTTGCGCCTTTTCCCCTGGATTTCCTGCCAAAGTCAGCGTATTCATAGTACCATATTGGCATAAGACTGATTCTGCTGCCAAGCAACGTCCGCATATCTGGTTCTTCGGAGAAAAAAGAGTCAAACTATCGACGCCGGATGCGCTAACCTAATGAAAAGGCTCCCCGGTTTCTTTCCGCCAAGAGTTTGTCGAGTAAACTTCTGTCGGTTCCTCAAACCGATACACCACTTTTAGTTGAATTCGTCGAAGATCAAAGTTCTCTTGCTTTTCCTATCGAATCTCGAAACGAGTACCTCTTTTTATCGAAGGAGAACTATTGTCAGATGTGAAACGAGTACATCTTTCTGAGAGTAAGTTACACGAAGGAAACGGAAACTTTCCACCCCTTTCTCATTCTGCATGGTATCCTCCTCTTTTTTAAATGAACTTTCTCGTGACGTCGATGAGCCCGAGTCCAATCCGATCCAATTGGAGAGGACTTTATTACACTTTTCTCGATAGACTCTTTCTTTTGTCGAAGTCGAAATATGGGACCACTTAACAAGGACAAATTTTCCTCGCTACTGATGGGCATCGAGATTGGCCTTTTCCCGTCCCTTGGCATCATGGTTGAGCTTCTGCAATGTCGAATTACCTCACAGGCAGAGGGTCGTCGCCTCTTCACTTTCCTTTACCAGCTTTTGGAGAGTCTCCTTTCGTGGTCCTCCAGTGCTTCGGTTTGAACACAATTTCCTCTTCTTTTGACACGTCAGAAACCTAGGTCTATCTGGACTTCTTATCAATCTCCAGTTCTTTCTCGTAACATTGGAATTTCATTTGGTTTGGCTTCGATGTACCGATTGAAGAGAGAAAGATTGGAAGGGCACTATGACAATATGAAGAAGCACATGACAAAAGAAGAATCTTTCGTCTATATACGTCATAACTTGTTCCACTACTCTCACCGAAAGGCCCTTTTGTCGCTTTGCCGAATGAGCGTAACCTATAACCCCTTTATTTGATGCAGCCTTTTACATCACTTTCCTCTCATACTAGTCGAGTAAGCTAAATGCTTTCCCTTAGTCTCAGGTGTGAGTTTGGAGTTTCTATTTCTAGTTTTTCTATGAATTTTGCTAGTCTTCTTCGTCGTTTTACGATGTCAGGTAGGAACAAACCACAGAGTGCAGGCTTCATTTTCCCAGTTCCGAAGCACCAGATAGTCAATCTGATCTTCGAAGGAAGACTGACTTTCCTTCTTCGTAGCATTAGAATAGAATAGTTACCTTCCTCTCGTTACCTAGTCTCCCTTCTTCCCATCCCAATCGATGAAAGGAATGTGGCGCGAGCTAGACAGACAGAAAAAACAGAAAGACGGGAGTCGGCTTCACTCATTGCCAATATTACCGCACCAGAAATGAGGCTAACCCCTAAAAGGGAAGATGAATGTAATGGGGTTAACCACTGACGAAACGGAGAGGACAGGAAGAAACGAAAGAAACTCTTTTTGAAGGCCCAGAAAAAGAGGTTGAACTATGATAATTAGATTGGGCTTTCGGTCGGTCTTTCTCCACTCCAGCGGATTTGGCAAATGGCCGTCGAAGGACATCGTAGATAAAACTAAAACAATGGCTTCCTTCCTTTCTTTCACTTCACCTTATCAGTGTCGACGGGCTATCTCGTCTTGGCAAAACGTAGGAAGAATGATATACAGGGGCATATATTGGAGAGAGAAGAGATTGACGTGCAAGCTACTATTAGAGACAGGTGATGGGAGCACTGACCGCAATGACTGACAGTGGATGGAATGAAACTCTCCGGTAAGCCATCCCTCTTCGAAAGTGAAAACAAACGATCAATCAATGCCATTGACTAGTGAAGTCTTCGACACCCCTATCTCGACCACGAGCACTTGAATCTATCTTTGTAGTGCCCGACTGGCTTATAGTAGTGTCCAACTGGCCTCTTCTCTTTCCCCGCAGCTTCTGCTACGGGGGATTCAAAAAAATTTCCGTAGTTTTTTTTTGTTACTTACCTTTTTTGGAAGGCTTTCGGAAGCCAAAAGTGCTTTCAAATAGAAGAGTTGCTGATCGACACCACCTAGTGCTATCTCTTTACCAAACATGACATTATGATTCCTATTTCAGTAAAGTAGTCAGTCAGTTAGTTGAAGGAAGAGAGGGGATGGTTTATTGGCTTTTCCTTTACATCTGCTGATTTTTTAGTTGCAAATGTCTTATTCCCCTCAACTAAGAGTCCCATCTGATTAAACTTTAGGGAATACGCCCGTAGCCCACCCAATGCTCGAGTTGACCTAGCGCAACATCTCTCCCCATCATTTCTAGTGGAAAAACTGCTGTTGATCTTAGGGTAAGCTCCAATATAAAAAGTAAAGAACTTCGTCCGCTTTACACGTCAATTGCGTCGGGACTAGTTACCAGAACGTTATCTGTCCAGAGGAATAAGAAACGCTGCTGCTGGGCCGGAGACCCTTCCCAACCATCGTGGAGTTCCCAAAAAGGCATACGCTCATCGATACGTCCATCTCGATGGAAGCTCCCCCCTGAAAGGCAAAGGTCCGGGATATAGTGCATATGTCGAATTCCTTACATATGAGCCAGATCAACGAGCCCTCAGTATTAAAGAGAGATGGGGATAGATGTCTTTTTCATTGGTTCACTAGATATACCTTCTTCCAATTTCTTTTTCATTGCCTAAGCACTTACACACCTCGGAGGGTTTCTAGTTATAGGTTCTCATAGCAGAACGAATTTCAGATCAAAATCAAGTGGAGAGAAAAACTATAGCTATCACGGGATGCACATCTACGGGCAGTCCCTATCTATAAACCAATAGCAGGATCGATTCATTGGACTGTTCCGGTTCCACCAGCAACAGTTCTATATCCAGTGGTGTTCCGACTTCTATCCAATAGGGTAGGATATTGGTGTCCCGTTATAAGTATGTAAAGGTACGTCCCCGAAGCCGGGTCTCCCATCGCCTTTCGATCGCTCCGAAGAACGAGCCTGACGCTTTTCGAAATAGAGAGAGAGGTTCTGGTACCTCTTTCATATATCGCAAAAGCAATGGAAGTAGCACTGACTCCAATAACTGGAGCGAAGGTCACAGCGATAGGGGCAGAGATAGTAGGAGTAGCATAGAGAGTCACAGAAGCCGAAAGTACATCAGTTGTTGCTGCAGTTTTAGATCCAATTGCTAAGATAGCAAGAAGCATTTTTATCACTCCTGCCCAGGGAGGAATCCCAAATTTCCTATTCCCATAAAAAATTGCGTCTATTATTCCCACCCAACTCAGACAAATATGAACTTTTTTTGTTTTTCACCCTTCGGCCCTCACGTCACTGCCTTTCCACCCCGGGCACAACTTATTCAAGAGAAGAGCCATTGGGACTCCCTTTACTGATGGAACTGCTACTTGTGTTTGCTTTACTGGATTGGCTTGCTTTTCTTTTTCCTAGTTTGTGTTGCTTTCGTATTTCAGAGCATACTCACCAACTAGTAGAGCGAGGGGAGAGTGACCATAGGGAAATGGTAACACGAGGAGTAGTTGCCTAATAGCTAGCTGACTGATGAGTACCAACAGTAGTGACGGTTACGCTTTCGTCATGCGGATTCCTATTCCGAAAAAGAGAAGGTTCTGCAGGACCAACTTTCCTCAAGGGGTGTATGGAGGTAGCAAGGAAGAGAGGAAGGTAGCCAGGCTCCTATCCCTGTGACTAGGCCAATGGATTGGTATCATAAAGCAAAAGGCAAGCTGACGTGATGAGTCTTAGGTAGTTCAACCATAGTAGTGACGAGTCAAGCCATGGGGGGAGAGTTCCCAAAACCGGTGTTTTCTTTTGTGCGTCAGCTTGAATTGAGAGGGAGGTAGAGGTGGAATAGCCGTCGGTTTGCTTGTAGTTCATCGGAAAGCAAGGATCAGCTGCATCAACAACATGATCCGCTGCATCTGCAAAGGAGCGTCAGTTCAGGTGATGATCCGATGTTTTCCCCCATATACTTCGATCCGAAATCGAGCAATTTTGACTCTTTTGCCAACTATCTCTTATACGACGTTTTGGAAAATATTCCGTTGTCTATGGACGTATGAATTCATTTCGATAGTTCAGCCAATGCATCGTTCGTATGTCAGATTGCCGTCTTGCGTAGGGAACATCGGGTCTGCCTATGTATCGATAGCAAACGGGAAGAACAGGAATGACTTCGCCCACGATGATCATCCAAATCATCTGCTATTCCATTCCGGCTTCCGCAGGATCTGAACCTACGCCAGCACCGTGTGATGACCGAAAAGAAGGCCCGACTCCGACGTTCAGTTGCTCAGGATCAGGAATAGTAATAGTCGCATTGAGTTTCTCGACCCTTTGTTTCATGCTCTGTCAGTTCTATTTCTCGATGGGGCCGGTGATGGGATATAACTCAGTGGTAGAGTGTCACCGTCGACGTGGTGGAAGTCATCAGTTCGAGTCTTCCATCCCTAAACCCAATGTGAGTTTTTCTATTTTGACTTGCTCCCCTATAGCGATCGAACGAGAATGGCCAGCCCAGAGGGTTTGACGTCCCTATCGGAAGTCAGAGAAGAGAAGCAAAACCTAATTTCCCGCGTAAAGGCAACGCTTGCTTATGTGTTTAAACAAAAGTAAGGAAGAAGAGAGAATATTCGCCATTGAGGACGTTGACTCTAAGTGGGTAGATTGAATTGGAATATTGAATCCTAAAGAAAAGATGCACGAGCTGGGATGGAACCCGCACCTTCGATGTCAATGAATGCCTCGGAACAGTCAGTCTTTGTCATTTTGATGGCTTTTTCTATTTTTAGGTGACGAATCACTCACATTTTATTTTTCAGTACTTTCGGGTGCTTCCCCCTGACGGCGGAAAGGGTATTTCTCGTGTACTATTTGATGCAAATAATGGCATACTACAAAATAGACAGTTCGAGTTCCAACTTGGCCGATTACAACAGATGAGAAAAGAAATTCAAAGATGCACTTCATGGGCTGATTCAAGAGGTTTGGAATCAAGCAAATTCGTGGAGGCCCATTGAGGATGGTTCACGTGTTCAACAAAGATGCATCAATATGATTCAACTATTAGAAGAATCCGGTCAAAGCTGATTGCTGATTGTTTTGTTTTGTTTCTAATTCTTGAACTTTTCTTGAATTGATCAGCCATATTAAGGGCTGATTGTTTCCTTTTATTTTGTTTCTATTTCTTGAACTTTTCTTGAATTGATCAGCCATATTAAGGGCTGATTGTTTCCTTTTGTTTTGTTTCTATTTCTTGAACTTTTCTTATATTGATCAGCCAAATTAAGGGGTTGATTGTTTCGTTTTGTTTTTGTTTCTATATTTTAGAACTTTCTTTGTATTTTTAGACTATAAATAGGTGTCTAATGGAATAAAAGAGACATTATAGTAATTGGTGAGATTTATTCTCTTTGGTTCTTTGAAGGACTATTAGAACTTATCTGAATTCTTCCGTGGCGTTCATCATCGACTTATCAAACGGATTTCCACTACCGTTTGTGGCGTCTTCCTTATACCAAGGATCTTATTTTGCATTAAACATCGGATTGAGGTCAATATACCGATGTTCTTATTTTTGTTGAAGCAACGGGTCGATGTATCCATCCAAACCTGATCGAGAACGTTCTTAGATCTTTCTTTTTATCTATGGGTCTCGTTATTCTTGACGGGATTCGCATCATTTGGTATCAGAGCAAAGGATTTTTCGTCTCAGGTTTGCCATCCCATTTAAATTTATTTTTCTTTTCTTATCTAGCCAAATTTCTTTCGTTTACCCCAATCGAAATCTTGTTCTGTTATTAATGAAAGAAAGAATCTGAAAAAAAGGGTCTAAAAAAAAAGAGGATCTGAAAAATCCAAAAAAAAGGGGTTTGAAAAAAAAATGCCGAAAAAAGAAAAAAAAAGAGTAAAAAGATTCTTTTTTTTGTTTCCAATAAGCCCGAAAATTACCTCACCCCAAAAACCAAAAAAAAATTTCGTGGAAATTTTGTTGAATTGTGCTTTGAAAATCTAATCACCCATATCCCTTGTTTTCTTACCTTTTGAACCTGAATTCTCTTGGTGAGTTCTTGGTGAATTGTTACTGGAATTTTGAATATTATTCGAATAGTTTCAAAAGAATTGAAAAAGGATTATCGAGTGGAAAAAGGAAAGAGTGGTGAGCATTTTAGAGGGTAAAAGCCGATTATACAGAGTGAATAATTTTTTTTGAGTAAAAACACGTGAGGGAGTGTGTGAGGTCTTTTTTTTTGTTTTCTAACTTTGATTGCAGCAATCATGTCTCACAACAGTGAGAAGAGTAACACCGAAAGTGCTACAGGGGTGGCTGACCCAAAGTTGCTTATAGAGGCCATGATGAGTGAGATGAGGTGTGTGATGAGGTTAGAATTGGAGCAGGTACATGAGCGGATTGATCGAATGGAGAATACACATTGGGAGCAGCCACAAAACACTCATAATTTCTGTAGGAGGGAAAGAATTCAACATCGGGGAGTGAGAGATGAAGATGGAGAGTATTATAAGGCTAGTTTTGATTAAAAAGAAGATCGGGTTCAGTTGTTGGTAATAAGAGATATGGAAGGCGGTTTAAAGAAGATAAGAATCAGAAAGATAACAACTTGGGTAGTATTAAGATGAAATTTTAGCATTTTAAGGAAGAAATGACCACGAGGCTTATCTTGAGTGGAAGAAAAAGGTGGAGTTAGTGTTCGATTGCCATAACTACTCTGAGATGAAGAAGGTAAAATTTTCTGCCATTGAGTTTTCTGACTATGCTATTGTGTGGTGGGACTAGTTAGTATTGAGCAGGCGGCGAAATAGGGAACGACCGGTAGAGACATGGGAAGAGATGAAAATAGTGATGAGAAAGTGATTTGTGCCCAACCATTGCCACCGGAAGTTGTACAATAAATTGCAAATGCTCCGACAAGATAACCGGAGTGTGGAGATTATCATCAAGAGATAGAAATTGCTATGATCCGGGCTAATATCGAAGAAGACCGAGAAGCTATTATGGCTAGGACCAAGGTTTTTGTTTCGCATTAAACAACGGATTGAGGTCAATATACCGATGTTCTTATTTTTGTTGAAGCAACGGGTCGAGGTCTCCCTCCAAACCTGATCAAGAACGTTCTTAGATCTTCCTTTTTTCTATAGGTTTCGTTATTCTTGACGGGGTTCGCATCATTTGGTATCAGAGTAAAGGATTTCTCATCTCAGGTTTGCCTATCCCATTTAAATTTATTTTTCTTTTCTTATCTAGCCAAATTTCTTTCATTTACCCCATTCGAAATCTTGTTCTGTTATTAACGAAAGAAAGAATCTGAAAAAAAGGGTCTGAAAAAAAAGAGGATCTGAAAAATCCAAAAAAAAAGGGGTTTGAAAAAAAAATCCCCAAAAAAGAAAAAAAAAAGAGTAAAAAGATTCTTTTTTTTTGTTTCCAATAAGCCCGAAAATTACCTCACGCCAAAAACCAAAAAAAAATTTCGTGGAAATTTTGCTGAATTGTGCTTTGAAAATCTAATCACCCATATCCCTTGTTTTCTTACCTTTTGAACCTGAATTCTCTTGGTGAGTTCTTGATGAATTATTACTGGAATTTTGAATATTATTCGAATAGTTTCAAAAGAATTGAAAAAGGACTATCGAGTGGAAAAAAGAAAAGAGTGGTGAGCAAATTAGAGGGTAAAAGCCGATTATACAGATTGAATAATTTTTTTTGAGTGAAAACACGTGAGGGAGTGTGTGAGGTCTATTTTTTTGTTTTCTAACTTTGATTGCAGCAATCATGTCTCACAACAGTGAAAAGAGCAACGCCGAAAGTGCTACAGGGGTGACTGACCCAAAGTTGCTCATAGAGGCCATGATGAGTGAGATGAAGCGTGTGATGAGGTTAGAATTGGAGCAGGTACATGAGCGGATTGATCGGATGGAGAGTACACATTGGGAAAGCCACAAAACACGCATAATTTGCGTAGGAGGGAAAGAATTCAACATCTGGGAGTGAGAGATGAAGATGGAGAGTATTATGGGGCTGGTTTTGATGAAAAAGAAGATCGGGATTCAGTTGTTGGTAATAAGAGATATGGAAGGCTGTTTAAAGAATATAAGAATCGGGAAGATAACAACTTGGGTAGTATTAAGATGAAAATTTTAGCATTTCAAGGAAGAAATGACCACGAGGCTTATCTTGAGTGGGAGAAAAAGGTGGAGTTAGTGTTCGATTGCCATAACTACTCTGAGATGCAAAAGGTAAAACTTACTGCCATTGAGTTTTCTGACTATGCTATTGTGTGGTGGGATTAGTTAGTGTTGAGCAGGCGGCGAAATAGGGAACGACCGGTAGAGACATGGGAAGAGATGAAAATAGTGATGAGAAAGTGATTTGGGCCCAACCATTGCCACCGGGAGTTTTACAATAAATTGCAAATGCTCCGACAAGGTAACCGGAGTGTGGAGATTATCATCAAGAAATAGAAAATGCTATGATCCAGGCTAATATCGAAGAAGACCGAGAAGCTACTATGGCTAGGCTCTTGAATGGCTTGAATCAAGAAATTCATGATAGGGTGGAGATGCAGCATTGTGTGGAATTAGAGGATATGGTGCACATGGCCATCAAGGTGGAGCAACAACTCAAGAGGAGGGGTGGTACACGTGCATCCCATAATTCAGGTTTTTCCCTATAGAAACCAAATCATGTGAAGAAAGAGGAGATACCAGCTGCAAAACCTAAATTTGAGCCAAAACAAGATACAACCAAGCATGACACTCAAGGTAAATCTGACCCTTCCACTTCTCGAAATCGTGACATTAAGTGTTTTAAATGTCAAGGCAGGGATCACATAGTAAGTCAATGCCTGAACAAAAGAGTCATGATGATAAGGGATAATGGAGAGATCGAAACCGACGACGAGTCCGATACCGACTCTATGCCACCATTGCAGGACGTGGATAATGAAGAATATACGGTTCAAGGTTTATTGTTGATGTCAAAAAGACTTCTAACTTTGCAAGCAAAAGAAATTGAAGAAGTGCAGCAGGAGAACATCTTTCATACTAGGTGCTACGTTAAAGACAAGGTATGTAGTATGATTATTGATGGAGGAAGTTGTACTAACAGCAAGCACAACCTTGGTGGAGAAATTAGGACTGCCCATACTGAAACATCTTAGACCGTACAAGTTACGATGGTTGAATGATAGTGGAGAGATGAAGGTGAATAAGCAGGTTTTGGTTTCATTCCGCATTGGAGAATATGCGTTGATTGCCAAGCTATCAACAACATAACGATACATGAGAAAGCAAGGCTCAACATTGAGAGAAGAACGGAGCAGTATGCAAAACAAGGCAACAAGGGCCGTCATAAGCGTATATTTGAACCCGGAGATTGGGTTTGTTTGCATATGAGAACAGAGAGATTTCCGGCGCAAAGACATTCCAAACTGCTTCCAAGAGGGGACGGACCTTTCCAAATTCTAGAGTGCATCAATGACAATGCTTACAAGGTAGATTTGCCCGGTGAGTACAATATTAGTGTTACTTTCAATGTTACTGATTTGAGTCCTTTTGATGTAGGTGATATTTTTGAGGGCAAATTCTTTTCAAGAGGGGAATGATGCAAATAATGACATGACTACAAAAGAGCCAGTTTAAATTCCAACTGGACCGGTTACAAGAGCACGAGAAAAGAAATTCAAAAATGCACTTCATGGGCTGATTCAAGAGGTTCGGGCTAAAGCAAATTCATGGAGGCCCATTGAGAATGGTTCACGTGTTCAACAAAGATGGAAATTGCACGTGTACCACCATAAGTCGGATGTTTCACGTGTTCAATGTTCAACAAGGATGGAGGCCCATTCAAGTGAAGTAGACAAAAGGGTGAATCTGATGATGTTCCATCATAAGCCGGCACACGCTGATGACTTACCATTGCTCCAAGCAGAGAACCGATCAGATGAGAAGAACACATATAGCATAGAAAGATGCTCTTCCCTAGCGATCCGAGGAGCCTTCACCAACAATGGATTCGATAGAGGAACCTCTTTTCTTTTATAATGAGATTTTCATTCAATACTCCGGGTCCCGAGTGAACTTGGCGATCCACTTCTTTGATGCTCTTCCAGAGGGCAAAAACTCCCTTGTGACTTGCTGTCCGATGTGGTGTCCCACCAATTGATTAGCACGCTGACCAATCGTCATTCCCCTCCTTTTTCTTTCAGAATGAACAATGGGTTGAGGTCAGTACAAAGCCTCTCGTTTGTATTAGCACGCTCGTTTGTACAAAGTCAAACTGTGAGGACGTCAAACTGTTTGTACGGGTCAAACTGTGAGGACGCCAAACTCACAGTTCTTATCCCTTTTACAATATATTGAACAAAGTCAAACTGTTTGTACAAACTACCCGGGATCAGACAAAATCAATCGTCATTCACCAATCGATTAGCCTCTCGTTTGTACAAAGCCTGTAAAAGAGAGCGATTGAAGTATAAAATCCTCTCGTTTGTTCTTATTATCTCTTGTTCACTTTCATTGTAATCTAAGTTGTATTCAATGGGAGGAAGCAAAGAAACTTTTGCGGCGAACAAACTGGCGACCACAGTGAGAGCCATCTCTTTCACTGATGAAAGATTGTGGCGCAATCGGACGTTGATATGATCGGATCCGAAGTAGACACACTGGTCGTTGAAATCGACTAGCAGAAGTATGAGGAGTTCCTCTCTTCTAAATCAGGTTCTTATCCCTTTTACAATATATTGATTAGCCTCTCGTTTATTGACTAAGAGTCTCGTTATTTTTTACGGGGTTCACATCACTATTGACTAAGAGCATGATTGTCGAGCATGAGTCCGTGCGCCATTCTGGTTTTACTTGTACCTAAGAGGGATGGGACGTGGAGAATATGCGTTGATTGTCGAGCAATCAACAACATAACGATACATGAGAAGGCAAGGCTCAACATTGAGAGAAGAACGGAGCAGTATGCAAAACAAGGCAACAAGGGGCGTCACAAGCGTATTTTTGAACCCGGAGATTGGGTTTGTTTGCATATGAGAACAGAGAGATTTCCGGCGCAAAAATGTTCCAAACTACTTCCAAGAGGGGACGGACCTTTCCAAGTTCTACAGCGTATCAATGACAATGCTTACAAGTTAGATTTGCCCGGTGAGTACAATATTAGTGCTATTTTCAATGTTACTGATTTGAGTCCTTTTGATGTAGGTGATGATTTTGAGGGTAAATCCTTTTCAAGAGGGGAATGATGCAAATAATGACATGAGTACAAAGAGCCAGTTCAAATTCCAACTAAACCGGTTACAAAAGCACGAGAAAAGAAATTCAGAAATGCATTTCATGGGATGATTCAAGAGGTTTGGGCTCAAGCAAATTCATGGAGGCCCATTGAGGATGATTCACGTGTTCAACAAAAATGCATCAACATGATTCAACTATTAGAAGAATCCAGTCGAAGCTAATTGCTGATTGTTTCCTTTTATTTTGTTTCTATTTCTTGAACTTTTCTTGAATTGAACAACCACATTAATGGCTGATTGTTTCCTTTTGTTTTGGTTTTATTTCTTGAACTTTCCTTATATTGATCAGTCAAATTAAGGGGCTGGTTGTTTCCTTTTGTTTTTGTTTCTATTTTTTAGAACTTTCCTTATATTTTTTAGCCTATAATAAGACGTCTAATGGAATAGAAGAGACATCATAGTTTGCTAAAAATTGGTGAAATTTTTTTTTTTTGGTTCTTTGAAAGACTATTCGAACTTATCAGAATTCTTCCGGTGGCATTCATCATCGACTTATCAAATGGATTTCCACCACCGTTTGTGGCGTCTTCTTTATTATACCAAGGTTCTTGTTTCGCATTAAACAATGGGTTGAGGTCAATTATACCAAGGTTCTTATTTTTGCTGAAACAACGGGTCGAGGTCACCCATCCAAATCGATCGAGGACGTTCTTGGATCTCTCCATTCAAGAAAAGAGTCATGGTGATAAGGTCAATGCCTGAACAAAAGAGTCAAGGTGATAAGGGATAATGGAGAGATCGAAACCGACGACGAGTCCGATACTGACTCTATGCCACCATTGCAGGACGTGGATAATGAAGAATATACTGTTCAAGGTGAATTGTTGGTGTCAAAAAGACTTCTAAGCTTGCAAGCAAAAGAAATTGAAGAAGTGCAGCGGGAGAACATCTTTCATACTAGGTGCTACGTCAAAAACAAGGTATGTAGTATGATTATTGATGGAGAAAGTTGTACTAATATTGCAAGCACAAACTTGGTGGAGAAATTAGGACTGCCCACACTGAAACATCGTAGACCGTACAAGTTACGATGGTTGAATGATAGTGGCGAGATAAAAGTGAATAAGCGGGTTTTGGTTTCATTCCGCATTGGAAAATATGAAGATGAAGTTTTGTGTGATATAGTTTCGATGCAACCTGGACATTTGCTATTAGGCCGACCGTGGCAATTCGATCGAAGAGTTAAGCATGATGGCTTCACCAACAAATATTCATTCGTGCTCAACCAAAAACCCTTCACTCTTATGTCGATGACATTGAAACAGGTTTATGAAGATCAAGTGAGTTTACAAAAAGAGAGTGATCAAAAGAAAGAGAATGAGCAAAAGAAAAAGAGTGAAAATCAAAGAGTGACCGAGTAAAATGAGAGAGAAAAAAAATCAAAATTCAGCTATTGGGAGAAAATTAGAGAGAGAACAAAAGAATTTCTATGCAAAAGTGAGTGAGATTACGCGAGTAATATTTTCAGATCAGTCTATGATTATACTTTTGTACAAAGAGGCATTTTTAAACACTAACGAATTTGACCCTGATTTGCCTAGTTATGTTGTTTCTCTTTTGCAGAAATTTAAGGATGTCTTTCCCGAGGAAACGCCACATGGATTACCACCAATTCGAGAGATTGAACATCAAATTGATTTTGTTCCAGGTGCAACAATTCCAAACCGACCAGCCTATAAGAGCAATCCTGAGGAGACAAAGGAGCTTCAACGGCAGGTAAGTGAGTTGTTGGAGAAGGGGCACGTGAGGAAGAGCATGAGTCCGTGCGCCATTCCAGTTTTACTTGTACCTAAGAGGGATGGGATGTGGAGAATATGCGTTGATTGCCGAGCTATCAACAACATAACGATACATGAGAAGGCAAGGCTCAACATTGAGAGAAGAACGGAGTAGTATGCAAAACAAGGCAACAAGGGGCGTCACAAGCGCATTTTTGAACACGGAGATTGGATTTGTTTGCATATGAGAACAGAGAGATTTCCGGCGCAAAGACGTTCCAAACTGCTTCCAAGAGGGGACGGACCTTTCCAAATTCTAGAGCGCATCAATGACAATGCTTACAAGTTAGATTTGCCCGGTAAGTACAATATTAGTGCTACAAGCTAGATTTGAGTCCTTTTGATGTAGGTGATAATTTTGAGGGCAAATCCTTTTAAAGAGGGGAATGATGCAAATAATGACATGACTATAAAAGAGCCAGTTCAAATTCCAACTAGGCCGGTTATAAGAGCACGAGAAAAGAAATTAAAAAATGCACTTCATGGGCTGATTCAAGAGGTTTGGGCTGAAGCAAATTCATGGAGACCCATTGAGAATGGTTCACGTGTTCAACAAAAATGCATTAACATGATTCAACTATTAGAAGAATCCGGTTGAAGCTGATTGTTGATTGTTTTATTTTGTTTTGTTTCTATTTCTTGAACTTTCCTTGAATTGAACAGCCATATTAATGGTTGATTGTTTCCTTTTGTTTTGTTTCTATTTCTTGAACTTTTCTTGTATTGATCAGCCAAATTAAGGGGCTGGTTGTTTCATTTTATTTTTGTCTCTATTTTTTAGAACTTTCCTTGTATTTTTTAGCCTATAAATAGACATCTAATGGAATAGAAGAGACATCATAGTTTGCTGAAAATTGGTGAGATTTTTTTTTGGTTCTTTCAAGGACTATTCGAACTTATCAAAATTCTTCCGGTGGCATTCAACATCGACTTATCAAATGGATTTCCACCACCGTTTGTGCCGTTTTCCTTAGACCAAGGTTCTTGTTTCGCATTAAATAATAAGTTGAGGTCAATTATACCAAGGTTCTTATTTTTGCTGAAGCAACGGGTCGAGATCTCCCATCCAAACCGATCGAGGACGTTCTTGGATCTTCCATTTTTGTTCGACGGGTCTCGTTATTTTTGACTGGGTTCACATCACTATTGACTAAGAGCATGATTGTCGAGCATGAGTCCGTGCGCCATTCTGGTTTTACTTGTATCTAAGAGGGATGGGACGTGGAGAATATACGTTGATTGTCGAGCTATCAACAATATAACGATACATGAGAAGGTAAGGCTCAACATTGAGAGAAGAACAGAGCAGTATGTAAAACAAGGCAACAAGGGGCGTCACAAGCGTATTTTTGAACCCGGAGATTGGGTTTGTTTGCATATAAGAACAGAGAGATTTCCGACGCAAAGACGTTCCAAACTGCTTCCAAGAGGGGACGGACCTTTCCAAGTTCTAGAGCGCATCAATGACAATGCTTACAAGTTAGATTTGCCCGGTGAGTACAATATTAGTGCTACTTTCAATGTTACTAATTTGAGTCCTTTTGATGTAGGTGATGATTTTGAGGGCAAATTCTTTTCAAGAGGGGAATGATGCAAATAATGACATGACTACAAAAGAGCCAGTTCAAATTCCAACTGGACCGGTTACAAGAGCACGAGAAAAGAAATTCAAAAATGCACTTCATGGGCTGATTCAAGAGGTTCGGGCTCAAGCAAATTCATGGAGGCCCATTGAGGATAGTTCACGTGTTCAACAAAGATGGAAATTGCACGTGTACCACCATAAGCCGGATGTTTCACGTGTTCAATGTTCAACAAGGATGGAGGCCCATTCAAGTGAAGTAGACGGTGAATCTGATGATGTTCCATCATAAGCCGGCACACGCTGATGACTTACCATTGCTCCAAGCAGAGAACCGATCAGATGAGAAGAACACATATCGCATAGAAAGATGCTCTGCCCTAGCGATCCGAGGAGCCTTCACCAACAATGGATTCAATAGAGGAACCTCTTTTCTTTTATAAAGAGATTTTCATTCAATACTCCGGGTCCCGAGTGAACTTGGCGATCCACTTCTTTGATGCTCTTCCAGAGGGCAAAGACTCCCTTGTGACTTGCTGTCCGATGTGGTGTCCCACCAATTGATTAGCACGCTGACCAATCATCATTCCCCTCCTTTTTCTTTCAGAATGAACAATGGGTTGAGGTCAGTACAAAGCCTCTCGTTTGTATTAGCACGCTCGTTTGTACAAAGTCAAACTATGAGGACGTCAAACTGTTTGTACGGGTCAAACTGTGAGGACGCCAAACTCACAGTTCTTATCCCTTTTACAATATATTGAACAAAGTCAAACCATTTGTACAAACTACCCGGGATCAGACAAAATCAATCGTCATTCACCAATTGATTAGCCTCTCGTTTGTACAAAGCCTCTCTTTTACAATATATTGTAAAAGAGAGCGATTGAAGTATAAAATCCTCTCGTTTGTTCTTATTATCTCTTGTCACTTTCATTGTAATCTAAGTTGTATTCAATGGGAGGAAGCAAAGAAACTTTTGCGACGAACAAACTGGCGACCACAGTGGGAGCCATCTCTTTCACTGATGAAAAGATTGTGGCGCAATCGGACGTTGATATGATCGGATCCGAAGTAGACACACTGGTCGTTGAAATCGACTAGCAGAAGTATGAGGAGTTCCTCTCTTCTGAATCAGGTTCTTATTCCTTTTTACAATATATTGATTAGCCTCTCGTTTATTGACTAAGAGTCTCGTTATTTTTAACGGGGTTCACATCACTATTGACTAAGAGCATGATTGTCGAGCATGAGTCCGTGCGCCATTCTGGTTTTACTTGTACCTAAGAGGGATGGGACGTGGAGAATATGCGTTGATTGTCGAGCTATCAACAACATAACGATACATGAGAAGGCAAGGCTCAACATTGAGAGAAGAACGGAGCAGTATGCAAAACAAGGCAACAAGGGGCGTCACAAGCGTATTTTGAACCCGGAGATTGGGTTTGTTTGCATATGAGAACAGAGAGATTTCCGACGCAAAGACGTTCCAAACTGCTTCCAAGAGGGGACAGACCTTTCCAAGTTCTACAGCGTATCAATGACAATGCTTAGAAGTTAGATTTGCCCGGTGAGTACAATATTAGTGCTACTTTCAATGTTACTGATTTGAGTCCTTTTGATGTAGGTGATGATTTTGAGGGCAAATCCTTTTCAAGAGGGGAATGATGCAAATAATGACATGAGTACAAAGAGCCAGTTCAAATTCCAACTAAGCCGGTTACAAAAGCACGAGAAAAGAAATTCAGAAATGCATTTCATGGGTTGATTCAAGAGGTTTGGGCTCAAACAAATTCATGGAGGCCCATTGAGGATGGTTCACGTGTTCAACAAAAATGCATCAACATGATTCAACTATTAGAAGAATCCAGTCGAAGCTAATTGCTGATTGTTTCCTTTTATTTTGTTTATATTTCTTGAACTTTTCTTGAATTGAACAGCCATATTAATGGCTGATTGTTTCTTTTTGTTTTGGTTTTATTTCTTGAACTTTCCTTATATTGATCAGTCAAATTAAGGGGCTGGCTGTTTCCTTTTGTTTTTGTTTCTATTTTTTAGAACTTTCCTTGTATTTTTTAGCCTATAAATAGACGTCTAATGGAATAGAAGAGACATCATAGTTTGCTAAAAATTGGTGAAATTTTTTTTTTTTTGGTTCTTTGAAGGACTATTCGAACTTATCAGAATTCTTCCGGTGGCATTCATCATCGACTTATCAATTGGATTTCCACCACCGTTTGTGGCGTCTTCTTTATTATACCAAGGTTCTTGTTTCGCATTAAACAATGGGTTGAGGTCAATTATACCAAGGTTCTTATTTTTGCTGAAACAACGGGTCGAGGTCACCCATCCAAACCGATCGAGGACGTTCTTGGATCTCTCCATTCAAGAAAAGAGTCATGGTGATAAGGTCAATGCTTGAACAAAAGAGTCATGGTGATAAGGGATAATGGAGAGATCGAAACCGACGACGAGTCCGATACCGACTCTATGCCACCATTGCAGGACGTGGATAATGAAGAATATACGGTTCAAGGTGAATTGTTGGTGTCAAAAAGACTTCTAAGCTTGCAAGCAAAAGAAATTGAAGAAGTGCAGCGGGAGAACATCTTTCATACTAGGTGCTACGTCAAAAACAAGGTATGTAGTATGATTATTGATGGAGGAAGTTGTACTAATGTTGCAAGCACAACCTTGGTGGAGAAATTAGGACTGCCCACACTGAAACATTCTAAACCGTACAAGTTACGATGGTTGAATGATAGTGGCGAGATAAAGGTGAATATGCAGGTTTTGGTTTCATTCCGCATTGGAAAATATGAAGATGAAGTTTTGTGTGATATAGTTTCGATGCAACCTGGACATTTGCTATTAGGCCGACCGTGGCAATTCGATCGGAGAGTTAAGCATGATGGCTTCACCAACAAATATTCATTCCTGCTCAACCAAAAACCCATCACTCTTATGTCGATGACATCGAAACAGGTTTATGAAGATCAAGTGAGTTTACAAAAAGAGAGTGATCAAAAGAAAGAGAATGAGCAAAAGAAAAAGAGTGAAAATCAAAGAGTGACCGAGTAAAATGAGAGAGAAAAAAAATCAAAATTCAGCTATTGGGAGAAAATTAGAGAGAGAACAAAAGAATTTCTATGCAAAAGTGAGTGAGATTACGCGAGCAATGTTTTCAGATCAGTCGATGATTATACTTTTGTACAAAGAGGCATTTTTAAACACTAACGAATTTGACCCTGATTTGCCTAGTTATGTTGTTTCTCTTTTGCAGAAATTTAAGGATGTCTTTCCCGAGGAAACGCCACATGGATTACCACCAATTCGAGAGATTGAACATCAAATTGATTTTGTTCCCGGTGTGACAATTCCAAACCGACCAGCCTATAAGAGTAATCCTGAGGAGACAAAGGAGCTTTAACGGCAGATAAGTGAGTTGTTGGAGAAGGGGCACGTGAGGAAGAGCATGAGTCCGTGCGCCATTCCGGTTTTACTTGTACCTAAGAGGGATGGGATGTGGAGAATATGCGTTGATTGCCGAGCTATCAACAACATAACGATACATGAGAAGGCAAGGCTCAACATTGAGAAGAGAACGGAGTAGTATGCAAAACAAGGCAACAAGGGGCGTCACAAGCGCATTTTTGAACACGGAGATTGGATTTGTTTGCATATGAGAACAGAGAGAATTCCGGCGCAAAGACGTTCCAAACTGCTTCCAAGAGGGGACGGACCTTTCCAAATTCTAGAGCGCATCAATGACAATGCTTACAAGTTAGATTTGCCCAGTAAGTACAATATTAGTGCTACAAGCTAGATTTGAGTCCTTTTGATGTAGGTGATAATTTTGAGGGCAAATCCTTTTAAAGAGGGGAATGATGCAAATAATGACTGACTATAAAAGAGCCAGTTCAAATTCCAACTAGGCCGGTTACAAGAGCACGAGAAAAGAAATTAAAAAATGCACTCATGGGCTGATTCAAGAGGTTTAGGCTCAAGCAAATTCATGGAGACCCATTGAGAATGGTTCACGTGTTCAACAAAAATGCATTAACATGATTCACCTATTAGAAGAATCCGGTTGAAGCTGATTGTTGATTGTTTTATTTTGTTTTGTTTTTATTTCTTGAACTTTCCTTTAATTGAACAGCCATATTAATGGCTGATTGTTTCCTTTTGTTTTGTTTCTATTTATGGGTCGACCGGTTCTCGTCACGCATAAAGTAAAACTCCCAATCTTTATTAAAGATATTCATAATACCCCTCATCACTATACCTTCGACTTTGCCTTACTTCCTATCAATTTTGATATCGACTGTCTCGTCGGCATGAATAATCTTCGCCATTATGCTCCTTTCAATACACAATTTTTTCTTTTTGATAATCATCAAATACCCCGGGTTCCTTTTCCCATTCCCTTGGCTTCTTCCTTCACGCCAGCCCAGCGTGGTGAAAGTCTTATTACACAACACCAAATTTATACATATCCTCTCACGATCTTCTCTAATACAGAAGACTTATTCATAGCATGCTCAAATCATTATATTCAAACAATCTCTTATTACATTTTGACCGAGCACCTAGATATTGTTCCCTAACAATACTCGATCAATATAAGAATACTAATATAAGAACAAACAGTATAATGGTATCTCCTACAGATAAACAAGAATTTTCAGAACAAATCAAAGATCTTTTATCTCTCAAATTAATACAAACTAGCAGCAGTCCACATTCTTCTCCTGCTTTTCTAGTAAGAAACCATGCAGAATAAAAAAGAGGAAAAGCTAGAATGGTTATTAACTACAGAAAATTAAATAGCTATACAAAGTTTGATGGCTATTTTATACCTGCTGCAGAACAGTTAATAAAACAAATACAAGGATCAAAATACTATAGTAAATTTGACGCCAAATCTGGCTTCTGGCAAATAAGATTAGCCAACATAGAATCCATAAAGTTAACTGCTTTTAGCTGCCCTCAGGGACACTATGTGTGGTTAGTAATGTCATTTGGCCTAAAAAATGCTCCACAAATATTTCAAAAATGGATGAATTCTATATTTGGACACTTACAATTCTTAGTAGTATATGTTGATGATATATTAGTCTTTTCACCCACTTTAGAAGAGCATAAACAACATTTACTACAAGTAGTAAAACTATTACTCGATAACGGAATTATTTTAAGTCCAACAAATATACATTTATTTAAAAGAGAAATAGCATTCCTTGGAAAATATATAAAAGAAGGCCAAATAGAATTACAACAACATATATATTCTAAGATAAAAGAATTCCCTAAAAATTTAAAACCCTAAAACAATTACAGAGTTTTTTGGGACTTTTAAATTACGGAAGGAAATTTATTCCTCACTTATCCCAGCTAGTCCAAAATTTACAAGAAAAATTAACTATAGAACAGTCTAAATATAAAATAGAAAATGGTGAACAACCAAGAAAATGGAATACAGACAAAATAGGGATTCAACTTACTTCTAAGGAAGAAAAGGAAATAGAAAGTATAAAAGAATTAATTACCCAGCAAACAATACTATATTTTCTTAAAAACGAAGAGTTAGTAACTCTCCAAACAGATGCTTCTGACCTATTCTGGGCAGGAGTCCTAATAGCTAAACAAAAGGAAATTATTGTCTAAACTTCTGGAAAATTTAATAAACCCCAACAACACTATTCCACTTATGATAAAGAATTGTTAGCTATTAAACTAGCTATAAAAAGCTTAAAAATATATTTACTTAATAGACAGTTCGTAATCGAGACTGATAACAAAGCAGTATCTCAGTTTTTAAAAAAACAAACGATAAATAATCCTGAAGAAAATATCAGGAGAATAAGAAATGCTTTATATCTTGAAATATATCAATATGATGTTAAATATATTTCTGATTATACTAATATTCTTTCAGATTTACTAACGCGTCCTGACAATGGACGACGAGCGCCTGAAAAGGCTCAAGTCCATGACTGAACAAGTCAAATGGACTACTATCGGAGCAAACAAAAAGACCCCGCCACAAACGGGAGGAAGCAACCAAAAGAAGACCCTTGAAAAGGGTGAAAGCAGTAAAACAACCCAGGAAACTGGAGGCCCTACATCAACCCGGGAAACCGGCACCAACACCACTACTACCTCTACCGAGGCAAGGCCATTCCCCCATCCGGGAATGACAGTTCTTCCAATCCACAATTCTACTTCAACATACAGCAACATCACTTCAGCTCAAAGGAGGGTTCAGACGGGACAAGTTTCAAGACCCACTGCAGCTGCAGTTGTCAGAGATTGGTATAATACTGATCTCAAGACATCCAATCCAAGCATATATGAGAAATTGAATGGGTGCTACCGCGCCATTCAATCCAATGACTTCCATTCTTCCAAATATTGGCTATCTCAGATTGAGCAAATGGTGCTCTCTATGTATAGTCACTACAAGCAGGAGAAAGCAGAGAAGCAATCTATTTCAGAAGCTGTCTCTGATCTATGCAACTACACACTCACTGCTCAAAGTTTAGATCTTGAACAAAGAAAGGGAACCTGGTTTCAAGGCTCGTCCCTAGACTAGACATTCTTAAGGAATATAATTCAAGACTTGGATATTTCAGATCAGGTATATCATCCTTTACCTGAATTCTATAAACTTCTTGACCTCTGCAAAATTCAACAGAGAAAACTAGACAGTTAGAGGCCGAAATCACGGTTCACAAGATGATTGGCCTGAATCAACAAAACATGATCCCTGATTCTCAGCTCAGGGATTTCTTCAGACAATTGGAAGCCACGGATGTCAATTCTATTCTTCAACAACATGAGCTCATCCACAACAAAAATAATTCTCCTAGAATTATTACGGGATTTCAAGAGATTCCAAAATGCAGCAAGGCTATTCGGCTTGGTCTTGTTCATGAGCTCTTCGTGAATTCCTCTCACCCAGAAGAGTTCCAAGAATTTCTACCAGCCATCTGTCTGAAAGGCATCAAAGCCTACACAACAAGATATCAAACAACATTCTTTTTCTGCATATGGAGCACTTGGGAAGAAAGAAAATATCTCAAAGTTTTTCCTTCTTTTCAACTATGGGAGCTTCACAATTTCAACTACATTCCTTCTCCTACATGTGAAAATCTGCCTGTCCTTGATCTGGAAGAAGAACTAAAAGGGCAGCTAAAGAATTCTTTGATGAAGCTTATACTAAGGCCATCTCTGGAGTCCACTCTATCAAAATAGAAGATAACATTCTATTTTATGATTTTATTGGAGCATATGATCCAGTAGAAGGTAAAATTCCCAAAGTCTTGTCCTTTTTACACTCCACTCAGTTGGGCAAGGTCAGTTCCAAAGCTAAAGAAGAATTCTATGAAGACCTAGAAAGGAATGAAGATGAAGACCTTGGCGGAGAAGACAACCACGACCCAGACATTGACGGAGAAGACAATCATGACCCAGAAGCAGCTTTTGATGAAGATGCTCTACAGAACATCATGCAAGATTAAGCGTGGTGGGACCATCTTCTAGACAGACAGGTCTCTCAGCACTTAAAAGATGCTCTCTTATCCACCCAACGGACAGCATCTTTAATTATTGTACCAAAAGCCTTGTCTTTTAGCAATCACTCTACCTTTATTCTGTAGCACCTTTAGACTTTTGCAATTATTCTGCCTTTTCACTGTACCTCTTTTATGTAAAAGAATCTTACTGTACCCAAAGGTTTGATTATAAATAAAGACATCAGATGAAGGGAGGAGGCAGAGAGCCTTTCCGATCTTCTTTTTTTATCTCCTCTGATCTGCTTCTAAAAACTCCTAGTGTGAATAAATAGTAAAGAGCTTGTGAATAGAGCTTTGTACTGGAGCAGACGCTCTCCTGCAACTAGTATCAGAGTCTTGTGCAATATCCTTCTTCTTTTTGTAAGTATCCTTAACTTAGCCATGGCCGGCTAAACCTGTTAGACATGTTATTTTCTTAATTTCTTTAGCCAATTAGATAATAGTATCTTACGCCATGAGGTAGGAAACGAAACATGGCTGTGCTCTATCTCTCTGAAGCTTGTAATAGTGCTCGTGGTTGACTATATCCGGAAGGGATGCTTCAGTTATTGCGGCCTAACTCTAAGCAGAAAGCCACCCTTAAAGGTTATATGCCGGAGAGAATAGGGTCAAAACGATACTGCTATCTAACTAGTTAAAGAAAGAAAGGAAATAACGTGTCTAAGTTTATAAAAACTCTTTACAGAAATGTCTAGAGCTTTAGTCCTTCCTGAAACCTATGAATGTCCTTTTAATCTAAATTCTCATGAACATAGCATACATCTTCCTCGTAATGGTACTACTGAACAACAAAATAGTTTGCTTAATTATTTATGTGATCAACTTTATTTAGTTTCTCAAAAACTAACTACTTTACAAACCTTTTTGAATTTTCCATACTTTTCTTTATCTTCAAAAGAAAGACTTGGATCTGTTCGAATGATGAAAACATCTTCAAAAAGTTTAAAAGAAACTGATTCAAACGACATTGATTATCAAAAATATTTACAATATAAAACTTTATTATCTGAAGAAATAGAAGGGAAAATTAGTTCTAAAGAAATTTTTGATTTTTATGAAAAAAATTCTGCTTCTATAAAGTATTTTTCAACAAACTCTTCTTCTGATAGTGAAAGCTTTATTTCAGTCGCAAATTCTTTTGATGAAAGTTTATATGATGATGTTGATGAATTATCTATACCCTCTAACGAGGAGTCCTCTTTCATTGAGAAATTATACCACATACCCTCTAACGAGGACTATCATATACAAAATATACCCTCTAACGAGGAGCAATATTTATTTTATGATAAATTAAATATAAATATGGAACGTGGGGAATCATCTACCCAAATGATTTCTACTGGTAGACAAAATCCACCACATCCTGGAACTACAGAGGAAACTATGTATTATAGAGATACAAATGAAAGCTATGTAGATTCTTATATCTATAAACAAGGAAAGAGACATCAAAATCCTACCCCAGGTCTACTATTCAATGTAGATAACGTACCTACTAATGAGTTAAGAGATTATATAGTAAATTGGGAACAACTGATGGTTGGAACCAATACCTTTATGCTAGAAGGAATCCCGCATAAAGATTTCGTAATACTAGCCTGTGGATATTGGCAAGGAATAGCGTTAAGATGGCTAACACAATACGAAAAATTATATCCTAATGAAGTATTAGCATTAAATAATCACAATTCTAGAAGAGAGGCTTTGCATAGTATTTGCAAATGCTTATACGCTGATCTAACTGGCGATGATATAAACGCCGAAGGAATAGATGAAAATATATTACTAAAAATGAGATTATGCAATATCTGTTATTTAGAGGAATTTGCAAATATATATATCAGCTATATTTTCAAACTAAATACCTTAGAGAAAATTTTTTTTTGGATAACAGCATTCTTTTCTAAACTACCTATACCATGGGATTCCATGATAGAGAAAAAATACAACAATCTTAGATCAGGAGGTATTCCACATAATATAGGCGCTTTGAAAAAGGCTTGTATGGAAACTGTTAAGAAAACTTGTCAGCTACAAAAGGCAAACAATCATCTTTCCAAATATATACATAAATCTGACATAAAAACATCATGTTGTCCTAAATATGATCCAAATATCAATTATCAGTTTGGATGTCCCCCAGTATATGAGTTCAACAAACCATACTTTCCTAATAAGAAAAAACACAAAAAATATGCTAAGAAATCTAAGGACTACACCCCTAGATTCAAGAAAAGAAAATACAAGGTATCCAGAAAAAAATGGAAGCCTGAATATAAAGAAAAATATAAAAAGTCAAAGAAATACAAGAAACGTAAATTCATTAAAACAAATAAATCAGGTATGAAAAAGAATTGTACATGTTTTAAATGTGGTAAAGAAGGCCATTATGCTTCTGAATGCACAGTAAACATTAAAACAGTATGGTTAGACGAGTTAGAAATGTATGATATACATACTGGAACCATAACAGAAGTTCTTAGTGATAATTCTTCCATATATGAGATAAAAACTATATATGATGATAGTTCTTTAAATTCAGATTCTTCCGAAACAGAAGAATTTAATATAAATATGTTAACCTTAAACAAACCATATCATTTCATAAAGGTTATACCATTGTCAAAAACCACTATATTACCTAAAAGAGAATCATTAAAATTCCCAGGGCATATATTATATGCTAATAAAAACTATAGTTTACGAAGATATCAATCTACAGAAATATACTTAGATCTGATTATAAGAATACCATATGGCTATTATGGAGAAATCAAAAATCTAAGACATCATACTCTTAGAAATATTTTTATTACCTACGGATTAATAGAATCCATGACTGATCAAAATATAAGTATAATAATGAAAAGTACAAGTTTAGATGATAATCCTTATCAAATTCCTATAGGTACCTCTATCGGAATACTTATAATACATAGATATGAAGATTTAGCAATGGTTAAAGTTGAACAAGATAATTTACTTTCTACTTCCCCACCTTTAAGTCCAGAATTTACTCCTGGACAATCTTCTAAAGAACCTATGGTCGAATACAGAGTATATATGAATAGTTTATCAGAGGCAGAACCTCAAGAAATTCATAATATAAGTATAGATAACAGTCAAGGTGAACATTATGAAATAACTGATGAATACATTGAAAGATTAAAACTTTCTATACCATATGCTAAACAAGACGAGGTATATAAACCTCAATCTAAACTCAAATCATTTTTGATAAATAAACCTACATATCTTTTTGAAAGAATGCATGGTAATATAGAATTAAAAGGAGATGAAGATTTTACTTCTATAAAATTACTAAATCACCATCAGATAGAAAAACTGAAACAAAAATATCCTAAAAAGAACTATTTACATATTGGATTAATTCAGATAAAAATTACTGGTCTATTCAGATCCGGAATAAATACACCAATTATGATCATATGTTGCGATGAGAGAATTGTCAATAACCCTCTAAACAGTATATTAGGAGGTGCAAAATCCAATTTAGCAAATAGAATATTCGGAGTAAATATACATCCTGATTTTTGTATCAGCTTACATGACACAAATATAGAAAAGACCTGTACACTATCTATCAATCTTAAAGGAATAGAGATGCTCCCTGGATCTAAAGTCTTGGGCATTCAATGGGAACATTGCTTAGCCCTAAACGAAACATCCACCTTCAGGTCAGTCACACCAAGTACTTCTGAATACAGAAATACCAATTTTCACTTAGAACAAGCTAGACCAAGTACGTCTACTTTAGAAAACCTTGAACATACTCCTCTTGAATGACGTACTCAACGAATTCTTGATCAACAAAAACGGCTACAAGACCAACACGTTATACGACACCCATCAAGTTCGTTTGGCCTATCAAATGTTGGATCTTGACACAAAACCCCAATTACATATATATATTCCCATGACATTATTATTCCCTAATAATTCATCTCTTACTTTACATACCCTACTAGATTCCGGAGCTGAGACTAGTCTTATACAAGAAAAATTTGTTCCACCACAACTTTGGTTACCTCTTGAAAAGCATGCTAAATTACAAGACTTTATGGGTCGACCGGTTCTCGTCACGCATAAAGTAAAACTCCCAATCTCTATTAAAGATATTCATAATACCCCTCATCACTATACCTTCGACTTTGCCTTACTTCCTATCAATTTTGATATCGACTGTCTCGTCGGCATGAATATGCCCTCAATAAAGTAGACAAAGTCCGATTTACTACTTCAGTTTGACAATCAGTTTGTGGGTGACAAGTACTAGAAAACAAAATCTTAGTATCTAGCTTACATCGCAAAGTCTTCCAAAAATAGCTCAAGAACTTAGCATCTCTATCCGAAACAATGGTTCTAGGCATGCCATACAATCTCACAATCTCCCTAAAGAACAAATCAGCAACATACGAAGTATCATCCGTTTTGTGACATGGAATAAAGTGTGGCATCTTAGAAAATTTATCCACAACCACAAAAATCGAATCTCTTCCACGTTTAGTCCTAGGTAATTCTAACACAAAGTCCATTGAAATATCAATCCCATATCCTTCATTTGATCGAACGAGAATGGATAAGAGGCTTGTGGGATTAACGTGATAGGATAGGGATGGTTATATTGCTGGGAGCGAACTCCAGGCTAATATGAAGTGCATGGGTCCAAGTTATGCTTGGAATGAAAGAAATTCCGAATCTGCTTTGTCTACAAACAAGGAAGCTATAAGTAATGCAATTATGAATCTCATGGAGAGTTCGATCCTGGCTCAGGATGAATGCTAGTGGCATGCTTAACACATGCAAGTCGGATGGGAAGTGGTGTTTCTAGTGGCCGGCGGGTGAGTAACGCATAAGAACCTGCCCTTGGGAGGGGAACAACAACTGGAAACGGTTGCTAATACCCCTTAGGCTAAGGAGCAAAAGGAGGAATCCGCCCGAGGAGGGTCTCGTGTCTGATTAGCTAGTAAGTGAGGCAATAGCTTACCAAGGCAATGATCAATAGTTGGTCTGAGAGGATGATCAGCCACACTGGGACTGAGACACGGCCCAGACTCCTACAGGAGACAGCAATGGGAAATTTTTCGCAATGGGGAATTTTTAGCAATCCTGATGGAGCAATGCCGCATGGAGGTAGAAGGCCCACGGGTCATGAACTTCTTTTCTCGAAGAAGAAGCAATGACGGTATCTGAGGAATAAGTATTGGCAAACTCTGTGCTAGAAGCCGCGGTAAGACAAAGAATGCAAGCGTTATCTGGAATGATTGGGCACAAAGCATCTGTAGGTGGCTTTTCATGTCCGCTGTCAAATCCCAGGCTCAACCCTGAACAGGCAGTGGAAACTACCAAGCTAGAGTACGGTAGGGACAGAGGGAATTTTCGGTGGAGCGGTGAAATGCTTAGAGATAGGGAAGAACACCAATGGCGAAAGCACTCTACTATGCTGACACTGACATTGAGAGATGAAGGCTAGGGGAGCAAATGAGATTAGATACCCCAGTAGTCCTAGCCGTAAACGATGGATACTAGGCGCTATGCATATCGACCCGTGCAGTGCTGTAGCTAACGCGTTAAGTATCTTGCCTAGGGAGTACGTTTGCAAGAATGAAACTCAAAGGAATTGACAGGGGCCCGCACAAGTGGTGGAGCATGTGCTTTAATTTGATGCGAAGTAAAGAACCTTACAAGGGCTTGACATGCTGCGAATCCTCTTGAAATATAGGGGTGCCCTCGGGAACGCAGACATAGGTGGTGCATGAATGTCATCAGCTCATGTCGTAAGGTGTTGGTTAAGTCCCGCAATGATCATAACCCTCATGTTTAGTTGCCACCATTGAGTGTGGAAACTGAACAAACTACCGGTGATAAGCCGGAGAAAGGTGAGGATGACGTCAAGTCATCATGCCCCTTATGCCCTAGGCGACACACGTGCTATAATGGACGGGATGAAGGGTCACGATCCCGCGAGGGTGAGCTAACTCCAAAAACCCGTCCTTAGTTTGGATTGCAGGCTGCAACTCGCCTGCATGAAGCCGGAATCACTAGTAATCGCCGGTCAGCCATACGGCGGTGAATTGTTCCCAGGCCTTGTACACATCACCCGTCACACTATGGGAGCTCGTCATGCCCGAAGTCGTTACCTTAACCACAAGGAGGGGGATGCCAAAGGCGGGGCTAGTGACTGGAGTGAAATCGTAATAAGTTAGCCATACTGGAAGGTGCGGCTGGATCACCTCCTTTTCAGGGAAAGTTAATGCTTATGCTTGTTGAGTATTTTGGTTTGACACTTCTTCACACCCAAACAGAAGTGAGCTACGTCTAAGCTAAGCTTGGATATTGAAGTCTTCTTTCGTTTCTCGACGGTGAAGTAAGACTAAGCTGATGAGTTTATTACCCTAGGTCGGAACAAGTTGATTCGATCCCACTTTTTACGTCCCCATGTCACCACACAGGAGGGACATTGGGTTGCAAAAATGAAATTGAGGGATGGGGTTTATCTCGCTTTTGGCATAGTAGGCTTCGTTTGAGGAGGTGTTTACTGAAAGCCTGAGACTATCGGAGGAGGATTGGGAGGCGTGAAGGGAGGAATGAAGCAGAGGTCAAAAAATCATCGGTAGAGTCAGAAAGAATTGATGGGCATAGTCGTAATTGTCGCTGGTCGTTGTTACACCCCTGCCCGCCGAGACCAACTGACGGAGAGGCCATCAGCCAAACCAACCCAACTTTGGCTCCACCAGGCTCAAACTCGATCGTCATCGTAGACTACTCTCCTAGGTAGGGCATTGTTCCGCAGCAAAAGTCAAATATGAGACTTCATACACCTCAAAGTTCATAGAACGAAAAGACGACGCACTACGCTTCGACGTCCGGGCAAAGGGTTTCGGATCAGCGAACACTTTGCCTTGCACACTTGTCTGTTCTCCATTCAATGATCAAATCAGGATCACCCACTCCTCCGATCTGCATTTACAGAGGGAAGGAATACCGGTACTTCAATGAGTGAAACTTCCAGAGCCTTTCTCGCTGGGCATGCTTGCATCCTAACAGCCTTCAAAGCCTATATTGGTCTCCGCCCGGACCAACCTCACTCTCCCTTTCTGCATGCATTGCTTCTTAATTAGCAGGTAGGGAATTCGAGACTCCGGCCTCACCCAACCGTCTATGATCACTAATTGGCGGATTTTCTCTTCATCCGAGAGTTTCATTATGAACTCGACAAGTGTGACGGCTTCTCCATAAGTCAAAAGAAAACACTTCAATCAATGAATGATTGGCCATTCTATTTGTGCTTTCAGCAAGTAGGCGATGCGAATCTATGATGGAGATTTTCAATCGGATACTAAGGGCTTCGATGCATTTGAAAGTCTCGAGATGAATTGACTCATCGCAGAAAAATTTCTTTGACGTTAGGAAAGGTTGGTCTTGTTTCTCCGTAACAAATGGTCCATTTATTTATGGGCGAACGACGGGGATTGAACCCGCTCGTGGTGGATTCACAATCCACTGCCTTGATCCACTTGGCTACATCCGCCCCTGTCCCCGTGCACTGCTTTCAGTCTCTATCTATGATCAGATCCATTCTAAACCCTCCCTATGACCGCTATCAAAGATAAGCGTTTTCTTCTCATTGCAAATTGTGTGTTGTGTTTTTGGACTCTGGGAAGCAAAGGTTCAACAAAACAAGCAAGTAGAAGCTTCAAACAAAGAGGTTGGGCTGTTCACTTCCTGCAATGTCGAGTCCACTTTACGTCGACTTCCAGAAGAAAGAGAGGGGTTCGGCAGCTTATTGATCGATCGATCAAAGGAAGGCTCGTTTAGTAGGCAGCGAGCGAGACTCTATCCAGATCTAAATAATCCGCCAAGAGCCTTCTTCGGAATAGGAGAGTAAACAAGCTACTGGAAGCGTCTATTTTGGCTCCCCCCGTCTGTTTCGTTTCATTTCCAATTCCTCCTTTTCGTTAGCCATCAGGAGGAGCAATTCGAACTCTTGACAGAATAGAAAAGAGGGCCGCAGGCGTGTAGACACCATCAACTTAGTTACCCTATCACACACAATAAGGGGGCTCAAAAAACTAAAAAACTAAATAAACTTAGCCATATCCTTCATTTCAGTACTTTTTCCCCCTTCGAACACATCCCTCTACTCAACTTGGTAACCTTCTTCGATCTGTTCTTAGCTCAGTATTTAAACAGAAAATTAATCAGAGAAAGAAAGGCCTAGCTGATGCTTTCAATATTCGTGTTCTCTTGTACCCACAAGAAGGAGATGAAAATCACTGGAATGAGGATCCAACACTATACTTACACTCTGTATACGCTAGCTAGGGAAATTTCCACTCTAAGGGGAGCCTTTGAGGAGAGCAAGCCCCTCCAAATGAAAGAAGGATTATTAAAAGATATCGCCCTTTCCCTTTTTTTAGAATGAGAAGTTGCACTTGGATAGGCCAAAAGAGAGTATGCCACCTTCCGCCGATGGAAGGAAAGGCTGATTCAAGAGGTTTGGGCTCAAGCAAATTCGTGGAGGCCCATTGAGGATGGTTCACGTGTTTAACAAAAATGCATTAACATGATTCAACTACTAGAAGAATCCGGACAAATTAAGGTCTTTTTGTTTCTTTTTGTTTCGTTTCTATTTCTGATTATTTCTATTTTTATTATGGGCATGTGATCAGCCAAATTAAGGGTCTGATTGTTTCCTTTTATTTTGTTTCTATTTCTAGAACTTTTTTTGTATTTTTTTAACCTATTAATAGGCGTGTGTATTTGTTTTATTAACTGTTCTGCAGCAGGTATAAAATAGCCATCAAACTTTGTATAGCTATTTAATTTTCTGTAGTTAATAACCATTCTAGTTTTTCCTCTTTTTTGTTCTGCATGGTTTCTTACTAGAAAAGCAGGAGAAGAATGTGGACTGCTGCTAGTTTGTATTAATTTGAGGGATAAAAGATCTTTGATTTGTTCTGAAAATTCTTGTTTATCTGTAGGAGATACCATTATACTGGCCGATAGTCTCAGGCTTTCAGTAAACACCTCCTCAAACGAAGCCAACAGTTCCACCAGGGTAGCAAGGCAAGTATGCAGTGCTCGGTCAAAGCAGTAAACCGAGAATACCGGTTTGAAGCGCTACATGTTTTCATCTTTCGGGAGAACAATGAGAGCGTTCCTGTGTGAGGAGCTGGTGGAAGTCAGCTTTGGAGATTGCCACATATTCATGCTCTCGGTAGTCTAAATTCGATCTCGAGACCAAGAGTCCGTCAGTTGCGGATGTTGGGTCTGATTCCTCAATCGAAGGCGTGGACAAAGAAAGACAGGAAAATGACCCACACCTATGAATTTCTTGTTGGTACTCAGCATTATAAGGGGGAAGCGTGGATTCTTTAGATCTAAAGAATCCATGCAGCAAGCGTAGGCTGAGAAGGCAACTCTCATGTTGGGGTGGGGCGCGCCAAAGCAAAGCAACCCAGGACCCTCTCTGGGGTCAGTACTCGAAAAAATTGACGTACGGTATTCTTTCCACGGAAGTCAAACTAGCTAGTTTTGATATTTCAATGGTAGAAATCGGGAAGATAACAACTTGGGTAGTATTAAGATGAAAATTTTAGCATTTCAAGGAAGAAATGACCACGAGGCTTATCTTGAGTGGGAGAAAAAGGTGGAGTTAGTGTTCGATTGCCATAACTACTCTGAGATGAAGAAGGTAAAACTTACTGCCATTGAGTTTTCTGACTATGCTATTGTGTGGTGGGATTAGTTAGTGTTGAGCAGGCGGCGAAATAGGGAACGACCGGTAGAGACATGGGAAGAGATGAAAATAGTGATGAGAAAGTGATTTGTGCCCAACCATTGCCACCGGGAGTTTTACAATAAATTGCAAATGCTCCGACAAGGTAACCGGAGTGTGGAGATTATCATCAAGAGATAGAAAATGCTATGATCCAGGCTAATATCGAAGAAGACCGAGAAGCTACTATGGCTAGGCTCTTGAATGGCTTGAATCAAGAAATTCATGATAGGGTGGAGATGCAGCATTGTGTGGAATTAGAGGATATGGTGCACATGGCCATCAAGGTGGAGCAACAACTCAAGAGGAGGGGTGGTACACGTGCATCCCATAATTCAGGTTTTTCCCTATGGAAACCAAATCATGTGAAGAAAGAGGAGATACCAGCTGCAAAACCTAAATTTGAGCCAAAACAAGATACAACCAAGCATGACACTCAAGGTAAATCTGACCCTTCCACTTCTCGAAATCGTGACATTAAGTGTTTTAAATGTCAAGGCAGGGTTCACATAGTAAGTCAATGCCTGAACAAAAGAGTCATGGTGATAAGGGATAATGGAGAGATCGAAACCGACGACGAGTCCGATACCGACTCTATGCCACCATTGCAGGACGTGGATAATGAAGAATATACGGTTCAAGGTGAATTGTTGGTGTCAAAAAGACTTCTAAGTTTGCAAGCAAAAAAAATTGAAGAAGTGCAGCGGGAGAACATCTTTCATACTAGGTGCTACGTTAAAGACAAGGTATGTAGTATGATTATTGATGGAGGAAGTTGTACTAACAGCAAGCACAACCTTGGTGGAGAAATTAAGACTGCCCATACTGAAACATCCTAGACCATACAAGTTACGATGGTTGAATGATAG
This sequence comes from Dracaena cambodiana, assembly GCA_036321105.1. Taxonomy (NCBI): domain Eukaryota; kingdom Viridiplantae; phylum Streptophyta; class Magnoliopsida; order Asparagales; family Asparagaceae; genus Dracaena; species Dracaena cambodiana. The sequence goes on from JAYEPQ010000004.1 coordinate 35,951,039, forward strand.
TGAAGAGATGAAGGTAAATAAGCAGGTTTTGGTTTCATTCCGCATTGGAGAATATGCGTTGATTGCCGAGCTATCAACAACATAACGATACATGAGAAAGCAAGGCTCAACATTGAGAGAAGAACGGAGCAGTATGCAAAACAAGGCAACAAGGGGCGTCACAAGCGTATATTTGAACCCGGAGATTGGGTTTGTTTGCATATGAGAACAGAGAGATTTCCGGTGCAAAGACATTCCAAACTGCTTCCAAGAGGGGACGGACCTTTCCAAGTTCTAGAGTGCATCAATGACAATGCTTACAAGGTAGATTTGCCCGGTGAGTACAATATTAGTATTACTTTCAATGTTACTGATTTGAGTCTTTTTGATGTAGGTGATGTTTTTTAGGGCAAATTCTTTTCAAGAGGGGAATGATGCAAATAATGACATGACTACAAAAGAGCCAGTTTAAATTCCAACTGGACCGGTTATAAGAGCACGAGAAAAGAAATTCAAAAATACACTTCATGGGCTGATTCAAGAGGTTCGGGCTCAAGCAAATTCATGGAGGCCCATTGAGGATGGTTCACGTGTTCAACAAAGATGGAAATTGCACGTGTACCACCATAAGTCGGATGTTTCCCGTGTTCAATGTTCAACAAGGATGGAGGCCCATTCAAGTGAAGTAGACAAAAGGGTGAATCTGATGATGTTCCATCATAAGCCGGCACACGCTGATGACTTACCATTGCTCCAAGCAGAGAACCGATCAGATGAGAAGAACACATATAGCATAGAAAGATGCTCTGCCCTAGTGATCCGAGGAGCCTTCACCAACAATGGATTCGATAGAGGAACCTCTTTTCTTTTATAAAGAGATTTTCATTCAATACTCCGGGTCCCGAGTGAACTTGGCGATCCACTTCTTTGATGCTCTTCCAGAGGGCAAAGACTCCCTTGTGACTTGTTGTCCGATGTGGTGTCCCACCAATTGATTAGCACGCTGACCAATCGTCATTCCCCTCCTCTTTCTTTCAGAATGAACAATGGGTTGAGGTCAGTACAAAGCCTCTCGTTTGTATTAGCACGCTCGTTTGTACAAAGTCAAACTGTGAGGACGTCAAACTGTTTGTACGGGTCAAACTGTGAGGACGCCAAACTTACAGTTCTTATCCCTTTTACAATATATTGAACAAAGTCAAACTATTTGTACAAACTACCCGGGATCAGACAAAATCAATCGTCATTCACCAATTGATTAGCCTCTCGTTTGTACAAAGCCTCTCTTTTACAATATATTGTAAAAGAGAGCGATTGAAGTATAAAATCCTCTCGTTTGTTCTTATTATCTCTTGTTCACTTTCATTGTAATCTAAGTTGTATTCAATGGGAGGAAGCAAAGAAACTTTTGCGGCGAACAAACTGGCGACCACAGTGGGAGCCATCTCTTTCACTGATGAAAAGATTGTGGCGCAATCGGACGTTGATATGATCGGATCCGAAGTAGACACACTGGTCGTTGAAATCGACTAGCAGAAGTATGAGGAGTTCCTCTCTTCTGAATCAGGTTCTTATTCCTTTTTACAATATATTGATTAGCCTCTCGTTTATTGACTAAGAGTCTCGTTATTTTTTACGGGGTTCACATCACTATTGACTAAGAGCATGATTGTCGAGCATGAGTCCGTGCGCCATTCTGATTTTACTTGTACCTAAGAGGGATGGGACGTGGAGAATATGCGTTGATTGTCGAGCTATCAACAACATAACGATACATGAGAAGGCAAGGCTCAACATTGAGAGAAGAACGGAGCAGTATGCAAAACAAGGCAACAAGGGGCGTCACAAGCGTATTTTTGAACCCGGAGATTGGGTTTGTTTGCATATGAGAACAGAGAGATTTCCGGCGCAAAGACGTTCCAAACTGCTTCCAAGAGGGGACGGACCTTTCCAAGTTCTACAGCGTATCAATGACAATGCTTACAAGTTAAATTTGCCCGGTGAGTACAATATTAGTGCTACTTTCAATGTTACTGATTTGAGTCCTTTTGATGTAGGTGATGATTTTGAGGGCAAATCCTTTTCAAGAGGGGAATGATGCAAATAATGACATGAGTACAAAGAGCCAGTTCAAATTCCAACTAAGCCGGTTACAAAAGCACGAGAAAAGAAATTCAGAAATGCATTTCATGGGCTGATTCAAGAGGTTTGGGCTCAAGCAAATTCATGGAGGCCCATTGAGGATGGTTCACGTGTTCAACAAAAATGCATCAACATGATTCAACTATTAGAAGAATCCAGTCGAAGCTAATTGCTGATTGTTTCCTTTTATTTTGTTTCTATTTCTTGAACTTTTCTTGAATTGAACAGCCATATTAATGGCTGATTGTTTCCTTTTGTTTTGGTTTTATTTCTTGAACTTTCCTTATATTGATCGGTCAAATTAAGGGGCTGGCTGTTTCCTTTTATTTTTGTTTCTATTTTTTAGAACTTTCCTTGTATTTTTTAGCCTATAAATAGACGTCTAATGGAATAGAAGAGACATCATAGTTTGCTAAAAATTGGTGAAATTTTTTTTTTTTGGTTCTTTGAAGGACTATTCGAACTTATCAGAATTCTTCCGGTGGCATTCATCATCGACTTATCAAATGGATTTCCAGCACCGTTTGTGGCGTCTTCTTTATTATACCAATGTTCTTGTTTCGCATTAAACAAAGGGTTGAGGTCAATTATACCAAGGTTCTTATTTTTGCTGAAACAACGGGTCGAGGTCTCCCATCCAAACCGATCGAGGACGTTCTTGGATCTCTCCATTCAAGAAAAGAGTCATGGTGATAAGGTCAATGCCTGAACAAAAGAGTCATGGTGATAAGGGATAATGGAGAGATCGAAACCGACGACGAGTCCGATACCGACTCTATGCCACCATTGCAGGACGTGGATAATGAAGAATATACGGTTCAAGGTGAATTGTTGGTGTCAAAAAGACTTCTAAGCTTGCAAGCAAAAGAAATTGAAGAAGTGCAGCGGGAGAACATCTTTCATACTAGGTGCTACGTCAAAAACAAGGTATGTAGTATGATTATTGATGGAGGAAGTTGTACTAATGTTGCAAGCACAACCTTGGTGGAGAAATTAGGACTGCCCACACTGAAACATTCTAAACCGTACAAGTTACGATGGTTGAATGATAGTGGCGAGATAAAGGTGAATAAGCAGGTTTTGGTTTCATTCCGCATTGAAAAATATGAAGATGAAGTTTTGTGTGATATAGTTTCGATACAACCTGGACATTTGCTATTTAGGCCGACCGTGGCAATTCGATCGGAGAGTTAAGCATGATGGCTTCACCAACAAATATTCATTCGTGCTCAACCAAAAACCCATCACTCTTATGTCGATGACATCGAAACAGGTTTATGAAGATCAAGTGAGTTTACAAAAAGAGAGTGATCAAAAGAAAGAGAATGAGCAAAAGAAAAAGAGTGAAAATCAAAGAGTGACCGAGTAAAATAAGAGAGAAAAAAAATCAAAATTCAGCTATTGGGAGAAAATTAGAGAGAGAACAAAAGAATTTCTATGCAAAAGTGAGTGAGATTACGCGAGCAATGTTTTCAGATCAGTCGATGATTATACTTTTGTACAAAGAGGCATTTTTAAACACTAACGAATTTGACCCTGATTTGCCTAGTTATGTTGTTTCTCTTTTGCAGAAATTTAAGGATGTCTTTCCCGAGGAAACGCCACATGGATTACCACCAATTCGAGAGATTGAACATCAAATTGATTTTGTTCCCGGTGTGACAATTCCAAACCGACCAGCCTATAAGAGTAATCCTGAGGAGACAAAGGAGCTTCAACGGCAGGTAAGTGAGTTGTTGGAGAAGGGGCACGTGAGGAAGAGCATGAGTCCGTGCACCATTCCGGTTTTACATGTACCTAAGAGGGATGGGATGTGGAGAATATGCGTTGATTGCCGAGCTATCAACAACATAACGATACATGAGAAGGTAAGGCTCAACATTGAGAGAAGAACGGAGTAGTATGCAAAACAAGGCAACAAGGGGCGTCACAAGCGCATTTTTGAACACGGAGATTGGATTTGTTTGCATATGAGAACAGAGAGATTTCCGGCGCAAAGACGTTCCAAACTGCTTCTAAGAGGGGACGGACCTTTCCAAATTGTAGAGCGCATCAATGACAATGCTTACAAGTTAGATTTGCCCGGTAAGTACAATATTAGTGCTACAAGCTAGATTTGAGTCCTTTTGATGTAGGTGATAATTTTGAGGGCAAATCCTTTTAAAGAGGGGAATGATGCAAATAATGACATGACTATAAAAGAGCCAGTTCAAATTCCAACTAGGTCGGTTACAAGAGTACGAGAAAAGAAATTAAAAAATGCACTTCATGGGCTGATTCAAGAGGTTTGGGCTCAAGCAAATTCATGGAGACCCATTGAGAATGGTTCACGTGTTCAACAAAAATGCATTAACATGATTCAACTATTAGAAGAATCCGGTTGAAGCTGATTGTTGATTGTTTTCTTTTGTTTTGTTTCTATTTCTTGAACTTTCCTTGAATTGAACAGCCATATTAATGGCTGATTGTTTCCTTTTGTTTTGTTTCTATTTCTTGAACTTTCCTTGTATTGATCAGCCAAATTAAGGGGCTGGTTGTTTCATTTTATTTTTGTCTCTATTTTTTAGAACTTTCCTTGTATTTTTTAGCCTATAAATAGACATCTAATGGAATAGAAGAGACATTATAGTTTGCTGAAAATTGGTGAGATTTTTTTTTTGGTTCTTTCAAGGACTATTCGAACTTATCAAAATTCTTCCGGTGGCGTTCAACATCGACTTATCAAATGGATTTCCACCACCGTTTGTGCCGTTTTCCTTATACCAAGGTTCTTGTTTCGCATTAATTAATAGGTTGAGGTCAATTATACCAAGGTTCTTATTTTTGCTGAAGCAACGGGTCGAGGTCTCCCATCCAAACCGATCGAGGACGTTCTTGGATCTTCCATTTTTGTTCTACGGGTCTCGTTATTTTTGACGGGGTTCACATCACTATTGACTAAGAGCATGATTGTCGAGCATGAGTCCGTGCGCCATTCTGGTTTTACTTGTATCTAAGAGGGATGGGACGTGGAGAATATGCGTTGATTGTCGAGCTATCAACAATATAACGATACATGAGAAGGTAAGGCTCAACATTGAGAGAAGAACAGAGCAGTATGTAAAACAAGGCAACAAGGGGCGTCACAAGCGTATTTTTGAACCCGGAGATTGGGTTTGTTTGCATATAAGAACAGAGAGATTTCCGACGCAAAGACGTTCCAAACTGCTTCCAAGAGGGGACGGACCTTTCCAAGTTCTAGAGCGCATCAATGACAATGCTTACAAGTTAGATTTGCCCGGTGAGTACAATATTAGTGCTACTTTCAATGTTACTAATTTGAGTCCTTTTGATGTAGGTGATGATTTTGAGGGCAAATTCTTTTCAAGAGGGGAATGATGCAAATAATGACATGACTACAAAAGAGCCAGTTTAAATTCCAACTGGACCGGTTACAAGAGCACGAGAAAAGAAATTCAAAAATGCACTTCATGGGCTGATTTAAGAGGTTCGGGCTCAAGCAAATTCATGGAGGCCCATTGAGGATGGTTCACGTGTTCAACAAAGATGGAAATTGCACGTGTACCACCATAAGCCGGATGTTTCACGTGTTCAATGTTCAACAAGGATGGAGGCCCATTCAAGTGAAGTAGACGGTGAATCTGATGATGTTCCATCATAAGCCGGCACACGCTGATGGCTTACCATTGCTCCAAGCAGAGAACCGATCAGATGAGAAGAACATATATAGCATAGAAAGATGCTCTGCCCTAGCGATCCGAGGAGCCTTCATCAATAATGGATTCGATAGAGGAACCTCTTTTCTTTTATAAAGAGATTTTCATTCAATACTCCGGGTCCCGAGTGAACTTGGCGATCCACTTCTTTGATGCTCTTCCAGAGGGCAAAGACTCCCTTGTGACTTGCTGTTCGATGTGGTGTCCCACCAATTGATTAGCACGCTGACCAATCGTCATTCCCCTCCTTTTTCTTTCGGAATGTAGCGTCGGCTTTCCTCTATTCCGGGCATTGACAAATGCCGTTGAAAGCAAAAAATTATCTAACCATCCCAGTCGTTCACCCAAAAACGTCGCCCCTGCACTCCCACTACCAATGAGAGGACTGAAAGCGACCTGCAAAAATAGAGAATGGCTTCGTCGACTTTGCTTGCGTCGCGTCGATTGATTGATTGACCGGACTAAGAGGACTGAGATCGTTGACTCTTTTCGCTCTTTTGGTTCGGTTGGAACGTTTTCGAAAGGCTTTGTACTGGCTTAGACAGACTTGACCAGATTTCCAACTAGACATGGGAGTAAAACAAGTCAGAGCAACAACCATGGAACCCACCGGGATTACGGAATCCCCTGTCGCCAACCAATGTGGCCGTACACATCAGAAAGTGGACGAGTAAAATGAAAGAGAAAAAAAAATCAAAATTCAGCTATTGGGAGAAAATCAGAGAGAGAACAAAAGAATTTCTATGCAAAAGTGAGTGAGATTACGCGAGCAATATTTTCAAATCAGCCGTATTGTACATTTGTATAAAGAAGCATTTTTAAATAATAACGAATTTGTCCCTGCTTTGCCTAGTTATGTTGTTTCTCTTTTGCAGAAATTTAAGGATGTCTCTCTCGAGGAAATGCCACATGGATTACTACCAACTCGAGAGATTGAACATCAAATTAATTTTGTTTCCGGTGCGACAATTCCAAACCGACCAGCCTATAGGAGCAATCCCGAGGAGACAAAGAAGCTTCAACGGCAGGTAAGTGAGTTGTTGGAGAAGGGGTACGTGAGGAAGAGCATGAGTCCGTGCGCCATTCCGCTTTTACTTGTACCTAAGAGGGATGGGACGTGGAGAATATGCGTTGATTGCCGAGCTATCAACAACATAACGATACATGAGAAGGCAAGGCTCAACATTGACAGAAAAACGGAGCAGTATGCAAAACAAGGCAACAAGGGGCGTCACAAGCGTATTTTTGAACACGGAGATTGGATTTGTTTGCATATGAGAACAGAGAGATTTCTGGCGCAAAGACGTTCCAAACTGCTTCCAAGAGGGGACGGACCTTTTCAAGTTCTAGAGCGCATCAATGACAATGCTTACAAGTTAGATTTGCCCGGTAAGTACAATATTAGTGCTACAAGCTAGATTTGAGTCCTTTTGATGTAGGTGATAATTTTGAGGGCAAATCCTTTTCAAGAGGGGAATGATGCAAATAATGACATGACTACAAAAGAGCCAGTTCAAATTCCAACTAGGCCGGTTACAAGAGCACGAGAAAAGAAATTAAAAAATGCACTTCATGGGCTGATTCAAGAGGTTTGGGCTCAAGCAAATTCATGGAGACCCATTGAGAATGATTCACGTGTTCAACAAAAATGCATCAACATGATTCAACTATTAGAAGAATCCGGTCGAAGCTGATTGTTGATTGTTTCATTTTGTTTTGTTTATATTTCTTGAACTTTCCTTGAATTGAACAGCCATATTAATGGTTGATTGTTTCCTCTTGTTTTGTTTATATTTCTTGAATTTTCCTTGTATTGATCAGCCAAATTAAGGGGCTGGTTGTTTCATTTTGTTTTTGTCTCTATTTTTTAGAACTTTCCTTGTATTTTTTAGCCTATAAATAGACGTCTAATGGAATAGAGAGACATCATAGTTTGCTGAAAATTGGTGAGATTTTTTTTTTGGTTCTTTCAAGGACTATTCGAGCTTATCAGAATTCTTCCGGTGGCGTTGATCATCGACTTATCAAATGGATTTCCACCACCATTTTTACCGCCTTCCTTATACCAAGGTTCATGTTTCGCATTAAACAATAGGTTGAGGTCAATTATACCAAGATTCTTATTTTTGCTGAAGCAACGGGACGAGGTCTCCCATCCAAACCGATCGAGGACGTTCTTGGATCTTCCATTTTTGTTCTACGGGTCTCGTTATTTTTGACGGGGTTCACATCACTATTGACTAAGAGCATGATTGTCGAGCATGAGTCCGTGTGCCATTCTAGTTTTACATGTACCTAAGAGGGATGGGACGTGGAGAATATGCATTGATTATCGAGCTATCAACAACATAACGATACATGAGAAGGCAAGGCTGAACATTGAGAGAAGAACGGGGCAGTATGGAAAACAAGGCAACAAGGGGCGTCACAAGCGTATTTTTGAACCCGGAGATTGGGTTTGTTTGCATATGAGAACAGAGAGATTTCCGGCGCAAAGACGTTCCAAACTGTTTCCAAGAGGGGACGGACCTTTCCAAGTTCTAGAGCACATCAATGATAATGCTTAGAAGTTAGATTTGCCCGGTGAGTACAATATTAGTGCTACTTTCAATGTTACTGATTTGAGTCCTTTTGATGTAGGTGATGATTTTGAGGGCAAATCCTTTTCAAGAGGGGAATGATGCAAATAATGACATGACTACAAAAGAGCCAGTTCAAATTCCAACTAGGCCGGTTGCAAGAGCACGAGAAAAGAAATTCAGAAATGCACTTCATGGGCTGATTCAAGAGTTTGGGCTCAAGCAAATTCATGGAGGCACATTGAGGATGGTTCACGTGTTCAACAAAAATACATCAATATGATTCAACTATTAGAAGAATCCGGTCGAAGCTAATTGCTGATTGTTGATTGTTTCCTTTTATTTTGTTTCTATGACCGGACTAAGAGGACTAAGACCGTTGACTCTTTTCGCTCTTTTGGTTCGGTTAGAACGTTTTCGAAAGGCTTTGTACTGGCTTAGACAGACTTGAACTTTTCTTGAATGGAGAGATCGAAACCGACCAGCAGAGAGGCTTTGTACTGACCTCAACCCATTGTTCATGTGGTGTCCCATTGAATACGCTGTCCGATGTGGTGTCCCACCAATTGATTAGCACGCTGACCAATCGTCATTCCCCTCCTTTTTCTTTCGCATTAAACAATGGGTTGAGGTCAATTATACCATGACCCGTTGCTTCAGCAAAAATAAGAACCTTGGTATAATTGACCTCAACCCATTGTTTAATACGAAACAAGAACCTTGGTATAAGGAAGACGGCACAAACAGTGGTGGAAATCCATTTGATAAGTCGATGATGAACGCCACCGGAAAAATTCTGATAAGTTCGAATAGTCCTTCAAAGAACCAAAAAAAAAATCTCACCAATTTTCAGCAAACTATGATGTCTCTTCTATTCCATTAGACGTCTATTTATAGGCTAAAAAATACAAGGAAAGTTCTAAAAAATAGAAACAAAAACAAAATGAAACAACCAGCCCCTTAATTTTGCTGATCAATACAAGGAAAGTTCAAGAAATAGAAACAAAACAAAAGGAAACAATCAGCCATTAATATGGCTGTTTAATTCAAGGAAAGTTCAAGAAATAGAAACAAAACAAAAGGAAACAATCAACAATCAGCAATTAGCTTCGACCGGATTCTTCTAATAGTTGAATCATGTTGATGCATTTTTGTTGCACACATGAACCATTCTCAATGGGTCTCCATGAATTTGCTTGAGCCCAAACCTCTTGAATCAGCCCATGAAGTGCATTTTTGAATTTCTTTTCTCGTGCTCTTGTAACCGGCCTAGTTGGAATTTGAACTGGTTCTTTTGTAGTCATGTCATTATTTGCATCATTCCCCTCTTGAAAAGGATTTGCCCTCAAAATTATCACCTACATCAAAAGGACTCAAATCAGTAACATTGAAAGTAGCACTAATATTATACTTACCGGGCAAATCTAGCTTGTAAGCATTGTCATTAATGCACTCTAGAACTTGGAAAGGTCCGTCCCCTCTTGGAAGCAGTTTGGAATGTCTTTGCGCCGGAAACTCTCTGTTCTCATATGCAAACAAATCCAATTTCCATGTTCAAAAATACGCTTGTGACGCCCCTTGTTGCCTTGTTTTGCATACTGCTCCGTTCTTCTCTCAATGTTGAGCCTTGCCTTCTCATGTATCGTTATATTGTTGATAGCTCGGCAATCAACGCATATTCTCCACGTCCCATCCCTCTTAGGTACAAGTAAAAGCGGAATGGCGCACGGACTCATGCTCTTCCTCACGTACCCCTTCGCCAACAGCTCACTTACCTGCCGTTGAAGCTTCTTTGTCTCCTCGGGATTGCTCCTATAAGCTGGTCGGTTTGGAATTGTCGCACCGGGAACAAAATCAATTTGATGTTCAATCTCTCGAGTTGGTAGTAATCCATATGGCGTTTCCTCGAGAGAGACATCCTTAAATTTCTGCAAAAGAGAAATAATATAACTAGGCAAAGCAGGGTCAAATTCGTTAGTATTTAAAAATGCCTCTTTATACAAAAGGTTGTTACTCCACCTTGATGGCCATGTGCAACATATCCTCTAATTCCACATAATGCTGCATCTCCACCCTATCATGAATTTTTTGAATCAAACCATTCGATAACTTAGCCATAGTAGCTTCTCGGTCTTCTTCAATATTAGCCCGGATCATAGCAATCTACATTTCTTGATGATAATCCTTCATACTCCAGTTACTTTGTCGGAGCGTTTGCAATTTATTGTACAACTCCCGGTAGTAATGGCTGGGCACAAACCGCTTCCTTATCACTATTTTCATCTCTTCCCACGTCTCTACCGGTCGCTCTCTGTTTCGCCGCCTGTTCAACACTAACTGATCCCACCACACAATAGCATAGTCAGAAAACTCAATGGCAGCAAGTTTTACCTTCTTCATCTCAGAGTAGTTGTGGCAATCGAATACTAACTCCGCCTTTTTCTCCCACTCAAGATAAGGCTCGGGGTCGTTTCTTCCTTGAAATGCTGGAATTTTCATCTTAATACTACCCAAATTGTTATCTTCCCGATTCCTATCTTTTCTAATCGCCCTCCATATCTCCTATTACCAACAACTGAACCCCGATCTTCTTCTTCATCAAAACTTGCCCCATAATACTCTCCATCTTCATCTCTCGCTCCCCGATATTAAACTGTTTCCCTCCTATGCACATTATGAGCGTTTTGTGGCTGCTCCAAACGTGTATTCTCCATCCGATCAATCTGCACATCTACCTGCTCTAATTCTAACCTCATCACATGCCTCATCTCACTCATCATGACCTCCATGAGCAACTTTGGGTCAGCCATCCCTGTAGCACCTTCGGTGATGCTCTTTTCACTGTTGTGAGACATGATTGCTGCAAATCAAAGTTAGAAAACAAAAAAAAAGGAAAATACCTCACACACTCCCTCACGTGTTTCACTCAAAGAATAATTCACTCTATTCCACTCATGTTTCACTCAGTATAATCTATTTTTACTCCCTCTGGAAAAGCATCAAAGGCGTCATCTTGACAGTTTGGATCATTGGATTCTCGGGATCAGACAAAAGCAGAAACAAAAAAGAGAAAGCGTTTCGTCACCTCACGTAGGATGCCCTGCTTGTTATTCCCATCGACAAAACTACCCGGGCTTGTAAATAATATGATGTTGTATCTTCTTCGTCCCAGTTTTCTTTCGGAATTGCTTTCAGTGCACATCCCCAATATTCTTCTGATGCATCTGTGTCCAAAATTAGTTTATCTCCAAGTTTTGGTAGGTAGACTTCTGGTGCCTTCTCGGCGAGTTGCTTAATTTGCCTCAGGACGTTTTTATCTTTATCTGTCTAAATGAAATCTTGATTTTTATTTAGTTTCTTTAGTAAAGGTATTTCTTCTTTCGTGAGTTCTCGTAGAAAATTTCTTCTTCTCTAGTTCTGTCTATGATACTGGGTCCAGACACTCAGGATTTTTTTGCTGTAGAAGCCTGTTGTTTGTCTTCTTTGCTGAAGCCTTGGGGGATCCAATGTTTAGGATTTTGAGGGAACCTCCTTTTTTTTTTTTTTTTTTTTTTTTTTTTAACTAGTCGCCCATGTTGTCAAGATTTTGTATGCCTTCATCTCCCATTTGTCTTAGCAGATCTGATGGCGTGTATTCTTCTGCCATGTCTTACTGAAGTATTCTGTCTTCTACCATTTTCTTTTGTGTATAATATTGAATTAATTCCTCATGGGCTGACCTGATAAATTTTGGGACTTTACAATTTATTTCCTTGTCTATATAGACTCTGTAAATTTCAGTCTCTGTGGCTACTCTGAATCTATTTCTGCTATATTTTTGCCAGTTGAATTCATATGCTATGGTTTTTGCTCTCCAGTGTCTGATTTGTCTAGGGATCTCTCTGTCACAAATTACTCATCTTTCTTCTTTATCTGGATGTAGCGGATGGGCTAGTTTGTGTGTAATCCATGCACTGTGTTTTGTAGGATACCATACTCCATTTATGTATTCTGCTATTATGGAATCGAATTCTATCTTGAGCTGTGGTCTTTTTCCTATGAAAGCTTCTGAAACTGGGAATGCTAAAGAATCTGGGAGTAACTCTGTTTGTCCTGGATGGCTAATGATTATTTGTGAAACAAATCCCATATCTAGGAAGTCTTTCCAACTATAATCTGTTCCATGGAGCTTTTCTGTTTTTATTTGTCCTACTTGTATTTTTCGTCTGTAGATGCTATAAGCTAACTCACATTGGCATTTTGGTTGTGAGAGGTCCATGATATTGCAGATATTGTTATTGATGCATTTATTGGTGTTGGCATAATGTATCACCTGGTCTACAGTTACTCCTCTGCATCTTCTCTCTCCTTTTTGGATTTCTTTGAGTATCTATTGCATATCTCTGGTTTTTTGATAGAAGTTGTCCTGAACTTTCTGGTGAATCTTCTGTCTGATTTCTTCTGGAAAAAAAGATAATTCATCATTTGTTTTAAAAAATAGTCTGGCTTGCATGGCTTCTGTATCTCTCATATTTTGGAGACTCTGTCTTCTTTCTATTGTACTTGATTCTGTTTCCCTCTTGTTTGTGAGGCGCTCCCTTTTTTTTTCTTTTTCTTTTTCTTTCTGCAAGCTTTCAGTTAACTGTTTTTGTTGATAGAGATCTTCAACCAACCTTTCCTTTTGTATTTTTAGATTTTTAAAGTGCTTCACAATAACTTGACAATCTTTACATTCTGTTGATAGTTCTGGCTCACTTGTACACTGTTGATTTTCTTGAGGCATAAATTCTCCAAGGCTTTCGTCGAAATACCAGTAGGTTGAAATATTATTTTTTGCATACTCTACAGCTTCTTTAACATTATAAAACCCTTTAAACACTGGGTTATCATAGTTTGAGACTAACCTTCTAACTGTGTTCCAATTTTTGTAAACCCCTATTTGATGTCCTCTAAGTATGACGTAGCATATAAAACTCCGTGATTGGGGTGTCTGAATAATACCTTTAAAATAATAGGCTAGTGCTTTGATTACTTTAACCTTCTCTTTTGGCTGGTCTAATTTTAGATTCCACAAATTATCTAATAGACATTGTTGTACTAAATCTATCTGAAATTCAGTGATTCTGAATGACTCTTTACTCTGAGTGGCATACTGCTTGAGATATATATCTCCAAATCTCATGAACTCTCTGGAATTCATCTGCAAATTTAAACACCAAAGAATTAGTCTAGATAATCTTTTTGAAATTACATGCTCAAGTTTTGGTCCGTATCTAGGATCTATGAACTTTGTCCATTCACATAATTTCCTTTTTATTAGTTTATTAATCGCCATACTGTATAGTCGATACGTATCGGTTATCTTTGAAATTTTTCGATTGAATTCTTTGTTTGCATACCTAGTCGTTCCTTTTGTCTTTATTCTTTCTTTGACAGGAGGTTCTACTTTATGACCTAAGAATTCTGTACTATTTATGTTTGATCCTATTATTGGTCTTCCTAATTTTCTATGAAAAAAGTATTCATTATGCTTTTCTGTGTATAATTTTTGTTTATGGTGAAAAAGCATATTTCCTTGAAGGGTTTTTGTTACGTGACTTGTAAATTCTTTCTCATCGTTCTTCGCGAATATTATGACATTTTTCCTAACTCTAAGGTATTTGTTAGGTAGTTTTAAATAGTCTTTATTTCGTGGTTTAATTTTATTGTTCCTTATATTCTTCTTTATTTGTAAACTATTACTTGGTGCTCTGAACCCTTCTTTAACACATATCGTCATTTTGTTAGATCTGTCATTATCTTTTGATTCTGTCCTGTACTCATCATCTGGAGTCATTCTACTTTTGTTTTGATTTTTAATTAGGTTGTATATCTCAGGGTCAAACCTAAAATAGCGTAACAATCTTTTATGCTGGAGGCATGTGTCTTGTATTTTCTTGGCCAGATAGTTTTTTTGACGAGTTCGCCTCGTCAAACTATTACATGGTTTCCTGCATTATACTTACTAAATGGTCTCTTTCCTCTAGAATTATCTATTTACCTGGCACATCCTAGCCTGGGAAATGTTATATACTCTACAGCTTCTGGAAGAAAAGCTGTAGAGTATCTCAAGTTATTCAAGCTATCTGTTTTTATTCTCTATGTTTGTAGAAAAAATCATTAAAAATTCAGAAAATTCAGAAAATGTTACTGTAGCAAAATCAAGTAAGAAGCAGAAAAACTAAGGGAAATTGGGGAAGGATTTATTATTATTAATAATAGCCCTAAACTGGTATCAGAGCCCTAACGGGGGGACGTTCCTTTTGGACGGTAGGGGTCTGCAGTCTGTACAAAGAGTGTCCGGTGTGATGGCTACTGTTCCGGTATGTACCGTTTGTTTCTGAAGTTATTTAAGCTATCTGTTTTTAAATTGACTATAATACCATCTCTCAACTTGCGTGATTATTATCCTAGTTTCAGTCTAAGTATCCCCTGTTAGATTTGAGTAACCTTGAAGCCCAGATTCCTAAAGTAATCCCTTTGTTGCCACGAGTAGGCGTTTATAGGGTGACCCTCAGGAGACGGTTTTAGGCACCATAGGCTACTCAGAGCTAGCTACCAAGCGATATCTTAGATGGCTAGTGATATACCATGCATATATGAGAACTGTAGAAGGGATTATAGTCACTTAGAACATTTCTCGGTAGCAACAGATAAAAATCTAACAAATATTACAAGTTTTCTCAACACCCTATTTAATTATGAAGTTTGTAGGTTTAGTAGAATAGAGAAAAAAATAGAGAAGGTAATAGAACAAAATGAAATATATGTTTCTAAGTTCTGTAAAACTGTTCGAGATAATCCTTCAGAGCAATTCGACAAAGAAATAACAAAATTCGACAAAGAGGTAAGAGAAATATTAGGAAGATTAGATCGAATTGATGGTCTAGGAACAAGCTTAAGACAAAAGAAAGAAAGCGAACAGATAAACATGATGGAAGAAAATAGGAAATACTCCAGAAAAGAACATGACTCGATTGTGGAGCTAATTAACTGTTGGAAAGAGCTATATCAGGATCCATGTAATACTGCTCAGGAAAGAGACCATTTAGTAAGTAGAATGCAGGAAACCTACCAACAGAATAAGGAGCTGCTACACCATTTTAATTTTGATCCAGAAGTATATAACATAGAAAGTGAAGAAGAGCCAGAAAGCACCACAGATTCAGATAACGAGGACTATGGGATCATACACGATGAATACGAGTCTGAACACGAGATAGGATTTGATTCTGATACTGAAATAATACATGTGGGGGAAGATAGCAAAACGGCAATAGATTTAAACAAACCACAAGTAGGAGGGAGTTTGAGAATCGACGATCTAATAAAAAGGAGCGTATCCCAGGGAGGAACCTATCTAGATCTATCCAATATACATTTCAAGGATAAACAAAAGGTTATAGATGATTGGGCGCAATCTCTAGCTGTCGTAATCACAAATCATGAAGGATCATGGGACAATGAAAGATTTGTTGATTACATTACAGGAACTTTACAAGGAGATGCCTTGCAGTGGATGAAACAATGGATAAACTCAGAAGAAGGAAAAAGTAAACGGAATGAGTGGGGAGAAAGCGATAAGTTCGCAAGTTTTGAAAAAATTCTCAATGATTTCATAAAGATCATTAAAGAAAATTTATGTGGGTATATAGATGAGAAGTCTCAAGAAGAAGAAGTTTTATATGCACTATCTAAAATCGAATTATGCGAGATATGTGAATTCGAAGAATACTGCAAAACATTTTCAAAATACTTCTACAAATTAGATCACGATAAGGCACAGAATTGGCTTGATCCTTTCTTCCACAAACTTCCTAGTCCATGGGATACCAAAACAAGAAACGGATACCCAGATTATTTAAAGCGAATTGAGAAAAAGGATAATTTAGGACACCGAATATACTATGTGCTTAAGATTATACAAGACGACTGTCTTAATATAAAATCCTACAAAAAAATGAAAAACACAATAAGTAACTCCTCTAAAGGAAGAAGGTGCTGCGAAAAAATAATTGGCGAAAAATGGAAAATAGGGAGTGAGAAAACGACAAAAACAACATTTAGAAAAAGGTTTCGATGGAAACCATGGACAAAGAGTAGAGGGTTTGACAGAAATAATAAATATATCAGAAAGAAAGATGAGTCGTCCACACATAGAGAACCCCCGACACAAAAGGACAAAAAGAATTGCAGGTGCTTTGTATGCGATGAAGAAGGACATTTTACTAGGGATTGTCCTAGGAGAGGAAAGAACGCTCAAAAAATGATAAAATATATGGAAGAACAGAAACTTGAAATTTGTTTGGGTGAAGAAATCGTGCCGACAGATGTAATACTTTATGAACTAGAGGTCGAAAATGATTCAGATGATGAACTAGTTTTCATGATAAATGAAGATTTAGGTCCAATAACACCCCCAGTATCAGAATTAGACAATATAACATTAGGAGATGTAGTTGGAAAAGAAACAGTTTTTAGTCCAGAAGATATCGATAGAATGAAGAAACATCAACTAATAAAGAAAACAGAAATTTACAAAATTTCACGGTTCAATTTCTTCTCTAGAAGAATAATCGAAAACTTTAACGGAAACACAACAGCAAATCTATCAGCCGGAGGAAGAGTAGATATCCCCATCTTTAGTCGTGAAAAGGTACGAAGATGGAAAAAGAAGTACCCAGAAATTCGCTATATCCACGTTGGCCTGATTCAAATTAAAATTAATGCGCTATTTAGAGCTGGCATAGATATACCGATAATAACACTCGTAATGGACAATCGATTCACCAATTGCCATCAGGCTCTAATAGGAGGATTTCAATCCAATCTAGTTAACCAAACCGTATAGTTCAATATTCGACCCAACTATTTCATCTCTATATCTGACCCAAACATAATAGATACTGTATGACTGAAAATCAAGACCTAAGGAATGAACATGAAAACTAACTCACACGATCTGGCCATAGAATATACAACGATTCATGAATTAACCCAGACCACAGAGGCAAGAACAGTTTCAAACCAACGAGAAATAATCGAAATATTCGAACCGAAACCTTTCGAGGAAGAAATCAAGCCCCGACTAATGAATATAAAAGATCTCACGGTACCTAGACAATGGTTCCTTGAAGATTTAATCCAGACCGAAGAACCAAAACACTTTGGAGGGATAGAAATACAAAGTTTCGGAAATAGCCTATATATTAAAAATAATTCAAAACAACCTTTACTTACAAGAAGCAATAATGAAAGACAAACCAGAGAGGTGGCTAGGAGATCAATTACCAGGGAAGGAATGAGAGAACCAGTACTGCCACAATTATTAGGAGGAAATCAAAAATTAAGTTCGAAAGAAATAACCCAAAAGCTCAGTATACCTCTCATGCCAGGATCGACATCTCGGCAAGAGGCTATCGAAGGAGCTGTCGAGTTCAGTTATTAAGAGTAATTTTTCGTAAATAGATAATTATGTACTAACTATCTTACAGGAAAAATCGAAGAAAGGAAAAGAAGTGATTATGTCAGAAAAGACAAAAAGAAGACATACACTCGAGGAAGCTAGACAAGCATTCCCTGAAGATATTTTCCTGAGTATCAAAACAATGACGCTCGATCACAAAGAAAATATAAGAGGAATCTTATCAAGAAATAGAACAGATATTGTCCTAGCCCGGAATAACTATCCGAAGCTTTTCAAATTCATGAAAGAAGGAATGTGGGACATCCAAGGGGTCGAATGGGGGCTTGTAAGCCAACTGTGCTACAGACTACGAGGAGAACATGAATGGTGCAAACTACCAGCAATACTAAGGTTCTTCAGCCACAAACTAGCCACCAGTATTAATTATCATCATTTTGTTCACCTTCCAAATATTTAGCATGGTTGGATGGAGGGAAGAGACTAAATTTTTCCAGCCATATCAAATATGGATATTCGGCTACCCTGAGCAATGGCAGAAATTTGACCCAAAATACAACATTGAAGGAGTCAATTACAATTATTTATGGTACAGTAGTTTTATTGAGCTAGTTGACAGAGCGAGAAAGCTCATCAAAAATATCAGCAACTACTCAGTCATGACAGATGGAAGACGAATAATCGCCACGAAAGACTATAATGCAAAATTTAGTTTTCCAAAGGGGTAAAAGCACGAGGCGATAAAGTTGTTACAAGATATAGCTTTCAACCAGAGAAATTTAGATATCCCAACAGAGTTCATGTGGATATGCAATAATAATATATGAAAAAAAAAAAAAAGGAGGCTCCCTCAAAATCCTAAACATTGGATCCCCCAAGGCTTCACAAAGAAGACAGCAGCAAAAAGAAAACAACAGCAAAAACAGGCATTCCTGCCATCAACAGTACAAGATTCGTGACAAGACTTCTACAGCAAGATTATCCAGAGGCTTCTCTTACAAGACATCAACAGTAGAGATTCCTGACAGAAACAGTATAGATTCCTGACAAGACGTCAACAGTGGAGATTCCTGACAGCAACAGTACAAGACGTCAACAGTAGAGATTCCTGACAGCAACAGTACAGACAAGGCGTCAACAGTGAAGATCCCTGACAGAGACAAGACGTCAACAGTGAAGACTCGTGACGAGGCTTCCACAGCAAGATTCTCAAGAGGCTTCTCGTGCAAGGATAGGACGTCTATAAAAGGAGGCCTCCGACGGATGAGGAAGACATCGGCAATTCGGCAAAAACATCAGCAAGCTTCTCCAACACCTTTTAAGTTCCTCAACGCCTTCTTCTTCATCACCATCCTCTCTCACCCTCTCATCCTCCCCCATCTGTCTTTCCTGGTTTATGCCTGCCGATCAGACCACCAACAGCTTGTAGTTCTCCACCACCTGTATGTATAATTAAGAGTGCCTTAGTGTATTTTCCTTTGTATTTTCTTCTTCTTCTGCATCAGCTGCACTGCAGCAGTAGTAGTGTGTGTGTTAAACTGGTATCAGAGCCCTAAACTGGTATCAGAGCCCTAACGGGGGGATGTTCCTTTTGGGCGGTAGGGGTCTGCAGTCTGTACAAAGAGTCTCCGGTGTGATGGCTACTGTTCCGGTATGTACTGTTTGTTTCTGAAGTTATTCAAGCTATCTGTTTTTATTCTCTATGTTTGTAGAAAAAATCATTAAAAATTCAGAAAATTCAGAAAATGTTACTGTAGCAAAATCAAGTAAGAAGCAGAAAAACTAAGGGAAATTGGGGAAGGATTTATAGCACATATCGCACTTATACGGTATCAAATAGACTATAACTTTGACCTATACTTTCACAATCTGTATCATTACTGCCCTAGTTGCACTCTAAATATCCCTTACTAGAATTGAGTAATCTTAAAGCCCAGATTCCTAAAGTAAACCCTTTATTGCCGCGGATAGGCGTTTGTAGGGTGACCCTTAGGAGACGGTTTTAGGCACCATAGTCTACTCGGAGCTAGTTTTCCACGGATATCTTAGATGGCTACCGGCATATTGTGCAATTGCGAGGTATGTAGAACAAGTTGTAGTAAATATGACACCATGTATAATGATATATATAGTATAATGAACATCCCGAGTTATTCCAAAAAAAAATTTGATGAGATAGTTCTCCGAATAGAAAGATTAAAAGAAAAGGATAAAAGTCCCGACCTAACTCTATAAACCAAAGAGGATCTGATCCAACAACTCAAAGAAATCCATAAAAAATTTAAGGGTCTACTAAGTCTCTATGGATATAATCAAGAGAAGGCTGGACCCAGTATCATAGACAGAACTAGAGAGGACGGAAAGGAAGATAATGATGATAATCCAGAAAAAAAGGGAGGTAGTGAAGAGGAAACAACAAAAAACAGCCAATATAATGATGTAGAAAGAACAGTTGAGGAGATCATCCTAAATTCCGAAGAACCCCTTAACAAAGAGGAAGAATACACGATAAGATTTGACGAAATAATCTTCGCACCAAAACAAGGAAGAAGGTTTAATTATGTTAAAGGAACATTTAGGTTCAAGGGCTATAAACAATACTCGTTACATGCACTACTAGATACAGGGGCCACAGTCTCCTCTTGCCGAGAAAATGCCATACCGCTAGAAAAATGGGAACCAATGAAATATCCAATTAAAATAACAGGGATCAGTGTACATAAAACAACTATCCAAAGCAAAGCCAAGAACGTGGAAATTTGGCTTAATGAGAAAAAATTCATTATACCAAAACTCTTATACTTTCCACATATGAATGGGGACATGGTTTTAGGAAACAATTTTATCAGAGAATACCTACCCATGATCGTAGAAAAACAAATGGTGTCTCTACATCAACAAGAGGAAATCAAACCCGAAAGGTTGACATGCCACTTTTGGAAGGACCTAGATATAAATGTACAGAAGATTTTTCTCCCCCAAAAGGTACCCCAGACAGTGAAAACTCATTGAAAAGATGCGAAACAATTCAAGAGTTAGAACAGACCCACTGGCTTTACAAAACACTTAGTGAAAATTTTAGTGAGAACCCATTAAAGTTATGGGATCGTAGCCCAAGGTTTTGTAAAATTCAATTAAGAGACGACAACGTAATCATTAGGGTAAAACCCATGCTCTATACTAGGCAAGATATAGACAAGTTCGACAACCAGATAAATGAACTGATAAACACATGTCTAATAGAGAAAACCACCGGCCCCCACTCTAGTCCAGCATTTATGGTCAGGAATCTTAACGAAATAAAAAGAAAAAAGCCACGAATGGTAATCAATTACAAGAGACTAAATCAAAATCTAAAATTCGATGGTTATTTTATCCCTAGGAAGGAAGTCCTGATAAACTTAACAAAAGGATCTAGAGTATTCAGCAAATTCGACTGTAAATCTGGTTTCTGGCAACTAAAAATGACGGAAGAATCGAAACCACTAACAGCTTTTAGTACGCCACGAGGACACTTTCACTGGAATGTCATGCAATTTGGGTTAAACACTGTACCCCAGATATTTCAAAGATGGATGGACTCAATCTTTAATAGTTTAAAAGATTTCTGTGTCGTATATATTGATGACATCCTGGTCTTTTCAAAAACAAAAGAAGAACACAAGAGACATTTAAAAATCATTAGTGACATCTTTAGAAAACACGGGATAATACTCTCTCCAAAAAAGATCGAAATCGAAAAGGAGTCAATAGAATTTCTTGGAATTATTCTAGATAAAGATGGAATTCAGCTACAGAAGCACATCATTTCAAAAATTAGGGAGTTTCCCGAAGAGATAAAAGATAAAAAACAACTACAATGCCTGCTAGGGCTATTGAATTACGGGAGAAATTTTCTACGAGAACTCACGAAAGAAGAAATACCTTTACTAAAGAAACTAAATAAAAATCAAGATTTCATCTGGACAGATAAAGATAAAAACGTCCTGAGGCAAATTAAGCAACTCGCCGAGAAGGCACCAGAAGTCTACCTACCAAAACTTGGAGATAAACTAATTTTGGACACAGATGCGTCAGAAGAATATTGGGGATGTGCACTGAAAGCAATTCCGAAAGAAAACTGGGACAAAGAAGATCCACCTTTGTCCCAGAACGGAATCAGACTCAGGAAAAGAAGCATCCACAAAAGATATTAAAATATGAGAAACTTTGTGGGTATAATTCTGGAAAATTCAAACCAAATGAACTAAAGTGGATAATATTTGAAAAGGAACTATACACTATAAAATTAGCCCTACAGAAATTTCAAATATTTCTTGCACCAGAATATTTTATAATTAGAACAGATAATAAAGCCGTTAGGAATTTTTTAGTAAATACAAGAAAAACCTCTGGGAAACGCATGCAATGGTATAACGAGATAGCCCAATACTCCTTCGAAATCGAGCATGTTAAAGGAAAGGATAATTTTATTACGGATTACCTAAGCCGACCTAATAATTACTAAGAAATCTATTTTTTGCAGAGAGCTGATAAAGGGAAAGCTATAGCAAATAGTGTTCCTGTTCCAACAGCGTTTGTTGTATTCGTGGGATACCAGCCAGGCATCTACACAAACTAGGAAAAATGCTATGAGCAGATATTCGATTTTAACGGATCCTGTTGCAGACATTACTACTCCAAAGAAGATGCCATCCTAGCATGGGAAATGTCACGGCAGAACCCATACTTAGGAGAAGAAATTCGAGACCTCACCCATTACATACTCGAGCCAAAAGTAGCGAACTTTCCCAAATTAGAAATCCCACCCCCATTTTACTCCGAAATAAATGGAGCATGGCGAGCCCACCAGAGAGCAAATCTGGGAATTAGAACTCGACGCGCTTTCCGCAAGCACATGGAAAACTTAGCAAATCTTGTAATGAAACAAGAATCAAAACTCAAGGCCTTGAAAAAGGTCTGCTCGGATTATATAAACACCCTTAATGAGGGAACTATTAGGGGAGCAACCCCTAGACAGGCTGAAGCTCTAAAAAACATGGGTAAACTTTTAGAACAAGAATTACCCAGCCCCGCTACAATAAACAAATCAGAGAAAGCGCCGCTGTTCGAAAATACAACAACAGAAGATCACAAGCACAGCAAGGCGAAGAGGAGATAGACGCGAATGTCGAGGCCGAAGTGGAAATCGACGTAACCGAAGAAGCCTTCAGCAGGGGAGTCTCGGTACAAGGACTTCTAAAACAACTATTCGAAGAAGGCAACCCAGCAGTTGGGTTACTTGGAGAAGGATCTGGAAAGTTCGAATACTATGTTCTATACGCAAAACTAAGAATGAAAAAATTAGTCCCAAGATCATATCTGAACCAACAAGAGGCAACAATTACACCAACAGGATGGGACGACGCTGACATATCCACAAATGGATGGATAAATCTTGCATCCCCCGAAGCTTCAGTATCTGACAATTTTATTAAATTTTTGTAAGAGAAAAAAAAAAAAAAAAAAAAAGGAGGCTCCCTCAAAATCCTAAACATTGGATCCCCCAAGGCTTCACAAAGAAGACAGCAGCAAAAAGAAAACAACAGCTAAAACAGGCATTCCTAGCATCAACAGTACAAGATTCATGACAAGACTTCTACAGCAAGATTCTCCAGAGGCTTCTCGTGCAAGACATCAACAGTAGAGATTCCTGACAGAAACAGTACAGATTTCTGACAAGACGTCAACAGTGGAGATTCCTGACAGCAACAGTACAGACAAGGCGTCAACAGTGAAGATCCCTGACAGAGACAAGACGTCAACAGTGAAGACTCGTGACGAGGCTTCCACAGCAAGATTCTCAAGAGGCTTCTCGTGCAAGGATAGGACATCTATAAAAGGAGGCCTGCGACGGATGAGGAAGACATCGGTAATTCGGCAAAAATATCAGCAAGCTTCTCCAACACCTTTTAAGTTCCTCAACGCCTTCTTCTTCATCACCATCCTCTCTCACCTCCTCATCCTCCCCCATCCGTCTTGCCTGGTTTATGCCTGCCGATCAGACCACCAACAACTTGTAGTTCTCCACCACCTGTATGTATAATTAAGAGTGCCTGAGTGTATTTCCCTTTGTATTTTCTTCTTCTTCTGCATCAGTTGCACTGCAGCAGTAGTAGTGTGTGTGTTAAACTGGTATCAGAGCTCTCACACGCCTTATCTTGTAGAGGCTAGGATTCAATAGGGAGCAGTTCGTCGGGGAGTTTTCTTCAGGTATTCGACATGTGAAAGAAAACAAATGCGACGAAGGGTAGAGTGCAAAAGAGATGCAGCAGTAATAGCAATATCTTGAAAAACCTCGAAAACGAATTTCGCCTACCGGGAGAGTTTCTTTTCAAAAGTGGGTCGACGATAAGAGAGTGAGTGGGAAGGTCACCCTTTGGTAGAGAAGCCTTCTTCAGCACATCGAGAGGAAAGAAAACTTTTTATTCGCTTTCATTGAGTAAAACAGAATAATTCATTCATTCTACATGAATATTTTATTTCGACAGAAATAGTTTCGGTTCGATCTAGAGAATAGGGAAATGAAAGACTATTCACCAGCAGCGAACGGAGCTATGTGAAGTGAGAACTAGAGCGTTGAGGTGGAAGGAGCGGGTAGGAATAGCAGTGCTGTATGAACAAATATGGCTCACGTCAGGCCGTCACGCCAGGACTTTTGCTATCAATTAGGATAGCCTAGAAGGCATCGTGGAAAGATGGAGATGAACCATAGGCCTGGCGACTGTACTATAATCTTCAGGATGGTGGTAAAATCGTTGGTCTCTTTGAGATATGATGAGTTCCGTCGATCCTGTGCTTGGACATAACTGACAGCGAAACCTTCCCTCGGGTGGAAAGGCCTTGGCTTTCTTGGTCAAGAGAGATTGTAACATAGGCTGACGTGAACAATTTATTGGTTACGATCGAGATATCTGAGAGATGCCCGACTCTATCAACCTCCGACGACGAACAGTAACGCAGCAATCAGTCCCTCTCGATAAGAAAAAATGGTGCAAACAACTTCTTCTATTCCTCGACGTCCGACATCTCACTTCCTAGAAACCCATTCGTTGCATTCGGGATACCATTTCTCCCTGACGATCATCGGCATCTATACCTTTTTCTATCGAAAGTCATCAGGCCCCGTCACAAGGATACGGTAGGAAAGAGACGGGGGAAATTTATCCAATCCTCATCTTCTTGAAAAGGGAGCGGAGCAAAGTTACTTCGAGATTATTTTTCTTGCCAGGCCATGAGTTAATGCAAAGGAAAAGCCTTCTTACAATAGACGATTCGATCAAAGAGTGCAGTTGGCTAAGCTGCATCTTCTGCTTGGGATTGGGAGGGAGTGCGTCGAAAGTGACTGTCTTCACTTAGTCCAAAGAGAGGGACAAATTGTCTTCCGTCACTAGCCATTGCTCTTCTTGCTCTTATCTTGAAGAGTAATAGTCATACGTCGCAAATCCTATGTTTAAAGCCAGGATGGATGGGCATTTTCAACGCGTCGAAGGTGACGTTTTGTACGCACAACAGCCAAAGAGTGGATTGGCACAGCGGATTCGAGAGCAGCTCCATGGCCTTCTCCTATTCCTTGCCTTCCTTCTTCTCCATGTGGATTCTAAACCGTCAACTTCCCCAGCTATACGGTGATGCCATTTGGAGCTCTTTGCTTTCAATGGTGATGTTTTTAACCTCACCTGGCGGGATCGCCAATGTTGCAGCTAATGCGGCAAGGGCATCTGCATATATATTCTCATTCCGAGGTATATAAGAGATGTAAAATTGCTCAAAGTACCCTGCTAGTTCAATGGCTAGCTGATAATAGGGGATGAAGGCTTCATGTCTGACTTCATACTCGCCCGTCATCTGATTGACGATGAGTTTATAGTATCCATATGCCTCTAGATAGTTCACCCCCAGTTGTAGAGCCATTTTCAAGCCGATAATGAGTGCGTTATATTCCGCGACATTATTCGTGCACGGTTCGGTCAATGAGTAACCGTTAGGCAATATATGTTTATGTGGGGAGATTAACACAACCCCCACTCCAGCAGCAGATCGTCTGGCAGCACCATCAAAAAATATTTGCCATGGTTGTTCCTTGCTAACTATGTTGACCCCTGACTCCTGTTTGGAATTAGACCCGATTGGATGGTCTGCAAGAAAATCGGCGATCGCCTGTCCCTTTGTGGCTTTTTGAGGGACGAAATGCATATCATATAGCGACAGCAATAATGCCCATTTCGCCAACCGGCCATTTAAGGATTCCGGTTTTGTTATCAGAATTTTCAGGGGATTAACCCGTGATATGACATGAATCGTTTGCCCCGAAAGATAGTGTCGCATTTTCTGAACAGCGAACACTAGGGCTAAACATTCCTTTTCAATCGGGGTATACCGCTGTTCGGCTCCGATCATTGTCCTGCTTAGATAATAGAGAGCATGTTCATGGCTGTGCTCATTATATTGAGCAAGTAATGCTCCTAAGGCATTATCCATGGCCCTCACATATATAAGGAAGGGCTGCCCAGGGACCGGCGCCATAAGAACGGGAGGTTTGGTGAGGTATTCTTTAAGGTCATCAAATGTCTGTTGACATGCCTCATCCCATACAAAAGAAACCCCCTTCTTCATGAGTCGAGAGAACGGCTGGCATCGCCCTGATAGGTTGGAAATGAAGCGCCGAATATAGGCGAGCTAAAACTATATTCCATCAGAAGCTTGTGACACTTTGCCTATAATAGACCTGGAGGAAGAAACAAGAAAAGCTGCAAAAGAGTTCTTCCATGAAGCCTATCAAAAGGCTTTGATGGGAGCTCATTTCATCACCATTGTCAATAATATCCTTTTATATGATTATATAGGTGCATTCAAAGACACAGAAACTCGCATTCCAAAAGTTTTAGAGTTTCTTGCCAGTTTGCAACTGGGGAAACAAGGGTCAAAAGCTAAAGAAGAATTCTATAAAGACCTAAAAAGACTTGAAGATAAAGACCTTGGAGGAGAAGATAATAATCAAGACGACATTCAAGAAGCTATGGATAAGGAAGCCCTAGGAAATCTTATGCAAGATTAAAAGCGTGGTGGGACCATACCCACGCAACACAAGATTCCTGCTTATCCAAAGGACAGACGTGGCACTCCACGTATAAAAAGATAGCAATAATTGTACTATTACTGTAGCAATAATTGTACTTTTCACTGTAGCAATTATTGTACTTTTACTGTAGCAAGATTCCTTATTATCTAAAAGGAATCTCACAGTACAAGAAAAGTCTGCTATAAATAAAGCATTGGCTAAGGGGGAAGGGGCATCACGACCTTTCCTCGCTATCATTTTCCTTTCCTTCAATCCCCTTCTGAGCTTTCAGTTTGAGTTCAAGTGTAAATAATTGTGAATAAAAGGGCTCCAAGTCAGCCAGAGGAAGTCAAAACAATATTCGTGATGATCATGCTTTGGCTAAAAGGGATAAAGAGAAAAGAAATAAGGGAATTGGAGCGGGTGATAAAAGACGCAACAAAAGAAAGCCGCAGTCACATATATCGATGTACGCCTCACCTCCAGGCCAAAAAAAGAAAATGACCTCTAGAAAGAAGGAAAATCCTATCTCATCGAAGTCGAAAAAGATGCTACAGTAGGTCGAGTAGGGTTCGACGCCCCTATCGCTAACCCGCAGGATGATCGTAGACCACCCTCTCCGTTAGGAAGCCGGAAGAGAGACTGGAAGCTCCTTTCCGAGAGTCAACGCAAGCCTATTGTATCAAAAAATTCCGTGTTTATGTAGAATGAGTTGTTGCAATCGATGAGTGAGACAACTTCGTCAATGGGAAACCTATCAGCATTCTGATCTGTGTCTTTCACACTTGCAGATTCTCATTTATGATATAATGATGGATTTGGAATTTTTTTATGACATTCTCATATTCTCTGATATTCGTCAAGCAAACTCCCATATGTTGGTTTTGTATCGAAGTTGGCTGCATCAGATGAGGAGAAATTGGTCAACACATGCAACACTAAAAGCGCCTGACAGGCAGAGGAACGAACCACACAGCCTAGACAAGAGGAAGGTGACGAGGATACCAGGCTACCACAATTGGCGGAACGGCCGTGCGGAGAGTAAGGAAAGGAGCCGAGACCGAAGGGGTTGCTCAATCTGGTCAGCGTATCCGTTTTGAAGTATCGCTGGGGGTAAGTGACAGCCTTTCCGGTGATGACGAAAGATATCGAGCAAATTCCGGTATCTCTCGTGTTTAAATGAGGGGAGAGCATGACACTCCACCCATGAATCCCCTATACCAAAAAAGAAACTGACTATCTCGCCTTATCCTCCCTTTTGGGAGTCTTTCCCCTCCCTTTTTCTATTGCTTGCAGCACATCACTTTCGAGTATATGGCAGCCAGCCCCCTCTCCTATGCTCGGGCCTACTTCTCCTTCTAAAGATGTTGATCCTGCTAAATCTCAGGCTACCGTAGGTACTCTCTACGTCTTTGTCAACCTTGTCTTCGTCTTCGTCTTCGTAATTATCACACTTCTCTTTCTTCTTTTCATCAGTCTCAGTCCTATCGATTCTGATCTCTTCTTCCGCATTGGCAGAAAGAAATGGACGAGGACTTGAGTACAATGAAAGGAAAAAAACCCTGAGACGGTCTCCCTATACTAAATATATTTCTGTAGTCTGATACCTTTGTAAACTATAATTCTTACTAGCATATGGTATATGCCCTGGAAGTTTTAAAGATTCTCTTTTAGGTAATATTACAGTTTTAGACAAAGGTATGATTTGAACAAAATGATATGTTTTGTTTAGAGTTATCATATTTATTCCGAAATTTTCTTCTTCTTCAGAGGATTCAGAAGAACTTTCTTCATATATAAATTCTACTTCATATATTGTAGAGTTATCACTAGGAATCTCTTCAATGGTCCCTAAGTGAATATCATATGTTTCTAGATCATCAATCCATTCTGTTTTTATATTTGTAGGACATTCATGTGCATAATGTCCTTCTTTATCGCATTTAAAGCATTTGCAACCTTTCTTATATTCTATTTTATTATTTTTGATAAATTTTCTTTTTTTGTATTTTTTGATTTTTTATAGTCCTGTTTATATTCCGGTTTCCATCTTCTTTTTGATATTTTGTATCTTTTCTTTTTATTTTTTGGTTTAAACTTATATTTATTTTTATGATGTTTAGAGTATTTCTTTTTAAATGGTTTATAGGGTTTATTATACCCGTAGATTGGAGGACAACCAAATTGGTAATTGATTTCATCATCGTATTTAGGACAACAGGTTACTTTTATGTCTGATTTATGGATATGTTTATTAAGATGTTTATTTGCCTTATGTAATTGACAAGTTTTCTTTACTGTTTCCATACAAGCCTTTTTTAATATTCCGGTATTATGTGGAGCTCCTGCTCTTAAACTATTATATTTCTTTTCTATCATGGTATCCAATGGTATAGGTAATTTAGCAAAAAAGGATGTTATCCAAAAAATTTTCTTTTCTAAAGAATTTAACTTAAATATATAACTTATATATTCATTGGCAAATTCTTCTACGTAATATATATTGCAAAGTCTCATTTTTAATTATATAGTTTCATCTAGCATTTCTGCAGATAGATCATCTCCTGTTAGATCTCCATATAATAGTTTACAAATATTATGTAAAGCGTCCTTTCTATTAGTATAGGAGTTCAATGCTACTATATCATTAGGACATAATTTTTCATATTGTATTAGCCATCTTAGGGCTATTCCTTGCCAATAACTACATGCTATTAGAACAAAATCTTTATTTGTTACTGAGTCTGGAATTAATAAAGATGTTCCGACCATTAATTGTTCCCAATTTACTATATAATCTCTAAGTTTTCTTACTGGTACATGGTCTATATTAAATATTAAATCTATTGAAGAATTGTGATATTTTTTTCCTTGTCTAAATATATAAGAATCTATAAAAGATTCAGCTGTATCTCTACGATACATATTTTCTTCTGTAGTTTCTTATGTAGGTGGTTGTTGATGTCTAGGATGATGTATAATAGAACCAGAAGATTCTCCATGTTCCATATTTATATGTAAATTTTCCTCGTTAGAGGACTCCTCGTTAGAGGGTATATGTAGTGTGTCTTCTTCCTCGTTAGTGGATATATATATCATTATCAGAAGGTACAGTTAAATCATCAAAAGAACTTTCAATAGAAACACTCTTTTCAGAAGAAACTTCTTCAATAAAATATTAATAGAAGAAGAATACTTTTCATAAAAATCATAAAGTTCTTTGGATTCAATAGTGCCTTCTAACTCTTGTTTTTGCAAAAGTTTATATTGCAAATAATTTTCATAGTTAATTTCTTTTGGGTTAATATGCTCTAAATTTTTCGAAGAAACTTTTATCATTCTAACAGAACCAAGTCTTTCTTTTATAGGAGTGTAAATAGGAACATTTGAAATCATTTGTAAATTTCTTAATTTTTGAGAAACCAAATGAAGTTGATCACACAAATAATTTAGCATACTATTTTGTTGCTCTAAAGAGCCATTTGATGGAAGATGAATCGTGTGCTCATGAGAATTTAAATTATAAGAACAAGTATAATTCTCCGGAATTACTAAAGATCTAGACATTTAAGGGAAGGATATAAAACTAGACATGCTATTTTCTTTATTTCTTTAGCTGGTTGGACAATAGTATCGTTTTGACCCTCATCTCTCCGGCTGAACATAATCTCTAAGAGTGGCTTTCATCTTAGAGTTCGGCAGCCAAGACCTCTCTGTCTACCACAAGCCTATTACTGCTTCAGAGAGAGAGAGCACAGCCATAATTCGTTTCCTACCTCATGGCGTAGGATACTGTTGTCTAACTTACTAAAGAAATTAAGAAAATAACATGTCTAACTAATTTAGCTAGACATAGGGTAATAAATACTTAAAGGAAAAGAGAAATGTACCTATAGTAGACACTAGAAGGCTCTGATACCAGACTTTGCAGCTCTAATTATTTACAAAAATTCACTCAAAGAAATTCTAAAACTTTAAAAGAGAGCTCAATGAAAGAGAAAAAGGATCGGAAGGGCTCGAAAACTCGATGCCTCCTCACCTTCTGATAAGTTTATTTATAGCCATCCTCTGGTTACAGTAAGATTCCTTTCTGATAAGAAGGAATCGTTTAACAGTAAAAATTAGAATTATTGCTACAGGAAAAAGGCAAAATAATTGCTACAGAAAAGTTCGTAGTACAATAATTTAAAAAGTATTGTCGGTGAACTGGCTTTCTTTCTGGGGATAAGGAGGAATCTTGTAGTGGACCATGTGCTGGTGTCGGTCGAAGGAGTGCAATTCGGATGAGGTTGAATCTTGATAGGCATGGTCCCACCACGCTTAATCATGCATGATATTCTGAAGAGCTTCCTCGTCCATTTCTTCTCTGATGTCATTTGGTTGATGATCATCTTCTCCTCCGAGATCGTCATCCTCCATCTTTTCCAAATCTGCATAGAATTCATCTTTGGCTCTGGAACTGATTTTTCCAAGCTGAAGAGATGATAAAAATTCTAGGGCTTTTGGAATCCGGACTTCTGAGTGCTCGAAAGCTCCAATACAATCATAAAGTAGAATGTTGTTTTCTATTTTTACAGAATGAGCACCAGATATGGCCTTATTGTATGCCTCGTCAAAAAACTCTCTAGCAGCTTTTTTGTTTCTGCTTCTATATCCAGGACGGGAAAATTTTCACAGGCAGGTGACAGAGCATAGTTCTGGCTGTGGAGTTCCCATAGCTGTACAGAATTATGAATTTTCAAATATTTCATTTCTTCCCATGTACTCCATATACGGAAGAAGAAACTAAGTCTGATATCTTGAGGCATAAGCTTTGATGCTCTTGGTACAGATGGATGGAAGAAGATCCTGGTATTCTTCAGGGTGAGAGGAATTAACAAAAACTTCATGAACAAGGCCTAACTGTAGGGCCTTCCTGCAAGTGGCAATGTCTTGGAAACAAGTGATAATTCGAGGTGAATTATTCTTGTTCAATATCAATTCATGTTGTTGTAATATTGTTATTATATTAGTGGCCTCTAGCTGTTGGAAGAAATTCTTCAACTGGGCATCTCCAATCATATTCTGCTGATTGATGCCTATCATCTTATGGACTGTGAGCTCGGTCTCCAATTGCATGGCCTTTTCATTTTCAATTTTGCATAAATCAAGAAGCTTGTAAAACTCAGGTAAAGGATGATGTACCTGGTCAGCTATTTCCAGGTCTTGAACAATTTCCCTAAGGTATTGCTGATCCTGAGAGGTACCTTGGAACCAGGTACTCATTCTCTGAGTCAAATCAGATCTTTGTGCTGTAAGGGTATAGCTGCAGAGATCTATAGTGGCTTTAACGATAGCTTGCTTTTCAGTCTTCTCTTATGTATAACGGGAGAACATAGATAGAACCATCTGTTCTATCTGGAATAGCCAATTTTTTGATGAAGCAAAGTCATTTGCCTGGATGGTGCGGTAGCATCCATTCAGTCTTTCATAGATATTTGGATTAGAATTTCTGAGCTCGAGATTATACCAGTCTCGAACTACGGCTGCTGCTGTGGGCTTTGTTGATTGTATTCTCCTCTGGGCTGCGGCAATATTGCTGTAAGACGGTGTTGGTGTTTGTACTGGTAGGACTGTCATTCCCGGTAGTGGAAATTGCTTCTCTCCCGTTGTTGGGGTGGATGTTGTAGAGTGTACTCCTGTCTCCAGGGTGTTTGAGTTTTCTCCCTTTTCAGGGGTCTTTTTCTTCTCTTCCTTTGTGTTGCTCCCTTGTAGAGGGGTCTTCTTGTTGTTGGAGATAGTGGTCCATTTGGCTTGCTCAGCCATAGACTAGAGCCGTTTAAGACGATCTTCGTCCATTTTCAGGATGGGATAAAAGATCTACAAGATAGTTAGTATAATCGGGAATATATTTAATATCATATTGATAAATTTCCAAATCTAAATCAATTCTTACTCTTCGAAGATTTTCTTCTGGATTATTTATAGTTCTTTTCTTAAGAAATTGGGCTACTGCTTTATTATCTGTTTCTATTATAAAATTTCGATATAACCACCCTCTTATTCTAGTTGTGCAATTCCTTCTTTTGAATGCCAAATGCCACATGAAAGGACATTTAGTCCGCTCTTAGGGGAATAAGCATTGTGAACGAATCCGCAGTAAGGATATCCCCGAATAGGACAAATGCTATCGAATAGACTGTGAATGCCCTCTTTAGACAAATAGGAACAGAATCCCCTTAAAAAAGTATTAGATTTCACCTATCTCTTGTTTTTACTTAGTAACATTGGCCTGTCAAAGGATTACTCTATATTATGCATAATCCTGTCTCACAACACTTTCACTTGCAAAACCTATTCTTGCGGTATTAAGATAGTTTCCTTCTCTCAAAACCAAGCATGACCCAAACCCTTAGGATAAATTAGTTTGATGCACAGAACTTAACACTCGACGCTCCCTTATGAATTATAGTTTTTCAAAAAATGAGTATGAAAACCCTATCCCTTACCTTACCAGAACGGGAAAGGGCTCTCTTGCTTTGCTTTTTTGCTTCGTTCCTTATAGCACTGTGTCAAGTTCTCCTTGCATTGGTCTCGGGTGAAGTATCTGCTATAAGCGAATCTTTCCTTCCCTCGACGGATGGTGGCATACTCGCTTCTGGCCTATCCAAGTGCAACTTCTCATTCTAAAAAAAGTCCGTCCATCCAGGTCCGTTCGTCCGTCCGTCCGTCCGTCCGTCTAGGTCCGTCCGTCCGTCCGTTCGCCCGCCCCCGCAGATCGGACAACTGCTGTTCCCGGTCTGTCCAGGACCTGGACATCAGAGAGAAAGGGAACAGAGCAAGAGAGTCTGTCCACTAGAAGAAAGAAGGAATAAGGCAAGCTAGTCACAAGGCAAGCTATGACATCGTAAATAAGTAATGACATCGTAGTCATTTTCATAGCTTGCCTTGTGACTTGGCAACTTTGGAGAAAATAATGTTTTGATTCGCTAGAGATATTTTTTAACTTGGCAAATTTGAAAGAGGGAAATTTTGATTCGCCAGAGGTATTTTTTAACTTGGTAAATTTAGAGAAAAGGATGTTTTGATTTGCCAGAGATCTTTTTAACTTGGCAAATTTGGAGAACTAAAACAAAAAAGAGGAAAAGCCAGAATGGTGATAAATTACAGAAAACTCAATAGCTACACTAAATTCGATGGTTATTTTATACTCTCTGCAGAACAATTAGTCAAACAAGTTCAAGGAGCAAAATATTACAGTAAATTTCATGCTAAGTCAGGATTCCGGCAAATTAAACTTGCTAATAAAGAATCCATAGAGTTAACAACATTTAGTTGTCCTCAAGGACATTATGAATGGAAAGTAATGCCTTTTGGTCTTAAGAATGCACCCCAAATATTCCAAAAATGGATGAATTCTATATTCGGACATTTATCTTTTGTAGTAGTTTATATTGATGATATACTAGTATTAAAGAGGACAACTAAATGCTGTTAACTCTATGGATTCTTTATTAGCAAGTTTAATTTGCCAGAATCCTGACTTAACAAATAGAATTACAACAATATAGCTATACAAAATTAAGAGAAGTTCCTCAGACCTTTAAGACCTTAAAACAATTACAAAGTTTTTTTGGGTTACTCAACTATGGTAGAAAATTTATACCACATTTATCTGAGCTTGTACAAAATTTACAAGAAAAATTAAAATAGGTACAATCAATCCTTTACTGTAATATTTTGCTCCTTGAACTTGTTTGACTAATTATTCTGCAGAGGGTATAAAATAACCATCGAATTTAGTGTAGCTATTGAGTTTTCTGTAATTTATCACCATTCTGGCTTTTCCTCTTTTTTACTCTGCATGGTTTCTTACCATGAAAGCAGGAGAAGAATGGGGGCTTACACTAGGTTGTATTAATTTTAGTTCTAATAGTTCGTTTATTTGCTCAGCAAATTCAGTATCGTTTTGACCCTCATCTCTCCGACTGAAACGTAATCTCTAAGAGTGGTTTTCATCTTAGAGTTCGGCAGCCAAGACCCCTCTGTCTACCACAAGCCTATTACTGCTTCAGAGAGAGAGAGCACAGCCATGATTCATTTCCTACCTCATGGCGTAGGATACTGTTGTCTAACTTACTAAAGAAATTAAGAAAATAATATGTCTAGTTTTATATCTTTCCCTTAAATGTCTAGATCTTTAGTAATTCCGGAAAATTATACTTGTCCTTATAATTTAAATTCTCATGAGCATACTATTCATCTTCCATCAAATGACTCTTTAGAACAACAAAATAGCATGCTAAATTATTGTGTGATCAACTTCGTTTGGTTTCTCAAAAATTAAGAAATTTACAAATGATTTCAAATGTTCCTATTTACACTCCTATAAAAGAAAGGCTTGGTTCTGCTAGAATGATAAAAGTTTCTTCGAAAAATTTAGAGCATATTAACCCAAAAGAAATTAACTATGAAAATTATTTGCAATATAAACTTTTGCAAAAATAAGAGTTAGAAGGCACTATTGAATCCAAAGAACTTTATGATTTTTATGAAAAGCATTCTATTAATATTTTATTGAAGAAGTTTCTTCTGAAAAGAGTGTTTCTATTGAAAGTTCTTTTGATGATTTAACTGTACCTTCTGATAATGATATATATATCCACTAACGAGGAAGAAGACACACTGCATATACCCTCTAACGAGGAGTCCTCTAACAAGGAAAATTTACATATAAATATGGAACATGGAGAATTTTCTGGTTCTATTATACATCATCCTTGACATTAACAACCACCTACACAAGAAACTACAGAAGAAAATATGTATCCTAGAGATACAGCTGAATCTTTTATAGATTCTTATATATTTAGACAAGAAAAAAAAATATCACAATCCTTCAATAGATTTAATATTTAATATAGACCATATACCAGCAAGAAACTTAGAGATTATATAGTAAATTGGGAACAATTAATGGTCGGAACATCTTTATTAATTACAGACTCAGTAACAAATAAAGATTTTGTTCTAATAGCATGTGATTATTGGCAAGGAATAGCCCTAAGATGGCTAACACAATATAAAAAATTATGTCCTAATGATATAGTAGCATTAAACTCCAATACTAATAGAAAGGACGCTTTACATAGTATTTGTAAACTATTATATGGAGATTTAACAGGAGATGATCTATCTGCGGAAACGCTAGATGAAACTATATTATTAAAAATGAGACTTTGCAATATATGTTAAGTAGAAGAATTTGCCAATTAATATATAAGTTATATATTTAAGTTAAATTCTTTAGAAAAGAAAATTTTTTTGGATAACATCCTTTTTTGCTAAATTACCTATACCATGGGATACCATGATAGAAAAGAAATATAATAGTTTAAGAGCAGGAGCTCCACATAATACCGGAATGTTAAAAAAGGCTTGTATGGAAACAGTAAAGAAAACTTGTCAATTACATAAGGCAAATAAATATCTTAATAAACATATCCATAAATCAGACATAAAAGTAACCTGTTGTCCTAAATACGATGATGAAATCAATTACCAATTTGGTTGTCCTCCAATCTACGGGTATAATAAACCCTATAAACCATATAAAATGAAATACTCTAAACATCATAAAAATAAATATAAGTTTAAACCAAAATATAAAAAGAAAAGATACAAAATATCAAAAAGAAGATGGAAACCGGAATATAAACAGGACTATAAAAAATCAAAAAAATACAAAAAAAGAAAATTTATCAAAAATAATAAAATAGAATATAAGAAAGGTTGCAAATGCTTTAAATGTGATAAAGAAGGACATTATGCATACGAATGTCCTACAAATATAAAAAACAGTATGTATTGATGATTTAGAAACATATGATATTCACTTAGGGACCATAGAAGAGATTCCTAGTGATAACTCTACAATATATGAAGTAGAATCTATATATGAAGAAAGTTCTTCTGAATCCTCTGAAGAAGAAGAAAATTTCGGTATAAATATGATAACTCTAAACAAAACATATCATTTTGTTCAAATCATACTTTTATCTAAAACTGTAATATTACCTAAAAGAGAATCTTTAAAACTTCCAGGGCATATACTATATGCTAGTAAGAATTATAGCTTACAAAGGTATCAGACTACAGAAATATATTTAGACTTAATTATAAAAATACCATATGGATATTATGGGGAAATCCAAAATCTAAGATATCATACTATACGAAATATTTTTATTACTTATGGATTAATTGAATCCATGACAGATCAAAATACATGTATAAACATGAAAAGTACTAGTCTAGATAATCAGCCATACCAAATACCTGCAGGAACTCCATTGGCATACTTATTATACATAAATATGAAGATCTACCTTTCTAAAAGTATAATCAAATCCACTACTATCTACATCTCCACTTTTAAGTCCTGAAATAACACAAGGACAAACTTCTAAAGAAGCTACATATGAATACAAAATATATATGAACAGATTAACAGAAATAGAACCTCAGGAAATACACAATGAAAGCTTAGATCATAGCCAAGGGGAACAATACGAAATTACTGATGAAGATGTTGAAAGATTAAAACTTTCAATACCTCATGAAAACAAAAGGAGGTATATAATTCTCAATCTAGATTTAAATCATTATGGTCAAGTAACAATACCTACATATTTGAAAGAATGCAAGGAAATATAGAGTTAAAAGGAGGTGAAGATTTTACTTTTATAAAAATACTAAATACTACACAAATCGAAAAATTTAAACAAAATTATCCTAAGAAAAAATATTTACATATAGGATTAATTCAAATAAAGATAACTGGTCTATTCAGATCTGGAATAGACACTCCTATCATGATAATATGCTGTGATGAAAGAATAATAAATAATCCTTTAAACAGCATATTAGGAGGAGCAAAATCTAATCTAGTGTACGCCCGAAAATTGAATCTTTGATTCCATTGCAAAATTATTTGATTACAACGAAGATTTGAGATTACAAAAATTCCGAGGAATTACAAGAACGGGAATATTAATAGATTCCCTTTTTTATGTGGGTTCGGGTGGCAGTGGAGTCTTGCTGCTGCCTCCGTTGACCGTCCGACTGGAAGAGATGGCTCTGCTCCGCTTCTCAATTTCCAGAGCTCGCCCAAAATCTCCCCAAAGTCCAAGAATCCCCCCTGTCCAAAAGTCCCCTCTCCGGTTAAATTTCTGCATTTTATAGACCGAAGAGACTTGAAATCCGGCTCGATTCCTCCTGAAAAAGCGGATCACGGCATATCAGGAAAATAAAATAGGAAATAAAACAACGGAAAACAACGAAAAACAACCCGCGGGTGGCAACCCGCGGGATCGCCCCAGCGGGTTGCCACCCGCGGGTGGCAACCCGCGGGGGCTCCCGCGGGTTGCAACCCGCGGGAATTCTCCCGCGGGTTGCTTCCCGCGGGGGTTCCCGCGGGTTGCAACCCGCGGGTGCTCCCGCGGGTTGCTTCCCGCGGGGGTTCCCGCGGGTTGCAACCCGCGGGTGTGCCCACTTAGCAAATTTAGGTTTTTTTTTTTTTTTGGTATCTACATAACCCCCTCCAAAGTTTTTGAAGTTCTGTATTGAACCGTACTGAATTTCGAAATACTTTGGATTTTTTTAATTTTGGTTATAGACCTTTTAAAAGATTTGGTCGATAGGAATAACTGTTAATATATTTATTTATTCCATAACAAGCAGAGCTATGATTTTAACGTACTCATTAGAGGACAAGCAGAGTTATAATGTTAACGTGCTTATTTTAGGTCAAGCAGAGGTATAATATTAACGTGCTTATTTTAATCCTAACCGTTCAGTGACATCTAGTATGACGAATCAGGAAAAGACAGAGGTGACATTAAACGTGTCTTGGAGCTTAATCTATTCAGAGGATCTGGTCGTGATAGGGACAAGCTGACTGAACAGAGATGATGGTTAACGTATTTAGTTTTGGAATCGGACTATCAGAGGTAACTGTTAACTTGATAGGGAGATGATTTTCGTCAGAGGTGATTTTTAACTTAACGATATCAAAAGCACGTTCATCAGAGGTTGTAATGTTGGACTTGATGAAGTGTGAATTTTCTTTTCTGTCAGAGGTGAAATCTTAACGTGACAGGGGATCGATTTAATTAGGATTTTATCTCTTTTGATTTCGAATTTTAATGTCAGAGGTATGATTTTAACTTGAAAATATTTTGGAGTGTCACTTGTTCTGCTAGAGAAAAATGACAAGAAAAGTTTTGCTGTCAGAGGTGAAATCTTAACGTGACAGGAGATTTATCTGATTAGGATTTTTAGCAAACCCCCAGCTATCAACGGGTTTGATTAGCCTTTACCAACTACCGTTTGAGTCAGGCTAGCCATGCTATTCCCCTCAGCATGGTGAGTTGTCAAGGATTTCGTTTGGGTTTAAATACCAAACTTTTCCTCTTCCCTTTGCCTTAGCAGCTTAGGGCAGTGATGTATTCTTATATTCGGATAAGAATACTGTTGTGACAGATTTGTCGTGGGATTTTTAGCAAACCCCCAGCTATCAACGGGTTTGATTTTGCCTGTACCAACTACCGTTTGAGTTTGGCTAGCCATGCTATTCTCCTCAGCATGGTGAGTTGTCGAGGATTTCATTTGGGCTTAAATGCCAAACTTTTCCTCTTCCCTTTGCCTTAGCGGCGCTGGGTGATTCATGCTTTTTTACCCCCAGCATGGTGGGGTTGGCGAGAAATTTATTCTCTTCCCGTAGCCTTGTCGACGTTGGGTAATTCGTGCTTTTTACCACCAGCATGGTGGGGTTGGCGAGAATTTTATTCTCTTCCCGTAGCCTTGTCGGCGTTGGGTAATTCGTGCTTTTTACCCCCAGCATGGTGGGGTTGGCGAGAATTTTATTCTCTCCCCGTAGCCTTGTCAGCGTTGGGTAATTCATACTTATTACCCCCAGTATGATGGGGTTGGCGAGAAATTTATTCTCTTCCCGTAGCCTTGTCGGCGTTGGGCAGTTCATACTTATTACCCCCAGTATGATGGGGTTGGCGAGAAATTTATTCTCTTCCCGTAGCCTTGTCGGCGTTGGGTGATTCATTTTTTTTTTTTTTTTTTGATGTTTTTTTTTTTTCTTTTTTTTTCTTCTTTTATATATATATATATATATATATATATATATATATATATATATATATATATATATATATATATATATATATATATATATATATATATATATATATATATGGGGGTTTAAATTAACCACCTAGAGCCCATTTTTTGGGAATTGTTGTGAGCCCAAGTGGTACCTTTAGACCTCACACATTAAATGTGTCGGAGTTAGCTCTAACTCCTTTTTTGTTCAGCTTTGAGCTGAACTGCTCCAGCGTCAATCAACGCTTGAATTTTATCTTTTAAGATAAAACAATTTTTTGTGGGGTGACCTACAATCCGATGGTACAGGCAGTAATTCGGATCGTTAGTTTTCCCTACTTCTTCAGGTCTCTTGCTCTCCGGCAATTTAAGCATCTTGCGTTTGCTGAGCAGATTGAACATAGTAGCAGTATGTTCATCCTTGAACGAATACTGCTTTTGAAGTCTGGGCGACTTTGCTGTGTTGCTTGTAGTTGGCCATGGTTTCTGCTTTAGTGTACTTTCTACCGCCATTGCCGTTATGTCTTTCCCTTTTGAACGGAAAAAATGAAATGGAGATTCGTTTGCACCGTCTCCGGTTGCAGACTGTTACATTTCGAGACGTCGAA
Organism: Dracaena cambodiana; assembly: GCA_036321105.1. Lineage (NCBI taxonomy): Eukaryota > Viridiplantae > Streptophyta > Magnoliopsida > Asparagales > Asparagaceae > Dracaena > Dracaena cambodiana. The sequence continues at coordinate 35,991,760 of JAYEPQ010000004.1, forward strand.
GTATTTCTTCGGCCTGTTCGCCCTGCTTAAGCAGATCCTTCCATGACTTGGATTCGACCGAACCCATCTTGTCTAAAATATCGGTCAACAAGTTATGTCTGCAGGTTTCCACAAGCGTATCCTGCATCATGCCATGTGGGCATCGAACGGAAAGTTCTCGAAACCGCTCGACATAAGTTTTGACCGTTTCGCCTTCTTCTTGCTTCGCTACTAGCAAAGATAATATGGAGACTTCTGTATCATCTTCAAAGAATCGGGCTAGGAACTCACGTTCTACATCAGCCCAAGATTTAATTGTTCCCTGGAGAAGTTGCATAAACCAGGTAAATGCGGGCCCCCGTAAAGTACTCGCAAATATCCTAGTCATAGTTGGATCATTCCCCATGAGATGTCCTGTCTGTGAGAGGAAATAGAAGATGTGTTGCTGCGGCGAACCTTTACCGTCGAATGATTGAAAATTCAACGGTTTATATTTTGCAGGATAGGGTACGGTCTCCCATTCTATGGGATATGGACGGACTACCCCCACCTCTTGTAGCTTTTTGCGATGAAGAAGAGCTTGTAATTGGTTCTCCATCTTCTCTATTTTCTCTGCGTGAGGATTGAGGATAACTTTCACTTCCTCTTCCTCTCTTGAATGAGGAGGCACTTCTTCATCTTCGTCTTCGCTGTCTTCATTTATTTGGACAGGCCGTTTTCCTTTCTGCCGACTAGAAATGGACGGCGATGATTGGTTCTTTCTAGTTTGAGCCAGCAACTCAATCAAAAATTGTTTCATTTCTTCTATGGTCTCCTCGTGCTGTTCGAGACGTTTTTCTTGTCTCTCAAGCCTTTCAGAGACTTCTTCTAGAAGCGTGCCCTCTGGTTCGATAGAAACTCTTTTTGACCCTGGAGTAATTTCCTTATCCGAAAGGTTGTTTCCGACCACCTTTTTGCCTTTATTAACCATATTTGATGAGGCAACAGGTAGATCGGTTCCAGAGCACACCCTCTTTATTGTCCGTATTCCTTTGGATTCGGTGATCCGCTCAAAAACGGACCGTCTCGGATGGCACTCGCAGTTTGATAGAACAGTTGAGATTAACTGTTCGCATTGGTATTGAGGAGTATTCTGTGCAGAGTTCTTCTTCCAATTGAGATATTCTCTCAAGTCTTGAGATACTTCTTTATCCCTATTTGCAACCGACGCCGCTTGCGTTGCAAACTTGGTTCATAATACTGGAGAGTTTGCAATATTTCGGGGCTGAGCTCTTTTCCAGCATTAGATTGTTCTCCAACTCTTTTGCGGATTCTTCTGGAGTGTGTGCTGGCCTGCGCAGTTGTACGGGCCTCGTACGCATCTGACTTGTTCTTCGGGATTTGGAGGATTCTATCATGAATATGTTCATCCGAAGAGAAATTTGAAGACCTATCCTCAGGTGAGTTCATGAGCACATCCTTATATTTGTTTGTAGAGGAACGGGATGGTGCACCTGAGAGGGTAACCAAAAAGTTAGATGTGCGCTGTGTGCTCACGGCGCGTGTGCCCGAATAGACACCAGAATCAACCCTTGATTTTTCCTGCGGAGTGCAACCCACGGGTTGCAACTTGCGGTGTGCAACCCGCGGTTGGAACCGCGGGTTTGCACCCGCGGTTACAACCGCGGGGTTGCCCCCGTGCGGTGCAACCCGCAGTTCTTGTACGCCCGAAAATTGAATATTTGATTCCATTGCAAAATTATTTGATTACAACGAAGATTTGAGATTACAAAAATTCCGAATAATTACAAGAACGGGAATATTAGTTTATTCCCTTTTTTTATGTGGGTTCGGGTGGCGGTGGAGTCTCGCTGCTGCCTCCGTTGACCGTCCGACTGGAAGAGATGGCTCTGCTCCGCTTCTCAATTTCCAGAGCTCGCCCAAAATCTCCCCAAAGTCCAAGAATCCCCCCTGTCCAAAAGTCCCCTCTCCGGTTAAATTTCTGCATTTTATAGACCGAAGAGACTTGAAATCCGGCTCGATTCCTCCTGAAAAAGCGGATCACGGCATATTAGGAAAATAAAATAGGAAATAAAACAACGGAAAACAACGAAAAACAACCCGCGGGTGGCAACCCGCGGGATCGCCCCCGCGGGTTCCCACCCGCAGGAATCCTCCCGCGGGTGGCAACCCGCGGGGGCTCCCGCGGGTTGCAACCCGCAGGAATTCTCCCGCGGGTTGCTTCCCGCGGGGGTTCCCGCAGGTTGCAACCCGCGGGTGCGCCCGCGGGTTGCTTCCCGCGGGGGTTCCCGTGGGTTGCAACCCGCGGGTGTGCCTACTTAGCAAATTTAGGTTTTTTTTTTTTTTTTTTTTTTTTTTGGTATCTACATCTAGCAAATAGAATATTCGGAGTAAATATACATCCAGACTTTTGTATTAGTTTAAATGATAAAAATATAGAGAAAGCGTGCACTTTATCTATAAATCTAAAAGGAATAGAGATGTTACCTGGATAAAAAATATTGGTAAATACAATGGAAACATTGTTTAGCTTTAAATGAGACATCTACTTTTCGATCAGTTACGCCTACACAATTTATTAAATTATATGAAATAGGAAATGGTAAAGTTATACATCCTAAATTAGTAGACATTAAACATCTCAGATGTGATAATGAAATGCAGGTTTTCTTAAAGACATTAAAACCAAAAATGCAACTTCCTGTAGAAACATTTATAGTTTCTGGTAATACAATTTCTACTACAATAATAAATCCAAATATACCTAGAAGTCTAAATACTACTGATTATAGAAATACACATCTACATCTAGAACCTAGTAGAGCTAGTACCTCTATAGAAACCAACATAGAAAATACACCTATAGAAGGTAGAACATAAAAAATCCTAGATCAACAAAAAAGATTACAAGAACAAAATATTGTACGATTGCCATCATCTTCAACATATGTTGGACCTTAAGGTAAAATCTCAATTACATATTTATATCCCTCTAACCGTACAATTCTCAGATATTAAAACAGAATTTACAATCTATTCTTTACTAGATTCTGGAGTTGAAACCAGTCTTATACAAAATAATTTCATACCCCAGCAATATTGGACCCCTTTAGATAAACAGGCGAAATTACAAAACTTTATGGGTCGACTAGTGCATATTACCCACAAAACACGAATTTCAGTTACATTTCCAGATATTCATAATCAAGAACATCACTATACCTTTGAATTTGCTTTATTACCTAAAGAACTCGACATTGATTGTCTTCTAGGCATGAATAATCTACGTCATTATGCCCCCTTTAATACCCATTACTTCACCTTTGATAATCATTCCATACCTCGGGTTCCTTTTCCTATGGCATTAGCTCCATATTTTACGCCAGCCCAGCGTGGTGAATCTCTAAATTCATCAAACTTCTACCCAAACTTTTTATACCTATCCAATCGCTCTTGCATCGGATACTGAACGAATTATCCATAGTATGCTAGAACCTTTATATTCAAATAATCCTTTACTACATTTCGAAAAGTCCCCTAGATACTATTCTATAGAGTTACTTGATCAATACAAAGACAATAAAATACGTGTAAATAGCATAATGGTATCTCCTATAGATAAAAAAGAATTTGCTGAGCAAATAAACGAACTATTAGAACTAAAATTAATACAATCTAGTGTAAGCCCCCATTCTTCTCCTGCTTTCATGGTAAGAAACCATGCAGAGCAAAAAAGAGGAAAAGCTAGAATGGTGATAAATTACAGAAAACTCAATAGCTACACTAAATTCGATGGTTATTTTATACCCTCTGCAGAACAATTAGTCAAACAAGTTCAAGGAGCAAAATATTATAGTAAATTTGATGCTAGGTCAGGATTCTAGCAAATTAAACTTGCTAATAAAGAATCCATAGAGTTAACAGCATTTAGTTGTCCTCAAGGACATTATGAATGGAAAGTAATGCCTTTTGGTCTTAAGAATGCACCCCAAATATTCCAGAAATGGATGAATTCTATATTCAGACATTTATCTTTTGTAGTAGTTTATATTGATGATATACTAGTATTTTCAAAAACATTAGAAGAACACAAACAACATTTATTACAAGTTGCAAAATTATTATTAGAAAAAGGAATTATACTTAGCCCTAAAAAGATCAGTTTATTTAAAACAGAAGTCAAATTTTTGGGCAAATATATTAAAGAAGGATAAATAGAATTGCAACAACATATCTATACAAAATTAAGAGAACTTCCTAAGACCTTTAAGACCTTAAAACAATTACAAAGCTTTCTTGGGTTACTCAACTATGGTAGAATATTTATACCACATTTATCTGAGCTTGTACAAAATTTACAAGAAAAATTAAAACAGGTACAATCAAAATATAAATGTGAAACTGGTGAACAACCAAGAAAATGGAATACTGAAAAAATATCGATTCAATTATCTTCTATAGAAGAAGAGGAAATTGAGAAAATAAAAAGATTAGTAACTTAACAAAATATTCTTTATTTTCCACAAGAATCTGAATTATTAACACTACAGACAGATGCTTCTGATCTGTTTTGGGCTGGAGTCTTAATAGCAAAATAAAAAGAAATTGTAGCATATACATCTGGAAAATTTTCCAAACCACAACAAAACTATTCCACTTATGATAAAGAATTATTAGCCATTAAGCTTTCTATTAAAAGCCTAAAAATATATTTATTATATCAAAATTTTATAATAGAAATAGATAATAAAGCAGTAGCCCAATTTCTTAAGAAAAGAACTATAAATAATCCAGAAGAAAATCTTCGGAGAGTAAGAATTTCTTTATATTTGGAAATTTATCAATATGATGTTAATTATATTCCCGGTTACACTAACTATCTTGCAGATCTTTTATCCCGTCCTGACAATGGATGAAGATCGCCTTAAACGGCTCCAGTCTATAGCTGAACAAGCCAAATGGACCACTATCTCCAACAACGAGAAGACCCATCTACAAGGGAGCAATACAAAGGAAGAGAAGAAGAAGACACCTGAAAAGGGAGAAAGCTCAAACACCCTGGAGACAGGAGTACACTCTACAACATCCACCCTAACAACGGGAGAGAAGCAATTTCCACCATCGGGAATGACAGTCTTACCAGTACAAACACCAACACCGTCCTACAGCAATGTTGCCGCAGCCCAGAGGAGAATACAATCAACAAAGCCCACAGCAGCCGCCGTAGTTCGAGACTGGTATAATCTCGAGCTCAGAAATTCTAATCCAAATATCTATGAAAGACTGAATGGATGCTACCGCACCATCCAGTCAAATGACTTTGCTTCATCAAAATATTGGCTATCCCAGATAGAATAGATGGTTCTATCTATGTTCTCCCATTATACACAAGAGAAGACTGAAAAGCAAGCTATCGTTAAAGCCACTACAGATCTCTGCAGCTTTACCCTTATAGCACAAAGCTCTGATTTGACTCAGAGAATGAGTACCTAGTTCCAAGGTATGTCTCAGGATCAGCAATACCTGAGGGAAATTGTTCAAGACCTGGAAATAACTGACCAGGTATATCATCCTTTACCTGAGTTTTACAAGCTTCTTGATTTATGCAAAATTGAAAATGAAAACGCCAAGCAATTGGAGGCCGAGCTCACAGTCCATAAGATGATAGGCCTCAATCAGCAGAATATGATTGGAGATGCCCAGCTGAAGAATTTCTTCCAACAGCTAGAGGCCACTGATATAGTAACAATATTACAACAACATGAATTGATATTGAACAAGAATACTTCACCTCGAATTATCACTTGTTTCCAAGACATTGCCACTTGCAGGAAGGCCCTACAGTTAGGCCTTGTTCATGAAGTTTTTGTTAATTCCTCTCACCCTGAAGAATACCAGGATCTTCTTCCATCCATCTGTACCAAGAGCATCAAAGCTTATGCCTCAAGATATCAGACTAGTTTCTTCTTCCGTATATGGAGTACATGGGAAGAAAGGAAATATTTCAAAATTCATAACTCTGTACAGCTATGGGAACTCCACAGCCAGAACTATGCTCCGTCACCTGCCTGTGAAAAATTTCCAGTCCTGGATATAGAAGCAGAAAAAAAAAAGTTGCTAGAGAGTTTTTTGACGAGGCATACAATAAGGCCATACCTGTGCTCATTCTATAAAAATAGAAAACAACATTCTACTTTATGATTATATTGGAGCTTTCGAGCACTCAGAAGTCCGGATTCCAAAAGCCCTTAAATTCTTATCATCTCTTCAGCTTGGAAAAATCAGTTCCAGAGCCAAAGATGAATTCTATGCAGATTTGGAAAAGATGGAGGATGACGATCTCGGAGGAGAAGATGATCATCAACCAAATGACATCAGAGAAGAAATGGACAAGGAAGCTCTTCATAATATCATGCAAGATTAAGCGTGGTGGGACCATGCTTATCAAGATTCAACCTCATCCGAAATGCACTCCTTCGACCGACACCAGCACATGGTCCACCACAAGATTCCTCCTTATCCCCAGAAAGAAAGCCAGCTCACCGACAACACTTTTTAAATTATTGTACTACGAACTTTTCTGTAGCAATTATTTTACCTTTTTCCTGTAGCAATAATTCTACTTTTTACTGTTAAACGATTCCTTCTTATCAGAAAGGAATCTTACTGTAACCAGAGGATGGCTATAAATAAACTTATCAGAAGGTGAGGAGGCATCGAGTTTTCGAGCCCTTCCGATCCCTTTTCTCTTTCATCGAGCCCTCTTTTAAAGTTTTAGAATTTCTTTGAGTGATTTTTTGTAAATAATTAGAGCTGCGAAGTCTGTTCCGAGTAGCTAGATGTGACAAATAAGGCTTGGTTCTTGAATGGAATACTGAGATGAGGTTTCTAACAAGCTAGGCTCTATTAGAATGGATTCCACCGATAAGTTCGGGATAAGGGGCATGCAGAATATTTTTCCCTCTAGGACCCTCCTTATGAGCGAAGGGATTCAAAAAAGCATCCCGCAGCCTTAGCCTCTTCTCAATGGAGTATAGATGGCTCTCCCCCTACAGCTTCTGGTGCAATTCGAGGGGGCCTTCATGCTGCACCCTTATACTAGCTTGAATTTCTCTTGCTTGCCACAATCCTATGTCTGATAAAGTTAGACCAACCAATACTAGCAGGGACTCATTCCCCGCTTGCTTATACTTGCGAGGTTATGTATTGAGTGGTATTAGTGGTATAGATTAATTGGTGTCAGCTCTACGATTGACACAACCTAAAGTAGGACGTGGCATCGCGCTTCTTAGTGTTTTGACACACTTTGGAGAAGATTCTACAGTTACGACCATAAACTTGTTACCTATCACACACAATAAGGAGGCTCAGAAAACTAAACAACTAAATAAACTTAGCCATATCCTTCATTTTAGTACTTTTGCTCCCTTCAACACATCCCTCGACTCAACTTGGTAACTTTCTCTTATCCATTCTTATCCCAGTCTTTGAACATGAAATTAATCAGAGAAAGAAAGGCCTACCCGATACTTTCAATCTTCGTGTTCTCTTGTCTCCGCAAGAAGGAGATGAAAATCACTGGAATGAAAATCCAGCACTATACTTACACTCTGCAGGCACTACCAGAGAAATTTTCACTCTAAAAGGAGCCTTTGAGGAGAGAAAACCCCTCCGAATGAGAGAAGGATTATTGAAAGCTATCGTCCTTTCTCTTTTTTTAGAATGAGAAGTTGCACTTGGATAGGCCAGAAGCGAGTATACCACCATCCGTCGACGGAAGGAAAGATTCGCTTATAGCAGATACTTCATCCAAGACCAATGCAAGTAGAACTTGACACAGTGCTATAAGGAACAAAGAAAAAAAGCAAAGCAAGAGAGCCCTTTCTCGTTCTGGTAAGGTAAGGGATAGGGTTTTCATACTCATTTTTTGAAAAACTATAATTCATAAGGGAGCGTCGAGTGTTAAGTTTTGTGCATCAAACTAATTTATCCTAAGGGTTTGGGTCAGGCTTTGTTTTGAGAGAAAGAAACTATCTTAATGCCGCAAGAATAGGTTTTGCAAGTGAAAGTGCTGTGAGTCAGGATTATGCATAATATAGAGTAATCCTTTGACAGGCCAATGTTACTAAGTAAAAACAAGAGATAGGTGAAATCTAATACCTTTTTAAGGAGACTCTGTTCCTATTTGTCCAAAGAGGGCATTCACAGCCTATTCGATAGCATTTGTCCTATTCGGGGATATCCTTACTGCAGATTCGTTCACAATGCTTATTCTCCTAAGAGCGGACTAAATGTCCTTTCCTGTGGCATTTGGCATTCAAAAGGAGGAATTGCACAACTAGAATAAGAGGGTGGACATTCATGCCCCGAATAGGCTCTTTTCGAAGTAAATAGGTCCTTCCTCCTGTGATGGGATAGGCTCTGAGATGGATATGGACAGAAAAGGTTGCACCTTAGAGAAAGTAGCTAGTTTTGTCCTCGTTGGGGTTAGGGAAGGACCTGATTGCCCTTTTTTGCCTTACTTTTTGTCACTTGATTACCTTCTTTACTTTCTTTTATTTCCTTTTGGGGATTACATGATTACGCTACCGCCTCTTATGGAAAAGGAATTGATAGACCAATGTGAGAATACCATGACATAGTTTCTAAGACGAGTAGGAGGAAGAATCAATAGTTAGTTGATAGCATTCACAGGGCGTAGCCAAATCCTAATTAATATGGAATTCCCTAAACAGTCGTAAGTCCGACAATTGGTCTTTATAGCCTTTCGAAATAGAAAAGGCAGTTAGGTAAGTTTATAAAGAGACTAGGCTCGTCAGCCTTTAGGAATCCATGCAAGAACACCTCTCTTAAAGTAGGAAAGCAAGATCTCCTGTGCCTCAGCTAGTGAATAGCATTCCATGTATAAGTTCCGTTCCCATGGAGTTAAATTAGGCATTCATTGAAAAATGAATCTTAGATGTCCATCCATCCCATTCTATGGCATCTTATCTTATTCTATTTCATTTGCTTCTGTCTTGAACCTTCCACCCAGAGTTTCTTCTTCTTCAATTGCAAAGGGAAGAGAAGATTCTAGCACAGCAGATTCTGGGTATGTCCTACTATTGGCTTTTAGGTAAGTGACGGGCTATTATCCCACGGATTGGTAATACACATCTAATAATCTGGAAAAAATGAGAAAGATTAGTCAGATCAGGGGGAAGCTGGTGCTATAGCTGTTGTTCAAGAATAACGTTTGTTCAATCAGACACTCTTGCTTAAAAAACTGTCGTAACTAGTGCTTCCTATTGATGCGACGATAACTCGATATAGAATATCTTAAGATAAGAAAGAAAGTTGCCTAGCGCAGATAAAAGGAATGCTGAAAGGCTATCCAAGTTCACATGCGTAGTTGCGTGTACTTCATGCTGCCCATCTCCATTGCTATGATAGCCTCTCAATCTACTTGAGAAAGTGGTCTTTGTGGGCACAGATGCCTTCTTTGAATAAGGCTTCCATTAAAACAAGATGAGACTCAAGCGGAATTCTAGTAAAATGGTAACATCCTAAGTGCTGTATCTGTGCCTATAAGTACGGGAGCTTTAAGAATCATCTTTCCGAAGTAATCAGACGCAATAAGACACATAGCAGTTTGAAGTGGCGTTACGGTTCATCATAACAATTATTCTATGTATGATGCTTTTTTGTTTGTATACATCTATCTTGATAGTTCCTCTACTCCATTCTTTCGGAATGGTATATGGGCTTTTCTCAAGCAATCCCTTATGACTCCACCTTTGTTCTTGTGCAAAAGCGTCCTCCTTTTCCTCTTTGGGGAGCTCACTAAGGCAAGAGGTTTTGCACCCCATTTGTATTTATCTGCGATCATGTCTAGCCAGGCTGTTCATCAGGAGCTGCTATCTATGACCAAGCACTAAGAACTCTTCATTTTCTGGTAATATAATCTATATAAAGTCAGTGTTGGGGTTGTTAGGCTACACCTAGGATCTGCCTTCTTTGTACTTAGAGGTGCGATAAGGTGCTAACAAAGAACCCCAGTTTCTACGATAAGATATATTCCTAAAAGGGTAGTCTACGAGTTTCTGCTCTTGACCTCGACCCCAAGGCAAGACGAATCGACCGCACCTAGGCCTTCTTCTCCTAATTAGGTAAGTCTGGCTACTGATTAGCAAGATTCGCAGGGGAAGCGAAGTCACTAACTAGTCTTCATGATCTTGTAAGATGCACACACTCTCAGATGTGCTTTAGGATTCAATGATGAGCTAACGGTGAGAAAGTTTTTCTTATTTATTGAGGGCTTGAGGAAGGAATGGGAGATGGGCTGACCTCTATTCATCCAATATCTTCTACATAGTGGAAGCGGCAATGCATATATAGGAAGATAGGCAGTAGCTTTTTATCTCTCCTAATTGTCCTGGTAGAATAGAAAGATTAGAATGCTAGAGAATAGTCCTGGTAGAATGAAGATTAGAATGCCCTTACATTCACTCACTCCTACTAGAGAGAGGATAGAAGGTGGTATGCTAGCTATATATTACTTGACTGACTACATGAGGGATCAATCTAAAAGAAAGAAGTCAAAGTTCTAGTACTGCTATAAAAAAGAGAGACCCTAAGGACTAAGTCAATTCATTCCTAAAGGCAGGAGAAAGATGGCTACATATAATGCATTCTAATGGGAGCTAATCCTAGTATTGAGTGATAGAAAGAGAGAATGATGATATGTTAGATATATACAGACAAGAATGCACATCGTCCAGTAGATAAGATAGGACTACTAACTGCTAGGATAGGAGATGTCAATCCATAGAAAATAGAAGCTAGAAAGGATAGAATGACTTATCCTAGCTACCTAAACCAATACTAACTACAGGAGGAAGAAAGAGAGGGAGAGATAGAAGGGATCCTAATGCATTCTCTAGTGATATTCACCTAGAGACAATACTATGTCACAAGATCAAAAAAGAATCAAAGAAAAAAAATCAGTCTGATAGATAGGAGAAAGAGGAGACAAAAAAGTGTCTAGAGCAAGTAGAGGAAACTATTAGATATTACCCTCGTACCTCTTGCAAGGAGGGATGCACGTAAGGTCTTCGTTGTTCTTCATTCTTGCTTTTCTCCCTTCAGTCGGCGAATAGTTGCTCGTAGGTTAGCAAGGTGATGGGTGGGATGGGACTGCCCTAGTGGTGTGGAGACATATTCTGTAGATAGCTCATGTCAGTGTTTGGCAAGTCATTTAGCCATCCGTTTCGAAGCACGCAACGGCCAGTTGCAGGAGAGCGTCTGCTCCAGTACAAAGCTTTATTCACAAGCTTACTATTTATTCACACTAAAGAGTTTTTAGAAGCAGATCAGAGGAGATAAAAAAAAGAAGATCGGAAAGGCTCTCTGCCTCCTCCCTTCATCTGAAGTCTTTATTTATAGAGTTTTCTTTTACAATAAGTTCCCTTTCTGATGAGGAGGAATCTCTATACAGCTGTTAAAGTTACAAGAGACAGAAAGTGTACAGAAAGAAGGACTGCATTATTGTCCTTTGTACAGAAAAAAGGACTACATTATTGTCCTCTATAGGGTCCCACCTTTACTGATTGATGTCCTTCTGTCGGCTGAGAGGATAAGGAGGAATCTTTGGCTGAGTGGATGCTGAGTGGAATGGGCCCACAATGCTTTTAGTCTTGCATGATGCTCTGTAGAGCATCTTCATCAAAGGCTGCATCTGGGTCATGATTGTCTGGGTCGTGGTTGTCTTCTCCACCAAGGTCTTCATCTTCAGTTCTCTCTAGATCTTCATAGAATTCTTCTTTAGCTTTGGAACCGATCTTGCCCAATTGAGTGGAGTTTAAGAAGGACAAAACTTTGAGGGTTTTGCTTTCTACTGGTTCATATGCTCCAACAAAATCATAAAATAGAATATTATCTTCTATTTTAATAGAATGGGCTCCAGAGATGACCTTAGTATATGCTTCATCAAAGAATTCTTTGACTTCCTTTTTAGTTTCTTCTTCCAGATCAAGGACAGGCAGAGTTTCACATGTAGGAGAAGGAATGTAGTTGAAATTGTGAAGCTCCCATAGTTGATAAGAAGGAAAAACTTTGAGATATTTTCTTTCTTCCCAAGTGTTCCAGATGCGGAAGAAGAATGTTGTTTGATACCATGTAGTGTAAGCTTTGATGACTTTCAGACAGATGGCTGGTATAACTTCTTGGAACTCTTCAGGGTGAGAGGAGTTCACGAAGAGCTCATGAACTAGACCAAGCTTAATAGCCTTGCCACAATTTGGAATTTCCTGGAAGCCCGTAATAATTCTTGGAGAATTATTTTTGTTGTAGATGAGCTTATGCTGTTGAAGGATAGAATTGACATCTGTGGCTTCCAATTGTCTAAAAAAATCCCTTAGTTGTTCATCAGGGATCATGCTCTGTTGATTTAGGCCGATCATCTTATGAACTGTGATTTCGGCTTCTAACTGTCTGGTCTTTTCTGTCTGTATTTTGCAGAGATCTAGAAGTTTATAAAACTCAGGTAAAGGATGATATACCTGATCAGAGATCTCTAAGTCTTGAATTATATTTCTCAAGAATGTCTGGTCTTGCGAAGAGCCTTGGAACCAAGTTCCCTTTCTCTGCTCTAGATCTGAACTTTGAGCAGTGAGAGTGTAGTTGCATAGATCAGAAACCGTCTTTGAGATGTTTTGTTTCTCTGTCTTTTCTTGCAAGTAATGGTTATACATAGAGAGCACCATTTGCTCAATCTGAGATAACCAGTATTTGGAAGAATGGAAGTCATTGGATTGAATGGCGCGGTAGCATCCATTCAATTTCTCATATATATTTGGATTGGATGTCTTGAGATCAGTATTGTACCAATCTCTGACAACTGCAGCTGCAGTGGGTCTTGAAGCTTGTCCCGTCTGAACCCTCCTTTGAGCTGAAGTGATGTTGCTATAAGTTGGAGTAGAGTTGTGGGTTGGAAGAACTGTCATTCCCGGAGGAGGGAATGGCCTAGCCTCGGTAGAGGTGGTAGTGGTGTTGGTGCCGGTTTCTCGGGTTGATGTATGGCCTCCAGTTTCCTGGGTTGTTTTACTGCTTTCACCCTTTTCAGGGGTCTTCTTTTGGTTGCTTCCTCCAGTTTGTGGCGAGGTCTTTTTGTTTGCTCCAATAGTAGTCCACTTGACTTGTTCAGTCATGGACTTGAGCCTTTTCAGGCGCTCGTCGTCCATTGTCTGGACGCGTTAATAAATCTGCAAGGACATTAGTGTAACCAGGAATATATTTAACATCATATTGATATATTTCAAGATATAGAGCAATTCTTATTCTCCTGATGTTTTCTTCAGGATTATTAATCGTTCGTTTTTTCAAAAACTGAGATACTGCTTTGTTATCTGTTTCGATTACGAACTGCCTATTAAGTAAATATATTTTTAGGCTTTTTATAGCTAGTTTAATAGCTATCAATTCTTTATCATAAGTGGAATAGTGTTGTTGGGGTTTATTGAATTTTCCAGAAGTATAGGCAATAATTTCTTTTTGTTTAGCAATTAGAACCCCCGCCCAGAATAGGTCCGAAGCATCTGTTTGGAGTGTTACTAACTCTTCATCTTTAGGAAAATATAGTATGGTTTGCTGGGTAATCAATTCTTTTACAATTTCTATTTCCTTTTCTTCCTTAGAAGTAAGATGAATTCCTATTTTATCTGTATTCCATTTTCTTGGTTGTTCACCATTTTCTATTTTATATTTAGACTGTTCTATAGTCAATTTTTCTTGTAAATTTTGGACTAGCTGGGATAGGTGAGGAATAAATTTCCTTCCATAATTTAAAAGTCCTAAAAAACTCTGTAATTGTTTTAGGGTTTTAAATATTTTAGGGAATTCTTTTATTTTAGAATATATATGTTGTTGTAATTCTATTTGGCCTTCTTTTATATATTTCCCAAGAAATTCTATTTCTCTTTTAAATAAATGTATTTTTGTTGGACTTAGGATAATTCCGTTATCGAGTAATAGTTTTACTACTTGCAGTAAATGTTGTTTATGCTCTTCTAAAGTAGTTGAAAAGACTAATATATCATCAACATATACTACTACGAATTGTAAGTGTCCAAATATAGAATTCATCCATTTTTGATATATTTGTGGAGCATTTTTTAGGCCAAATGGCATTACTAACCACTCATAGTGTCCCTGAGGGCAGCTAAAAGCAGTTAACTCTATAGATTCTTTGTTGGCTAATTTTATTTGCCAGAAGCCAGATTTAGCGTCAAATTTACTATAGTATTTTGATTCTTGTATTTGTTTTATTTTTTGCTCTGCAGCATGTATAAAATAGCCATCAAACTTTGTATAGCTATTTAATTTTCTGTACTTAATGACCATTCTAGCTTTTCCTCTTTTTTGTTCTGTATGGTTTCTAACGAGAAAAGCAGGAGAAGAATGTGGACTGCTGCTAGGTTGTATTAATTTGAGAGATAAAAGATCTTTGATTTGTACTGAAAATTCTCGTTTATCTGTAGGGGATACCATTATACTGTTTACTCGTACATTAGTATTTTTATATTGATCGAGTAGTGTTAGGGAGCAATATCTAGGTGCTCGATCAAAATGTAATAAGGGATTGTTTGAATATAATGGTTTGAGCATACTATGAATAACGTCTTCTGTATTAGAGAAGATTGTGAGAGGGTATGTATAAATTTGATGCTGGTATTGTTGTTGTGTAATAAGACTTTCACCACGCTGGGCTGGCGTGAATGAAGAAACTAAAGGAATGGGAAAAGGAACCCGGGGTATTTGATGGTTATCAAAGAGGAAGTATTGTGTATTGAAGGGGGCATAATGGCGTAGATTGTTCATGCCGACTAGACAATCGATATCGAAATCGATGGGTAGTAAGGCAAAGTCAAAAGTATAGTGATGAGGTGTGTTATGAATATCGGGAATAGAGATAGGGATTTTTGCTTTATGAGTGACAAGACCTGGTCTGCCCATAAAGTCTTGTAATTTAGCATGTTTTTCAAGAGGTAGCCAAAGCTGCGGAGGAACAAATTTTTCTTGTATAAGACTCGTTTCGGCTCCAAAATCAAGTAAAGTATGTAAAGTAAGACATGAATTATTAGGGAATAATAATGTCATGGGAATATATATATATGGAGTTGGGGTTTGGTATCAAGATCCAACATTTGATAGGCCAAACGAACTTGATGGAAGTCGTATAATGTGTTGGTCTTGTATCTGCTTTTGTTGATCAAGAATTCGTTGAGTTCGTCCTTCAAGAGGGGTATTTTCAAGATTTTCTAAAGTAGACATACTGGGTCTAGCTTGATCTAAATGAAAATTGGTATTCCTGTATTCGGAAGTACTAAGACTTCTTGGGATACTTGGATTTATGATCGTAGTAGAAATAGTATTCCCTGAAGCAATAAATGTTTCTATAGGGAGAAGTGTTTTCGGTTTTAAAGTCTTCAAAAATACTTGCATCTCGTTATCATATCTTAGATGTCTTGTATTAACTAATTTTGGTTGGATTATCTTACCGTTTCCAATCTCAAAGAGTTTAATAAATTGTGTTGGTGTGACTTATCTAAAGGTGGAAGTTTTGTTTAGGGCTAGACAATGTTCCCATTGAATGCCTAATACTTTGGATCCAGGGAGCATCTCTATTCCTTTGAGATTGATAGATAGTGTACAGGCCTTTTCTATATTCGTGTCATATAAGCATTTGCAAATACTGTGTAAAGCAGTTCTTCTAGACTCATGATTATTTAATGCTAATACTTCAGCAGGATATAATTTTTCGTATTGTGTTAGCCATCTTAACGGTATCCCTTGCCAATATCCGCAAGCTAGTATTACAAATTCTTTATGCGGAATTCCTTCTGGCATAAAGGTATTTGTTCCAACCATCAGCTGTTCCCAATTTACTATATAATCTCTTAACTCATTAGTTGGTATGTTATCTACATTAAATATTAATCCAGGGGTAGGATTTTGATGTCTCTTTCCTTGTTTATAGATATAGGAATCTACATAGCTTTCATTAGTATCTCTATGATACATAGTTTCCTCTGTAGTTTCAGAATGTGGTGGATTTTGTCTACCAGTAGAAATCATTTGGGTAGAAGATTCCCCACGTTCCATATTTATATTAAATAAATATTGCTCCTCGTTAGAGGGTATATTTTGTATATGATAGTCCTCGTTAGAGGGTATATTTTGTATATGATAGTCCTCGTTAGAGGGTATGTGGTATGATTCCTCAATGAAAGAGGACTTCTCGTTAGAGAGTATAGATAATTCATCAACATCATCATATAAACTTTCATCAAAAGAAGTTGCTACAAAAATATAACTTTCACTATCAGAAGAAGAGTTTTTTGAAAAATACTTTATAGATGCAGAGTTTTTTTCATAAAAATCAAAAATTTCTTTAGAATTAATTTTTCCTTCTATTTCTTCAGTTAATAGAGTTTTATATTGTAAATATTTTTGGTAATCAATCTCGTTAAATCTGTTTCTTTTAAACTTTTTGAAGACGTTTTCATCATTCGAACAGATCCAAGTCTTTCTTTTGAAGATAAAGAAAAGTTTGGAAAATTCAAAAAGGTTTGTAAAGTAGTTAATTTTTGAGAAACTAAATAGAGTTGATCACATAAATAATTAAGCAAACTATTTTGTTGTTCAGTAGTACCATTACAGGGAAGATGTATGCTATGTTCATGAGAATTTAGATTGAAAGGACATTCATAAGATTCAGGAAGAACTAAAGCTCTAGACATTTCTGTAAAGAGTTTTTTATAAACTTAGACACGTTATTTCCTTTCTTTCTTTAACTAGTTAGATAACAGTATCGTTTTGACCATATTCTCTCCGGCATATAACCTCTAAGGGTGGCTTTCTCCTTAGAGTTAGGCCGCAATAACTGAAGCATCCCTTCCGGATATAGTCAACCACAAGCACTATTACAAGCTTCAGAGAGATAGAGCACAGCCATGTTTCGTTTCCTACCTCATGGCGTAAGATACCATTATCTAATTGGCTAAAGAAATTAAGAAAATAACATGTCTAACAGGTTTAGCCAGCCATGGCTAAGTTAAGGATACTTACAAAAAAGAAGAAGGATACTGCACAAGGCTCTGATGCAAAGTCAAAAGTATAGTGATGAGGTGTGTTATGAATATCGGGAATAGAGATAGGGATTTTTGCTTTATGAGTGACAAGACCTGGTCTGCCCATAAAGTCTTGTAATTTAGCATGTTTTTCAAGAGGTAGCCAAAGCTGCGGAGGAACAAATTTTTCTTGTATAAGACTCGTTTCGGCTCCAAAATCAAGTAAAGTATGTAAAGTAAGACATGAATTATTAGGGAATAATAATGTCATGGGAATATATATATATGGAGTTGGGGTTTGGTATCAAGATCCAACATTTGATAGGCCAAACGAACTTGATGGAAGTCGTATAATGTGTTGGTCTTGTATCTGCTTTTGTTGATCAAGAATTCGTTGAGTTCGTCCTTCAAGAGGGGTATTTTCAAGATTTTCTAAAGTAGACATACTGGGTCTAGCTTGATCTAAATGAAAATTGGTATTCCTGTATTCGGAAGTACTAAGACTTCTTGGGATACTTGGATTTATGATCGTAGTAGAAATAGTATTCCCTGAAGCAATAAATGTTTCTATAGAGAGAAGTGTTTTCGGTTTTAAAGTCTTCAAAAATACTTGCATCTCGTTATCATATCTTAGATGTCTTGTATTAACTAATTTTGGTTGGATTATCTTACCGTTTCCAACCTCAAAGAGTTTAATAAATTGTGTTGGTGTGACTGATCTAAAGGTGGAAGTTTCGTTTAGGGCTAGGCAATGTTCCCATTGAATACCTAATACTTTGGATCCAGAGAGCATCTCTATTCCTTTGATATTGATAGATAGTGTACAGGCCTTTTCTATATTCGTGTCATATAAGCTGATACAAAAGTCAGGGTGTATATTTACTCCGAATATTCTATTTGCTAAATTGGATTTTGCACCTCCTAGTATGCTGTTTAGAGGGTTATTGATAATTCTCTCATCGCAACATATTATCATAATTGGTGTATCTATTCCTGATCTGAATAGACCAGTAATTTTTATCTGGATTAATCCAATATATAAATATTTCTTTTTCGGATATTTTTGTTTCAGATTTTCTATCTGATGGAGATTTAGTATTTTTATAGAAGTAAAATCTTCATCTCCTTTTAACTCTATATTACCTTGCATTCTTTCAAAAAGATATGTAGGTTTATTTATCCATAAGGATTTGAGTTTAGACTGAGGTTTATATACTTCGTCTTGTTTAGCATGTGGTATAGAAAGTTTTAATCTTTCAATATCTTCATCAGTTATTTCATAATGTTCACCTTGACTGTTATCAATACTTGTATTATGAATTTCTTGAGGTTGAGGTTTTACTTCTGACAAGGTATTCATATATACTCTGTATTCAAACATAGGTTCTTTAGAAGATTGTCTAGGAGTAAATTCTGGACTTAAAGGTGGGGAAGTTGAAAGTAAAATATCTTGTTCAACTTTAACCATTGCTAAATCCTCATATCTATGTATTATAAGTATTCCGATAGGGGTACCTATAGGAATTTGATAAGGATTATCATCCAAGCTTGTACTTTTCATTGTTATACTTATATTTTGATCAGTCATGGATTCTATTAATCCGTAGGTAATAAAAATATTTCTAAGAATGTCTTAGATTTTTTATTTCGCCGTAATAGCCGTATGGTATTCTTATAATCAGATCTAAGTATATTTCTATAGATTGATATCTTCGTAAACTATAGTTTTTGTTAGCATATAATATATGCCCTGGGAATTTTAATGATTCCCTTTTAGGTAATATAGTGGTTTTTGACAATGGTATAACCTTTATAAAATGATATGTTTTGTTTAGGGTTAACATATTTATATTAAATTCTTCTGTCTCGGAAGAATCTGAATTTAAAGTGCTATCATCATATATAGTTTCTATCTCATATATGGAAGAATTATCACTAAGGACTTCTTATATAGTTCCAGTATGTATATCATACCTTTCTAACTCGTTTAACCATACTGTTTTAATGTTTACTATGCATTCAGAAGCATAATGTTCTTTTTTACCACACTTAAAACATGTACAGTTCTTTTTCATACCTAATTTGTTTGTTTTAATGAATTTTCGTTTCTTGTATTTCTTTGACTTTTTATATTTTTCTTTATGTTCAGGTTTCCATTTTTTTCTGGATACTTTGTATTTTCTTTTCTTGAATCTAGGTTTGTAATCCTTAGATTTCTTTGCATATTTTTTGTGTTTAATATTTTTAGGGAAATATGGTTTGTTGAATCCGTATACGGGGGGACATCCAAACTGATAATTGATATCCGGATCATATTTAGGACAACATGATGTTTTTATGTCAGATTTATGTATGTATTTGGAAAGATGATTGTTTGCCTTTTGTAGCTGGCAAGTTTTCTTAACAGTTTCCATACAAGCCTTTTTTAAAGCGCCTGTATTATGTGGAATACCTCCTGTTCTAAGACTGTTATATTTTTTCTCTATCATAGTGTAACAACCTAATTTCATTATAACTTATATTTTTTTTATATCAGATTAATCCCAAAATAAATGTGTTGTGTTTGTCTCATTTTTCTATATTTTTGTGATTTTCTTGAAATTTTTAAGATAGTTACTTAAAATAATATTATTTTAATCACCGGTGGGTCCTACACATATTTTTACTAGTCTCTTCTTTGACTTGTAAAGATGAAGTTTGACTTTTTTTTGGGTTAGTTTAATTTTAAATTATAACTTTAAACAACTCTAATAACCTATTATTAGTATTCATTTATCCTATACTTATTTTGTTTTATTCACCCATACCTTACTTTACCATGCTTGTCCTTTGGACAAGCATGACAAACTATTATCTAATCCCCAAATCTCTCTTTTATTATATCTTTTTCTTCCCTTCCTTTCATTTGTTTTCTCTCCTTCATTTTTAATTTAACTCTTCCTTTTATTTTTTTCCACTCCAACTCAAGAGAAGAAGAAGAAAAGAGAAGAAGAAGAAAAGGGAAGAAGAAGAAAAGAGGAGAAAAAGAATAAAAAGAGAAGTTCTTTAGCCTCAAGATATTCTTACCTTCCTTAACCTATCAAGGCAAGTAAAATCACATTCCCTCTCATGTTTTATTTCTAATTCTAATTGTTTATGGTTAACTTAGAATCTTGATTTGTTAAAACTTAAAAACATAATATCTCTATACAAAAATCTCTATGATTATTCTAGAAAAATAAAAATATGATTTTTTATACTTTACCCTATGTTTATATATCGAATTTATCATTTTATTTATAATCTCTCATTCTTAAACTACAAGTTGTAAAGTTAAACTATATGCTTTATTTTTAAATTATAAAAATACTACCTTTATGAATATTCATCATGTTTGGATATACATTTGAATTTTTCATATAAGTTCTTTATATATAATGCAATGATTTTTAAATCATTTTCCACTTGCCATTAGAACATAGGTATATATATATGTATGTATTCATAATCATGTTTTAAAAAGAAGATTTCAAATAAATAAGTTTCTATATTAAATTGTTAAAATATTTCTTTCATACGAGATATTAAGTTAGGTCATAATTCTTTCTATGCTAATCCATGTTTAAATATATACATATATATATATACATGTCTAAGATTTAACAAATTTGCTACTTTCCATACTACGAAATCATACTAGAATTTAGAAAATCAATATGTTGTTAAACTAATTATTATAAAAGTGTTAAGCCTATTTAATTCCTATCCTTACAAATTTAGTACCAACTTGTCTAATGTGTTTATATGCATAATTGTATTGCGTGGTTTACATACATGACATTATTTGCATAACACATTTTAATATTCTATGACTATCATGCTTGCCTTAACATATACATACTAGTAACTTGTACAACATACATGAAATTATATATGTGTTTATATGCATAATTGTATATGCATGATTCACATATATGATCATCCTAGGTATCTTTACATTTTAATACTCACATACGTATTTATATGTATACTTGTATTTATGTGTAGTTTACATACATGATCATTTTCAAAACATTCATTCTAACATTCTATACTCCATCATACTTGCATTGACACATACATACTAGTTACTTGTACAACATATACAAAATTATACCGGACTTTCCTTATTAGTACATACACGTTTTGATAGTGCCATGGATCTTGACTTACCTGTTAACTTGATTTTGACATTCCATCATATTTACTTCGATATATACATACTAATTACTTGTACAAGATATATGAAAATATTCCGGATTTTCCTTGTTAGTATATACACATGTCTTGATGGTGCCATGGATCCTAACTTGCCTGTTAACTTGATTTTGGCATGGACCATATCTTGCTTGTTACTAGACATGTATATGTATAAATCTTGACATGATTAGTTTATCATATTCCGGATTGATTTGCATGTAATATAACTTGAAATTTTGGGTTATGGGAGAACTAAAGGGTGGACAAATATTGTATCGTGAAAGGTTTAGGATAGATTGCGCAACCGAAATAGGGGCCCATCCGCGGGGGCGCCCGGATGGTACTGAGCCATCATCTCTTGTTTAGTCCATGTTGATGGGACGACCGATTACTCAGTAATCGGTATCTGCTTGAGTGCTTAGCGGCACGGCTGGTTCAGCGCCAGCATCTTGGCCGGGTCCCGGGTATGCACGGGTACTTTCACGATACGAGTCATTTCTTCACCAGTTAGTTCAAAATATAAAATAAAATATGATATTAACCTAGACTTGATATGTATTAGTCTCCGTACTTGATATCGATCACATACGATACGAGTCATTTCTTCACCACTTAGTTCAAAATATAAAATAAAATATGATATTAACCTAGACTTGATATGTATTAGTCTCCGTACTTGATATTGATCATATGCGATACAGATCTATTTCTTCACCAATTAGTTCACCATGCATGTGCATATGCTTTTTACATCAATTCATATTTTACTTGTTAGTACATATTGCATGCTCCCTACCATACAAGTCTATTTATTCACCATTAGTCTCCATACTTGATAGCATGTACATTCTTTCTTGATATCATTACTTGATCATTTAATATTTTCCACGCATGCGCATAGTTTCATATCCACACCCATATCTTACCTATTTGTTTATATTACACGCTCCGTACTTCTTATTATTTTACTTGCCGGGTTTGACCCTGAGCTCCCCCACACGCTCAGGTACTGAAGATGTGAGCGAGGATCCGCCACTACATGATCTGTACTTTCTATAGCAGACCGAGCAGCAATAGATTTATAGGCCTCCGCTTTTGTATTTTTGGTTTGGTATGTATCACCCCTTTGGGACTTTATTTCTAACTTTTGTATCAGTATTGTACTTATTGCTGCTTATCTTAGACATGTATATCTTCTCTTTATATGGCAGTAGACTAACTTCCAAGATCCTGGTTGATTACTAGTATTCAATTCCATTCATTTCTTCTTTTACATATTTATAGGCCTCGTGCACGTCGACTTACACGTGCCCGCCGGTAACGCACTCCGTTTTCGTATCTCTCCGGAAAATGGGGCGTTACACATAGTATCCCATGGTATAGGAAGTTTAGAAAAGAAAGCTGTTATCCAAAAAAAAATTTTCTCTAAGGTATTTAGTTTAAAAATATAACTAATATATAGATTTGCAAATTCTTCTAAATAACAGATATTACATAATCTTAGTTTTAATAGTATATTTTCATCTATTCCTTCTGCATTTATATCATCACCAGTTAGATCACCATATAAGCATTTGCAAATACTGTGTAAAGCAGTTCTTCTAGACTCATGATTATTTAATGCTAATACTTCAGCAGGATATAATTTTTCGTATTGTGTTAGCCATCTTAACGCTATCCCTTGCCAATATCCGCAAGCTAGTATTACAAATTCTTTATGCGGAATTCCTTCTGGCATAAAGGTATTTGTTCCAACCATCAGCTGTTCCCAATTTACTATATAATCTCTTTACTCATTAGTTGGTATGTTATCTACATTGAATATTAATCCAGGGGTAGAATTTTGATGTCTCTTTCCTTGTTTATAGATATAGGAATCTACATAGCTTTCATTAGTATCTCTATGATACATAGTTTCCTCTGTAGTTTCAGGATGTGGTGGATTTTGTCTACCAGTAGAAATCATTTGGGTAGAAGATTCCCCACGTTCCATATTTATATTAAATAAATATTGCTCCTCGTTAGAGGGTATATTTTGTATATGATAGTCCTCGTTAGAGGGTATGTGGTATGATTCCTCAATGAAAGAGAACTCCTCGTTAGAGGGTATAGATAATTCATCAACATCATCATATAAACTTTCATCAAAAGAAGTTGCTACAGAAATATAACTTTCACTATCAGAAGAAGATTTTTTTGAAAAATACTTTATAGATGCAGAGTTTTATTCATAAAAATCAAAAATTTCTTTAGAATTAATTTTTCCTTCTATTTCTTCAGTTAATAGAGTTTTATATTGTAAATATTTTTGGTAATCAATCTCATTTAAATCTGTTTCTTTTAAACTTTTTGAAGACGTTTTCATCATTCGAACAGATCCAAGTCTTTCTTTTGAAGATAAAGAAAAGTTTGGAAAATTCAAAAAGGTTTGTAAAGTAGTTAATTTTTGAGAAACTAAATAGAGTTGATCACATAAATAATTAAGCAAACTATTTTGTTGTTCAGTAGTACCATTACAGGGAAGATGTATGCTATGTTCATGAGAATTTAGATTGAAAGGACATTCATAAGATTCAGGAAGAACTAAAGCTCTAGACATTTCTGTAAAGAGTTTTTTATAAACTTAGACACGTTATTTCCTTTCTTTCTTTAACTAGTTAGATAACAGTATCGTTTTGACTCTATTCTCTCCGGCATATAACCTCTAAGGGTGGCTTTCTCCCTAGAGTTAGGCCGCAATAACTGAAGCATCCCTTCCGGATATAGTCAACCACAAGCACTATTACAAGCTTCAGAGAGATAGAGCACAACCATGTTTCGTTTCCTACCTCATGGCATAAGATACCATTATCTAATTGGCTAAAGAAATTAAGAAAATAATATGTCTAACAGGTTTAGCCAGCCATGGCTAAGTTAAGGATACTTACAAAAAAGAAGAAGGATACTGCACAAGGCGAATAGTTGCTCGTAGGTTAGCAAGGTGATGGGTGGGATGGGACTGCCCTAGTGGTGTGGAGACATGTTATGTAGATAGCTCATGTCAGTGTTTGGCAAGTCATTTAGCCATCCGTTTCGAAGCACGCAACGGACAGAAGGCAGATGGTGGGTGAATTCCGTACTATTCTCGTTGTTCCTAGGGATGAGAAAAAAGGAAAAAGGGGGGATGAGGTGGCCCGACGATCTCAGGTGCTTTTCATAATACTTTGGTGGCCGGGATGAAGAGAAAGACGACATAGCATTTTGGAAAGTCTGCCCTTTCAATATTGACGATGTTGGGGTTCGTCTTTCTCCTATGGGAAACCATCAATGCATCGGCATATGCTTATAGATGGAGACACTATCGGTTATTTAGGCGGTATAAACATCTCTTTAGTAATTTACACATTGATCTATCTGGTTCAGGTGAGTCCATCATTTTGACATCATGGTTGGAAGATTCCTAGTTCATAAAAACCAGGGATGAGGGGATTTCCCTATAGCAAGGGTTTTTTTGGAAAGCGCCGTCTATTCAAGACCTACACCGACCTTGCTTTCTGCAGTGGGCAGTTTCTAATCATTAGATGGGCATTGGTTTACTAAATCCTCTGCTACTATCGCTTCATCCTCGTATTCGTAATATGAACCTTATGCAAAAGGCTTTATGAAACTAGAATCAGGATCCTTCTCATTGCCCGTATCGTTTGTGTATGCATCCCGTACTCTGGCTGGCCTAGCCTTTCTTCCTCCGTGCTCTGTCGTTTGAGTGTCTGTACATGCAACGTTGACCTTTCCCTGTATCCGTCCTGCTTTTCTATTCGAGCGTGAGTGCTTCGTTGCAATCCTCTTGTTTCGGTCTGAGTATCGGATTCGATACCTGCAGGCCATCGGTAAGCTTCAGCTGATGCCATTTTTTTTCGATTCAGAAGAAGGGATACAAAGACTGTGCAAACTGGCCAGTACGACGTCCGACGAGCTAGAGGAAGTCAAAGTGATATTTGTGATGATTATGCCCTGGCTAAAAGAGATAAAGAGAAAAGAAATAAGGAAATTGGAGCGGGCGATAAAAGACGCAACGAAAGAAAGCCACAACCACATATATCGACGTACGACTCACCTCCAGGCCAAAAAAAAAAAATGACTTCTAGAAAGAGGGAAAAGCCTATCTCATCGAAGTATGAGAATGAAATGATGCCCCAGCTTGATTCTAGACCAAGACTCCTTACAACTCGCACGAATAGCGGCACTGAGCGGTCGGAGATTGATTGAAAAGGCAACCCCCATAGCTGCCTACCTGCTCGTGTTTGTAGCTCGATTGGAGGTCTAGACTTTGGTCCGGCTGAAAAATAGAAGTCGTCCGTACCAAGTGATACGTGAATTGCTCAGTAGTGCTTCGCCACTACCATAGCTGGCGGAAATAGCTTAATGGTAGAGCACAGCCTTGCTAAGGCTGAGGTTGAGGGTTCGTCGTCGTTTAGTGGTAATGAGCGGAGTGCATAAGCTCCTTTAGAGAGAAGGGTGAGCCCCTTGTATAGGGTTCCAAACCTATCTTACTAATAACATGGAAAGGGCAAGCCAAAACCTAATCCAGAAAAGTTGTTGGCTTTTCATTAGCCGTTGCGCGCTTTTGTTTTTTAGCAGACTTCTTCAAATATCCCATAAATGAAGTAGGGGCTATAACTATAAGTATAAGTAGCTAGCTAGCGCGCTAGCATTTTCCCTTACTAGTAAGGGGCTGCTAGTTGTAGCACGCAGTGTACTAGTGAATATGAAAGGCAAATTGAGATTACTAATGACGGATGGAGGATGAGGATAGAACATGTTCGGTGCCTCGCCCTTGTCTCCTTCGCCGGAGACTGCAAATGATGGGAATCCTATTGATAAAGAAGAGGCATAAGCATTGCCTCTTGATCCAATCCATCTTCCCTGGCCTCCCCAAACACTTTGAATACAAAAGAAACCTCCCACTATAGAGAAGAGATCTAAAGTCTGGGTCCCCTCGATCACCCTCCCTTGAACCTGAACAGGTCGAGAGCGATGAACCTGCACCACATTTTATATAACCTTTGAACCGAAACCCCAACTAAAGATGGAATTCGACAAACCTAAACAACTCAGTTGAGAGCTCCGTGACTGGTTCAAGGGATGATGCACCAATGATTGATAGGCCATTCCCTCTTCTGTCTCTTGATCCCTCATTCCATTAATCTGTTATTACTGATTCATTCAATGGCATAGACTCCCCATTTCTTTGTCTTCTCCGCGCAGGTGTTCGTCAATGATGAAAGCCGCTGAATTTAGGATTTGAGTTGAGAAAGAGGGCTAGGCCCCTTGGGAGGGCTTTCCGAGACTGGAGAGGGTGGATTATAGAGCTTGGAGCAAATCGAAGGTTTTTCCATTGGTATTGGGCATGGACGAGCCTCGACTGAGCCAACATTGATGAAAAAAATAAAAAAAATAAAAACTTCTCCCATCGCATTATTAACCGGTATAGAATTAAAGATCAGGTTCAGGATTCGAGTCAAATCAACCTTCCCTCTCATCTCAGGGTGAGGCAAGGAATTCAATCAAATCTTTTATGCCAGCCCAAACAAAACGAATTACTATCTTTGAAATGAAAGGAATGCAGGGAAGAACTCTTTCCTTTCAGTTGGTTCGTCGAAATCTATCAATCCCTGCTTCTCTCCCCTCTCGCATCGGTTCTGTGCATCAAATGATGAGCCCATGCACAAACTTTTTCTTTTATTGGCTCCCGATAGGTAGGCTAGTAGATTGAGTGGAAAGCCTACCAATTCTAATTCGAGCGAGAGCCCACACGGGGGAGGCAAGAACATCTTGATCGAAAGCTCCACTGTTCTGAATAGTGAGAAAGCCTTTTCAAAATTTGATCAAATCGATCGAAAATATCATCATCTGTTAGGTGGGCCAACCGACCAACCGAGTTGGGATGGGCGTCCATGTCACAGAACCTTTCTCTAGCCAAGAATTCCATTATTGACCGTCGGGAAATTCATTGGAAAATGAAAAATCTACCATTTTAACACTCAGAAAAACTAGAAAAGGCTAGAAAAGGTGAGGTAAGGGGCTCTCCATCTCTAGGAAGATTGTGTCCAAGATCTGGTAATCTAGGCCTCGCTTCTTCTGGTCGGCTCGTATCAGCTTGTGCTTTATTACAGGTAGTCATTCCCCCGTTCCTTTAGTTTTTTCAGCGGTACTTTAATCTTAAGTCGCAGTCATGTCTCACCCCCAGTATAGTGACCAGTTCCATTTTTTTCCGAATTTCATCAACTCCGGGCTCAAGTGCCTGTTCATCCATCTTCATTCCAAAGGCAAACATCTCCATTGAGTGACTGTAACTGTTATGATTTACAGTCAATACTTCTTAACCAACCCTTTCTTATTATGTCTTTATTTCTGAAGGGCTTGCGGTTCATTACACCAAAGGCTTTCAGTGAACTATTGAAGCTATCGAGAGAGTACCAAATGCTGACGGTGATGAAGGTTACCGACTTTCGGTGGACACGGAGCCAACAAGTTCAGTCGAACAACGTAACGAGTCTAAGGTTATAGAAGCGTTCGTCAACTTTGATAGGCATAGCATTTCAAGTAAATAGAGCAAAGAGCTTACCCTTTATTTCTCTCTGAGTCACGAACTTGTTGTAGTTGCTCCTAAAGGGAGAACGATTGCTACTTACTTGCTATAACCCACATCCTTGCATGGCTCGACTTCTTCTTTGAGCCCTGCTTCTCCCTTCCCCCTCTCCCCGTTCTACCGTCCAAAGCAGGCCGTATGGAGTATAGCCAGGCATCGGTTTATGATACCAGCATGCAAATGTTCGAGTCCTTTTACTCCAGATTATGAACACCCGATCGGTTCTGACAAGAATGAGCTGACGACTACAGGGGAAGCAGCTGACTACAGTCCCTGAGCCCAGCTTGTAGCAAGCCAAAAGTTTGACTTCAGCCTACTTTGCTAAGAGAAGAGAGAGGAGAAAGATAGATAGCAGAAAGAAATCCTTCTAACCACAGAGTTGAACACAACACTGATGATTCTTTTATCAATCTCCTGGCCTTTGCTTAACTCCTTGTTTCGTAAACTGATCGCTGGTTGATCTGATCGGACCCCGGATAGTGAGAGTCCAGTCCGGGTGGAATGCGACGGTTCCCTGGCGCTTCATGGGACGGACGTTCGCAGTCCCCCTCCCTTAAATCTAAGCCTACTTCGCTCGCCCAGCCACTGTCGTCTCATACTTTTGGGAGCATTAAGTAGATATGTGAGCTCTAAATCAGTGGCAGTTGCACGAACCCATGACCCTTGTCTTTCGGCCGGGTTGATTAGCTAACCCAAATTCGTTTTCTACCAACATCAATAGTGTTCAGTAGTTATATACCAGGCCATTCCATTCCAGATTTGAACTAACCAATGGAATTAAAAAATACTATATTTTATATATTTGGTTAAGCAATAGAGAACTCGTTCGTAGGTGAGCGATTTGCGGTCATGAGGCCGAACCAGACCACTCAGATTCAGATTTAAATCAACCCTCGGGGAATTCCCCAGGTTTGGGATTTTTGGTTAAACGCGCAATTGTCGTAACTACCTACTTCGGCAATTACTCTCATAGCTGCCGGCACTGGTTTATGATCTCCAAGTGGTCGCATATAGAAGGAAATGCATTGTTTTGTTCTTGTTCTCCGACGAGAGGCGGCTTAGCAAAACGAGGTAGGAATTTTGGAATGCACAAACTTTTTCTTTTATTGGCTCCCGATAGGTAGGCTAGTAGATTGAGTGGAAAGCCTACCAATTCTAATTCGAGCGAGAGCCCACACGGGGGAGGCAAGAACATCTTGATCGAAAGCTCCACTGTTCTGAATAGTGAGAAAGCCTTTTCAAAATTTGATCAAATCGATCGAAAATATCATCATCTGTTAGGTGGGCCAACCGACCAACCGAGTTGGGATGGGCGTCCATGTCACAGAACCTTTCTCTAGCCAAGAATTCCATTATTGACCGAATCGGGAAATTCATTGGAAAATGAAAAATCTACCATTTTAACACTCAGAAAAACTAGAAAAGGCTAGAAAAGGTGAGGTAAGGGGCTCTCCATCTCTAGGAAGATTGTGTCCAAGATCTGGTAATCTAGGCCTCGCTTCTTCTGGTCGGCTCGTATCAGCTTGTGCTTTATTACAGGTAGTCATTCCCCCGTTCCTTTAGTTTTTTCAGCGGTACTTTAATCTTAAGTCGCAGTCATGTCTCACCCCCAGTATAGTGACCAGTTCCATTTTTTTCCGAATTTCATCAACTCCGGGCTCAAGTGCCTGTTCATCCATCTTCATTCCAAAGGCAAACATCTCCATTGAGTGACTGTAACTATTATGATTTACAGTCAATACTTCTTAACCAACCCTTTCTTATTATGTCTTTATTTCTGAAGGGCTTGCGGTTCATTACACCAAAGGCTTTCAGTGAACTATTGAAGCTATCGAGAGAGTACCAAATGCTGACGGTGATGAAGGTTACCGACTTTCGGTGGACACGGAGCCAACAAGTTCAGTCGAACAACGTAACGAGTCTAAGGTTATAGAAGCGTTCGTCAACTTTGATAGGCATAGCATTTCAAGTAAATAGAGCAAAGAGCTTACCCTTTATTTCTCTCTGAGTCACGAACTTGTTGTAGTTGCTCCTAAAGGGAGAACGATTGCTACTTACTTGCTATAACCCACATCCTTGCATGGCTCGACTTCTTCTTTGAGCCCTGCTTCTCCCTTCCCCCTCTCCCCGTTCTACCGTCCAAAGCAGGCCTTATGGAGTATAGCCAGGCATCGGTTTATGATACCAGCATGCAAATGTTCGAGTCCTTTTACTCCAGATTATGAACACCCGATCGGTTCTGTCAAGAATGAGCTGACGACTACAGGGGAAGCAGCTGACTACAGTCCCTGAGCCCAGCTTGTAGCAAGCCAAAAGTTTGACTTCAGCCTACTTTGCTAAGAGAAGAGAGAGGAGAAAGATAGATAGCAGAAAGAAATCCTTCTAACCACAGAGTTGAACACAACACTGATGATTCTTTTATCAATCTCCTGGCCTTTGCTTAACTCCTTGTTTCGTAAACTGATCGCTGGTTGATCTGATCGGACCCCGGATAGTGAGAGTCCAGTCCGGGTGGAATGCGACGGTTCCCTGGCGCTTCATGGGACGGACGTTCGCAGTCCCCCTCCCTTAAATCTAAGCCTACTTCGCTCGCCCAGCCACTGTCGTCTCATACTTTTGGGAGCATTAAGTAGATATGTGAGTTCTAAATCAGTGGCAGTTGCACGAACCCATGACCCTTGTCTTTCGGCCGGGTTGATTAGCTAACCCAAATTCGTTTTCTACCAACATCAATAGTGTTCAGTAGTTATATACCAGGCCATTCCATTCCAGATTTGAACTAACCAATGGAATTAAAAAATACTATATTTTATATATTTGGTTAAGCAATAGAGAACTCGTTCGTAGGTGAGCGATTTGCGGTCATGAGGCCGAACCAGACCACTCAGATTCAGATTTAAATCAACCCTCGGGGAATTCCCCAGGTTTGGGATTTTTGGTTAAACGCGCAATTGTCGTAACTACCTACTTCGGCAATTACTCTCATAGCTGCCGGCACTGGTTTATGATCTCCAAGTGGTCGCATATAGAAGGAAATGCATTGTTTTGTTCTTGTTCTCCGACGAGAGGCGGCTTAGCAAAACGAGGTAGGAATTTTGGAATGTGATGTCAAAAAGAAAAAAGAGATTAGATGATTGCCCAGTTCGTTCATTGCTCTGCTCATGCGATATGCTTGAGAGCAGGTTGTTTACGTACTTGCTCTTACAAGCAAGGTTGAGCAAGTAGTGATCTTAGGTAAAGTAGTCAGAAGAGTTCGTTAAGAAGACAGGTCCAACTTTTCATTGACTAGTCTAAAGCGCTAGTCTGGTAAGAACAATAAGAGCATTAAGGTTGGTCTATGATCAGGGAGTGAAAAGGCTAAAGCTAAAGCAGTAGGAGATGGATGGGGCGATCAACCCCACTAGAAGGTTATTCTCAGTTAGGGGGAAAGGAAGAATAATCCAACCCATTTAGAAAGTTCGAGTGGCTATGGTGGAAATTCATCAATTGGTTCGCCATGAAAGATAGGCAGGAAAATAAAAAATCCTTCCCCAGGGCAGGCCCTGAGTCGGATTTCACCAAATACACAGAATAACAAGCTTCATTACCAGAATTTTATTACTTCAGTTTTACCTTTTCACTCTTGACTGACTGATTCCAGGACCTGCCCTTATATACTATACGACCATTTTCCTTTAGTTGCTACCCTATAGTTGAGTACTTTGTTTCACTAGTTATGCACGAACTCTTTCTTCGCTGCTTCTTCGAGTTGCCTTCTTTTCTTTTGTGCTTTCTTATGGCAGGTCCTTTGTGAGCTGAGTATGAATACGACGGCTTTGGCAGGAAATCCAAGGGTAAGGGCACAACACGAAAAAAGAAGTCCACAAAGCAATGGAAGAATTTCGCGAATGACGTGATGATAGAGGCTTTGACGTGTTGGCTAAACAACAAGCAAAAGAAGCAACGGCTTGCCCGTTATAGAGTAGGAAGGGACAAGACCCACAAAGCGAAGCGAATCGGTTCATAGGATCGACGGGTCACAGGTCGATCAACGCATGATATATCTGGCAAAATAGGAAAATTTCAAATGTGGTAAGCCTTCGACAAAAGGCATGAAAAAGCCGACGTCTGATATTTCCCATGGTTCTCTGTTCCTGTCTGCGTCAGCAGATCGATCCCATGCCGTGCGCACCTTGCCTTGCGGGGGCGGGCCCTGCCCGCGCACCATGCCGTGCGGGGGCGGGCGGATGGACGGACCTGGACGAACCGGGACGGACGGTTTGACCTGTTCGGACGGACTTGAACTGACGGGCGTATGGACAGACTGCCCGCGCGGTTAACTACTGATGAAATAGAGAGGACAAGAAGATCCGAAAGAAACTCTTTTTGAAGACCCAGAAAAAGAGGTTAAACTATGATAATTAGATTGGGCTTTCGGTCGGTCTTTCACCACTCCAGTGGATTTGGCAAATGGCCGTTGAAGGATGTCGTAGACAAAACTAAAACAATGGCTTCCTTCTTTTCTTTCACTTCACCTTATAGGCGTCGGCGGGCTATCTCATCTTGGCAAAACGTAGGAAGAACGACATACAAGGGCATATACTAGCGAGAGAGAAGAGATTGACGCGCGAGTTGCTAATCAGAGATAGGCGATGGGAGTACTGACCACAGTGACTGACGGTGGATGGAACGAAACTCTCCAGTAAGCCCATCCCTCTTCGAAAGTGAAAACAAACGATCAATCAATGCCATTGACGAGTAAAGTCTTTGGCACCCCTATCTCGACCATGAGCACCTGAATCTATCTCCGTAGTGCTCGACTGGCTTATAGTAGTGTCCAACTGGTAACCGAAGCTGGTAGGTCGTGGTATGTTGATGGGCCTCCCAGGTTCGATAGCACTCCAAATCCGCCAAACATTCTCTGCTAAAAAAAAAGTCAAGATATCGCGCGCGGGCAAAGGAGATGCAGTTCTTTAATCATTTCAGATAAGAAGGTAGAGGAGATTCTTTAGACAAATATTGTAGTAGTGTGTTTTCCAATAGGACATGACTTTGCTTTGACTTCTAGACCCATATGTGTTTTTGACTTACTCTCGTCATGGTAGGCATATGTTCGAACTCTCATGACAAACTGGTAAAAACCAGTCGGCAGAATTCCTCCCTCCTTCAGTGCGAGAAAAAATATTTAGGTTTTATCCATGAGCAAAATCCATAAAATCATATCATTTTGAAGTGAATCCCTTTCCCGGTTCATCAACTCAGTCTTTTTCGATTTCTTCTACCACTCAAAAATTCGACAACTACTTGTTGATTGAGTCCATTGGGATTGACTTTCTGTAGCTTTCCTCATTATGCTGAAGCAATCCTCTTTTCTTGTTATCCAGTATGCACAAGGCTCTGATACCAGTTGCAGGAGAGCTTCTGCTCCAGTACTCAGCGCTACTATTTATTCACACTATTTTAAACTAAGAAGCAGATCAGAGGAAGAAATATGTTTAAGAAAAAAGAAGTTCGGAAAGGCTCTCTGCCTCCTCCCTTCATCTGATGTCTTTATTTATAGAGTTTCCAAGATATCCTTCAGATAAGAAGAAATCTTTTACAAAGTTTCTTTACAAAAGATGTACAGGGGAAAGGACTGAATTATTGTCCTTTGTACAGGAAAAGTTTACATTATTGTCCTCTCTATGGTCCCACTTTTTGTCTCTTTGAAGGAGAAGATAAGGAGGAATCTTCTGGATGAGTGGATGCTGAGTGTAATGGGCCCACCATGCTTTTAGTCTTGCATGATGTTTTGGAGAGCATCTTCATCAAAGGCTTCATCCGGATCATGGTTGTTTTCTTCATTAGGGTCTTGGTTGTTATCTCCACCAAGATCTTCATCATCATCAGTTCTTTCCAGATCTTCATAGAATTCTTCTTTAGCTTTGGAGCCTATTTTGCCCAATTGTGTTGAGTTTAAGAAGGACAAAACTCTGGAGGTTTTATTTTCTGCAGGATCGAATGGTCCTACAAAATCATAAAACAGAATATTGTCTTCTATTTTGATAGAATGAGCTCCAGTGATGACTTTGCTATATGCTTCATTAAAGAATTCTTTGGCTGCCCTTTTACAAGGCAGTCAACATTAAAGTTGATAGGTAATAAAGCAAATTCGAAAGTATAGTGATGAGAGATATTATGGATATCAGGAATAGATATGGAGATGTTTGCTTTATGAGATATAATAACTGGTCTACCCATAAAGTCATTTAAGCTTACTTGTTTTGCAAGGGGTAACCATAACTGTGTAGGAATAAATTTTTCATGAATAAGACTAGTTTCAGCACCAGAATCTAGTAAAGTATGTAAAGTAAGACATAATTTATCAGGGAAGATCAATGTCATAGGAATGTATATATGTAATTGGGGTGTTTTATGAAGGTCCAACATTTGATAAACCAAATGAACTTGATGGTAATCTTATAATATGTTGGTCTTCTGATTGAGGTTTGTATACCTCATCTTGTTTAGCATGTGGTATAGAAAGCTTTAGTCTTTCAATATCTTCATCAGTTACTTCATAATGTTCTCCTTGACTATTATCAATACTTGTATTATGAATTTCTTGAGGTTTTATTTCCGACAATGTATTCATATATACTCTGTATTCAAACATAGATTCTTTTGAAGATTGTCCAGGGGTAAACTTTGGACTAAGAGGTGGAGATGTTGAAAGTAGAATGTCTTGTTCAGCTTTAACCATTGCTAAATCTTCATATTTATGGATTATAAGTATTCCTATAGGAGTACCTAAATTTACTCCAAATATTCGATTTGCTAAATTGGATTTTGCTCCTCCTAATATACTATTTAGAGGATTATTGATAATTCTTTCATCACAACATATTATCATAATTGGTGTATCTATTCCAGATCTGAATAGACCAGTAATCTTTATCTGAATTAATCCAATATGTAAATATTTCTTCTTAGGATATTTTTGCTTCAGATTTTCTATCTGATGGAAGTTTAGCAATTTTATAGAAGTAAAATCTTCATCTTCTTTTAGTTCTATATTTCCTTGCATTCTTTCAAAGATATATGTAGGTTTATTTGTCCATAAAGATTCACAATTTTTCCTCTTTGATAATCATCAAATACCTCGGGTTCCTTTTCCGGTTCCCCTCGCATCATCTTATACTGCAGCCCAACGTGGTGAACAACTTATCTCCACACAAAATCGCACCTATAATTATCCTCTTACCATCTGCTCTAATACAGAA
The DNA here is from genome assembly GCA_036321105.1 of Dracaena cambodiana. Classification (NCBI taxonomy): domain Eukaryota; kingdom Viridiplantae; phylum Streptophyta; class Magnoliopsida; order Asparagales; family Asparagaceae; genus Dracaena; species Dracaena cambodiana. Next base: position 36,026,934 of record JAYEPQ010000004.1, read on the forward strand.
GCAGTTATTCATAGTATGCTTAAACCATTATATTCAAACAATCCTTTATTATACTTTGATAGGGCACCAAGGTATTGCACCCTTACAATACTAGAGCAATACAAAAATATGAATATACGGACAAATAGTATAATGGTATCTCCTATAGATAAACAAGAATTTTCAGCTCAAATAAAGGAGCTCTTATCACTCAAATTAATACAGCCTATCAGCAGTCCACATTCTTCTCCTGCTTTTCTAGTCAGAAAACATGCAGAACAAAAAAGAGGAAAAGCTAGAATGATCATTAACTACAGAAAATTAAATAGCTATACAAAGTTTGACTGCTATTTTATACCTGCTGCAGAACAATTGATAACACAGATACAAGGATCTAAATACTATAGTAAATTTGATGCTAAATCTGGGTTTTGGCAAGTAAAATTAGCCAATAAAGAATCTATAGAACTAACTGCTTTTAGTTGCCCTCAAGGACACTATGAATGGTTAGTAATGCCATTTGGCCTAAATAATGCTCCACAACAATTCCAAAAATGGATGAATTCTATGATTGAACATTTACAATTCATAAGTCAAAAACACATATGGGTCTAGAAGTCAAAGCAAAGTCCTGTCCTATTAGAAAACACACTACTACAATATTTGTCTAAAGAATCTCCTCTACCTTCTTATCTGAAATGATTAAAGAACTGCATCTCCTTTGCCCGCGCGCGATAGCTTGACTTCTTTTTTAGCAGAGAATGTTTGGCGGATTTGGAGTGCTATCGAACCTGGGAGGCCCATCAACATACCACCACCTACCAGCTTCCGTTACCAGTTGGACACTACTATAAGCCAGTCGAGCACTACGTAGATAGATTCAGGTGCTCATGGTCGAGATAGGGGTGCCAAAGACTTTACTCGTCAATGGCATTGATTGATCGTTTGTTTTCACTTTCGAAGAGGGATGGGCTTAACGGAGAGTTTCTTTCCATCCACCGTCAGTCACTGTGGTCAGTACTCCTATCGCCTATCTCTGATTAGCAACTCGCGCGTCAATCTCTTCTCTCTCTCTAGTATATGCCCTTGTATGTCGTTCTTACAACGTTTTGCCAAGATAAGATAGCCCGCCGACGCCTATAAGGTGAAGTGAAAGAAAAGAAGGAAGCCATTGTTTTAGTTTTGTCTACGACATCCTTCAACGGCCATTTGCCAAATCCACTGGAGTGGTGAAAGACCGACCGAAAGCCCAATCTAATTATCATAGTTTAACCTCTTTTTCTGGGTCTTCAAAAAGAGTTTCTTTCGTTTCTTCTTGTCCTCTCTATTTCATCAGTGGTTAACCGCGCGGGCGGTCTGTCCATGCGCCCGTCAGTTCAAGTCCGTCCGAACATGTCCGTCCGTCTATCCCGGTTCGTCCAGGTCCGTCCATCCGCCCGCCGGCAGGGCCCGCCCCCGCACGACAAGGTGCGCACGGCATGGGATCGATCTGCTGACGCAGACAGGAACAGAGAACCATGGGAAATATCAGACGTCAGCTTTTTCATGCCTTTTGTCGAAGGCTTACCACATTCGGAATTTTCCTATTTTGCCAGATATATCATGCGTTGATCGACCTGTGACCCGTCGATCCTATGAACCGATTCACTTCGCTTCGTTGGTTCCCTTCCTACTCTATAACGGGCAAGCCGTTGCTTCTTTTGCTTGTTCTTTAGCCAACACGTCAAAGCCTCTATCATCACGTCATTCGCGAAATTCTTCCTTTGCTTTGTGGACTACTTTTTTCATGTTGTGCCTTTACCCTTGGATTTTCTGCCAAAGCCGTCGTATTCATAGTACCATACTGGCGAAAGACTGATTTTGCTGCCAGAAGACGTTCGCATATCTGGTTGCTCAGAGAAAAAAGAGTCAAGCTATCGATGTCAGATGCGCTAACCTAATGAAAAGGCTCCCCGATTTCTTATCGCCAGGAGTTTGTCGAGTAAACTCACGTCAGTTCCTCAAACTGATATACCACTATCAGTTGAATTCGTCGAAACGATGATCGATGTTCTCTTGTTTCTCCTATCGACGAGTACACCTTTTTTCTCGAAGGAGATCTATTATTGTCAGATATGAAACGAGTATCTCTTTCTGAGAGTAAGTTACACGAAGGAAACAAAAACTTTCCACCCCTTTCTCATTCCGCGTGATATCCTCTGCTTTTCTAAATGAACTTTCTCGTGATGTTGATGAGCCCGAGTCCAATCTGATCCTACTGGAGAGGACTTTATTACACTTTTCTCGGTAGACTCCTTCTTTCGTCGAAGTCAAAATACGGGACCACTTGACGAGGACAACTCTTCCTCGCTACTGATACCACTTACGCACAGTTCTATTCACAGCACTATAGTCACTATTATTCACAAAATTTAAAAGGAAAAACTGAAAGGAAAAACTGAAAACTTAAGAACTCAGGAAGACAAGAGAATTTAGAAGAAAGGAAGGCTAGTAAGCTTTATGCCCTTCCCGTTGGCCTTGGCCTTTATTTATAATCTTTCAAAGTTCCTTCAGATAAGAAGGAATCTTACAGCTGGAAAGTAAATAACATACTTTAAAGAAAAATGACTATATTATTGTCCTTACAGCATCTTTTAAAAAGAAAAAGTTACTTTTAAAAAGCATCTTTGAAAAAAAAACTCCATTATTGTCCTTCTTGAGAGAGATGGTTGTTACTGCTGCAATGGTCTGGATGAGAAGGAATCTTTTGATATGCGTGGGTATGATCCCACCACTCTTTAATCTTGCATGATGTTCAAGAGTAAGCAGCAGTAATGGCGCTAATACAGAGTCACAGATTTCAAACAAACGCAACAGAAGTTCTAATACAGAAGATTATATCCACAGTATTCCGAAACTCCTCAAAGAATCATGAGAGTTTTGGAAACTTTGGAGGGGGTTTTGTCGGCGAAAAATTCCGGAAAAGCAAAGCAGATCCACGAATTCAGAGACAGAAGCCCACAACTCATCGGATCCGCGAATCTAAGAAATTGAGGTCCGCGAATCTAAGAAATTGAGGTCTGCGATCCAAACGACGGAACAGGTTCGCGAATCTAAAGCTGAGATTCGCGACACTACCCATAGCTTTCGGGTAGGGGTTTAATACAAAGTCACCCGACCCGAACAGAAGAATCACCACCTCGGATTGTGGGAATAGCTGCCAAACGAAGTCAGCTCCTTTTTGACCCTGCCATCTCGAGCTCAAACTAGGATTGTGAAATGAAAAACCTTTTCGTTGATCAGATTCTACACCGGAGTCTGGTCGTCGAGCGGAGTAAGCCTTCGAATCTACCTCCCCTGTTGCTTTCCTTTCTTCGTATTCGTCTCGTATAAAAGGAAGCTGACGGTTCCGGAAGTGAAATGGTTGATGCAGTTGGGAAAGTCGGTGGGTCTCTTCCTTCTTCCCCCTACATTCGACCTTCTATAATGCGACTTTGCTTCCGTCAACGTAGGGAAAGGGAAGGTTACCATATGGAGCTTTCATTACTGGGCATGCAGCAGGAGATGAAAGAGTTGCCCTTCTTTCAGCATGATACCAGTCTTTGTCTATTCTTCCGATCTTTCGTCAGGCTTGTCAGAGTATGGGCAGCAGAGGAAGCAGGTAAAAGTTCAAACTTTCGACGTTCCATCACGGACCCGGGAGACCTCCAGCAAGGAACCCATTCTTCTTCAGCTGTAGAGGGAATTCTCCGAAAAGTAATTGAAGTTCCCAAATGAACATATTCTGCAGCATGTTATTCTGGTTTAAATAGTTCATTCCACCTCCGAATCCGGAGATCGTCAATTCTAAATAATCTGATTCTGAGCATCAATACGCCTGCCTGACATCCTTCCTTGAAGTAAACCCTTCCACATAGGAATCTGTCTTTGCTGCGTCGAAAGCTATCCTTATTCCATTCCACTTCCGTCGTGACGTACGACGGGCTCAATGGGAAGAGCATCAGTCCTAGCTGCTACCTCGTTTGACCTTTTTGACCCGGGAGTTAAAGGAACCTTTTCGACCTAAGAAATTGAGGGACCGTCACCGTCTAGGCTGAACTCCCTCCGCCCAGGGCAGCAGAGAAATCGACTTTTCCAGGGGTCCAGGATCTGTAGTTTGTAGTTCTTTTCTTCCAAACAAAAAAAGCCAACTTCCGGCTGGTGAAACTCCCAATTTGACTCTCCATTTTGAGGATGAAATTTCCTATGACGTCGATGCCCAGAGAGAAGGACTATAATACCGACATGAATTCCGGAGAGCCGCTCGTCAGCTTTCATTTAAATAGGATGCTTCCTCAACCTGTAATTGACAAAAGGTTCCCCCTGACGGACCCACGGAGCGGTGACGGAAAGGAAGAACTCGTTTTCGTGCGGAGAATTTCAAATATAAATTTCCCTGCTGTAACAGTAACAAAGGCTCCGTCTAGCTAATCCCTCAACTTTCCTGTCCTAAAGGGGTGGGATTGGTCATTTTCTAGCTTACTCTGCGTCAGAGAGACTGGAGTAGGGGCCGGGAGGTAGGGAAAGAGTGAACACGGGGCGGTATACGATCCGGAAAGGACTTTCTTGATTCGATTCGCATCTGCAGATAAAGCAGGCGAAAGTCATTCCTCTCGGCTGAGGGCTGCGAACGTATAAAAAGGGGTTAAGGAGAGCTCCTCCGCCAGGAAGTCAAATTTTGTCTATAGAACCCAATAGTATAGGGGGGAAAGCCGGTGACTTCCTCCGTGTGGCATCAGTCGCAAAGGAAATGGAGTTGGGGCATCAGCAGGAGTAGAAGAAGATGATCTAGCACATCGGCTCCATCAAGCAGGGTGGGGCAACGGCTCCATCAAGCAGTCACCACAGGCCAGTTTGTTTGGCATAACAGGACCTAGTCTATAGCGTCAGACTCTCCTACCCGTCATACCCCTTTTTTTTTCCTGCCTCCCATCTCGTCTACGCGGATCGGAATCGGGCGGTTTGCAAAAAGACTGCACAACAGGGGTCGACGACTCTCACAGTGTACTTCTTACCGACTGACGTGGAAGAGTAGAAGGCGACGGGGATAATCCCATTCAGTTCAGTAGGAGCAGGCATGACACAATCTCACACTCTGAAAATGGAACGGAACATGATGCCTACGTCACACCTCAATGTCACGAGAAAGAGAACTGAAAGCTTCACTTTTCTAGCTGTCGACTCCGGTTGACTACCAATGCCTCACTGCTCGAACTGAGGGATCCGAGTCTCCACCAACAGCTCCTGGTCTCGTCTCGAAAATCGGTCTACACCTCATCTCGTTCTGGGCCATGAAAGTTGTCCCGTATTGCCGACTTTACCTCCTCTGAGAGTCGACGCAAGACTGACAGTCTCCTTCCTCGTCGAAGGTCTGTTTGCGCTGACTTTTTGAGCATGTGAAGATGTATGGCACAGCCTGTATCACATTGATGTGAGAATTCCCCACATCCGATTGATCGTCGAACACTCGTCGTTTTGGTCCTCCTTCGTCAAAGAAACCGTCGATCGGATGCCCCCGTCACCCGCTGTCAGCTCAGGCAGCATCTTCCCCACTGAGAGTGCTTTTCCTCCAACACCAGCAACCGAGAATACGATGGATGATTCTATGCCTTTCTCATTCCCTTCCGTCGCGTGCTTTCCCTTACCCTATAGCTACTTCCCGCATTAGCACTACCTCGACGTCCTACAGCAGATTCTGGGCATTCGTCTGTAGCTATTATTTTGACAACTGTTATTTCATGGAAGGAACGGATATGAACCGAACCAAAATAAAGAGCTTTTTCTTGAACAACCGGCTCACTATCAATTGAATAATCGAGGAGGGATGTGATCCTAACGTAGAAAAGAGATCCAACGGAAGAGAACTTACATGATCAGTAGTAGTAAAGAACTAGAGATGGTACCGCTGACGTTGATTGTTGATGATGAAAAAGACGTTGTTTATGAAACGTGCTCGATGTTGAATGGGTGTCTATAAAGGGCTCTCGACTTTCAACCTCTAGTCAACAATCATTCTTTTATTTCCATTCATTCACGTCGAAAACATGAGCTGCAAGAAATTTTTTTGATTGCCGTAGTAATCGCCCATCTCGATTCAACTACAAGTCTGCTATTCACTCGATTGAAAGGCGGATCGTCGCCTTCACTCCTACTTCTGATAGTAAAGGAAGAAAACTTCAACTCAGGGCTTCACAAGAGCAATCACAGTCGCAAGAGCAAACTGATTCAACAATCACTATTCTTTTTCTCTGCTAACCGTGTCATGAGCAGCGTTCATAGTCGATTCTGTAACAGAAAATTTCGGTACCTATGCCGGATGTGAGGATAAATCCCGACAGCATTTTTGGCCAGGAATAAGGCTGGGTAGTAGACCTGTATTTCCAAAAATATGTCGGAGGGATGATAGATTGAAACCAATTCGACAATATACCGATAAAGAAGACATATCAAAAGACATCGAACTACCTCTTCTAGATGGGCACCTTTCTTTCTCAACACATCTTTCTTTCGTCAGGACAGGGAGTCCTGCCAGCCTCTGTTTTAGGGAGTACTTCCATGGGGGTGAAACATCTTCTTATTCCGAAATAGTAGTTTATGTTGATGATATACTAGTTTTTTCTTCTACTTTAGAAGAACATAAACAACATTTACTTCAAGTAGCAAAAATACTACTCGATAATGGAATTATCCTAAGTCCTACAAAAATACATTTATTTAAAAAGGAAATAGAATTCCTTGGAAAGTATATAAAAGAAGGCCAAATAGAATTACAACAACATATATATTCCAAGATAAAGGAATTCCCTAAAACATTTAAAACTCTAAAACAATTACAGAGTTTTCTAGGTGGATAGACTTTAATATATCTTCTTTCTTCCCAAGTACTCCAGATGCGGAAGAAGAAAGTAGTCTGGTACCATGTAGTGTAGGCTTTGACAATCTTTTGGCAGATAGGAGGTATAATATCCTGGAACTCTTCGGGGTGAGAGGAATTTAAAAAGAGTTCATGGACTAACCCCAGTTTAATAGCCTTGCTACACTTTGGTATTTCCTGAAAACCAGTTATAATTCTTGCCGAATTATTCTTATTGTAGATGAGCTTGTTTTCCTGGAGAATGGAAATAACATCTGTAGCCTCCAATTGTCTAAAAAAGTCCCTTAACTGGTCGTCTGGGATCATGTTTTGTTGGTTTAACCCAATCATCTTGTGAACTGTGATTTCAGCTTCCAACTGTCTAGTTTTCTCTGTTTGTATTTTACAAAGATCTAGTAGTTTGTAAAACTCAGGTAAAGGATGATATACCTGATCAGAGATTTCCAAATCCTGAATTATATTTCTCAGGAAAGTCTGGTCTTGAGAAGAACCTTGGAACCAGGTTCCTTTTCTTTGCTCCAAATCTGAACTTTGAGCAGTGAGGGTATAGTTGCATAGATCCTGAACTGTTTTTGAAATGTTCTGCTTCTCTGTCTTCTCTTGCAAGTAATGGTTGTACATAGAGAGCACCATTTGCTCAATCTGGGATAACCAATATTTGGAAGAGTGGAAGTCATTGGATTGAATGGCACGGTAGCATCCATTCAATTTATCATAGATGTTGGAATTGGTTGTCTTGAGGTCGGTATTGTACCAATCTCTTACAACTGCTGCTGCTGTGGGTCTGGAGGGTTGTCCCGTCTGGACTCTTCTTTGTGCTGAAGTAATATTGCTGTATGTTGGAGTGGAATTGTTGACTGGTAGAACAGTCATTCCCAGAGGGGGGAATGATTTTGCCTCTGTAGAGGTGCCAGTTTCCTGGGTTGTAGCATTGCTTGCTCCTTTTTCAGGGGCCTTTTTTGAGTTGTTACCTCCCGTTTGTGACGGGGTCTTTTTGCTTACTTCAATGGTAGTCCATTTGGCTTTTTCAGCCATGGATTTGAGCCTTTTCAGGCGCTCGTCGTCCATTGTTAGGACGTGCTAATGAATCTGCAAAATTATTAGTCAATCCATTGTATATCTAAAAATAGAGAGTAATGTTTTTATCCTTACTTTGCTTAATGCTTTGAAATTTTATTCCCTTTTTAAATGGAAGTATTTTTGTTGGACTTGGGCTACTTGGGATAATTTTGAGTAGCAATTTTGCTAGAAGAACAGCTTTACATAGTATTTGTAAAAGTCTATATGGTGATCTAACTGGAGAAGATATTAATGCTGAAGGAATAGATGAAAATATTTTACTCAAACTAAGACTGTGTAACATATGTTACCTAGAAGAATTCACTAATCTGTACATCAGTTATATTTTTAAACTGAACACTTTAGAAAAAAAGATCTTTTGGCTAACAGCCTTCTTTTTTAAATTACCTATACCATGGGATACCATGATAGAGAAAAAATATAACAGTCTTAGAGCTGGAAGTATTCCACACAATACAGGAGCTTTAAAAAAGGCTTGTATGGAAACTGTTAAGAAAACTTGCCAACTACAAAAGGCAAATAATCATCTTTCCAAATACATACATAAATCAGACATTAAAACTTCTTGTTGCCCAAAATATGATCCTGATATTAATTGTCCTGGTAGAATAGAAAGATTAGAATGCTAGAGATAGTCCTGGTAGAATGAAGATTAGAATGCCCTTACATTCACTCACTCCTACTAGAGAGAGGATAGAAGGTGGTATGCTAGCTATATATTACTTGACTGACTACATGAGGGATCAATCTAAAAGAAAGAAGTCAAAGTTCTAGTACTGCTTAAAAAAGAGAGACCCTAAGGACTAAGTCAATTCATTCCTAAAGGCAGGAGAAAGATGGCTACATATAATGCATTCTAATGGGGGCTAATCCTAGTATTGAGTGATAGAAAGAGAGAATGATGATATGTTAGATATATACAGACAAGAATGCACATCGTCCAGTAGATAAGATAGGACTACTAACTGCTAGGATAGGAGATGTCAATCCATAGAAAATAGAAGCTAGAAAGGATAGAATGACTTATCCTAGCTACCTAAACCAATACTAACTACAGGAGGAAGAAAGAGAGGGAGAGATAGAAGGGATCCTAACGCATTCTCTAGTGATATTCACCTAGAGACATTACTATGTCACAAGATAAAAAAAGAATCAAAGAAAAAAAATCAGTCTGATAGATAGGAGAAAGAGGAGACAAAAAAGTGTCTAGAGCAACTACAGGAAACTATTAGATGTTACCCTCGTACCTCTTGCAAGGAGGGATGCACGTAAGGTCTTCGTTGTTCTTCATTCTTGCTTTTCTCCCTTCAGTCGGCGAATAGTTGCTCGTAGGTTAGCAAGGTGATGGGTGGGATGGGACTGCCCTAGTGGTGTGGAGACATGTTATGTAGATAGCTCATGTCAGTGTTTGGCAAGTCATTTAGCCATCCGTTTCGAAGCACGCAACGGACAGAAGGCAGATGGTGGGTGAATTCCGTAGTATTCTCGTTGTTCCTAGGGATGAGAAAAAAGGAAAAAGGGGGGATGAGGTGGCCCGACGATCTCAGGTACTTTTCATAATACTTTGGTGGCCGGGATGAAGAGAAAGACGACATAGCATTTTGGAAAGTCTGCCCTTTCAATATTGACGATGTTGGGGTTCGTCTTTCTCCTATGGGAAACCATCAATGCATCGGCATATGCTTATAGATGGAGACACTATCGGTTATTTAGGCGGTATAAACATCTCTTTAGTAATTTACACATTGATCTATCTGGTTCAGGTGAGTCCATCATTTTGACATCATGGTTGGAAGATTCCTAGTTCATAAAAACCAGGGATGAGGGGATTTCCCTATAGCAAGGGTTTTTTTGGAAAGCGCCGTCTATTCAAGACCTACACCGACCTTGCTTTCTGCAGTGGGCAGTTTCTAATCATTAGATGGGCATTGGTTTACTAAATCCTCTGCTACTATCGCTTCATCCTCGTATTCGTAATATGAACCTTATGCAAAAGGCTTTATGAAACTAGAATCAGGATCCTTCGCATTGCCCGTATCGTTTGTGTATGCATCCCGTACTCTGGCTGGCCTAGCCTTTCTTCCTCCGTGCTCTGTCGTTTGAGTGTCTGTACATGCAACGTTGACCTTTCCCTGTATCCGTCCTGCTTTTCTATTCGAGCGTGAGTGCTTCGTTGCAATCCTCTTGTTTCGGTCTGAGTATCGGATTCGATACCTGCAGGCCATCGGTAAGCTTCAGCTGATGCCATTTTTTTTCGATTCAGAAGAAGGGATACAAAAACTGTGCAAACTGGCCAGTACGACGTCCGACGAGCTAGAGGAAGTCAAAGTGATATTTGTGATGATTATGCCCTGGCTAAAAGAGATAAAGAGAAAAGAAATAAGGAAATTGGAGCGGGCGATAAAAGACGCAACGAAAGAAAGCCACAACCACATATATCGACGTACGACTCACCTCCAGGCCAAAAAAAAAATGACTTCTAGAAAGAGGGAAAAGCCTATCTCATCGAAGTATGAGAATGAAATGATGCCCCAGCTTGATTCTAGACCAAGACTCCTTACAACTCGCACGAATAGCGGCACTGAGCGGTCGGAGATTGATTGAAAAGGCAACCCCCATAGCTGCCTACCTGCTCGTGTTTGTAGCTCGATTGGAGGTCTAGACTTTGGTCCGGCTGAAAAATAGAAGTCGTCCGTACCAAGTGATACGTGAATTGCTCAGTAGTGCTTCGCCACTACCATAGCTGGCGGAAATAGCTTAATGGTAGAGCACAGCCTTGCTAAGGCTGAGGTTGAGGGTTCGTCGTCGTTTAGTGGTAATGAGCGGAGTGCATAAGCTCCTTTAGAGAGAAGGGTGAGCCCCTTGTATAGGGTTCCAAACCTATCTTACTAATAACATGGAAAGGGCAAGCCAAAACCTAATCCAGAAAAGTTGTTGGCTTTTCATTAGCCGTTGCGCGCTTTTGTTTTTTAGCAGACTTCTTCAAATATCCCATAAATGAAGTAGGGGCTATAACTATAAGTATAAGTAGCTAGCTAGCGCGCTAGCATTTTCCCTTACTAGTAAGGGGCTGCTAGTTGTAGCACGCAGTGTACTAGTGAATATGAAAGGCAAATTGAGATTACTAATGACGGATGGAGGATGAGGATAGAACATGTTCGGTGCCTCGCCCTTGTCTCCTTCGCCGGAGACTGCAAATGATGGGAATCCTATTGATAAAGAAGAGGCATAAGCATTGCCTCTTGATCCAATCCATCTTCCCTGGCCTCCCCAAACACTTTGAATACAAAAGAAACCTCCCACTATAGAGAAGAGATCTAAAGTCTGGGTCCCCTCGATCACCCTCCCTTGAACCTGAACAGGTCGAGAGCGATGAACCTGCACCACATTTTATATAACCTTTGAACCGAAACCCCAACTAAAGATGGAATTCGACAAACCTAAACAACTCAGTTGAGAGCTCCGTGACTGGTTCAAGGGATGATGCACCAATGATTGATAGGCCATTCCCTCTTCTGTCTCTTGATCCCTCATTCCATTAATCTGTTATTACTGATTCATTCAATGGCATAGACTCCCCATTTCTTTGTCTTCTCCGCGCAGGTGTTCGTCAATGATGAAAGCCGCTGAATTTAGGATTTGAGTTGAGAAAGAGGGCTAGGCCCCTTGGGAGGGCTTTCCGAGACTGGAGAGGGTGGATTATAGAGCTTGGAGCAAATCGAAGGTTTTTCCATTGGTATTGGGCATGGACGAGCCTCGACTGAGCCAACATTGATGAAAAAAATAAAAAAAATAAAAACTTCTCCCATCGCATTATTAACCGGTATAGAATTAAAGATCAGGTTCAGGATTCGAGTCAAATCAACCTTCCCTCTCATCTCAGGGTGAGGCAAGGAATTCAATCAAATCTTTTATGCCAGCCCAAACAAAACGAATTACTATCTTTGAAATGAAAGGAATGCAGGGAAGAACTCTTTCCTTTCAGTTGGTTCGTCGAAATCTATCAATCCCCGCTTCTCTCCCCTCTCGCATCGGTTCTGTGCATCAAATGATGAGCCCATGCACAAACTTTTTCTTTTATTGGCTCCCGATAGGTAGGCTAGTAGATTGAGTGGAAAGCCTACCAATTCTAATTCGAGCGAGAGCCCACACGGGGGAGGCAAGAACATCTTGATCGAAAGCTCCACTGTTCTGAATAGTGAGAAAGCCTTTTCAAAATTTGATCAAATCGATCGAAAATATCATCATCTGTTAGGTGGGCCAACCGACCAACCGAGTTGGGATGGGCGTCCATGTCACAGAACCTTTCTCTAGCCAAGAATTCCATTATTGACCGAATCGGGAAATTCATTGGAAAATGAAAAATCTACCATTTTAACACTCAGAAAAACTAGAAAAGGCTAGAAAAGGTGAGGTAAGGGGCTCTCCATCTCTAGGAAGATTGTGTCCAAGATCTGGTAATCTAGGCCTCGCTTCTTCTGGTCGGCTCGTATCAGCTTGTGCTTTATTACAGGTAGTCATTCCCCCGTTCCTTTAGTTTTTTCAGCGGTACTTTAATCTTAAGTCGCAGTCATGTCTCACCCCCAGTATAGTGACCAGTTCCATTTTTTTCCGAATTTCATCAACTCCGGGCTCAAGTGCCTGTTCATCCATCTTCATTCCAAAGGCAAACATCTCCATTGAGTGACTGTAACTGTTATGATTTACAGTCAATACTTCTTAACCAACCCTTTCTTATTATGTCTTTATTTCTTAAGGGCTTGCGGTTCATTACACCAAAGGCTTTCAGTGAACTATTGAAGCTATCGAGAGAGTACCAAATGCTGACGGTGATGAAGGTTACCGACTTTCGGTGGACACGGAGCCAACAAGTTCAGTCGAACAACGTAACGAGTCTAAGGTTATAGAAGCGTTCGTCAACTTTGATAGGCATAGCATTTCAAGTAAATAGAGCAAAGAGCTTACCCTTTATTTCTCTCTGAGTCACGAACTTGTTGTAGTTGCTCCTAAAGGGAGAACGATTGCTACTTACTTGCTATAACCCACATCCTTGCATGGCTCGACTTCTTCTTTGAGCCCTGCTTCTCCCTTCCCCCTCTCCCCGTTCTACCGTCCAAAGCAGGCCGTATGGAGTATAGCCAGGCATCGGTTTATGATACCAGCATGCAAAGGTTCGAGTCCTTTTACTCCAGATTATGAACACCCGATCGGTTCTGTCAAGAATGAGCTGACGACTACAGGGGAAGCAGCTGACTACAGTCCCTGAGCCCAGCTTGTAGCAAGCCAAAAGTTTGACTTCAGCCTACTTTGCTAAGAGAAGAGAGAGGAGAAAGATAGATAGCAGAAACAAATCCTTCTAACCACAGAGTTGAACACAACACTGATGATTCTTTTATCAATCTCCTGGCCTTTGCTTAACTCCTTGTTTCGTAAACTGATCGCTGGTTGATCTGATCGGACCCCGGATAGTGAGAGTCCAGTCCGGGTGGAATGCGACGGTTCTCTGGCGCTTCATGGGACGGACGTTCGCAGCCCCCCTCCCTTAAATCTAAGCCTACTTCGCTCGCCCAGCCACTGTCGTCTCATACTTTTGGGAGCATTAAGTAGATATGTGAGCTCTAAATCAGTGGCAGTTGCACGAACCCATGACCCTTGTCTTTCGGCCGGGTTGATTAGCTAACCCAAATTCGTTTTCTACCAACATCAATAGTGTTCAGTAGTTATATACCAGGCCATTCCATTCCAGATTTGAACTAACCAATGGAATTAAAAAATACTATATTTTATATATTTGGTTAAGCAATAGAGAACTCGTTCGTAGGTGAGCGATTTGCGGTCATGAGGCCGAACCAGACCACTCAGATTCAGATTTAAATCAACCCTTGGGGAATTCCCCAGGTTTGGGATTTTTGGTTAAACGCGCAATTGTCGTAACTACCTACTTCGGCAATTACTCTCATAGCTGTCGGCACTGGTTTATGATCTCCAAGTGGTCGCATATAGAAGGAAATGCATTGTTTTGTTCTTGTTCTCCGACGAGAGGCGGCTTAGCAAAACGAGGTAGGAATTTTGGAATGTGATGTCAAAAAGAAAAAAGAGATTAGATGATTGCCCAGTTCGTTCATTGCTCTGCTCATGCGATATGCTTGAGAGCAGGTTGTTTACGTACTTGCTCTTACAAGCAAGGTTGAGCAAGTAGTGATCTTGGTTTAGGAATAAATTTTTCATGTATAAGACTAGTTTCAGCACCTGAATCTAGTAAAGTATGTAAGGTAAGACATGATTGATCAGGAAATAATAATGTCATGGGAATGTATATGTGTAATTGAGGTTTTTTCTTAAGAAGATCCGACATTTGATAAACCAAATGAACTTGGTGGTAATCTTATAATATGTTGGTCTTCTGATTTCTTTTGGAGATCAAGGATTCTTTGAGTCCTTCCTTCAAGAGGAGTATTTTCTAAGGTAGACATACTAGGTCTAGCTTGGTCAACCAAAATATTGGTATTTCGATATTCAGAGGTGCTAAGACTTCTTGGAATACTTGGATTTATAATCGTGGTAGAAATAGTATTGCCTGAAGCAATAAATGTTTCTATAGGGAGATGTGTCTTTGGTTTTAAAGTTTTCAAGAAAATTTGCATCTCATTATCATATCGCAGATGTCTTATATTGACCAATTTTGGTTGGATTATTTTTCCATTCCCAACCTCAAAAAGTTTAATAAACTGTGTAGGTGTGATAGATCTAAAAGTAGATGTTTCGTTTAGTGCTAAACAATGTTCCCATTGTATTCCCAATACTTGGGATCCAGGAAGCATTTCAATTCCTTTTAAATTTATAGAAAGAGTACAGGCTTTTTCTATATTTGTATCATGTAAGCTGATGCAAAAATCAGGGTGTATATTTACTCCAAATATTCTATTTGCCAGATTGGACTTTGCTCCTCCTAATATACTATTTAGAGGATTATTGATGATTCTTTCATCACAACATATTATCATAATAGGTGTGTCTATTCCGGATCTGAATAGACCAGTTATCTTTATTTGGATTAATCCAATGTGTAAATATTTCTTCTTAGGATATTTTTGCTTCAGATATTCTATCTGATGGAAGTTTAGTAGTTTTATAGAAGTAAAATCTTCATCTCCTTTTAGTTCTATATTTCCTTGCATTCTTTCAAAGATATAAGTAGGTTTATTTGTCCATAAAGTTTTAAATTTGGACTGAGGTTTGTATACCTCTTCTTGTTTAGCATGTGGTATTGAAAGTTTTAATCTTTCAATATCTTCATCAGTTACCTCATAATGTTCCCCTTGGCTATTTTTAATACTTGTATTATGAATCTCTTGAGGTTCTATTTCCTTCAATGTATTCATATATACTTTGTATTCAAACATAGTTTCTTTTGAAGATTGTCCAGGGGTAAACTTTGGACTTAGAGGTGGAGATTTTGAAAGTAGAATGTCTTGTTCAACTTTTACCAATGCTAAATCTTCGTATTTATGGATTATAAGTATTCCTATAGGAGTACCTAAAGGAATTTGATATGGATTATCATCTAAACTTGTACTTTTCATTATTATACTTATGTTTTGATCAGTCATAGATTCTATTATTCCATAAGTAATGAAAATATTTCTAAGAGCATGATGTCTTAGATTTTTGATTTCTCCATAATATCCATAAGGTATTCTTATAATCAAATCTAAATAGATTTCAATAGATTGATATCTTCTTATGCTATAATGATTGTTAGCATATAGGATATGTCCTGGGAATTTCAAAGATTCCCGTTTGGGTAATATAGAAGTTTTAGTCAGGGGTATGACTTGTACAAAATGGTATGTTTTATTTAAAGTTAACATGTTTATATTGAACTCTTCTGTTTCAGAAGAATCTGAAGTTAAAGGACTTTCATCATATATGGTTTCTATCTCGTATATAGAAGAATTATCACTAAGGACTTCTTCTATAGTTCCAGTATGTATATCGTACATTTCTAAATCATTTAACCATATTGTTTTTATATTTACTCTACATTCAGTAGCATAATGTCCTTGTTTTCCACATTTAAAACATGTACAATTCTTTTTCATACCTGTTTGATTTGTCTTAATAAACTTTCGTTTACTAAATTTCTTTGACTTTTTGTATTTCTCCTTATTTTCAGGTTTCCATTTCTTTCTGGATACCTTATATTTTTTCTTGTTATGCTTTTTGAATCTAGATTTGTAGTCTTTGGATTTTTTCCCATATTTTGTTTTCTTGGGAAAGAATGATCTGTTGAACCCATATACTGGAGGACAACCAAATTGATAATTAATATCTGGATCATACTTAGGACAGCAAGAAGTTTTAATGTCAGACTTATGTATGTATTTGGATAGATGATTATTTGCCTTTTGTAATTGGCAAGTTTTCTTAACAGTTTCCATACAAGCTTTTTTTAAAGCTCCTGTATTGTGTGGAATTCCTCCAGCTCTAAGACTGTTATATTTTTTCTCTATCATGGTGTCCCATGGTATAGGTAACTTAGAAAAAAAGGCTGTTAGCCAAAAGATTTTTTTATCTAAGGTGTTCAGTTTAAAAATATAACTGATATAAAGATTAGCAAATTCTTCTAAGTAACAAATGTTACAAAGTCTTAGTTTTAGAAGGATATTTTCATCTATTCCTTCAGCATTAATATCTTCTCCAGTTAAGTCTCCATATAGACTTTTACAAATACTATGTAAAGCTGTTCTTCTAGATTCATGACTATTTAGAGCTATTATCTCAGTTGGGTATAATTTTTCATATTGTGTTAGCCATCTTAAGGCTATTCCTTGCCAATATCCGCAAGCTAATATTACAAAATCTTGGTGAGAGATTCCCTGTGGCATTAGGGTATTTGTCCCTACCATTAATTGTTCCCAATTGAGTATATAATCTCTTAAATCATTTGTTGGTATATGATCAACATTAAATATTAATCCTGAAGTAGTAGTTTGATGTCTCTTTCCTTGTTTATAGATATAGGAATCTACATAGTTTTCATCTGTATCTCTATGATACATAGTTTCTTCAGTAGTATTAGGATATGGTGGATTTTGTCTACCTGTAGAAATCATTTGGGTAGATGATTCCCCACGTTCCATATTTATATTAAATAAATACTGCTCCTCGTTAGAGGGTATGTTGTGTAATTCCTCTGACCAGGAGGCTTCCTCGTTAGAGGGTTGTGATAGTAGGTCAACATCACCATACTCCTCATTAGAGGGTATTTCATCAACATCACCATACTCCTCATTAGAGGGTATTTCATCAATAATATCATCATATTCAGATAATTCATCATCAAAAGAATCAGAAGCAGAAATATAACTTTCATTATCTGAAGAACTTTTGGAAAAATATTTAATAGAAGCAGAGTTTTCTTCATAGAATTTGAAAATCTCTTTAGAAGTAATTTTTCCTTCTATTTCTTCAACTAATAAGGTTTTATATTTCAAATATTTTTGATAATCAATTTCATCTAAGTTTGTTTCTTTCAAACTTTTCGAAGATGTTTTTATCATTCTAACTGATCCAAGTCTTTCTTTTGAAGATGAAGAAAAAGTTGGAAAACTTAAAAAGGTTTGCAAAGTAGTTAATTTTTTAGAAACTAAATAGATTTGATCACTTAAATAGTTTAGCAAACTATTTTGTTGTTCTATTGTACCATTACATGGAAGATGAATACTATGTTCATGAGAATTTAGACTGAAAGGACATTCGTAAGATTCAGGAAGAACTAAAGCTCTAGACATCTCTGTATAGAGGTTCTTATAAATCTAGACACGTTATTTCCTTCCTTTCTTTCACTAGATTAGATAACAGTATCGCTTTGACCCTGATCTCTCCGGCTATGTAACCTCTAGGGGTGGCTTTCTCCCTAGAGTTAGGCAGCCATAACTGAAGCGTCCCTTCCGGACATATAGTCAACCACAAGCACTATTACAAGCTTCAGAGAGATAGAGCACAGCCATGTTTCGTTTCCTACCTCATGGCGTAAGATACTATTACCTAAAATAGCTTAAGAAATTAAGGAAATAACATGCCTAATAAGTTTAGCCAGACATGGCTAGGTTAAGGATACTTACAAAAAAAGAAGAACGAAACTACACAAGGCTCTGATACCAGTTGCAGGAGAGCTTCTGCTCCAGTACAAAGCGCTACTATTTATTCACACTATTCTAAACTAAGAAGCAGATCAGAGGAAGAAATATGTTTAAGAAAAAAAGAAGTTCGGAAAGGCTCTCTGCCTCCTCCCTTCATCTGATGTCTTTATTTATAATGTTTTGAGAGACGTCCTTCAGATAGGAAGGAATCTTTTACAAAGTTTCTTTACAAAAGATGTACAGGAAAAAGGACTGAATTATTGTCCTTTGTACAGGAAAAGTTTTACATTATTGTCCTCTGTTGGGTCCCATCATACTGATTGGTGTCCTTTTGTCGGCTGGGAGGATGAGGAGGAATCTTTGGCTGGGTGGATGCTGAGTGGAATGGGCCCACCATGCTTTTAGTCTTGCATGATGTTTTGTAGAGCATCTTCTTCAAAGGCTTCATCCTGATCATGGTCTTCATTCAGAGGGTCTTGGTTGTTGTCTGCACCAAGATCTTCATCATCAGTTCTTTCCAGATCTTCATAGAATTCTTCTTTTGCTTTGGAGCCTAATTTGCCCAATTGTGTAGAGTTTAAAAAGGACAAAACTCTAGAAGTTTTATTTTCTGCAGGATCGATTGGTCCTACAAAATCATAAAACAGGATATTATCTTCTATTTTGATAGAATTGACTCCATTGATGACTTTGCTATATGCTTCTTCAAAGAATTCTTTTGCAGCCTTCTTGGTTTCTTCTTCTAGATCAAGCACAGGTAGTGCTTCACATGTAGGAGAGGGAACAAAATTGAAGTTATGGAGTTCCCATAGTTGATAGGAAGGATAGACCTTAATATACCTTCTTTCCTCCCAGGTACTCCAGATACGGAAGAAGAATGTTGTCTGATACCATGTTGTATAAGCTTTGATGATTTTCAGACAAATAGGCGGAATGATATCTTGGAACTCTTCGGGATGGGATGAATTAAGGAAGAGTTCATGGACAAGACCTAATTTAATGGCCTTGGCATATTGTTTTATTTCTTGAAAGCCAGTAATAATTCGAGGGGAATTATTTTTGTTGAAGATGAGCTTGCTCTCCTGAAGGATGGAGATAACATCTGTAGCTTCCAATTGTTTAAAGAAATCCCTTAGCTGGTTGTCAGGGATCATGTTTTGTTGGTTTAAGCCAATCATCTTGTGAACTGTGATCTCGGCTTCCAACTGTCTGGTTTTCTCTGTTTGTATTTTACAAAGTTCTAGTAATTTGTAAAACTCAGGTAAGGGATGGTATACCTGATCAGAGATTTCCAAATCCTGGATTATATTCCTCAGAAATGTCTGGTCTTGAGTAGAGCCTTGGAACCAAGTTCCCTTTCTCTGCTCTAAATCTGCACTTTGGGCTGTGAGAGTATAATTGCATAAGTCCTGGACTGTCTTTGTAATGTCCTGCTTCTCTGTCTTCTCTTGTAGGTAATGGTTATACATAGAGAGCACCATTTGCTCAATCTGGGATAACCAATATTTGGAAGAGTGGAAGTCATTGGATTGAATGGCACGGTAGCATCCATTCAATTTATCATAGATATTGGAATTGGTTGCCTTGAGGTCGGTATTATACCAATCTCGTACAACTGCTGCTGCTGTAGGCCTTGCTGGTTGTCCCATCTGGACTCTTCTTTGTGCTGAAGCAATGTTGCTGTATGTTGGAGTAGAATTGTTGAGGGGTAGAACAGTCATTCCCAGAGGGGGGAATGGTTTTGCCTCGGTAGAGGTGCCAGTTTCCTGGGTTGTTGTAGTGTTTGCTCCTTTTTCAGGGGCCTTTTTTGAGGTGTTACCTCCCGTTTGTGGCGGGGTCTTTTTGCTTCCTTCTATTGTAATCCATTTGGCTTTTTCAGCCATGGATTTGAGCCTTTTCAGGCGTTCATCGTCCATTGTTTGGACTCCTAACAAATCTGCAATAGGTTTAGTATACTTGAGGAATATGATTATATTGATGTATCTTAAGAGGAAGAGGTACCAATTCTTCTTCTTTTTTACTACTAAAAAGAGATTGATTGTATGTAAGGCATCAAATAATATCTCATAATGTTCTTTTATTGTAGGAGAAAAGACTAGTATATCATCTATGTAAACTACTACAAAATGTAGATGTCCAAACATAGAATTCATCCATTTTTGGAATATTTGTGGGGCATTTTTCAAACCGAATGGCATTACTAACCACTCATAGTGTCCTTGGGGACAACTAAAGGCAGTTAATTCTATAGATTCTTTATTGGCTAGTTTTACTTGCCAAAACCCAGATTTAGCATCAAATTTACTATAGTATTTTGATCCTTGTATCTGTCTTATTAATTGTTCTGCAGCAGGTATAAAATAGCCATCAAACTTTGTATAGCTATTTAATTTTCTATAATTAATGACCATTCTGGCCTTTCCTCTTTTCTGTTCCGCATGTTTTCTGACTAGAAAAGCAGGTGATGAGTGAGGACTGCTGCTAGGCTGTATTAATTTAAGAGATAAAAGCTCTTTTATTTGGGCTGAAAATTCTTGTTTATCCATAGGGGATACCATTATACTGTTTGATCTTACATTAGTATTTCTGTATTGGTCTAATAATGTAAGGGTACAATATCTTGGTGCCTTATCAAAGTATAGTAAAGGATTATTTGAATATAAAGGCTTAAGCATACTGTGTATGATTTCTTCTGTATTAGAGAAGATGGTAAGAGGATAAGTGCAGTTTTTATGGGTGGAAATAAGTCGTTCACCACGTTGGGCTGCAGTATAAGATGATGCTAAGGGTACCGGGAAAGGGACCCTTGGGATTTGATGATTATCAAATAGAAAAATTTGAGAATTGAAAGGGGCATAATGTCGTAAGTTATTCATGCCAACTAAGCAATCGACATTGAAATCAATAGGTAATAAAGCGAATTCGAAAGTATAGTGATGAGAGATATTATGAATATCAGGAATAGCAATGGAGATATTTGCCTTATGAGTAATAATGACAGGTCTGCCCATAAAGTCATTTAAGCTTGCTTCAATATGATGTTAAATATATTCCTGGATTTACTAATATTCTTGCAGATTTATTATCCAGACCAAATAATGGGTAACAAAAGACAAAAGGCTATTCTTAGACGAAAAAGAGAAGATCCAAGTTCTTCAAAGAATCTCCTTTCAGAACAGACTGAAAGCCATCACCTTTCAGGACACCCTGAAAGCCCTCCAGAACAGATCATGATCGAATTCAGGAGGCTACAACAAAAGCTTACAGACCTGCAAAATCTTGCCAGACAGCTATGCCAGGTCTCTGTTCTTTCTAAATCTCAAGAGATGAAGCAAAAGGAGTTGATTTGTCTTAATAAACTTTCGTTTACTAAATTTCTTTGACTTTTTGTATTTCTCCTTATTTTCAGGTTTCCATTTCTTTCTGGATACCTTATATTTTTTCTTGTTATGCTTTTTGAATCTAGATTTGTAGTCTTTGGATTTTTTCCCATATTTTGTTTTCTTGGGAAAGAATGATTTGTTGAACCCATATACTGGAGGACAACCAAATTGATAATTAATATCTGGATCATACTTAGGACAGCAAGAAGTTTTAATGTCAGACTTATGTATGTATTTGGATAGATGATTATTTGCCTTTTGTAATTGGCAAGTTTTCTTAACAGTTTCCATACAAGCTTTTTTTAAAGCTCCTGTATTGTGTGGAATTCCTCCAGCTCTAAGACTGTTATATTTTTTCTCTATCATGGTGTCCCATGGTATAGGTAACTTAGAAAAAAAGGCTGTTAGCCAAAAGATTTTTTTATCTAAGGTGTTCAGTTTAAAAATATAACTGATATAAAGATTAGCAAATTCTTCTAAGTAACAAATGTTACAAAGTCTTAGTTTTAGAAGGATATTTTCATCTATTCCTTCAGCATTAATATCTTCTCCAGTTAAGTCTCCATATAGACTTTTACAAATACTATGTAAAGCTGTTCTTCTAGATTCATGACTATTTAGAGCTATTATCTCAGTTGGGTATAATTTTTCATATTGTGTTAGCCATCTTAAGGCTATTCCTTGCCAATATCCGCAAGCTAATATTACAAAATCTTGGTGAGAGATTCCCTGTGGCATTAGGGTATTTGTCCCTACCATTAATTGTTCCCAATTGAGTATATAATCTCTTAAATCATTTGTTGGTATATGATCAACATTAAATATTAATCCTGAAGTAGTAGTTTGATGTCTCTTTCCTTGTTTATAGATATAGGAATCTACATAGTTTTCATCTGTATCTCTATGATACATAGTTTCTTCAGTAGTATTAGGATGTGGTGGATTTTGTCTACCTGTAGAAATCATTTGGGTAGATGATTCCCCACGTTCCATATTTATATTAAATAAATACTGCTCCTCGTTAGAGGGTATGTTGTATAATTCCTCTGACCAGGAGGCTTCCTCGTTAGAGGGTTGTGATAGTAGGTCAACATCACCATACTCCTCATTAGAGGGTATTTCATCAACATCACCATACTCCTCATTAGAGGGTATTTCATCAATAATATCATCATATTCAGATAATTCATCATCAAAAGAATCAGAAGCAGAAATATAACTTTCATTATCTGAAGAACTTTTGGAAAAATATTTAATAGAAGCAGAGTTTTCTTCATAGAATTTGAAAATCTCTTTAGAAGTAATTTTTCCTTCTATTTCTTCAACTAATAAGGTTTTATATTTCAAATATTTTTGATAATCAATTTCATCTAAGTTTGTTTCTTTCAAACTTTTCGAAGATGTTTTTATCATTCTAACTGATCCAAGTCTTTCTTTTGAAGATGAAGAAAAAGTTGGAAAACTTAAAAAGGTTTGCAAAGTAGTTAATTTTTTAGAAACTAAATAGATTTGATCACTTAAATAGTTTAGCAAACTATTTTGTTGTTCTATTGTACCATTACATGGAAGATGAATACTATGTTCATGAGAATTTAGACTGAAAGGACATTCGTAAGATTCAGGAAGAACTAAAGCTCTAGACATCTCTGTATAGAGGTTCTTATAAATCTAGACACGTTATTTCCTTCCTTTCTTTCACTAGATTAGATAACAGTATCGCTTTGACCCTGATCTCTCCGGCTATGTAACCTCTAGGGGTGGCTTTCTCCCTAGAGTTAGGCAGCCATAACTGAAGCGTCCCTTCCGGACATATAGTCAACCACAAGCACTATTACAAGCTTCAGAGAGATAGAGCACAGCCATGTTTCGTTTCCTACCTCATGGCGTAAGATACTATTACCTAAAATAGCTTAAGAAATTAAGGAAATAACATGCCTAACAAGTTTAGCCAGACATGGCTAGGTTAAGGATACTTACAAAAAAAGAAGAACGGAACTGCACAAGGCTCTGATACCAGTTGCAGGAGAGCTTCTGCTCCAGTACAAAGCGCTACTATTTATTCACACTATTCTAAACTAAGAAGCAGATCAGAGGAAGAAATATGTTTAAGAAAAAAAGAAGTTCGGAAAGGCTCTCTGCCTCCTCCCTTCATCTGATGTCTTTATTTATAATGGTTTCAAGACTTCCTTCAGATAGGAAGGAATCTTTGCTTTACAAAAGTGTACAGAGGAGAAGGACTGAATTATTGTCCTTCGTATAGTAAAAGGTTACATTATTGTCCTTCCTTGGGTCCCACCTTGCTGATTCATGTCCTTTTGTATGCTGGGGAGATAAGGAGGAATCCTTGGATGAGTGGATGCTTGAAGCTATCGAGAGAGTACCAAATGCTGACGGTGATGAAGGTTACCGACTTTCGGTGGACACGGAGCCAACAAGTTCAGTCGAACAACGTAACGAGTCTAAGGTTATAGAAGCGTTCGTCAACTTTGATAGGCATAGCATTTCAAGTAAATAGAGCAAAGAGCTTACCCTTTATTTCTCTCTGAGTCACGAACTTGTTGTAGTTGCTCCTAAAGGGAGAACGATTGCTACTTACTTGCTATAACCCACATCCTTGCATGGCTCGACTTCTTCTTTGAGCCCTGCTTCTCCCTTCCCCCTCTCCCCGTTCTACCGTCCAAAGCAGGCCGTATGGAGTATAGCCAGGCATCGGTTTATGATACCAGCATGCAAAGGTTCGAGTCCTTTTACTCCAGATTATGAACACCCGATCGGTTCTGTCAAGAATGAGCTGACGACTACAGGGGAAGCAGCTGACTACAGTCCCTGAGCCCAGCTTGTAGCAAGCCAAAAGTTTGACTTCAGCCTACTTTGCTAAGAGAAGAGAGAGGAGAAAGATAGATAGCAGAAACAAATCCTTCTAACCACAGAGTTGAACACAACACTGATGATTCTTTTATCAATCTCCTGGCCTTTGCTTAACTCCTTGTTTCGTAAACTGATCGCTGGTTGATCTGATCGGACCCCGGATAGTGAGAGTCCAGTCCGGGTGGAATGCGACGGTTCTCTGGCGCTTCATGGGACGGACGTTCGCAGCCCCCCTCCCTTAAATCTAAGCCTACTTCGCTCGCCCAGCCACTGTCGTCTCATACTTTTGGGAGCATTAAGTAGATATGTGAGCTCTAAATCAGTGGCAGTTGCACGAACCCATGACCCTTGTCTTTCGGCCGGGTTGATTAGCTAACCCAAATTCGTTTTCTACCAACATCAATAGTGTTCAGTAGTTATATACCAGGCCATTCCATTCCAGATTTGAACTAACCAATGGAATTAAAAAATACTATATTTTATATATTTGGTTAAGCAATAGAGAACTCGTTCGTAGGTGAGCGATTTGCGGTCATGAGGCCGAACCAGACCACTCAGATTCAGATTTAAATCAACCCTTGGGGAATTCCCCAGGTTTGGGATTTTTGGTTAAACGCGCAATTGTCGTAACTACCTACTTCGGCAATTACTCTCATAGCTGTCGGCACTGGTTTATGATCTCCAAGTGGTCGCATATAGAAGGAAATGCATTGTTTTGTTCTTGTTCTCCGACGAGAGGCGGCTTAGCAAAACGAGGTAGGAATTTTGGAATGTGATGTCAAAAAGAAAAAAGAGATTAGATGATTGCCCAGTTCGTTCATTGCTCTGCTCATGCGATATGCTTGAGAGCAGGTTGTTTACGTACTTGCTCTTACAAGCAAGGTTGAGCAAGTAGTGATCTTAGGTAAAGTAGTCAGAAGAGTTCGTTAAGAAGACAGGTCCAACTTTTCATTGACTAGTCTAAAGCGCTAGTCTGGTAAGAACAATAAGAGCATTAAGGTTGGTCTATGATCAGGGAGTGAAAAGGCTAAAGCTAAAGCAGTAGGAGATGGATGGGGCGATCAACCCCACTATAAGGTTATTCTCGGTTAGGGGGAAAGGAAGAATAATCCAACCCATTTAGAAAGTTCGAGTGGCTATGGTGGAAATTCATCAATTGGTTCGCCATGAAAGATAGGCAGGAAAATAAAAAATCCTTCCCCAGGGCAAGCCCTGAGTCGGATTTCACCAAATACACAGAATAACAAGCTTCATTACCAGAATTTTATTACTTCAGTTTTACCTTTTCACTCTTGACTGACTGATTCCAGGACCTGCCCTTATATACTATACGACCATTTTCCTTTAGTTGCTACCCTATAGTTGAGTACTTTGTTTCACTAGTTATGCACGAACTCTTTCTTCGCTGCTTCTTCGAGTTGCCTTCTTTTCTTTTGTGCTTTCTTATGGCAGGTCCTTTGTGAGCTGAGTATGAATACGACGGCTTTGGCAGGAAATCAAGGGTAAGGGCACAACACGAAAAAAGAAGTCCACAAAGCAATGGAAGAATTTCGCGAATGACGTGATGATAGAGGCTTTGACGTGTTGGCTAAACAACAAGCAAAAGAAGCAACGGCTTGCCCGTTATAGAGTAGGAAGGGACAAGACCCACAAAGCGAAGCGAATCGGTTCATAGGATCGACGGGTCACAGGTCGATCAACGCATGATATATCTGGCAAAATAGGAAAATTTCAAATGTGGTAAGCCTTCGACAAAAGGCATGAAAAAGCCGACGTCTGATATTTCCCATGGTTCTCTGTTCCTGTCTGCGTCAGCAGATCGATCCCATGCCGTGCGCACCTTGCCTTGCGGGGGCGGGCCCTGCCCGCGCACCATGCCGTGCGGGGGCGGGCGGATGGACGGACCTGGACGAACCGGGACGGACGGTTTGACCTGTTCGGACGGACTTGAACTGACGGGCGTATGGACAGACTGCCCGCGCGGTTAACTACTGATGAAATAGAGAGGACAAGAAGATCCGAAAGAAACTCTTTTTGAAGACCCAGAAAAAGAGGTTAAACTATGATAATTAGATTGGGCTTTCGGTCGGTCTTTCACCACTCCATTGGATTTGGCAAATGGCCGTTGAAGGATGTCGTAGACAAAACTAAAACAATGGCTTCCTTCTTTTCTTTCACTTCACCTTATAGGCGTCGGCGGGCTATCTCATCTTGGCAAAACGTAGGAAGAACGACATACAAGGGCATATACTAGCGAGAGAGAAGAGATTGACGCGCGAGTTGCTAATCAGAGATAGGCGATGGGAGTACTGACCACAGTGACTGACGGTGGATGGAACGAAACTCTCCAGTAAGCCCATCCCTCTTCGAAAGTGAAAACAAACGATCAATCAATGCCATTGACGAGTAAAGTCTTTGGCACCCCTATCTAGACCATGAGCACCTGAATCTATCTCCGTAGTGCTCGACTGGCTTATAGTAGTGTCCAACTGGTAACCGAAGCTGGTAGGTCGTGGTATGTTGATGGGCCTCCCAGGTTCGATAGCACTCCAAATCCGCCAAACATTCTCTGCTAAAAAAAAAGTCAAGATATCGCGCGCGGGCAAAGGAGATGCAGTTCTTTAATCATTTCAGATAAGAAGGTAGAGGAGATTCTTTAGACAAATATTGTAGTAGTGTGTTTTCCAATAGGACAGGACTTTGCTTTGACTTCTAGACCCATATGTGTTTTTGACTTACTCTCGTCATGGTAGGCATATGTTCGAACTCTCATGACAAACTGGTAAAAACCAGTCGGCAGAATTCCTCCCTCCTTCAGTGCGAGAAAAAATATTTAGGTTTTATCCATGAGCAAAATCCATAAAATCATATCATTTTGAAGTGAATCCCTTTCCCGGTTCATCAACTCAGTCTTTTGCGATTTCT
Source organism: Dracaena cambodiana (assembly GCA_036321105.1). Classification (NCBI taxonomy): domain Eukaryota; kingdom Viridiplantae; phylum Streptophyta; class Magnoliopsida; order Asparagales; family Asparagaceae; genus Dracaena; species Dracaena cambodiana. Next base: position 36,054,206 of record JAYEPQ010000004.1, read on the forward strand.
TCTACCACTCAAAAATTCGACAACTACTTGTTGATTGAGTCCATTGGGATTGACTTTCTGTAGCTTTCCTCATTATGCTGAAACAATCCTCTTTTCTTGTTATGTAGTTCAAGAGATTGGTTCAGCTTTTCAGTCTTTCAAAGGTGGTAGAGATCCTCTTCTCTAAACTGTCAAACATGACTGTCACTCGAAATCATTCAAATTCCCCTACCCGTCTTTCTTTTAACGGGAAGGAAGTAAAAGGGAGGAACAAAGCCTTCGTCAACATCCAAATGGCTGACAGATCTTTTCCCATATTAGTGCACCTATCTGTATCCACTTCGTCCAATGCAAGAGATTCTTCTTATTCTTCTGCGGGTTTCTTCCTCTGTCTCAGGAGATTAATGACTTTTGCATAGGGGGCTTGGAGTAACGTCCCGCCATATTTTGCTCGACCGTTAGCTCCCACTACTCGAGAAGTGCCGCCATGTTCGTCAGGTGGTTGCTCCCATGATCGAAGTAACGCCGCTGCATTCGTTTGGCAGTTATTCCCACAATCCGAGGTGGTGATTCTTCTGTTCGGGTCGGGTGACTTTGTATTAAACCCCTACCCGAAAGCTATGGGTAGTGTCGCGAATCTCAGCTTTAGATTCGCGAACCTGTTCCGTCGTTTGGATCGCAGACCTCAATTTCTTAGATTCGCGGACCTCAATTTCTTAGATTCGCGGATCCGATGAGTTGTGGGCTTCTGTCTCTGAATTCGTGGATCTGCTTTGCTTTTCCGGAATTTTTCGCCGACAAAACCCCCTCCAAAGTTTCCAAAACTCTCATGATTCTTTGAGGAGTTTCGGAATACTGTGGATATAATCTTCTGTATTAGAACTTCTGTTGCGTTTGTTTGAAATCTGTGACTCTGTATTAGCGCCACTACTGCTGCTTACTCTTGAACATCATGCAAGATTAAAGAGTGGTGGGACCATACCCACGCATATCAAAAGATTCCTTCTCATCCAGACCATTGCAGCAGTAACAACCATCTCTCTCAAGAAGGACAATAATGGAGTTTTTTTTTCAAAGATGCTTTTTAAAAGTAACTTTTTCTTTTTAAAAGATGCTGTAAGGACAATAATATAGTCATTTTTCTTTAAAGTATGTTATTTACTTTCCAGCTGTAAGATTCCTTCTTATCTGAAGGAACTTTGAAAGATTATAAATAAAGGCCAAGGCCAACGGGAAGGGCATAAAGCTTACTAGCCTTCCTTTCTTCTAAATTCTCTTGTCTTCCTGAGTTCTTAAGTTTTCAGTTTTTCCTTTCAGTTTTTCCTTTTAAATTTTGTGAATAATAGTGACTATAGTGCTGTGAATAGAACTGTGCGTAAGTGGTATCAGTAGCGAGGAAGAGTTGTCCTCGTCAAGTGGTCCCGTATTTTGACTTCGACGAAAGAAGGAGTCTACCGAGAAAAGTGTAATAAAGTCCTCTCCAGTAGGATCAGATTGGACTCGGGCTCATCAACATCACGAGAAAGTTCATTTAGAAAAGCAGAGGATATCACGCGGAATGAGAAAGGGGTGGAAAGTTTTTATTTCCTTCGTGTAACTTACTCTCAGAAAGAGATACTCGTTTCATATCTGACAATAATAGATCTCCTTCGAGAAAAAAGGTGTACTCGTCGATAGGAGAAACAAGAGAACATCGATCATCGTTTCGACGAATTCAACTGATAGTGGTATATCAGTTTGAGGAACTGACGTGAGTTTACTCGACAAACTCCTGGCGATAAGAAATCGGGGAGCCTTTTCATTAGGTTAGCGCATCTGACATCGATAGCTTGACTCTTTTTTCTCCGAGCAACCAGATATGCGAACGTCTTCTAGCAGCAAAATCAGTCTTTCGCCAGTATGGTACTATGAATACGACGGCTTTGGCAGAAAATCCAAGGGTAAAGGCACAACATGAAAAAAGTAGTCCACAAAGCAAAGGAAGAATTTCGCGAATGACGTGATGATAGAGGCTTTGACGTGTTGGCTAAAGAACAAGCAAAAGAAGCAACGGCTTGCCCGTTATAGAGTAGGAAGGGAACCAACGAAGCGAAGTGAATCGGTTCATAGGATCGACGGGTCACAGGTCGATCAACGCATGATATATCTGGCAAAATAGGAAAATTCCGAATGTGGTAAGCCTTCGACAAAAGGCATGAAAAAGCTGACGTCTGATATTTCCCATGGTTCTCTGTTCCTGTCTGCGTCAGCAGATCGATCCCATGCCGTGCGCACCTTGTCGTGCGGGGGCGGGCCCTGCCGGCGGGCGGATGGACGGACCTGGACGAACCGGGCTAGACGGACGGACCTGTTCGGACGGACTTGAACTGACGGGCGCATGGACAGACCGCCCGCGCGGTTAACCACTGATGAAATAGAGAGGACAAGAAGAAACGAAAGAAACTCTTTTTGAAGACCCAGAAAAAGAGGTTAAACTATGATAATTAGATTGGGCTTTCGGTCGGTCTTTCACCACTCCAGTGGATTTGGCAAATGGCCGTTGAAGGATGTCGTAGACAAAACTAAAACAATGGCTTCCTTCTTTTCTTTCACTTCACCTTATAGGCGTCGGCGGGCTATCTTATCTTGGCAAAACGTAGTAAGAACGACATACAAGGGCATATACTAGAGAGAGAGAAGAGATTGACGCGCGAGTTGCTAATCAGAGATAGGCGATGGTGGATGGAAAGAAACTCTCCGTTAAGCCCATCCCTCTTCGAAAGTGAAAACAAACGATCAATCAATGCCATTGACGAGTAAAGTCTTTGGCACCCCTATCTCGACCATGAACACCTGAATCTATCTACGTAGTGCTCAACTGGCTTATAGTAGTGTCCAACTGGTAACCGAAGCTGGTAGGTGGTGGTATGTTGATGGGCCTCCCAGGTTCGATAGCACTCCAAATCCGCCAAACATTCTCTGCTAAAAAAGAAGTCAAGCTATCGCGCGCGGGCAAAGGAGATGCAGTTCTTTAATCATTTCAGATAAGAAGGTAGAGGAGATTCTTTAGACAAATATTGTAGTAGTGTGTTTTCTAATAGGACAGGACTTTGCTTTGACTTCTAGACCCATATGTGTTTTTGACTTACTCTCGTCATGGTAGGCATATGTTCGAACTCTCATGACAAACTGGTGAAAGCCAGTCGGTAGAATTCCTCCCTCCTTCAGTGCGAGAAAAAACATTTAGGTTTTATCCATGAGCAAAATCCATAAAATCATATCATTTTGAAGTGAATCCCCTTCCCGGTTCATCAACTCTGTCTTTTTCGATTTCTTCTACCACTCAAAAATTCGACAACTACTTGTTGATTGAGTCAATCGGGATTGACTTTCTGTAGTTTTCCTCATTATGCTGAAGCAATCCTCTTTTCTTGTTTTGTAGTTCACGAGATTGGTTCAGCATTTCAGTCTTTCAAAGGTGGTAGAGATCCTCTTCTCTAAACTGTCAAACATGACTGTCACTCGAAATCATTCAAATTCCCCTACCCGTCTTTCTTTTAACGGGAAGGAAGTAAAAGAGAGGAACAAAGCCTTCGTCGACATCCAAATGGCTGACAGATCTTTTCCCATGTTAGTCCACCTATCTGTATCCACTTCGTCCAATGCAAGAGATTCTTCTTAATCTTCTGCGGGTTTCTTCCTGTGTCTCAAGAGATTAATGACTTTTGCATAGGGGGCTTGGAGTAACGTCCCGCCATATTTTGCTCGACCGTTAGCTCCCACTACTCGAGAAGTGCCGCCATGTTCGTCAGGTGGTTGCTCCCATGATCGAAGTAACGCCGCTGCATTCGTTTGGCAGTTATTCCCACGATCCGAGGTGGTGATTCTTCTGTTCGGGTCGGGTGACTTTGTATTAAACCCCTACCCGAAGGTTATGGGTAGTGTCGCGAATCTCAGCTTTAGATTCGCGAACCTGTTCCGTCGTTTGGATCGCAGATCTCAATTTCTTAGATTCGCGGACCTCAGTTTCTTAGATTCGCGGATTCGATGAGTTGCGGGCTTCTGTCTCTGAATTCGTGGATCTGCTTTGCTTTTTCGGAATTTTTCCCCGACAAAACCCCCTCCAAAGTTTCCAAAACTCTCATGATTATTTGAGGAGTTTCGGAATACTTTGGATATAATCTTCTGTATTAGAACTTCCGTTGCGTTTGTTTGAAATCTGTGACTCTGTATTAGCGTCACTACTGCTTCTTGCTCTTGAACATCATGCAAGATTAAAGAGTGGTGGGACCATACCCACCCATATCAAAAGATTCCTTCTCATCCAGACCATTGCAGCAGTAACAGCCATCTCTCTCAAGAAGGACAATAATGGAGTTTCTTTTTCAAAGATGCTTTTTAAAAGTAACTTTTTCCATTTAAAAGATGCTGTAAGGAAAATAATATAGTCCTTTTTCTTTAAAGTATGTTATTTACTTTCCAGCTGTAAGATTCCTTCTTATCTGAAGGAACTTTGAAAGATTATAAATAAAAGGCCAAGGCCAACGGGAAGGGCATAAAGCTTACTAGCCTTCCTTTCTTCTAAATTCTCTTGTCTTCCTGAGTTCTTAAGTTTTCAGTTTTTCCTTTCAGTTTTTCCTTTTAAATTTTGTGAATAATAGTGACATAGTACTGTGAATAGAACTGTGCACAAGTGGTATCAGTAGCAAGGAAGAGTTGTCCTCGTCAAGTGGTCCCGTATTTTGACTTCGACGAAAGAAGGAGTCTACTGAGAAAAGTGTAATAAAGTCCTCTCCAGTAGGATCAAATTAGACTCGGGCTCATCAACATCACGAGAAAGTTCATTTAGAAAAGCAGAGGATATCACGCGGAATGAGAAACGGGTGGAAAGTTTCTGTTTCCTTCGTGTAACTTACTCTCAGAAAGAGATACTCGTTTCATATCTGACAATAATAGATCTCCTTTGAGAAAAAAGGGGTACTCGTCGATAGGAGAAGCAAGAGAACATCGATCATCGTTTCGACGAATTCAACTGAAAGTTGTATTTCAGTTTGAGGAACTGACGTGAGTTTACTCGACAAACTCCTGGCGACAAGAAATCGGGGAGCCTTTTCATTAGGTTAGCGCATCTGACGTCGATAGCTTGACTCTTTTTTGTCCGAGCAACCAGATATGCGAACGTCTCTTGGCAGCAAAATCAGTCTTTCGCCAGTATGGTACTATGAATACGACGGCTTTGGCAGAAAATCCTAGGGTAAAGGCACAACACGAAAAAAGAAGTCCACAAAGCAATGGAAGAATTTCGCAAATGACGTGATGATAGAGGCTTTGACGTGTTGGCTAAACAGCAAGCAAAAGAAGCAACGGCTTGCCCGTTATAGAGTAGGAAGGGACAAGATCCACAAAGCGAAGTGAATCGGTTCATAGGATCGACGGGTCACAGGTCGATCAACGCATGATATATCTGGCAAAATAGGAAAATTCCGAATGTGGTAAGCCTTCGACAAAAGGCATGAAAAAGCCGACGTCTGATATTTCCCATGGTTCTCTGTTCATGTCTGCATCAGCAGATCGATCCCATGCTGTGCGCACCTTGCCGTGCGGGGGCGGGCCCTGCCCGGGCACCATGCCGTGCGGGGGCGGGCGGATGGACGGACCTGGACGAACCAGGACGGACGGACGGACCTGTTCGGACGGACTTGAACTGACGGGCGCATGGACAGACCGCCCGCGCGGTTAACCACTGATGAAATAGAGAGGACAAGAAGAAACGAAAAACTCTTTTTGAAGACCCAGAAAAGGAGATTAAACTATGATAATTAGATTGGGCTTTCGGTCGGTCTTTCACCACTCCAGTGGATTTGGCAAATGGCCGTTGAAGGATGTCGTAGACAAAACTAAAACAAGGGCTTCCTTCTTTTCTTTCACTTCACCTTATAGGCGTCGGCGGGCTATCTCATCTTGGCAAAATGTAGGAAGAACGATATACAAGGGCATATACTAGAGAGCGAGAAGAGATTGACGCGCGAGTTGCTAATCAGAGATAGGCGATGGGAGTACTGACCACAGTGACTGACGGTGGATGGAACGAAACTCTCCGGTAAGCCCATCCCTCTTCGAAAGTGAAAACAAACGATCAATCAATGCCATTGACGAGTAAAGTCTTTGGCACCCCTATCTCGACCATGAGCACCTGAATCTATCTCCGTAGTGCTCGACTGGCTTATAGTAGTGTCCAACTGGTAACCAAAGCTGGTAGGTGGTGGTATGTTGATGGGTCTCCCAGGTTCGATAGCACTCCAAATCCGCCAAACATTCTCTGCTAAAAAAAAAGTCAAACTATCGCCCACGGGCAAAGGAGATGCAGTTCTTTAATCATGTCAGATAAGAAGATAGAGGAGATTCTTTAGACAAATATTGTAGTAGTGTGTTTTCCAATAGGACAGGACTTTGCTTTGACTTCTAGACCCATATGTGTTTTTTGACTTACTCTCGTCATGGTAGGCATATGTTCGAACTCTCATGACAAACTGGTGAAATCCAGTCGATAGAATTCCTCCCTCCTTCAGTGCGAGAAAAAACATTTAGGTTTTATCCATGAGCAAAATCCATAAAATCATATCATTTTGAAGTAAATCCCCTTCCCGGTTCATCAACTCTGTCTTTTTCGATTTCTTCTACCACTCAAAAATTCGACAACTACTTGTTGATTGAGTCAATCGGGATTGACTTTCTGTAGTTTTCCTCATTATGCTGAAGCAATCCTCTTTTCTTGCTCTGTAGTTCACGAAATTGGTTCAGCTTTTCAGTCTTTCAAAGGTGGTAGAGATCCTCTTCTCTAAACTGTCAAACATGACTGTCACTTGAAATCATTCAAATTCCCCTACCCGTCTTTCTTTTAACGGAAAGGAAGTAAAAGGGAGGAACAAAGCCTTCGTCGACATCCAAATGGCTGACAGATCTTTTCCCATGTTAGTGCACCTATCTGTATCCACTTCGTCCAATGCAAGAGATTCTTCTTATTCTTCTGCGGGTTTCTTCCTCTGTCTCAGGAGATTAATGACTTTTGCGTGGGGCCTAAAAGTAGTTATATATAGATCTAGCGCTTCATCTTGCAAATGAAAGGCTTTTTCAATTGAATCAACCAGGCATGGCAGGTCGGAGGGGATCATCCCCCTTAGTCGATTCTTCCTCTCCTTTCTCATATCAAAACTCTGACGGCAAAGACTTCTCTTAAAAGAGAAGATTATGAAGGTCGTTAGAGCACTTTCAAGTAGTAGGAGGGAGAAAGAACAGCTCGTCGATAGCTACTAATTCCATTGCTGGATCAACTTTATGGGTTTCCACTGTAAGAATAGACGAACTGGGCTGATGGTAGCTGACGAAGGTGGGCTTGACAGTGCTTGTCGTGGATAACCGGGAATGATTGAGTAGATTGTTCTGCTTGTAAATGATACGTCGCATGGCTACTAGAAGGGGAAGCAATAAAAGGAGGTTGACTCGCGTCTGTGATATCAACGTTCCTTTTATTATGATACTACTAGAACTCGTTGGTTGTACACGGACATGCTTCATATGAGGTGTTGGGACTCGTCAGTACGATTGATGTGGAGAATGTATAAGGATTCGTCTTTCTTCTGCCATGGTAAGAAAACGAGCATGGTTCCTATAAAGCATATTATAGAGAAATTTCGTCTCCAGCTATCTGAAGTCAAGCTTATTATTAGGCTCGATGCTCTATCTAATCTTCCGACGAACATGGTTCATTCTCTATTCAAATAGAAATTCTGCTTTTCAAATCGAATGTGGTACCCTCATCTTCTTTTAGAAAACTACCTCGACGAGCTCAGTGGAATGATTTAGCTATGTTGATCTTTCAGAGAAGGGAGTAGATGACTCTTTCAAACAATGATGGTCCGAGTCTCCCAAAAGAAAATCTCGATGAAAGGAAAGGGGAGGAATCCTCATATTTAGCAGGAGAGAATCATTTTGCAGGAAAGGGCAGTTGAGGGGTTTGGGTGGAAAGGAACTAAAATCAAAGAGTAGGGAGTATCAGGAAGGAATAGGGGCCTCGGTAAGGGAGCTATTCTTTTTTTAGGTCCCACTAGTGGTTGTTACCGGAGCTGAAAATAAATCATAAAGTAAGGCGAGTCAAAGTCGGAGAACTTACCGAGGGAAGTAGTAAAATAAAGAAGGAACTCGAACAGGAAGGCACGTCGAGACGTCGCTGTAGAATGTCAAACTGACACGTCGCACTAGCAAGTGACACGATTCCCATTTTTGACATGTCAACGATGGTTGTCATAGAATCTCTAGTCAGCAGAATGACGTATTGGGTAAAAGAACTAAACTTATGGAATAAAGATTTGGGAGATTCCGGGGGTTCTCGAAACTAGTTTTTGGGGAGGCCAAATAGAAATAGATGTTCAACGATCGAAGCCGAGATAGAAAAAAGAGATCGTAAGTGCTTTGGCTACTAGAGATGGAACCGGATAGCTCTTTCATCCATGACTCGAGTGTCCCTCCAATATGTTGGCCAACTTTCTTTGGCAGGTTCACAGTCGAAAGTGGATCAGGCAGATCGACGCTTTGACGACTTCAAAACATAGATAACTTCTCGAAAGAGGGAGAGAGATTGGGCGAAGCCCTAAAAGGTACAGTCATCTGACGCGACAGTCATTTGAATTTCCGCAGTTGATAGAAAGGTTTTTGGAATTTGACGACTACTTTCCTATCCCCATCACTAGGCCAATGGATCATTACCTTCCTCTCGTCACCAGATAGTCGAGGATTGATAGCAAGGCCAACATGTTCGTCGGAAAGCAAGGATTAACTACATCAACAACATGATCCGCTGCATCTGCAAAGGGGCATCGATTCGGGTGATGATCCGACATTTTTCCCCATATACTTTGATCCGAAATTGAGCAATTTTGACTCTTCTGCCAGCTATCTCTGATATGACGTTTTGGAAAATATCTCGCTGTCTATGGACGTATGAATTCGTTAGTTCAGCTAATGCATCGTCCGTATGTTAGATTGTCGTCCCATGTAGGGAACGTCGGGTCTGCCTCTATATCGATAGCAAATAGCAAGAACTGGAACGACTTCGCCCATTACGATCATTCAAATCATCTGCTATTCCATTCTGGCTTTCGCAGGATCTGAACCTACGCCAGCACTGTGTGTCGTCATCGTCGAGCTGCCTTGGAACTATTTAAACATGACCTTTTCTGGGGCTCTAAAAAAGAGAGTTCCAATGAATCCGAAGAAAAGAGCACATTATGGCCATGACCAGCAAAAGATCACTATCATCTCGCGAACTGGAATCGAACCAATATCAACGCTACTTGCCCGTCAGGTAGATAGTGAGTGGATGGGCGATCTCTTTCTCTTTTGCTCGACAAATGGAAAGCAGATTCCGTCTATTCAGGTTTTGCATAGCTTACCGATGTGCCCTTCTGCTGGACGGTTTTTTTGGGGCTCCGAAAGGCAGAGTAGCTTTAGCATCGTGCAGAGGATGGGATTCAACAGGGACCAGCTCGTTGGGGAGTTTTCTTCAGGTACTCTACCTGTGAAAGAAAATAAATGCGACGAAGGGTAGAGTGCGAAAGAGATGCAGTAGTAATAGCAATATCCCGAAAAAGCTCGAAAATAAATTTCCGCCTACCGGAAGAGTTTCTTTTCAAAAGTGGGTCGATGATAAGAGAGCGAGTGGGAAGGTCACCCTTTGGTGGAGAAGCCTTCTTCCGCATATCAAGAAGAAAGAAAACTTTTATTCGTTTTCATTGAGTAAAGATGAATAATTCATTCATTCTACTTGAATATTTTATTTTGATTGAAAGGGTTACGGTTCGATCCAGAGAATAGGGAAATGAAAGACTATTCACCAGCAGCGAATGGAGTTGCGCGAAATGAGAACTAGAGCGTCGAGGTGGAAAGAGCCGGTAGGAACGGCAGTGCTGTATGAATAAATATGGCTCACGTCAGGCTGTCAGGCCCGGACTTTTGCTATCAACTAGGATAGCCTAGAAGTTGTTGTGGAGAGATGGAGATGAGCCATAGGCTCGACGACGGTACTATAACCTTCGAGATGGTGGTACAATCGTAGGTCTCTATGAGATGCGATGAGTTTCGTCGATCCTGCGTTGGGACATAACTGTTTCCTTCTTCCCCATGGGGCTTCTAAACCGTCACCTTCCCCAGCTTGTTCTCTGTCTGTGGTTACCCTATTCTAGCAGAAAGCCTATGTCGATTTGTACGGAAAGTACCAGGATAGCTCCTTCTAGGCATATGACATCAAACTATTGATAGCTTTCTATATCTCAGGTGAGCGATAGCGAACTCAGACGAAATTGCTTTCTGCTTCCTGTTAGGTTAGAAGGGAGATCGACAAGCAGGAGATCAGAAGGTCAGAGAGAAAGTGGTTGGCTTAGCTATTCCTGTTAGCTTTAAACTTCTAATATCCCCATTCGAATAAGGTTTCATCACTCTTGTTGCCTTTCACCGAAACCGTAGTGAAAGCGATGGTGACCTTTATGGAGCATTCAGCTAGTACTCGTATAATAACTGTATTCCAATATCCAGTTCTAGACGAAGTTGACTTTGATCAATCAATCGTTCCGGGCGTCAGTTCAAGCGGTAGTCCAGTCGGAGGGCAGGCCAGTGCAAGTACAGGAACTCAAGGTCAAACAGATTCTATTCCTTCTACGAGGGAAAGCGTGCGTTGGAAGGTTTTGACAACGGTAACCTAAAATGCTTTCACCAAAAGTCGTGCAAGATAACTGGAATTCATATACTAGTACGAGACTGTCACGAATAGAAAGTAGTAGAGAGGGCAGGAGGGAAGGTGAAACTAAGATTACTGCGTAGTGAGCCTACCAACACTTAGGGAACCGTCTAGTCGAGCCGGGACTAACGAGTTGGATTAGAAAGAAAGATCGAAAATTTCCTTTTCTGGAAGTATCCTCAAACCAGAAAGAGAAAGGAAAACGTTTTCTATTCTAGTAGAAATTGTAATTGAATCAATCTTTTTGAAAGTCTCTCCCGTCGTCGGAATAAAACTGGGATAGTCTAGTTCAATCGTCAAAAAGAAAGGAAAGCTCGCAACCGACGCTATTGCCTTCCCTTCTTTCCCAATAGAATAGTATAGGGAGACCGTCTCAGGGTTCTTTCCATTGCAGAGTACTCAAATCCTTGTCCATTTCTTTCTCCCAATGCGGAAGAAGAGATCAGAATCGATAGGACTGAGACTGATGAATAGCCTAAGACTCAGCAGGATCAGCATCTTTAGAAGGAGAAGTAGGCCCACGCATAGGAGAGGGGTCCGGCTGCCATATACTCGAAAGGGATGTGCTGTAAGCAAAGGGAGGGGAACGACACCTAAAAGGGAGGATAAGGCAAGATAGTCCGTTTCCTTTCTCGAGATAGGGGATTCAGGGGTGAAGTCTCATGCTCTTCCCCCTCATTCAAACACGAGAGATACCGGAATTTGCCCGATATCTTTCGTCATCACCAGAAAGGCCATCACTTAACCAAGCAATGCTTCAAAATGGATACGATGACCAGATTGCGCAATCCCTTCGGCCTCGGCTCCTTTCCTTACTCTCCGCATGGTTCGTTCCGCCAGTTGTGATAGCCCGGTATCCTCGTCACCTTCTTCTTGTCTAGGCTGTATTTCCCCCGGGGTTCTGTATGGAGCATACGCCCAGTTCGATGAATGGAATCGAGGATGAGAACGACGGATAGAGAGCGGCACTCTTCATGGGAAAGCCCTAAATATGATTTTCTCATATCAGCTATCTTCCCTACTCTCTTTTCTAAGCTTGCCAATAAACCAATTCTCCTGCGAGGGACAAAACTACTGCTATCTATCGGACCCCGTCAGCTCATATGAGAGTGAGATCAAGGGCATTCCTCATAGCAGTTCGTCTAGCTCGAGAACGAGAAAGGGACCTAGCGGAAAGATTCTACAGACCTTACTCCTACTTATACCCAAGGAAGAAGTGTGATCGCCCTCTGCGAACCTCATACCATGATAGCCAACTCCTCTATTGATGAGAACACCGAAATGCAGAAGCGTCCTTATATTCCCAAAACGAAAGGAAAGCATTTGCTTGTCCCATATAGGGCAAGGAAAGGGACAGGGAGAAGGCAAGCTCTAAGCATTTGATTCCCACTCTCTAGAGGTTCGAGTTGAGTTTACGCTTTTGAGTTCCATCTATTGAAACAAAAAAGTGAAGAAGAGAAGTTCAGAGGGGAAGGAAGAAGGGTTACTTAACCTCTTTTGCTTCTCATTTAGTTGGGGTACCCTATGGAATGTCATAGTATAAGTGGTCTCCCCTGATCATGAGAAGGAGCAGAAATTCATGTAGTAAGAGAGTTTAGACGATCTAAGGTTCCCATCTCTCTAACCTCATTTCGGTGCATGATTAGAGAGCTTATTGGGCCCGACGGCTTTCTCGCTCTACTATCTTAGACTGTCTTCTGCACATTCTCATAGTTTCTAATCCTTCTAGTGATAGCATGGGATACCGGTAGTAACCTTAGTATGCTTTCTCATTTGACGATCTCCTGTTAGGATCATACATGACGGTTCAAGCGAATCGAACCCTTCTCCAGTATCCTATCATCAGATGTTGATGCTCCAACAACCTCTTGCATAAAAGAGATTTCCGTTGCATTATCATATCTCACTTTTTATCTAAAACAATTTCATTAGCCAACTCTCAACCCACGGCACTCCATCCTGTCTTTGAAGTCTATCGTGCAAGATAACTGGAATTCATATACTAGTACGACTTTTTTGTTCTGCATGGTTTCTTACTAGAAAAGCAGGAGAAGAATGTGGACTTCTGCTAGGTTGGATTAGTTTGAGAGATAAAAGATCTTTGATTTGTTCTAAAAATTTTTTTTTATCTATTGGGGATACCATTATACTGTTTACTCGTATTTTAGTATCCTTATATTGTTCTAGTATGGTTAGGGAACAATATCTGGGAGCCTGTCAAAATGTAATAAGGGATTGTTTGAATATAATGGTTGTAGCATACTATGAATGACGTCTTCTGTATTAGAGAAAATTGTAAGAGGATAAGTATAAACTTGTTTTGTAATAAGACTTTCACCACGCTGGGCTGGCGTGAATGAAGAAGCCAAGGGAATCGGAAAATGAACCCGAGGTATTTGATGGTTATCAAAGAGAAAATAATGTGTGTTGAAAGGAGCATAATGGCGTAGGTTATTCATGCCTACAAGACAATCGATATCGAAATCGATGGGTAGTAAGCCAAAGTCGAAATTATAGTGATGATGTTTATTATGAATATCTGGAATAGATATAGGGAGCTTTGCTTTATGAGTGACAAGAACCGGTCTGCCCATAAAGTCTTGTAATTTAGCATGTTTTTCAAGAGGTAACCATAATTGTGGAGGAACAAATTTCTCTTGTATAAGACTAGTTTCAGCTCCAGAATCGAGTAGAGTGTGTAAAGTAAGACATGTATTATTGGGAAATAATAATGTCATGGGAATATATATATGCAATTGGGGTTTTGTTTCAAGATCCAACATTTGATAAGCCAAAAGAACTAGTTGGTAGTCGCATAATGTGTTGGTCTTGTACTCTTTTTTGTTGATCAAGAATTCGTTGAGTTCTTCCTTCAAGAGGAGTATGTTCAAGATTGTCAAAAGTAGACATACTAGGTCTATTTGGTTCCAAGTGAAAATTTATATTTCTGTGTTCAGAAGTACTAAGACTTCTTGGGATACTTGGATTTATGATCGTAGTAGAAATAGTATTTCCAGAAGCAATAAAGGTTTCTATAGGGAGATGTGTTTTTGGTTTTAAAGTTTTCAAAAACACTTGCATCTCATTATCATATCTGAGATGTCTTATATTAACTAATTTTAGTTGGATTATTTTACCGTTTCCAACCTCAAAGAGTTTAATAAATTGTGTTGGTGTGACTGATCTAAAGGTAGATGTTTCGTTTAGGGCTAAGCAATGTTCCCATTGAATACCCAAAACTTTAGATCCAGGGAGCATCTCTATTCCTTTGAGATTGATAGATAGTGTACAAGCCTTTTCTATATTAGTGTCATGTAGACTGATACAAAAGTCAGGATGTATATTTACTCCGAATATTCTATTTGCTAAATTGTATTTTGCTCCTCCTAATATACTATTTAGAGGATTATTGATAATTCTCTCATCACAATATATTATCATAATTGATGTATCTATTCCTGATCTGAATAGACCAGTAATTTTTATTTGAATTAATCCAATATGTAAATATTTCTTTTTCGGGTATTTTTGTTTTAGTTTATCAATCTGATGGAGATTTAGTATTTTTATAGAGGTAAAGTCTTCATCTCCTTTTAGCTCTATATTTCCTTGCATTCTTTCAAAAAGATATGTAGGTTTATTTATCCATAAGGATTTGAATTTAGATTGAGGCTTATATACCTCATCTTGTCTAGCGTGTGGTATAGAAAGTTTTAATCTTTCAATATCTTCATCAGTAATTTCATAATGTTCACCTTGACTGTTATCAATACTTGTATTATGAATTTCTTGAGGTTCTACCTCTGATAAAGTATTCATGTATACTCTGTATTCAAACATAGGTTCTTTAGAAGTTTGTCCAGGAGTAAATTCTGGACTTAAGGGTGGAGAAGTTGAAAGTAAAGGATCTTGTTCAACTTTAACCATTGCTAAATCTTCATATCTATGTATTATAAGTATTCCAATAGGGGTACCTATAGGAATTTGATAAGGATTGTTATCCAGGCTTGTACTTTTCATCGTTATACTTGTATTTTGATCAGTCATGGATTCTATTAATCCATAAGTAATAAACATATTTCTAATAGTATGATGTCTTAAATTTCTGATCTCTCCATAATACCCATATGGTATTCTTATAATCATATCTAAGTAGATATCCGTTGTTTGATACCTTTGTAAGCTGTAACTTTTATTTGCATATAGTATATGCCCTGGGTATTTTAAAGATTCTCTTTTAGGTAATATAGCAGTTTTTGATAAAGGTATAACTTTAATAAAATGATGAGTTTTATTTAAGGTTAACATATTTATATTGAATTCTTCCGTTTCAGAAGATTCTGAATTTAAAGGACTATCGTCATATATAGTTTCTATTTCATATATGGAAGAATTGTCACTGAGAACTTCTGCTATAGTTCCTGTATGTATATCATACATTTCTAATTCGTTTAACCATACTGTTTTAATGTTTACTCTGCATTCAGAAGCATAATGGCCTTCTTTACCGCATTTAAAACATGTACAGTTCTTTTTCATGCCTGATTTATTTGTTTTAATAAATTTTCGTTTTTTGTATTTCTTTGATTTTTTATATTTTTCTTTATGTTCAGGTTTCCATTTTTTTCTGGATACCTTGTATCTCCTTTTTTTGAATTTTGGTTTATATTCCTTAGATTTCTTTGTATATTTTTTGTGTTTTTTCTTGTATGGAAAATATGATTTGTTGTACCCGTATACGGGGGGACATCCAAATTGATAATTAATATCTGGATCATATTTTGGGCAACATGATGTCTTTATATCAGATTTGTGAATATATTTCATGAGATGATTGTTTGCCTTTTGTAATTGACAAGTTTTCTTGACAGTTTCCAGACAAGCCTTTTTTAGAGAGCCTGTATTATGTGCAATACCTCCAGCTCTAAGATTATTATATTTTTTCTCTATCATGGAATCCCATGGTATAGGTAATTTAGAAAAGAAAGATGTAATCCAAAAGATTTTCTTTTCTAAGGTATTTAGCTTGAAAATATAACTGATATATTGGTTTGCGAACTCTTCTAAATAGCAGATATTGCATAACCTCATTTTTAATAGTATATTTTCATCTATTACTTCGACGTTTATATCGTCGCCAGTTAAATCAGCATATAAATATTTGCAGATACTATGCAAAGCCTCTCTTCTAGAATTGTGGTTATTTAATACTAATATTTCATTAGGATATAATTTCTCATATTGTGTTAACCATCGTAATGCTATTCCCTGCCAATATCCGCAGGCTAGTATTACAAATTCTTTATGTGGGATTCCTTCAGGCATTAATGTATTGGTTCCAACCATTAATTGTTCCCAATTTACTATATAATCTCTTAAATCATTAGTTGGTATATGATCTACATTGAATAGTAGGTTTGTAGATGGAGTTTGATGTCTCTTTCCTTGTTTAAAGATATAAGAATCTACATAACTTTCATTTGTATCTCTATGATACATAGTATCATCTGTAGATTCAGGATGTGGTGGATTTTGTCTACCAGTATAAACAATATGTGAAGACAACTCCCCACGTTCCATATGTATATTTAGTTTATCATAAGATAAATACTGTTCCTCGTTAGAGGGTATATTTTGTATATGATAGTCCTCGTTAGAGGGTATGTTGTATGATTCCTCGATAGAAGATGACTCCTCATTAGAGAGAATAGATAATTCATCATCAACAGAAGCAGCATTATCATATAGACTTTCATCAAAAGAACTTGCAACTGAAATATAACTTTCACTATCAGAAGAAGAGTTTTTAGAAAAATACTTTATAGAAGCAGAATTTTTTTCATAGAAATCAAAAATTTCTTTAGAATCAATTTTCCCTTCTATTTCTTCAGATAATAAAGTTTTATATTGCAAATATTTTTGATAATTAATTTCTTTTAAATCAATTTCCTTTAAACATTTTGAAGACGTTTTCATCATACGAACAGATCCAAGTCTTTCTTTTGAAGCTAAAGAAAAGTTTGGAAAATTCAAAAAGGTTTGTAAAGTAGTTAATTTTTGAGAAACTAAATAGAATAGTTTGCTTAAGATACCAGTTGTTCTCCAAGCGCCAAGATTCAACTTCTTCTTAAGTTTATTCACAGAAAGAAATTTAAAAACTGAAAGTAAGATTTAAGAACTCAGAAGGATTTTCAAAAAGGAGAAGGCTTGATAGGCTCTACCTTTCTCCTTGGCCGAAGTCTCTATTTATAATGTTCAAAAGACTTCCTTCATATTAGAAGGAATCTTTCTCTAAAAGCTGCTTTACAAAAGTGTATAGAAAAAAGAACTCTATTATTGTCCTTTGTACAGAAAAAAGGACTATATTATTGTCCTTTGTACAGAAAGAAGAACTACATTATTGTCCTTTGTAGGGTCCACCTTGTCCTTCTGTTGGTTGTGGAGATAAGGCAGAATCTTTGGCTGAGTGGATGCTGAGTTGGAATAGGCCCACCATGCTTTTAGTCTTACATGATATTATGAAGAGCATCTTCATCCATCTGAGCTGGATTGTCTGGATCATGATTGTCTTCTTCATAATTATTTTCAGACCCATCATTATCCATGTTGGCATAAAATTCTTCTTTTGCTTTGGAGCCTATTTTTCCGAGTCTGAGAGAAACGAGAAAATCTAAGGCCCTGGCAGTCTTAGCTTCTGAGGGTTCGAAAGCACCAATAAAGTCGTATAATAGAATATTGTTCTCTATTTTAACAGAATGGGCTCCGATAAGTGCTTTCTGGTAAGCTTCTTCAAAAAACTCCTTGGCAGCCTTACCTGCTTCAGCTTCTAGGTCTAGAACAGGAAGGTTGTCACAGGCAGCAGAGGGAGGTCCATAATTTTCTTTATGAAGTTTCCATAGCTGGACTGAATTGTAGAGTTTTATGTACCTTCTCTCTTCCCATGTGCTCCAGATACGGAAAAAGAAGCCGGTTTGGTATCTAGAAGAATATGCTTTGATACTCTGACTGCATATGGCTGGAAGAACATCCTGGTATTCTTCAGGATGAGATGAGTTGACATATAGTTCATGAACAAGCCCCATTTGTAGGGCCTTTTTGCAGGATGTGATATCTTGAAAACACGTAATAATTCGGGGAGAATTATACATGTTAAATATCAACTCATATTGTTGTAGTAGTGGTAGAACATCGGTAGCCTCGAGTTGTTTAAAGAAATCTTTTAGCTGTTGGTCTCCGATCAAATTTTGATGATTGAGGACTATCATTCTTTGAACTGTAAGCTCGGCCTCCATCTGTCTTGCTATAACAGTATCAATCTTGCACAAGTTAAGCAGACTGTAAAATTCAGGTAGAGGGTGGTATATCTGATCTGCAATCTCTAGATCTTGTAAAATCTCTCTCAGATATTGTTGGTCTTGAGAGGTGCCTTTGAACCAAGTACTTTTTCTTTCTGCTAGGTCAGAGCTCTGAAATGTAAGAGTGTACTTACAGAGGTCTGATGCAGGTTGAACAATGGCTTGCTTCTCTGTCTTCTCTTGGGTGTACCGCGAGACCATAGAGAGTATCATTTGTTCAATTTGGGATATCTAGTGCTTGGATGAAGAGAAGTCATTTGACTGGATCGCTCTATAGCATCCATTCATCTTCTCATAGATATAAGGGTTTGCCGTTTTGAGCTCGAGGTTATACCAGTCTCGAACTACGGCAGAAGCAATTGGTTTGCTAATTTGGATTCGCCGTTGAGCGGCTACTACATTGCTGTAGGATGATATTTGTTGATTGCTGTTTTGAGGTTGTAAAACAGTCATGCCTGGTGGTGGAAACTGCTTTGCTTCTGTTGTGGGGGTAGATGTTGCTCCTGTGTCCAGGGTGATTGCTCCTGTGTCCAGGGTGGTTGCTCCTGTGTCCAGAGTGGTTGCTTTTTGCTTCTTTGAGTTGCTCCCTTGTGCAGGGGTCTTCTTGTTGTTTTGGACTGTAGTCCATTTGGCCTTTTCGACCATAGTTTTAAGCTTTTTCAAGCGATCTTCGTCCATTGTCAGGACGAGTTAGTAAATCTGCAAGATGGTTAGTAAAACCAGGAATATATTTAACATCGTATTGGTAAATTTCTAAATATAAAGCAATTCTTATTCTCCTGAGATTTTCTTCAGGATTATTTATTGTTCTTTTTTTCAAAAATTGAGATACTACTTTGTTATCAGTTTCAATTACAAACTGTCTATTGAGCAAATATATTTTTAAGCTTTTTATAGCTAATTTGATAGCTAGCAATTCTTTATCATAAGTAGAATAATTTTGTTGCGATTTATTAAATTTTCCTGAAGTGTAGGCAATAATTTCCTTTTGTTTTGCTATTAGAACTCCTGCCCAAAATAAGTCTGAAGCATCTGTTTGGAGAGTTACCAACTCTTCGTCTTTAGAAAAATATAATATTGTCTGCTGAGTAATTAATTCTTTTATATTTTCTATTTCTTTTTCTTCTTTAAAAGTAAGCTGAATTCCTATTTTATCTGTATTCCATTTTCTTAGTTGTTCACCATTTTCTATTTTGTATTTAGACTGTTCTATAGTCAGTTTTTCTTGTAAACTTTGGACTAATTAGGATAGATGAGGAATAAATTTTCTTCCATAATTTAGTAGTCCCAAAAAACTCTGTAATTGTTTTAGGGTCCTAAATGTTTTAGGGAATTTTTTTTATCTTAGAATATATATATTGCTGTAATTCTATTTGGCCTTCCTTTATATATTTTCCAAGGAATTCTATTTCTTTTTTAAATAAATGTATTTTTGTTGGACTTAGGATAATTCCATTGTCTAGTAATAGTTTTACTATTTGCAGTAAATATTGTTTATGGTCTTCCAAAGTAGGTGAGAAGACTAATATATCATCAACATATATTACGACAAATTGTAAGTGTCTAAATATTGAATTCATTCATTTTTGAAATATTTGTGTAGCATTCTTTAGGCCAAATGGCATTACTAACCACTCATAGTGTCCCTGAGGGCAGCTAAAAGCTGTTAATTCTATAGATTCTGTATTGGCTAATCTTATTTGCGAGAAATCGGATTTAGCGTCAAATTTACTATAGTATTTTGATCCTTGTATTTGTTTTTTATTAACTGCTCTGCAACATGTATAAAATAGCCATCAAATTTTATAGCTATTTAATTTTCTGTAATTAATAACCATTCTAGCTTTTCCTCTTTTTTGTTCTGCATGGTTTCTTATTAGAAAAGCAGGAGAAGAATGTGGACTTCTGCTAGGTTGGATTAGTTTGAGGGATAAAAGATCTTTGATTTGTTCTGAAAATTCTTTTTTATCTGTTGGGGATACCATTATACTATTTACTCGGATTCTAGTATCCTTATATTGTTCTAGTATGGTTAGGGAACAATATCTGGGAGCTCTGTCAAAATGTAATAAGGAATTGTTTGAATATAATGATTATAGCATATTATGAATGACGTCTTCTGTATTAGAGAAGATTGTAGATACCAGTTGTTCTCCAAGCGCCAAGATTCAACTTCTTCTTAAGTTTATTCACAGAAAGAAATTTAAAAACTGAAAGTAAGATTTAAGAACTCAGAAGGATTTTCAAAAAGGAGAAGGCTTGATAGGCTCTACCTTTCTCCTTGGCCGAAACCTCTATTTATAATGTTCAAAAGACTTCCTTCAGATTAGAAGGAATCTTTCTCTAAAAGCTGATTTACAAAAGTGTATAGAAAAAAGGACTCTATTATTGTCCTTTGTACAGAAAAAAGAACTATATTATTGTCCTTTGTACAGAAAGAAGGACTACATTATTATCCTTTGTAGGGTCCACCTTGTCCTTCTGCTGGTTGTGGAGATAAAGCAGAATCTTTGGCTGAGTGGATGCTGAGTTGGAATGGGCCCACCATGCTTTTAGTCTTGCATGATATTATGAAGAGCATCTTCATCCATCTGAGCTGGATTGTCTGGATCATGGTTGTCTTCTTCATAATTATTTTCATACCCATCATTATCCATGTTGGCATAAAATTCTTCTTTTGCTTTGGAGCCTATTTTTCTGAGTCTGAGAGAAACGAGAAAATCTAAGGCCCTGGCAGTTTTAGCTTCTGAGGGTTCGAAAGCACCAATGAAGTCGTATAATAGAATATTGTTCTCTATTTTAACAGAATGGGCTCCGATAAGTGCTTTCTGGTAAGCTTCTTCAAAAAACTCCTTGGCAGCCTTACCTGCTTCAGCTTCTAGGTCTAGAACAGGAAGGTTGTCACAGACAGCAGAGGGAGGTCCATAATTTTCTTTATGAAATTCCCATAGCTGGACTGAATTGTAGAGTTTTATGTACCTTCTCTCTTCCCATGTGCTCCAGATACGGAAAAAGAAGCCGGTTTGGTATCTAGAAGAATATGCTTTGATACTCTGACTGCATATGGCTGGAAGAACATCCTGGTATTCTTCAGGATGAGATGAGTTGACATATAGTTCATGAACAAGCCCCATTTGTAGGGCCTTTTTGCAGGATGTGATATCTTGAAAACACGTAATAATTCGGGGAGAATTATACATGTTAAATATCAACTCATATTGTTGTAGTAGTGGTAGAACATCGGTAGCCTCGAGTTGTTTAAAGAAATCTTTTAGCTGTTGGTCTCCGATCAAATTTTGATGATTGAGGCCTATCATTCTTTGAACTGTAAGGTCGGCCTCCATCTGTCTTGCTATAGCAGTATCAATCTTGCACAAGTTAAGCAGACTGTAAAATTCAGGTAGAGGGTGGTATACCTGATCTGCAATCTCTAGATCTTGTAAAATCTCTCTCAGATATTGTTGGTCTTGAGAGGTGCCTTTGAACCAAGTACTTTTTCTTTCTGCTAGGTCAGAGCTCTGAAATGTAAGAGTGTACTTACAGAGGTCTGATGCAGGTTGAACAATGGCTTGCTTCTCTGTCTTCTCTTGGGTGTACCGCGAGACCATAGAGAGTATCATTTGTTCAGTTTGGGATATCTAGTGCTTGGATGAAGAGAAGTCATTTGACTGGATCGCTCTATAGCATCCATTCATCTTCTCATAGATATAAGGGTTTGCCGTTTTGAGCTCGAGGTTATACCAGTCTCGAACTACGGCAGAAGCAATTGGTTTGCTAATTTGGATTCGCCGTTGAGCGGCTACTACATTGCTGTAGGATGATATTTGTTGATTGCTGTTTTGAGGTTGTAAAACAGTCATGCCTGGTGGTGGAAACTGCTTTGCTTCTGTTGTGGGGGTAGATGTTGCTCCTGTGTCCAGGGTGATTGCTCCTGTGTCCAGGGTGGTTGCTCCTGTGTCCAGAGTGGTTGCTTTTTGCTTCTTTGAGTTGCTCCCTTGTGCAGGGGTCTTCTTGTTGTTTTGGACTGTAGTCCATTTGGCCTTTTCGACCATAGCTTTAAGCTTTTTCAAGCGATCTTCGTCCATTGTCAGGACGAGTTAGTAAATCAGCAAGATGGTTAGTAAAACCAGGAATATATTTAACATCGTATTGGTAAATTTCTAAATATAAAGCAATTCTTATTCTCCTGATATTTTCTTCAGGATTATTTATTGTTCTTTTTTTCAAAAATTGAGATACTACTTTGTTATCAGTTTCAATTACAAACTGTCTATTGAGCAAATATATTTTTAAGCTTTTTATAGCTAATTTGATAGCTAGCAATTCTTTATCATAAGTAGAATAATTTTGTTGCGATTTATTAAATTTTCCTGAAGTGTAGGCAATAATTTCCTTTTGTTTTGCTATTAGAACTCCTGCCCAAAATAAGTCTGAAGCATCTGTTTGGAGAGTTACCAACTCTTCGTCTTTAGGAAAATATAATATTGTCTGCTGAGTAATTAATTCTTTTATATTTTCTATTTCTTTTTCTTCTTTAAAAGTAAGCTGAATTCCTATTTTATCTGTATTCCATTTTCTTAGTTGTTCACCATTTTCTATTTTGTATTTAGACTGTTCTATAGTCAGTTTTTCTTGTAAACTTTGGACTAATTAGGATAGATGAGGAATAAATTTTCTTCCATAATTTAGTAGTCCCAAAAAACTCTGTAATTGTTTTAGGGTCCTAAATGTTTTAGGGAATTTTTTTTATCTTAGAATATATATATTGCTGTAATTCTATTTGGCCTTCCTTTATATATTTTCCAAGGAATTCTATTTCTTTTTTAAATAAATGTATTTTTGTTGGACTTAGGATAATTCCATTGTCTAGTAATAGTTTTACTATTTACAGTAAATATTGTTTATGGTCTTCCAAAGTAGGTGAGAAGACTAATATATCATCAACATATATTACGACAAATTGTAAGTGTCTAAATATTGAATTCATTCATTTTTGAAATATTTGTGTAGCATTCTTTAGGCCAAATGGTATTACTAACCACTCATAGTGTCCCTGAGGGCAGCTAAAAGCTGTTAATTCTATAGATTCTGTATTGGCTAATCTTATTTGCGAGAAATCGGATTTAGCGTCAAATCTACTATAGTATTTTGATCCTTGTATTTGTTTTTTATTAACTGCTCTGCAACATGTATAAAATAGCCATCAAATTTTATAGCTATTTAATTTTCTGTAATTAATAACCATTCTAGCTTTTCCTCTTTTTTGTTCTGCATGGTTTCTTACTAGAAAAGCAGGAGAAGAATGTGGACTTCTGCTAGGTTGGATTAGTTTGAGGGATAAAAGATCTTTGATTTGTTCTGAAAATTCTTTTTTATCTGTTGGGGATACCATTATACTGTTTACTCGGATTCTAGTATCCTTATATTGTTCTAGTATGGTTAGGGAACAATATCTGGGAGCTCTGTCAAAATGTAATAAGGAATTGTTTGAATATAATGATTATAGCATACTATGAATGACGTCTTCTGTATTAGAGAAGATTGTAGATACCAGTTGTTCTCCAAGCGCCAAGATTCAACTTCTTCTTAAGTTTATTCACAGAAAGAAATTTAAAAACTGAAAGTAAGATTTAAGAACTCAGAAGGATTTTCAAAAAGGAGAAGGCTTGATAGGCTCTACCTTTCTCCTTGGCCGAAACCTCTATTTATAATGTTCAAAAGACTTCCTTCAGATTAGAAGGAATCTTTCTCTAAAAGCTGCTTTACAAAAGTGTATAGAAAAAAGGACTCTATTATTGTCCTTTGTACAGAAAAAAAGACTATATTATTGTCCTTTGTACAGAAAGAAGGACTACATTATTGTCCTTTGTAGGGTCCACCTTGTCCTTCTGCTGGTTGTGGAGATAAAGCAGAATCTTTGGCTGAGTGGATGCTGAGTTGGAATGGGCCCACCATGCTTTTAGTCTTCCATGATATTATGAAGAGCATCTTCATCCATCTGAGCTGGATTGTCTGGATCATGGTTGTCTTCTTCATAATTATTTTCAGACCCATCATTATCCATGTTGGCATAAAATTCTTCTTTGCTTTGGAGCCTATTTTTCTGAGTCTGAGAGAAACGAGAAAATCTAAGGCCCTGGCAGTTTTAGCTTCTGAGGGTTCGAAAGCACCAATGAAGTCGTATAATAGAATATTGTTCTCTATTTTAACAGAATGGGCTCCAATAAGTGCTTTCTGGTAAGCTTCTTCAAAAAACTCCTTGGCAGCCTTACCTGCTTCAGCTTCTAGGTCTAGAACAGGAAGGTTGTCACAGACAGCAGAGGGAGGTCCATAATTTTCTTTATGAAATTCCCATAGCTGGACTGAATTGTAGAGTTTTATGTACCTTCTCTCTTCCCATGTGCTCCAGATACGGAAAAAGAAGCCGGTTTGGTATCTAGAAGAATATGCTTTGATACTCTGACTGCATATGGCTGGAAGAACATCCTGGTATTCTTCAGGATGAGATGAGTTGACATATAGTTCATGAACAAACCCCATTTGTAGGGCATTTTTGCAGGATGTGATATCTTAAAAACACGTAATAATTCGGGGAGAATTATACATGTTAAATATCAACTCATGCTGTTGTAGTAGTGGTAGAACATCGGTAGCCTCGAGCTGTTTAAAGAAATCTTTTAGCTGTTGGTCTCCGATCAAATTTTGATGATTGAGGCCTATCATTCTTTGAACTGTAAGCTCGGCCTCCATCTGTCTTGCTATAGCAGTATCAATTTTGCACAAGTTAAGCAGATTGTAAAATTCAGGTAGAGGGTGGTATACCTGATCTGCAATCTCTAGATCTTGTAAAATCTCTCTCAGATATTGTTGGTCTTGAGAGGTGCCTTTGAACCAAGTACTTTTTCTTTCTGCTAGGTCAGAGCTCTGAAATGTAAGAGTGTACTTATAGAGGTCTGATGCAGGTTGAACAATGGCTTGCTTCTCTGTCTTCTCTTGGGTGTACCGCGAGACCATAGAGAGTATCATTTGTTCAATTTGGGATATCCAGTACTTGGATGAAGAGAAGTCATTTGACTGGATCGCTCTATAGCATCCATTCATCTTCTCATAGATATAAGGGTTTGCTGTTTTGAGCTCGAGATTATACCAGTCTCGAACTACGGCAAAAGCAATTGGTTTGCTAATTTGGATTCGCCGTTGAGCGGCTGCTACATTGCTGTCGGATGATATTTGTTGATTGTTGTTTTGAGGTTGTAAAACAGTCATGCCTGGTGGTGGAAACTGCTTTGCTTCTGTTGTGGGGGTAGATGTTGCTCCTGTGTCCAGGGTGATTGCTCCTGTGTCCAGGGTGGTTGCTCCTGTATCCAGGGTGGTTGCTTTTTCCTTCTTTGAGTTGCTCTCTTGTGCAGAGGTCTTCTTGTTGTTTTGGACTGTAGTCCATTTGGCCTTTTCGACCATAGCTTTAAGCTTTTTCAAGCGATCTTCGTCCATTGTCAGGACGAGTTAATAAATCTGCAAGATGGTTAGTAAAATCAGGAATATATTTAACATCGTATTGGTAAATTTCTAAATATAAAGCAATTCTTATTCTCCTGAGATTTTCTTCAGGATTATTTATTGTTCTTTTTTTCAAAAATTGAGATACTGCTTTGTTATCAGTTTCAATTACAAACTGTCTATTGAGCAAATATATTTTTAAGTTTTGTATAGCTAATTTGATAGCTAGCAAATCTTTATCATAAGTAGAATAATTTTGTTGCGATTTATTAAATTTTCCTGAAGTGTAGGCAATAATTTCCTTTTGTTTTGCTATTAGAACTCCTGCCCAAAATAAGTCTGAAGCATCTGTTTGGAGAGTTACCAACTCTTCGTCTTTAGGAAAATATAATATTGTCTGCTAAGTAATTAATTCTTTTATATTTTCTATTTCTTTTTCTTCTTTAGAAGTGAGCTGAATTCCTATTTTATCTGTATTCCATTTTCTTGGTTGTTCATCATTTTCTATTTTATATTTAGACTGTTCTATAGTCAGTTTTTCTTGTAAACTTTGGACTAATTGGGATAGATGAGGAATAAATTTTCTTCCATAATTTAGTAGTCCCAAAAAACTCTGTAATTGTTTTAGGGTCCTAAATGTTTTAGGAAATTCTTTTATCTTAGAATATATATGTTGTTGTAATTCTATTTGGCCTTCCTATATATATTTTCCAAGGAATTCTATTTTTTTTAAATAAATGTATTTTTGTTGGACTTAGGATAATTCTATTGTCTAGTAATAGTTTTACTACTTGCAGTAAATGTTGTTTATGGTCTTCCAAAGTAGGTGAGAAGACTAATATATCATCAACATATATTACGACAAATTGTAAGTGTCCAAATATTGAATTCATCCATTTTTGAAATATTTGTGGAGCATTCTTTAGGCCAAATGGCATTACTAGCCACTCATAGTGTCCCTGAGAGCAGCTAAACGCTGTTAATTCTATAGATTCTGTATTGGCTAATTTTATTTGCCAGAAACTGGATTTAGCGTCAAATTTACTATAGTATTTTGATCCTTGTATTTGTTTTATTAACTGCTCTGCAGCAGGTATAAAATAGCCATTAAATTTTGTATAGCTATTTAATTTTCTGTAATTAATAACCATTCTAGTTTTTCCTCTTTTTTGTTCTGCATGGTTTCTTACTAGAAAAGCAGGAGAAGAATGTGGATTTCTGCTAGGTTGGATTAATTTGAGGGATAAAAGATCTTTGATTTGTTCTGAAAATTCTTTTTTATCTGTTGGGGATACCATTATACTGTTTACTCGTATTTTAGTATCCTTATATTGTTCTAGTATGGTTAGGGAACAATATCTGGGAGCTCTGTCAAAATGTAATAAGGGATTGTTTGAATATAATGGTTGTAGTATACTATGAATGACGTCTTCTGTATTAGAGAAGATTGTAAGAGGATAAGTATAAACTTGTTTTGTAATAAGACTTTCACCACGCTGGGCTGGTGTGAACGAAGAAGCCAAGGGAATCGGAAAATGAACCCGAGGTATTTGATGGTTATCAAAGAGAAAATAATGTGTGTTGAAATGAGCATAATGGCGTAGGTTATTCATGCCTACAAGACAATCGATATCGAAATCGATGGGTAGTAAGGCAAAGTCGAAAGTATAGTGATGATGTTTATTATGAATATCTGGAATAGATATAGGGAGTTTTGCTTTATGAGTGACAAGAATCGGTCTGCCCATAAAGTCTTGTCATTTAGCATGTTTTTCAAGAGGTAACCATAATTGTGGAGGAACAAATTTCTCTTGTATAAGACTAGTTTCAGCTCCAGAATCGAGTAGAGTGTGTAGAGTAAGACATGTATTATTGGGAAATAATAATGTCATGGGAATATATATATGCAATTGGGGTTTTGTTTCAAGATCCAACATTTGATAAGCCAAAAGAACTAGTTGGTAGTCGTATAATGTGTTGGTCTTGTACTCTTTTTTGTTGATCAAGAATTCGTTGAGTTCTTCCTTCAAGAGGAGTATGTTCAAGATTGTCAAAAGTAGACATACTAGGTCTATTTGGTTCCAAGTGAAAATTTGTATTTTTGTGTTCAGAAGTACTAAGACTTCTTGGGATACTTGGATTTATATCGTAGTAGAAATAGTATTTCCAGAAGCAATAAAGGTTTCTATAGGGAGATGTGTTTTTGGTTTTAAAGTTTTCAAAAACACTTGTATCTCATTATCATATCTGAGATGTCTTATATTAACTAATTTTGGTTGGATTATTTTACCGTTTCCACCCTCAAAGAGTTTAATAAATTGTGTTGGTGTGACTGATCTAAAGGTAGATGTTTCGTTTAGGGCTAAGCAATGTTCCCATTGAATACCCAAAATTTTAGATCCGGGGAGCATCTCTATTCAGATCAGTCACACCAACACAATTTAAAGGCACCTCTCAAGACCAGTTGTTCTCCAAGCGTAGCTTCTGAGGTGCCTTTGAAGTGGTGAACCACAAGCATTATTCCTCAAGACCAGTTGTTCGCCATAGGTGAGAAGACTAATATATCATCAACTGGTATCATCGTTATACTTGTATTTTGATCAGTCATGGATTCTATTAATCCATAAGTAATAAAGATATTTCTAATGGTATGATGTCTTAAATTTCTGATCTCTCCATAATACCCATATGGTATTCTTATAATCAGATCTAAGTAGATTTCCGTTGTTTGATACCTTTGTAAGCTGTAACTTTTATTTGCATATAGTATATGCCCTGGGTATTTTAAAGATTCTCTTTTAGGTAATATAGCAGTTTTTGATAAAGGTATAACTTTAATAAAATGATGAGTTTTATTTAAGGTTATACAAAACAAGTTTGCTTAATTACTTAAGCGATCAACTTTAATAGAATAGTTTTCTTAATTACTTAAGCGATCAACTCTATTTAGTTTCTCAAAAATTAACTACTTTACAAACCTTTTTGAATTTTCCAAACTTTTCTTTAGCTTCAAAAGAAAGACTTGGATCTGTTCGTATGATGAAAACGTTTTCAAAATGTTTAAAGGAAATTAATTTAAAAGAAATTAATTATCAAAAATATTTGCAATATAAAACTTTATTATCTGAAGAAATAGAAGGGAAAATTGATTCTAAAGAAATTTTTGATTTCTATGAAAAAAATTCTGCTTCTATAAAGTATTTTTCTAAAAACACTTCTTCTGATAGTGAAAGTTATATTTCAGTTGCAAGTTCTTTTGATGAAAGTCATATGATAATGCTGCTTCTGTTGATGATGAATTATCTATTCCCTCTAATGAGGAGTCCTCTTATATCGAGGAATCATACAACATACCCTCTAACGAGGACTATCATATACAAAATATACCCTCTAACGAGTAGTAGTATTTATCTTATGATAAACTAAATATACATATGGAACGTGGGGAGTCGTCTTCACATATTGTTTCTACTGGTAGACAAAATCCACCACATCCTGAATCTACAGATGATACTATGTATCATAGAGATACAAATGAAAGTTATGTAGATTCTTATATCTTTAAACAAGGAAAGAGACATCAAACTCCATCTATGAACCTACTATTCAATGTAGATCATATACCAACTAATGATTTAAGAGATTATATAGTAAATTGGGAACAATTAATGGTTGGAACCAATACATTAATGCCTGAAGGAATCCCACATAAAGAATTTGTAATACTTGCCTGCGGATATTGGCAGGGAATAGCATTACGATGGCTAACACAATATGAGAAATTATATCCTAATGAAATATTAGCATTAAATAACCACAATTCTAGAATTGAGGCTTTGCATAGTATCTGCAAATATTTATATGCTGATTTAACTGGCGACGATATAAACGCCGAAGAAATAGATGAAAATATACTATTAAAAATGAGGTTATGCAATATCTGCTATTTAGAAGAGTTCGCAAACCAATATATCAGTTATATTTTCAAGCTAAATACCTTAGAAAAGAAAATCTTTTGGATTACATCTTTCTTTTCTAAATTACCTATACCATGGGATTCCATGATAGAGAAAAAAATATAATAATCTTAGAGCTGGAGGTATTGCACATAATACAGGCTCTCTAAAAAAGGCTTGTATGGAAACTGTCAAGAAAACTTGTCAATTACAAAAGGCAAACAATCATCTCATGAAATATATTCACAAATCTGATATAAAGACATCATGTTGCCCAAAATATGATCCAGATATTAATTATCAATTTGGATGTCCCCCGTATACGGGTACAACAAACCATATTTTCCATACAAGATAAAACACAAAAAATATACAAAGAAATCTAAGGAATATAAACCAAAATTCAAAAAAAGGAGATACAAGGTATCCAGAAAAAAATGGAAACCTGAACATAAAGAAAATATAAAAAATCCAAGAAATACAAAAAACGAAAATTTATTAAAACAAATAAATCAGGTATGAAAAAGAACTGTACATATTTTAAATGCGGTAAAGAAGGCCATTATGATTCTGAATGCAGAGTAAACATTAAAACAGTATGGTTAAACGAATTAGAAATGTATGATATACATACAGGAACTATAGCAGAAGTTCTCAGTGACAATTCTTCCATATATGAAATAGAAACTATATTTGACGATAGTCCTTTAAATTCAGAATCTTCTGAAATTGAAGAATTCAATATAAATATGTTAACCTTAAATAAAACTCATCATTTTATTAAAGTTATACCTTTATCAAAAACTGCTATATTACCTAAAAGAGAATCTTTAAAATACCCAGGGCATATACTATATGCAAATAAAAGTTACAGCTTACAAGGTATCAAACAACGAAAATCTACTTAGATCTGATTATAAGAATACTATATGGGTATTATGAAGAGATCAGAAATTTAAGACATCATACCATTAGAAATATCTTTATTACTTATGGATTAATAGAATCCATGACTGATCAAATTACAAGTATAACGATGAAAAGTACAAGCCTGGATAACAATCCTTATCAAATTCCTGTAGGTACCCCTATTGGAATACTTATAATACATAGATATGAAGATTTAGCAATGGTTAAAGTTGAACAAGATCCTTTACTTTCAACTTCTCCACCCTGAAGTCCAGAATTTACTCCTGGACAAACTTCTAAAGAACCTATGTTTGAATACAGAGTATACATAAATACTTTATCAGAGGTAGAACCTCAAGAAATTCATAATACAAGTATTGATAACAGTCAAGGTGAACATTATGAAATTACTGATGAAGATATTGAAAGATTAAAGCTTTCTATACCACACGCTAGACAAGATGAGGTATATAAGTCTCAATCTAAATTCAAATCCTTATGGATAAATAAACCTACATATCTTTTTGAAAGAATGCAAGGAAATATAGAGCTAAAAGGAGATGAAGATTTTACCTCTATAAAAATACTAAATCTCCATCAGATTGATAAACTAAAACAAAAATACCCGAAAAAGAAATATTTACATATTGGATTAATTCAAATAAAAATTACTGGTCTATTCAGATCAGGAATAGATACACCAATTATGATAATATGTTGTGATGAGAGAATTATCAATAATCATCTAAATAGTATATTAGGAGGAGCAAAATCCAATTTAGCAAATAGAATATTCGGAGTAAATATACATCCTGACTTTTGTATCAGTCTACATGAAACTAATATAGAAAAGGCTTGTACACTATCTATCAATCTCAAAGGAATAGAGATGCTCCCTGGATCTAAAGTTTTGGATATTCAATGGGAACATTGCTTAGCCCTAAACGAAACATCTACCTTCATATCAGTCACACCAACACAATTTATTAAACTCTTTGAGGTTGGAAACGGTAAAATAATCCAACCAAAATTATTTAATATAAGACATCTCAGATATGATAATGAGATGCAAGTGTTTTTGAAAACTTTAAAACCAAAAATAAATCTCCCTATAGAAACCTTTATTGCTTCTAGAAATACTATTTCTACTACGACCATAAATCTAAGTATTCCAAGAAGTCTTAGTACTTCTGAACACAGAAATACAAATTTTCACTTGGAACCAAATAGACCTAGTATGTCTACTTTCGACAATCTTGAACATACTCCTCTTGAAGGAAGAACTCAACGAATTCTTGATCAACAAAAAAGAGTACAAGACCAATACATTATACGACTACCAACTAGTTCTTTTTGCTTATCAAATGTTGGATCTTGAAACAAAACCCAAATTGCATATATATATTCCCATGACATTATTATTTTCCAATAATACATGTCTTACTTTACACACTCTACTCGATTCTGGAGCTGAAACTAGTCTTATACAAGAGAAATTTGCTCCTCCACAATTATGGTTACCTCTTGAAAAATATGCTAAATTACAAGACTTTATGGGCAGACCGGTTCTTGTCACTCATAAAGCAAAACTCCCTATATCTATTCCAGATATTCATAATAAACATCATCACTATACTTTTGACTTTGCCTTACTACCCATCGATTTCGATATCGATTGTCTTGTAGGCATGAATAACCTACGCCATTATGCTCCTTTCAACACATATTATTTTCTCTTTGATAACCATTAAATACCTCGGGTTCATTTTCCGATTCCCTTGGCTTCTTCGTTCACGCCAGCCCAGCGTGGTGAAAGTCTTATTACAAAACAAGTTTATACTTATCCTCTTACAATCTTCTCTAATACAGAAGACGTCATTCATAGTATGCTACAACCATTATATTCAAACAATCCCTTATTACATTTTGACAGAGCTCCTAGATATTGTTCCCTAACCATACTAGAACAATATAAGGATACTAAAATACGAGTAAACAGTATAATGGTATCTCCAACAGATAAAAAAGAATTTTCAGAACAAATCAAAGATATTTTATCCCTCAAACTAATCCAACCTAGCAGAAGTCCACATTCTTCTCCTGCTTTTCTAGTAAGAAACCATGCAGAACAAAAAAGAGGAAAAGCTAGAATGGTTATTAATTACAGAAAATTAAATAGCTTACAAAATTTGATGGCTATTTTATACCTGCTGCAGAGCAGTTAATAAAACAAATACAAAGATCAAAATACTATAGTAAATTTGAAGCTAAATCCGGTTTCTAGCAAATAAGATTAGCCAATATAGAATCTATAGAATTAACAGACTTTAGCTGCCCTCAGGGACACTATGAGTGGTTAGTAATGCCATTTGACCTAAAGAATGCTCCACAAATATTTCAAAAATGGATGAATTCAATATTTGGACACTTACAATTTGTCGTAATATATGTTGATGATATATTAGTCTTCTCACCTACTTTGGAAGACCATAAACAACATTTACTGCAAGTAGTAAAACTATTACTAGACAATGTAATTATCCTAAGTCCAACAAAAATACATTTATTTAAAAAAGAAATAGAATTCCTTGGAAAATATATAAAGGAAGGCCAAATAGAATTACAACAATATATATATTCTAAGATAAAAGAATTCTCTAAAACATTTAGGACCCTAAAACAATTACAGAGTTTTTTGGGACTACTAAATTATGGAAGAAAATTTATTCCTCATCTATCCCAATTAGTCCAAAGTTTACAAGAAAAACTGACTATAGAACAGTCTAAATATAAAATACAAAATGGTGAACAACCAAGAAAATGGAATACAGATAAAATAGGAATTCAGCTTCATTCTAAAGAAGAAAAAGAAATAGAAAATATAAAAGAATTAATTACTCAGCAGACAATATTATATTTTCCTAACGACGAAGAGTTGGTAACTCTCCAAACAGATGCTTCAGACTTATTTTGGGTAGGAGTTCTAATAGCAAAACAAAAGGAAATTATTGCCTACACTTCAGAAAAATTTAATAAATCGCAACAAAATTATTCTACTTATGATAAAGAATTGCTAGCAATCAAATTAGCTATAAAAATCTTAAAAATATATTTGCTCAATAGACAGTTTGTAATTGAAACTGATAATAAAGCAGTATCTCAATTTTTGAAAAAAAGAACAATAAATAATCCTGAAGAAAATCTCAGGAGAATAAGAATTGCTTTATATTTAGAAATTTACCAATACGATGTTAAATATATTCCTGGTTTTACTAACCATCTTGCAGATTTATTAACTCGTCTTGACAATGGACGAAGATCGCTTGAAAAAGCTTAAAGCTATGGTCGAAAAGGCCAAATGGACTACAGTCCAAAACAACAAGAAGACCCCTGCACAAGGGAGCAACTCAAAGAAGCAAAAAGCAACCAACCTGGACACAGGAGCAACCACCCTGGACACAGGAGCAATCACCCTGGACACAGGAGCAACATCTACCCCCACAACAGAAGCAAAGAAGTTTCCACCACCAGGCATGACTGTTTTACAACCTCAAAACAGCAATCAACAAATATCATCCTACAGCAATGTAGCAGCCGCTCAACGGCGAATCCAAATTAGCAAACCAATTGCTTGTGCCGTAGTTCGAGACTGGTATAACCTCGAGCTCAAAACGGCAAACCCTTATATCTATGAGAAGATGAATGGATGCTATAGAGCGATCCAGTCAAATGACTTCTCTTCATCCAAGTACTGGTTATCCCAAATTGAACAAATAATACTCTCTATGGTCTCGCGGTACACCCAAGAGAAGACAGAGAAGCAAGCCATTGTTCAAGCTGCATCAGACCTCTGTAAGTACACTCTTACATCTCAGAGCTCTGACCTAGCAGAAAGAAAAAGTACTTGGTTCAAAGGCACCTCTCAAGACCAACAATATCTGAGAGAGACTGTACAAGATCTAGAGATTGCAGATCAGGTATACCATCCTCTACCTGAATTTTACAATCTGCTTAACTTGTGCAAAATTGATACTGCGATAGCAAGACAGATGGAGGCCGAGCTTACAGTTCAAAGAATGATAGGCCTCAATCATCAAAATTTGATCGGAGACCAACAGCTAAAAGATTTCTTTAAACAGCTCGAGACTACCGATGTTCTACCACTACTACAACAGCATGAGTTGATATTTAACATGTATAATTCTCCCCGAATTATTACGTATTTTCAAGATATCACATCCTGCAAAAAGGCCCTACAAATGGGGCTTGTTCATGAACTATATGTCAACTCATCTCATCCTGAAGAATATCAGGATGTTCTTCCAGCCATATGCAGTCAGAGTATCAAAGCATATTCTTCTAGATACCAAACTGGCTTCTTTTTCCGTATCTGGAGCACATGGGAAGAGAGAAGCTACATAAAACTCTACAGTTCAGTCCAGCTATGGGAACTTCATACAGAAAATTATGGACCTCCCTCTGCTGTCTGTGACAACCTTCCTGTTCTAGACCTAGAAGCTGAAGCAGGTAAGGCTGTCAAGGAGTTTTTTGAAGAAGCTTATCAGAAAGCACTTATCGGAGCCCATTCTGTTAAAATAGAGAACAATATTCTATTATATGACTTCATTGGTGCTTTCGAACCCTCAGAAGCTAAGACTGTCAGGGCCTTAGATTTTCTCGTTTCTCTCAGACTCGGAAAAATAGGCTCCAAAGTAAAAGAAGAATTTTATGCCAACATGGATAATGATGGGTCTGAAAATAATTATGAAGAAGACAACCATGATCCAGACAATCCAGCTCAGATGGATGAAGATGCTCTTCATAATATCATTCAAGACTAAAAGCATGGTGGGCCCATTCCAACTCAGCATCCACTCAGCCAAAGATTCTGCCTTATCTCCACAACCAACAGAAGGACAAGGTGGACCCTACAAAGGACAATAATGTAGTCCTTCTTTATGTACAAAGGAAAATAATATAGTCCTTTTTTCTGTACAAAAGACAATAATAGAGTCCTTTTTTCTATACACTTTTGTAAAGCAGCTTTTAGAGAAAGATTCCTTCTAATCTGAAGGAAGTCTTTTGAACATTATAAATAGAGGCTTCGGCTAAGGAGAAAGGTAGAGCCTATCAAGCCTTCTCCTTTTTGAAAATCCTTCTGAGTTCTTAAATCTTACTTTTAGTTTTTAAATTTCTTTCTGTGAATAAACTTAAGAAGAAGTTGAATCTTGGCGCTTGGAGAACAACTGGTATCAGAGCCTTGGTTCAGCAGTTATTTTCTTTTTTTGTAAGTATTTCTAACTTAGCCATGGTTGGCTAAATCTGTTAGACATGTTATTTTCTTAATTTCTTTAGCTAATTAGATAATAGTATCTTACGCCATGAGGTAGAAAACGAATCATGGCTGTGCTCTATCTCTATGAAGCACCGTAATAATGCTTGTGGTTGACTATATCCGGAAGGGATGCACAAGTCATTGAGGCCTAACTCTAGGGAGAAAGCCACCCTTAGAGGTTATATGTGCCGGAGAGAATATGGTCAAAACGATATTGTTATCTAACTAGTTAAGGAAAGAAAGGAAATAACGTGTCTAAGTTTATAAAAACTCTTTACTTATGTCAAGAGCTTTAGTTCTTCCTGAAACTTATGAATGTCCTTTTAATTTAAATTCTCTTGAACACAGCATACATCTTCCTAGTAATGGTACTATTGAACAACAGAATAGTTTGCTTAATTACTTAAGCGATCAACTCTATTTAGTTTCTCAAAAATTAACTACTTTACAAACCTTTTTGAATTTTCCAAACTTTTCTTTAGCTTCAAAAGAAAGACTTGGATCTGTTCGTATGATGAAAACGTCTTCAAAATGTTTAAAGGAAATTGATTTAAAAGAAATTAATTATCAAAAATATTTGCAATATAAAACTTTATTATCTGAAGAAATAGAAGGGAAAATTGATTCTAAAGAAATTTTTGATTTCTATGAAAAAAATTCTGCTTCTATAAAGTATTTTTCTAAAAACTCTTCTTCTGATAGTGAAAGTTATATTTCAGTTGCAAGTTCTTTTGATAAAAGTCTATATGATAATGCTGCTTCTGTTGATGATGAATTATCTATTCCCTCTAATGAGGAGTCCTCTTCTATCGAGAAATCATACAACATACCCTCTAACGAGGACTATCATATACAAAATATACCCTCTAACGAGGAGCAGTATTTATCTTATGATAAACTAAATATACATATGGAACGTGGGGAGTCGTCTTCACATATTGTTTCTACTAGTAGATAAAATCCACCACATCCTGAATCTACAGATGATACTATGTATCATAGAGATACAAATGAAATTTATGTAGATTCTTATATCTTTAAACAAGGAAAGAGATATCAAACTCCATCTACAAACCTACTATTCAATATAGATCATATACCAACTAATGATTTAAGAGATTATATAGTAAATTGGGAACAATTAATGGTTGGAACCAATACATTAATGCCTGAAGGAATCCCACATAAAGAATTTGTAATACTTGCCTTCGGATATTGGCAGGGAATAGCATTACGATGGCTAACACAATATGAGAAATTATATCCTAATGAAATATTAGCATTAAATAACCACAATTATAGAAGAGAGTCTTTGCATAGTATCTGCAAATATTTATATGCTGATTTAACTGGCGACGATATAAATGCCGAAGAAATAGATGAAAATATACTATTAAAAATGAGGTTATGCAATATCTGCTATTTAGAAGAGTTCGCAAACCAATATATCAGTTATATTTTCAAGCTAAATACCTTAGAAAAGAAAATCTTTTGGATTACATCTTTCTTTTCTAAATTACCTATACCATGGGATTCCATGATAGAGAAAAAAATATAATAATCTTAGAGCTGGAGGTATTGCACATAATACACGCTCTTTAAAAAAGGCTTGTATGGAAACTGTCAAGAAAACTTGTCAATTACAAAAGGCAAACAATCATCTCATGAAATATATTCACAAATCTGATATAAAGACATCATGTTGCCCAAAATATGATCCAGATATTAATTATCAATTTGGATGTCCCCCCGTATACGGGTACAACAAACCATATTTTCCATACAAGAAAAAACACAAAAAATATACAAAGAAATCTAAGGAATATAAACCAAAATTCAAAAAAAAGAGATACAAGGTATCCAGAAAAAAATGGAAACCTGAACATAAAGAAAAATATAAAAAATCAAAGAAATACAAAAAACGAAAATTTATTAAAACAAATAAATCAGGTATGAAAAAGAACTGTACATGTTTTAAATGCGGTAAAGAAGGCTATTATGCTTCTGAATGCAGAATAAACATTAAAACAGTATGGTTAAATGAATTAGAAATATATGATATACATACAGGAACTATAGCAGAAGTTCTCAGTGACAATTCTTCCATATATGAAATAGAAACTATATATGACGATAGTCCTTTAAATTCAGAATCTTCTGAAATTGAAGAATTCAATATAAATATGTTAACCTTAAATAAAACTCATCATTTTATTAAAGTTATACCTTTATCAAAAACTGCTATATTAACTAAAAGAGAATCTTTAAAATACCCAGGGCATATACTATATGCAAATAAAAGTTACAGCTTACAAAGGTATCAAACAACGGAAATCTACTTAAATCTGATTATAAGAATACCATATGGGTATTATGGAGAGATCAGAAATTTAAGACATCATACCATTAGAAATATCTTTATTACTTATGGATTAATAGAATCCATGACTGATCAAAATACAAGTATAACGATGAAAAGTACTAGCCTGGATAACAATCCTTATCAAATTCCTATAGGTACCCCTATTGGAATACTTATAATACATAGATATGAAGATTTAGCAATGGTTAAAGTTGAACAAGATCCTTTACTTTCAACTTCTCCACCCTTAAGTCCATAATTTACTCCTGGACAAACTTCTAAAGAACCTATGTTTGAATACAGAGTATACATGAATACTTTATCAGAGATAGAATCTCAAGAAATTCATAATACAAGTATTGATAACAGTCAAGGTGAACATTATGAAATTACTGATGAATATATTGAAAGATTAAAGCTTTCTATACCACACGCTAGACAAGATGAGGTATATAAGCCTCAATCTAAATTCAAATCCTTATGGATAAATTAACCTACATATCTTTTTGAAAGAGTGCAAGGAAATATAGAGCTAAAAGGAGATGAAGACTTTACCTCTATAAAAATACTAAATCTCCATCAGATTGATAAACTAAAACAAAAATACCCGAAAAAGAAATATTTACATATTGGATTAATTCAAATAAAAATTACTGGTCTATTCAGATCAGGAATAGATACACCAATTATGATAATATGTTATGGTGGGAGAATTATCAATAATCCTCTAAATAGTATATTAGGAGGAGCAAAATCCAATTTAGCAAATAGAATATTCGGAGTAAATATACATCCTGATTTTTGTATCAGTCTACATGACACTAATATAGAAAAGGCTTGTACACTATCTATCAATCTCAAAGGAATAGAGATGCTCCCTGGATCTAAAGTTTTGGGTATTCAATGGGAACATTGCTTAGCACTAAACGAAACATCTACCTTCAGATCAGTCACACCAACACAATTTATTAAACTCTTTGAGATTGGAAACGGTAAAATAATCCAAACAAAATTAGTTAATATAAGACATCTCAGATATGATAATGAGATGCAAGTGTTTTTGAAAACTTTAAAACCAAAAACACATCTCCCTATAGAAACCTTTATTGCTTCTGAAAATACTATTTCTACTACGATCATAAATCCAAGTATCCCAAGAAGTCTTAGTACTTCTGAACACAGAAATACAAATTTTCACTTGGAACCAAATAGACCTAGTATGTCTACTTTTGACAATGTAGAACATACTCCTCTTGAAGGAAGAACTCAACGAATTCTTGATCAACAAAAAAGAGTACAAGACCAACACATTATACGACTACCAACTAGTTCTTTTGGCTTATCAAATATTGGATCTTGAAACAAAACCCCAATTGCATATATATATTCCCATGACATTATTATTTTCCAATAATACATGTCTTACATTACACACTCTACTCGATTCTGGAGCTGAAACTAGTCTTATACAAGAGAAATTTGCTCCTCCATAATTATGGTTACCTTTTGAAAAACATGCTAAATTACAAGACTTTATGGGCAGACCGGTTCTTGTCACTCATAAAGCAAAGCTCCCTATATCTATTCCAGATATTCATAATAAACATCATCACTATACAGAAGACGTCATTCATAGTATGCTACAACCATTATATTCAAACAATCGCTTATTACATTTTGACAGAGCTCCCAGATATTGTTCCCTAACCATACTAGAACAATATAAAGATACTAAAATACGAGTAAACAGTATAATGGTATCCCCAACAGATAAAAAAGAATTTTCAGAACAAATCAAAGATCTTTTATCCCTCAAACTAATCCAACCTAGCAGAAGTCCACATTCTTCTCCTGCTTTTCTAGTAAGAAACCATGCAGAACAAAAAAGAGAAAAAGCTAGAATGGTTATTAATTACAGAAAATTAAATAGCTATACAAAATTGATGGCTATTTTATACCTGCTGCAGAGCAGTTAATAAAACAAATACAAGGATCAAAATACTATAGTAAATTTGACGCTAAATCCGGTTTCTGGCAAATAAGATTAGCCAATACAGAATCTATAAAAATAACAGCCTTTAGCTGCTCTCAGGGACACTATAAGTGGTTAGTAATGCCATTTGGCCTAAAGAATGCTCCACAAATATTTCAAAAATGGATGAATTCAATATTTGGACACTTACAATTTGTCGTAATATATGTTGATGATATATTAGTCTTCTCACCTACTTTGGAAGACCATAAACAACATTTACTGCAAGTAGTAAAACTATTACTAGACAATGGAATTATCCTAAGTCCAACAAAAATACATTTATTTAAAAAAGAAATAGAATTCCTTGGAAAATATATAAATGAAGGCCAAATAGAATTACAACAACATATATATTCTAAGATAAAAGAATTCCCTAAAATATTTAGGACCCTAAAACAATTACAGAGTTTTTTGGGACTACTAAATTATGGAAGAAAATTTATTCCTCATCTATCCCAATTAGTCCAAAGTTTACAAGAAAAACTGACTATAGAACAGTCTAAATATAAAATAGAAAATGGTGAATAACCAAGAAAATGGAATACAGATAAAATAGGAATTCAGCTTACTTCTAAAGAAGAAAAAGAAATAGAAAATATAAAAGAATTAATTACTCAGCAGACAATATTATATTTTCCTAAAGACGAAGAGTTGGTAACTCTCCAAACAGATGCTTCAGACTTATTTTGGGCAGGAGTTCTAATAGCAAAACAAAAGGAAATTATTGCCTACACTTCAGGAAAATTTAATAAATCGCAACAAAATTATTCTACTTATGATAAAGAATTGCTAGCTATCAAATTAGCTATAAAAATCTTAAAAATATATTTGCTCAATAGATAGTTTGTAATTGAAACTGATAACAAAGCAGTATCTCAATTTTTGAAAAAAAGAACAATAAATAATCCTGAAGAAAATCTCAGGAGAATAAGAATTGCTTTATATTTAGAAATTTACCAATACGATGTTAAATATATTCCTGGTTTTACTAACCATCTTGCAGATTTATTAACTCGTCCTGACAATGGACGAAGATCGCTTGAAAAAACTTAAAGTTATGGTCGAAAACGCCAAATGGACTACAGTCCAAAACAACAAGAAGACCCCTGCACAAGAAGACCCCTGCACATTGAATAGTAGGTTTGTAGATGGAGTTTGATGTCTCTTTTCTTGTTTAAAGATATAAGAATTTACATAACTTTTATTTGTATCTCTATGATACATAGTATCATCTGTAGATTCAAGATGTGGTGGATTTTGTCTGCCAGTAGAAACAATATGTGAAGACGACTCCCCACGTTCCATATGTATATTTAGTTTATCATAAGATAAATACTGCTTCTCGTTAGAGGGTATATTTTGTATATGATAGTCCTCATTAGAGAGTATGTTGTATGATTCCTCGATAGAAGAGGACTCCTCATTAGAGGGAATAGATAATTCATCATCAACAGAAGCAGCATTATCATATAGACTTTCATCAAAAGAACTTGCAACTGAAATATAACTTTCACTATCAGAAGAAGAGTTTTTAGAAAAATACTTTATAGAAGCAGAATTTTTTTCATAGAAATCAAAAATTTCTTTAGAATCAATTTTTCCTTCTATTTCTTCAGATAATAAAGTTTTATATTGCAAATATTTTTGATAATTAATTTCTTTTAAATCAATTTCCTTTAAACATTTTGAAGACGTTTCATCATACGAACAGATCCAAGTCTTTCTTTTGAAGCTAAAGAAAAGTTTGGAAAATTTAAAAAGGTTTGTAAAGTAGTTAATTTTTGAGAAACTAAATAGAGTTGATCGCTTAAGTAATTAAGCAAACTATTCTGTTGTTCAATAGTACCATTACTAGGAAGATATATGCTGTGTTCATGAGAATTTAAATTAAAAGGACATTCATAAATTTCAGGAAGAACTAAAGCTCTTGACATAAGTAAAGAGTTCTTATAAACTTAGACACGTTATTTCCTTTCTTTCCTTAACTAGTTAGATAACAATATCGTTTTGACGCTATTCTCTCCGGCACATATAACCTCTAAGGGTGGCTTTCTCCCTAGAGTTAGGCCTCAATGACTTGTGCATCCCTTCCGGATATAGTCAACCACAAGCATTATTACGGTGCTTCAGAGAGATAGAGCACAACCATGATTCGTTTTCTACCTCATGGCGTAAGATACTATTATCTAATTAGCTAAAGAAATTAAGAAAATAACATGTCTAACAGATTTAGCCAACCATGGCTAAGTTAGAAATACTTACAAAAAAAGAAAATAACTGCTGAACCAAGGCTTTGATACCAGTTGTTTTCTTTTTCCGATTAAACCAATTGATGTCTCTTTCCTTGTTTAAAGAAAAGAGACTTCGGATTTAGCGCTGATACCAGTTGTTCTCCAAGTGCCAAGATTCAACTTCTTCTTAAGTTTATTCACGAAAGAAATTTAAAAACTGTAAGTAAGATTTAAGAACTCAGAAGGATTTTCAAAAAGGGGAAGGCTTGATAGGCTCCACCTTTCTCCTTGGCCGAAGCCTCTATTTATAATGTTCAAAAGACTTCCTTCAGATTAGAAAGAATCTTTCTCTAAAAGCTGCTTTACAAAAGTGTATAGAAAAAAGGACTCTATTATTGTCCTTTGTACAGAAAAAGGACTATATTATTGTCCTTTGTACAGAAAGAAGGACTACATTATTGTCCTTTGTAGGGTCCACCTTGTCCTTCTGTTGGTTGTGGAGATAAGGCAGAATCTTTGGCTGAGTGGATGCTGAGTTGGAATGGGCCCACCATGCTTTTAGTCTTGCATGATATTATGAAGAGCATCTTTATCCATCTGAGCTGGATTATCTGGATCATGGTTGTCTTCTTCATAATTATTTTCAGACCCATCATTATCCATGTTGGCATAAAATTCTTCTTTTGTTTTGGAGCCTATTTTTCCGAGTCTGAGAGAAACAAGAAAATCTAAGGCCCTGGCAGTCTTAGCTTCTGAGGGTTCGAAAGCACCAATGAAATCGTACAATA
Organism: Dracaena cambodiana; assembly: GCA_036321105.1. Classification (NCBI taxonomy): domain Eukaryota; kingdom Viridiplantae; phylum Streptophyta; class Magnoliopsida; order Asparagales; family Asparagaceae; genus Dracaena; species Dracaena cambodiana. The sequence goes on from JAYEPQ010000004.1 coordinate 36,097,421, forward strand.
GAATATTGTTCTCTATTTTAACAGAATGGGCTCCGATAAGTGCTTTCTGGTAAGCTTCTTCAAAAAACTCCTTGGCAGCCTTACCTGCTTCAGCTTTTAGGTCTAGAACAGGAAGGTTGTCACAGACAGCAGAGGGAGGTCCATAATTTTCTTTATGAAGTTCCCATAGCTGGACTGAATTGTAGAGTTTTATGTACCTTCTCTCTTCCCATGTGCTCCAGATACGGAAAAAGAAGCCGGTTTGGTATCTAGAAGAATATGCTTTGATACTCTGACTGCATATGGCTGGAAGAACATCCTGGTATTCTTCAGGATGAGATGAGTTGACATATAGTTCATGAACAAGCCCCATTTATAGGGCCTTTTTGCAGGATGTGATATCTTAAAAACACGTAATAATTCGGGGAGAATTATACTTGTTAAATATCAACTCATGTTGTTGTAGTAGTGGTAGAACATCGGTAGCCTCGAGCTGTTTAAAGAAATCTTTTAGCTGTTGGTCTCCGATCAAATTTTGATGATTGAGGCCTATCATTCTTTGAACTGTAAGCTCGGCCTCCATCTGTCTTGCTATAGCAGTATCAATTTTGCACAAGTTAAGCAGATTGTAAAATTTAGGTAGAGGGTGGTATACCTGATCTGCAATCTCTAGATCTTGTACAGTCTCTCTCAGATATTGTTGGTCTTGAGAGGTGTCTTTGAACCAAGAACTTTTTCTTTCAGCTAGGTCAGAGCTCTGAGATGTAAGAGTGTACTTACAGAGGTCTGATGCAGTTTGAACAATGGCTTGCTTCTCTGTCTTCTCTTGGGTGTACCGCGAGACCATAGAGAGTATCATTTATTCAATTTGGGATATCCAGTACTTGGATGAAGAGAAGTCATTTGACTGGATCGCTCTATAGCATCCATTCATCTTCTCATAGATATAAGGGTTTGCCGTTTTGAGCTCGAGGTTATACCAGTCTCGAACTACGGCAGAAGCAATTGGTCTGCTTATTTGGATTCGCCGTTGAGCGGCTGCTACATTGCTGTGGATGATATTTGTTGATTGCTGTTTTGAGGTTGTAAAACAGTCATGCCTGGTGGTGGAAACTGCTTTGCTTCTGTTGTGGGGGTAGATGTTGCTCCTGTGTCTAGGGTGGTTGCTCCTGTGTCCAGGGTGGTTGCTCCTGTGTCTAGGGTGGTTGCTTTTTGCTTCTTTGAGTTGCTCCCTTGTGCAAGGGTCTTCTTGTTGTTTTGGACTGTAGTCCATTTGGCCTTTTCGACCATAGCTTTAAGCTTTTTCAAGCGATCTTCGTCCATTGTCAGGACGAGTTAATAAATCTGCAAGATGGTTAGTAAAATCAGGAATATATTTAACATCGTATTGGTAAATTTAGACTGTTCTATAGTCAGTTTTTCTTTTAAACTTTAGACTAATTGGGATAGATGAGGAATAAATTTTCTTCCACAATTTAGTAGTCCCAAAAAACTCTGTAATTGTTTTAGTGTCCTAAATGTTTTAGGGAATTCTTTTATCTTAGAATATATATATTGTTGTAATTCTATCTGGCCTTCCTTTATATATTTTCCAAGGAATTCTATTTCTTTTTTAAATAAATGTATTTTTGTTGGACTTAGGATAATTCCATTGTCTAGTAATAGTTTTACTACTTGCAGTAAATGTTGTTTATGGTCTTCCAAAGTAGGTGAGAAGACTAATATATCATCAACATATATTACGACAAATTGTAAGTGTCCAAATATTGAATTCATCCATTTTTGAAATATATGTGGAGCATTCTTTAGGCCAATGGCATTGCTAACCACTCATAGTGTCCCTGAAGGCAGCTAAAGGCTGTTAATTCTATAGATTCTGTATTGACTAATCTTATTTGCCAGAAATCGGATTTAGCGTCAAATCTACTATAGTATTTTGATCCTCATAGTTGTTTTATTAACTGCTCTGCAGCAGGTATAAAATAGCCATCAAATTTTGAATAGCTATTTAATTTTCTGTAATTAATAATCATTCTAGCTTTCCTCTTTTTTGTTTTGCATGGTTTCTTACTAGAAAAGCAGGAGAAGAATGTGGACTTCTGCTAGGTTGGATTAGTTTGAGGGATAAAAGATCTTTGATTTGTTCTGAAAATTCTTTTTTATCTGTTGGGGATACCATTATACTGTTTACTCGTATTTTAGTATCCTTATATTGTTCTAGTATGGTTAGGGAACAATATCTGGGAGCTCTGTCAAAATGTAATAAGGGATTATTTGAAAATAATAGTTGTAGCATACTATGAATGACATCTTCTGTATTAGAGAAGATTGTAAGAGGATAAGTATAAACTTGTTTTGTAATAAGACTTTCACCACGCTGGGCTGGCGTGAACGAAGAAGCCAAGGGAATCGGAAAATGAACCCGAGGTATTTGATGGTTATCAAAGAGAAAATAATGTGTGTTGAAAGGAGCATAATGACATAGGTTATTCATACCTACAAGACAATCGATATCGAAATCGATGGGTACTAAGGCAAAGTCGAAAGTATAGTGATGATGTTTATTATGAATATCTGGAATAGATATAGGAAGCTTTGCTTTATGAGTGACAAGAACCGGTCTGCCCATAAAGTCTTTTAATTTAGCATGTTTTTCAAGAGGTAACCATAATTGTGGAGGAACAAATTTCTCTTGTATAATACTAGTTATACCTGATATTAGAGCCTTATTTCAGCAGTTATTTTCTTTTTTTGTAAGTATTTCTAACTTAGCCATGGTTGACTAAATCTGTTAGACATGTTATTTTCTTAATTTCTTTAGCTAATTAGATAATAGTATCTTACGCCATGAGGTAGAAAACGAATCATGGCTGTGCTCTATCTCTCTGAAGCACCGTAATAATGCTTGTGGTTGACTATATCCGGAAGGGATGCACAAGTCATTGAGGCCTAACTCTAGGGAGAAAGCCACCCTTAGAGGTTATATGTGGTGGAGAGAATAGGGTCAAAACGATATTGTTATCTGACTAGTTAAAGAAAGAAAGGAAATAACGTGTCTAAGTTTATAAAAACTCTTTACTTATGTCAAGAGCTTTAGTTCTTCCTGAAACTTATGAATGTCCTTTTAATTTAAATTCTCATGAACACAGCATACATCTTCCTAGTAATGGTACTATTGAACAACAGAATAGTTTGCTTAATTACTTAAGCGATCAACTCTATTTAGTTTCTCAAAAATTAACTACTTTACAAACCTTTTTGAATTTTCCAAACTTTTCTTTATCTTCAAAAGAAAGACTTGGATCTGTTCGTATGATGAAAACGTCTTCAAAATGTTTAAAGGAAATTGATTTAAAAGAAATTAATTATCAAAAATATTTGCAATATAAAACTTTATTATCTGAAGAAATAGAAGGAAAAATTGATTCTAAAGAAATTTTTGATTTCTATGAAAAAAATTCTGCTTCTATAAAGTATTTTTCTAAAAACTCTTCTTCTGATAGTGAAAGTTATATTTCAGTTGCAAGTTCTTTTGATGAAAGTCTATATGATAATGCTGCTTCTGTTGATGATGAATTATCTATCCTCTCTAATGAGGAGTCATACAACATACCCTCTAACGAGGACTATCATATACAAAATATGCCCTCTAACGAGGAGCAGTATTTATCTTATGATAAACTAAATATACATATGGAACGTGGGGAGTCGTCTTCGCATATTGTTTCTACTGGTAGACAAAATCCACCACATCCTGAATCTACAGATGATACTATGTATCATAGAGATACAAATGAAAGTTATGTAGATTCTTATATCTTTAAACAAGGAAAGAGACATCAAACTCCATCTACATACCTACTATTCAATGCAGATCATATACCAACTAATGATTTAAGAGATTATATAGTAAATTGGGAACAATTAATGGTTGGAACCAATACATTAATGCCTGAAGGAATCCCACATAAATAATTTGTAATACTAGCCTGCGAATATTGGCAGGGAATAGCATTACGATGGCTAACACAATATGAGAAATTATATCCTAATGAAATATTAGCATTAAATAACCACAATTCTAGAAGAGAGGCTTTGCATAGTATCTGCAAATATTTATATGCTGATTTAACTGGCGACGATATAAACGCCGAAGGAATAGATGAAAATATACTATTAAAAATGAGGTTATGCAATATCTGCTATTTAGAAGAGTTCGCAAACCAATATATCAGTTATATTTTCAAGCTAAATACCTTAGAAAAGAAAATCTTTTGGATTACATCTTTCTTTTCTAAATTACCTATACCATGGGATTCCATGATAGAGAAAAAAATATAATAATCTTAGAGCTAGAGGTATTGCACATAATACAGGCTCTCTAAAAAAGGCTTGTATGGAAACTGTCAAGAAAACTTGTCAATTACAAAAGGCAAACAATCATCTCATGAAATATATTCACAAATTTGATACATGTTGCCCAAAATATGATCCAGATATTAATTATCAATTTGGATGTCCCCCTGTATACGGGTACAACAAACCATATTTTCCATACAAGAAAAAACACAAAAAATATACAAAGAAATCTAAGGAATATAAACCAAAATTCAAAAAAAGGAGATACAAGGTATCCAGAAAAAAAATGGAAACCTGAACATAAAGAAAAATATAAAAAATCAAAGAAATACAAAAAACGAAAATTTATTAAAACAAATAAATCAGGTATGAAAAAGAACAGTACATGTTTTAAATGCGGTAAAGAAGGCCATTATGCTTCTGAATGCAGAGTAAACATTAAAACAGTATGGTTAAACAATTAGAAATGTATGATATACATACATGAACTATAACAGAAGTTCTCAGTAACAATTCTTCTATATATGAAATAGAAACTATATATGACGATAGTCCTTTAAATTCAGAATCTTCTGAAACGGAAGAATTCAATATAAATATGATAATCTTAAATAAAACTCATCATTTTATTAAAATTATACCTTTATCAAAAACTGCTATATTACCTAAAAGAGAATCTTTAAAATACCCAGGGCATATACTATATGCAAATAAAAGTTACAGCTTACAAAGGTATCAAACAACGGAAATCTACTTAGATCTGATTATAAGAATACCATATGGGTATTATGAAAAGATAAGAAATTTAAGATATCATACCATTAGAAATATCTTTATTACTTATGGATTAATAGAATCCATGACTGATCAAAATACAAGTATAATGATGAAAAGTACAAGCCTGGATAACAATCCTTATCAAATTCCTATAGGTACCCCTATTGGAATACTTATAATACATAGATATGAAGATTTAGCAATGGTTAAACTTGAACAAGATCCTTTACTTTCAATTTCTCCACCCTTACGTCCAGAATTTACTCCTGGACAAACTTCTAAAGATCCTATCAAGCCTTCTCCTTTTTGAAAATCCTTCTGAGTTCTTAAATCTTACTTTCAGTTTTTAAATTTCTTTCTGTGAATAAACTTAAGAAGAAGTTGAATCTTGGCGCTTGGAGAACAACTGGTATCAGAGCCTATCAAGCCTTCTCCTTGTTGAAAATCCTTCTGAGTTCTTAAATCTTACTTTCAGTTTTTAAATTTCTTTCTGTGAATAAACTTAAGGAGAAGTTGAATCTTAGCAACAGGTCGCCAAGATTCAACTTCTTCTTAAGTTTATTCACAGAAAGAAATTTAAAAACTGAAAGTAAGATTTAAGAGCTCAGAAGGATTTTCAAAAATGAGAAGGCTTGATAGACTCTACCTTTCTCTTTAGCCGAAGCCTCTATTTATAATGTTCAAAAGACTTCCTTCAGATTAGAAGGAATCTTTCTCTAAAAGCTGCTTTATAAAAGTGTATAGAAAAAAAGACTCTATTATTGTCATTTGTACAGAAAAAAGGACTATATTATTGTCCTTTGTAGGGTCCACCCTGTCCTTCTGTTGGCAGAATCTTTGGCTAAGTGGATGCTGAGTTGGAATGGGCCCACCATGCTTTTAGTCTTGCATGATATTATGAAGAGCATCTTCATCCATCTGAGCTGGATTGTCTGTATCATGGTTGTCTTCTTCATAATTATTTTCAGACCCATCGTTATCCATGTTGGCATAAAATTCTTTTTTTGCTTTGGAGCCTATTTTTCCGAGTCTGAGAGAAACGAGAAAATCTAAGGCCCTGGCAGTCTTAGCTTCTGAGGGTTCGAAAGCACCAATGAAGTCGTATTATAAAATATTGTTCTCTATTTTAACAGAATGGGCTCCGATAAGTGCTTTCTGGTAAGCTTCTTCAAAAAACTCCTTGGCAGCTTCTAGGTCTAGAACAGGAAGGTTGTCACAGACAGCAGAGAGAGGTCCATAATTTTCTTTATGAAGTTCCCATAGCTGGACTGAATTGTAGAGTTTTATGTACCTTCTCTCTTCCCATGTGCTCCAGATACGGAAAAAGAAGCCGGTTTGGTATCTAGAAGAATATGCTTTGATACTCTGACTGCATATGGCTGGAAGAACATCCTGGTATTCTTCAGGATGAGATGAGTTGACATATAGTTCATGAACAAGCCCCATTTGTAGGGCCTTTTTGCAGGATGTGATATCTTAAAAACACGTAATAATTCGGGGAGAATTATTACGTGTTAAATATCAACTCATGCTGTTGTAGTAGTGGTAGAACATCGGTAGCCTCGAGTTGTTTAAAGAAATCTTTTAGCTGTTGGTCTCCGATCAAATTTTGATGATTGAGGCCTATCATTCTTTGAACTGTAAGCTCGGCCTCCATCTGTCTTGCTATAGTAGTATCAATCTTGCACAAGTTAAGCAGATTGTAAAATTTAGGTAGAGGGTGGTATACCTGATCTGCAATCTCTAGATCTTGTACAGTCTTTCTCAGATATTGTTGGTCTTGAGAGGTGCCTTTGAAGTGGTGAGCAATCCTTCTGAGTTCTTAAATCTAAATTCAACTTCTGTATTAGAGATGATTGTAAGAGAAGATTGTAAGAGGATTGTAATAAGACTTTCACCAATGAAAATAACATCTCTAATAACATGCGAATATTCAACTTCTTCTTAAGTTCAGGTTTCCATTGGAGAACAACTGGTATCAGAGCCTTGGCTTCTTCGTTCACGCCAGCCCAGCGTGGTGAAAGTCTTATTATAAAAGGTAAACAATCATCTCATGAAATATATTCACAAATCTGATATAAAGACATCATGTAGCCCAAAATATGATCCAGATATTAATTATCAATTTGGATGTCCCCCCGTATACGGGTACAACAAACCATATTTTCCATACAAGAAAAAACACAAAAAATATACAAAGAAATCTAAGGAATATAAACCAAAATTCAAAAAAAGGAGATACAAGGTATCCAGAAAAAAATGGAAACCTGAACATAAAGAAAAATATAAAAAATCAAAGAAATACAAAAAACGAAAATTTATTAAAACAAATAAATCAGGTATGAAAAAGAACTGTACATGTTTTAAATGCGGTAAAGAAGGCCATTATGCTTCTGAATGCAGAGTAAACATTAAAACAGTATGGTTAAACGAATTAGAAATGTATGATATACATACAGGAACTATAGCAGAAGTTCTCAGTGACAATTCTTTCATATATGAAATAGAAACTATATATGACGATAGTCCTTTAAATTCAGAATCTTCTGAAACGGAAGAATTCAATATAAATATGTTAACCTTAAATAAAACTCATCATTTTATTAAACTTATACCTTTATCAAAAACTGCTATATTACCTAAAAGAGAATCTTTAAAATACCCAGGGCATATACTATATGCAAATAAAAGTTACAGCTTACAAAGGTATCAAACAACGGAAATCTACTTAGATCTGATTATAAGAATACCATATGGGTATTATGGAGAGATCAGAAATTTAAGACATCATACCATTAGAAATATCTTTATTACTTATGGATTAATAGAATCAATGACTGATCAAAATACAAGTATAACGATGAAAAGTACAAGCCTGGAGAACAATCCTTATCAAATTCCTATAGGTACCCCTATTGGAATACTTATAATACATAGATATGAAGATTTAGTAATGGTTAAAGTTGAACAAGATCCTTTACTTTCAACTTCTCCACCCTTAAGTCCAGAATTTACTCCTGGACAAACTTCTAAAAAACCTATGTTTGAATACAGAGTATACATGAATAATTTATCAGAGGTAGAACCTTAAGAAATTCATAATACAAGTATTGATAACAGTCAAGGTGAACATTATGAAATTACTGATGAAGATATTGAAAAATTAAAACTTTCTATACCACACGCTAGACAAGATGAGGTATATAAGCCTCAATCTAAATTCAAATCCTTATGGATAAATAAACCTACATATCTTTTTGAAAGAATGCAAGAAAATATAGAGTTAAAAGAAGATGAAGACAAAGAAAAATATAAAAAATCAAAGAAATACAAAAAACGAAAATTTATTAAAACAAATAAATCAGGTATGAAAAAGAACTGTACATGTTTTAAATGCGGTAAAGAAGGCCATTATGCTTCTGAATGCAGAGTAAACATTAAAACAGTATGGTTAAACGAATTAGAAATGTATGATATACATACAGGAACTATAGCAGAAGTTCTCAGTGATAATTCTTCCATATATGAAATAGAAACTATATATGACGATAGTCCTTTAAATTCAGAATCTTCTGAAACGGAAGAATTCAATATAAATATGTTAACCTTAAATAAAACTCATCATTTTATTAAACTTATACCTTTATCAAAAACTGCTATATTACCTAAAAGAGAATCTTTAAAATACCCAGGGCATATACTATATGCAAATAAAAGTTACAGCTTACAAAGGTATCAAACAACGGAAATCTACTTAGATCTGATTATAAGAATACCATATGGGTATTATGGAGAGATCAGAAATTTAAGACATCATACCATTAGAAATATCTTTATTACTTATGGATTAATAGAATCAATGACTGATCAAAATACAAGTATAACGATGAAAAGTACAAGCCTGGAGAACAATCCTTATCAAATTCCTATAGGTACCCCTATTGGAATACTTATAATACATAGATATGAAGATTTAGTAATGGTTAAAGTTGAACAAGATCCTTTACTTTCAACTTCTCCACCCTTAAGTCCAGAATTTACTCCTGGACAAACTTCTAAAGAACCTATGTTTGAATACAGAGTATACATGAATAATTTATCAGAGGTAGAACCTCAAGAAATTCATAATACAAGTATTGATAACAGTCAAGGTGAACATTATGAAATTACTGATGAAGATATTGAAAGATTAAAACTTTCTATACCACACGCTAGACAAGATGAGGTATATAAGTCTCAATCTAAATTCAAATCCTTATGGATAAATAAACCTACATATCTTTTTGAAAGAATGCAAGGAAATATAGAGCTAAAAGGAGATGAAGACTTTACCTCTATAAAAATACTAAATCTCCATCAGATTGATAAACTAAAACAAAAATACCCGAAAAAGAAATATTTACATATTGGATTAATTCAAATAAAAATTACTGGTCTATTCAGATCAGGAATAGATACACCAATTATGATAATATGTTGTGATGAGAGAATTATCAATAATCCTCTAAATAATATATTAGGAGGAGCAAAATCCAATTTAGCAAACAGAATATTCGGAGTAAATATACATCATGACTTTTGTATCAGTCTACATGACACTAATATAGAAAAGGCTTGTACACTATCTATAAATCTCAAAGGAATAGAGATGCTCCCTGAATCTAAAGTTTTGGGTATTCAATGGGAACATTGTTTAGCCCTAAACGAAACATCTACCTTCAGATCAGTCACACCAACACAATTTATTAAACTCTTTGAGGTTGAAAACGGTAAAATAATCCAACCAAAATTAGTTAATATAAGACATCTCAGATATGATAATGAGATGCAAGTGTTTTTGAAAACTTTAAAACCAAAAACACATCTCCCTATAGAAACCTTTATTGCTTCTGGAAATACTATTTCTACTACGATCATAAATCCAAGTATCCCAAGAAGTCTTAGTACTTCTGAACACAGAAATACAAATTTTCACTTGGAACCAAATAGACCTAGTATGTCTACTTTTGACAATCTTGAACATACTCCTCTTGAAGGAAGAACTCAACGAATTCTTGATCAACAAAAAAGAGTACAAGACCAACACATTATACGACTACCAACTAGTTCTTTTGGCTTATCAAATGTTGGATCTTGAAACAAAACCCCAATTTCATATATATATATTCCCATGACATTATTACTTCCCAATAATACATTTCTTACTTTACACACTCTACTCGATTCTAGAGCTGAAACTAGTCTTATACAAGAGAAATTTGCTCCTCCACAATTATGGTTACCTCTTGAAAAACATGCTAAATTACAAGACTTTATGGGCAGACCGGCTCTTATCACTCATAAAGCAAAGCTCCCTATATCTATTCCAGATATTCATAATAAATATCATCACTATACTTTCGACTTTGCCTTACTACTCATCGATTTCGATATCGATTGTCTTGTAGGCATGAATAACCTACGCCATTATGCTCCTTTGAACACACATTATTTTCTCTTTGATAACCATCAAATACCTCGGGTTTATTTTCCGATTCCCTTGGCTTCTTCGTTCACGCCAGCCCAGCGTGGTGAAAGTCTTATTACAAAACAAGTTTATACTTATCCTCTTACAATCTTCTCTAATACAGAAGACGTCATTCATAGTATGCTACAACCATTATATTCAAATAATCCCTTATTACATTTTGACAGAGCTCCCAGATATTGCTCCCTAACCATACTAGAACAATATAAGGATACTAAAATACGAGTAAACAGTATAATGGTATCCCCAACAGATAAAAAAGAATTTTCAGAACAAATCAAAGATCTTTTATCCCTCAAACTAATCCAACATAGCAGAAGTCCACATATTCTCCTGCTTTTCTAGTAAGAAACCATGCAGAACAAAAAAGAGGAAAAGCTAGAATGGTTATTAATTACAGAAAATTAAATAGCTATACAAAATTTGATGGCTATTTTATACCTGTTGCAGAGCAGTTAATAAAACAAATACAAGGATCAAAATACTATAGTAAATTTGACGCTAAATCCGGTTTCTGGCAAATAAGATTAGCCAATACAGAATCTATAGAATTAACAGCCTTTAGCTGCCCTCAGGGACACTATGAGTGGTTAGTAATGCCATTTGGCCTAAAGAATGCTCCACAAATATTTCAAAAATGGAAGAATTCAATATTTGGACACTTACAATTTGTCGTAATATATGTTGATGATATATTAGTCTTCTCACCTACTTTGGAAGACCATAAACAACATTTACTGCAAGTAGTAAAACTATTACTACACAATGGAATTATCCTAAGTCCAACAAAAATACATTTATTTAAAAAAGAAATAGAATTCCTTGGAAAATATATAAAGGAAGGCCAAATAGAATTACAACAACATATATATTCTAAGATAAAGAATTCCCTAAAACATTTAGGACCCTAAAACAATTACAGAGTTTTTTGGGACTACTAAATTATGGAAGAAAATTTATTCCTCATCTATCCCAATTAGTCCAAAGTTTACAAGAAAAACTGACTATAGAATAGTCTAAATATAAAATAGAAAATGGTGAACAACCAAGAAAATGGAATACAGATAAAATAGGAATTCAGCTTACTTCTAAAGAAGTAAAAGAAATAGAAAATATAAAAGAATTAATTACTCAGCAGACAATATTATATTTTCCTAAAGACGAAGAGTTGGTAACTCTCCAAATAGATGCTTCAGACTTATTTTGGGCAGGAGTTCTAATAGCAAAACAAAAGGAAATTATTGCCTACACTTCAGGAAAATTTAATAAATCGCAACAAAATTATTCTACTTATGATAAAGAATTGCTAGCTATCAAATTAGCTATAAAATGCTTAAAAATATATTTGCTCAATAGACAGTTTGTAATTGAAACTGATAACAAAGCAGTATCTCAATTTTTGAAAAAAAGAACAATAAATAATCCTGAAGAAAATCTCAGGAGAATAAGAATTGCTTTATATTTAGAAATTTACCAATACGATGTTAAATATATTCCTGGTTTTACTAACCATCTTGCAGATTTATTAACTCGTCCTGACAATGGACGAAGATCGCTTGAAAAAACTTAAAGTTATGGTCGAAAACGCCAAATGGACTACAGTCCAAAACAACAAGAAGACCTCTGCACAAGGGAGCAACTCAAAGAAGCAAAAAGCAACCACCCTGGACACAGGAGCAACCACCCTAGACACAGGAGCAATCACCCTGGACACAGGAGCAACATCTACCCCCACAACAGAAGCAAAGCAGTTTCCACCACCAGGCATGACTGTTTTACAACCTCAAAACAGCAATCAACAAATATCATCCTACAGCAATGTAGCAGCCGCTCAACGGCGAATCCAAATTAGCAAACCAATTGCTTCTGCCGTAGTTCGAGACTGGTATAACCTCGAGCTCAAAACGGCAAACCCTTATATCTATGAGAAGATGAATGGATGCTATAGAGCGATCCAGTCAAATGACTTCTCTTCATCCAAGTACTGGTTATCCCAAATTGAACAAATGATACTCTCTATGGTCTCGCAATACACCCAAGAGAAGACAGAGAAGCAAGCCATTGTTCAAGCTGCATCAGACCTCTGTAAGTACACTCTTACATCTCAGAGCTCTGACCTAGCAGAAAGAAAAAGTACTTGGTTCAAAAGCACCTCTCAAGACCAACAATATCTGAGAGAGACTGTACAAGATCTAGAGATTGCAGATCAGGTATACCACCCTCTACCTGAATTTTACAATCTGCTTAACTTGTGCAAGATTGATACTGCTATAGGAAGACAGATGGAGGCCGAGCTTACAGTTCAAAAAATGATAGGCCTCAATCATCAAAATTTGATCGGAGACCAACAGCTAAAAGATTTCTTTAAACAGCTCGAGGCTACCGATGTTCTACCACTACTACAACAGCATGAGTTGATATTTAACATGTATAATTCTCCCCGAATTATTACGTATTTTCAAGATATCACATCCTGCAAAAAGGCCCTACAAATGGGGCTTGTTCATTAACTATATGTCAACTCATCTCATCCTGAAGAATACCAGGATATTCTTCCAGCCATATGCAGTCAGAGTATCAAAGCATATTCTTCTAGATACCAAACCGGCTTCTTTTTCTGTATCTGGAGCACATGGGAAGAGAGAAGGTACATAAAACTCTACAATTCCGTCCAGCTATGGGAACTTCATAAAGAAAATTATGGACCTCACTCTGCTGCCTGTGACAACCTTCCTGTTCTAGACCTCGAAGCTGAAGCAGGTAAGGCTGCCAAGGAGTTTTTTGAAGAAGCTTACCAGAAAGCACTTATCGGAGCCCATTCTGTTAAAATAGAGAACAATATTCTATTATACGACTTTATTGGTGCTTTCGAACCCTCAGAAGCTAAGACTGCCAGGGCCTTAGATTTTCTCGATTCTCTCAGACTTGGAAAAATAGGCTCCAAAGCAAAAGAAGAATTTTATGCCAACATGGATAATGATCGGTCTGAAAATAATTATGAAGAAGACAACCATGATACAGACAATCCAGCTCAGAAGGATGAAGATGCTCTTCATAATATCATGCAAGACTAAAAGCATGGTGGGCCCATTCCAACTCAGCATCCACTCAGCCAAAGATTCTGCCTTATCTCCACAACCAACAGAAGGACAAGGTGGACCCTACAAAGGACAATAATGTAGTCCTTCTTTCTGTACAAAGGACAATAATATAGTCCTTTTTTCTGTACAAAGGACAATAATAGAGTCCTTTTTTCTATACACTTTTGTAAAGCAGCTTTTAGAGAAAGATTCATTCTAATCTGAAGGCAGTCTTTTGAACATTATAAATAGAGGCTTCGGCCAAGGAGAAAGGTAGAGCCTATCAAGCCTTCTCCTTTTTGAAAATCCTTCTGAGTTCTTAAATCTTACTTTCAGTTTTTAAATTTCTTTCGGTGAATAAACTTAAGAAGAAGTTGAATCTTGGCGCTTGGAGAACAACTGGTATCTACAATCTTCTCTAATACAGAAGACGTCATTCATAGTATGCTACAATCATTATATTCAAACAATCCCTTATTACATTTTGACAGAGCTCCCAGATATTGTTCCCTAACCATACTAGAACAATATAAGGATACTAAAATACGAGTAAATAGTATAATGGTATCCCCAACAGATAAAAAGGAATTTTCAGAACAAATCAAAGATCTTTTATCTCTCAAACTAATCCAACCTAGCAGAAGTCCACATTCTTCTCCTGCTTTTCTAGTAAGAAACCATGCAGAACAAAAAAGAGGAAAAGTTGAGAGAGATGGCTGTTACTGCTGCAATGGTCTGGATGAGAAGGAATCTTTTGATATGCGTGGGTATGGTCCCACCACTCTTTAATCTTGCATGATGTTCAAGAGCAAGAAGCAGTAGTGGCACTAATACAGAGTTACAGATTTCAAACAAACCCAACGGAAGTTCTAATACAGAAGATTATATCCAAAGTATTTCGAAACTCCTCAAACAATCATGAGAGTTTTGGAAACTTTGGAGGGGGTTTTGTCGGCGAAAAATTCCGGAAAAGCAAAGCAGATCCACGAATTCAGAGACAGAAGCCCGCAACTCATCGGATCCGCGAATCTAAGAAACTGAGGTCCGCGAATCTAAGAAATTGAGGTCCGCGATCCAAACGACGGAACAGGTTCGCGAATCTAAAGCTGAGATTCGCGACACTACCCATAGCCTTCGGGTAGGGGTTTAATACAAAGTCACCCGACCCAAACAGAAGAATCACCACCTAGGATCGTGGGAATAACTGCCAAACGAATGCAGCGGTGTTACTTCGATCATGGGAGCAACCACCTGACGAACATGGCGGCACTTCTCGAGAAGTGGGAGCTAACGGTCGAGCAAAATATGGCGGGACGTTACTCCAAGCCCCCTATGCAAAAGTCATTAATCTCCTGAGACAGAGGAAGAAACCCGCAGAAGAATAAGAAGAATATCTTGCATTGGACGAAGTGGATACAGATAGGTGCACTAACATGGGAAAAGATCTGTCAGCCATTTGGATGTCGATGAAGGCTTTGTTCCTCCCTTTTACTTCCTTCCCGTTAAAAGAAAGACGGGTAGGGGAATTTGAATGATTTCGAGTGACAGTCATGTTTGACAGTTTAGAGAAGAGGATCTCTACCACCTTTGAAATACTGAAAAGCTGAACCAATCTCGTGAACTATAGAACAACAAAAGAGGATTGCTTCAGCATAATGAGGAAAGCTACAGAAAGTCAATCCCGATTGACTCAATCAACAAGTAGTTGTCGAATTTTTGAGTGGTAGAAGAAATCAAAAAAGACAGAGTTGATGAACCGGGAAGGGGATTCACTTCAAAATGATATGATTTTATGGATTTTGCTCATGGATAAAACCTAAATGTTTTTTCTCGCACTGAAGGAGGGAGGAATTCTACCGACTGGCTTTCACCAGTTTGTTATGAGAGTTCGAACATATGCCTACCATGACGAGAGTAAGTCAAAAACACATATGGGTCTAGAAGTCAAAACAAAGTCCTGTCCTATTGGAAAACACACTACTACAATATTTGTCTAAAGAATCTCCTCTACCTTCTTATCCGAAATGATTAAAGAACTGCATCTCCTTAGCCCGCGCGCGATAGCTTGACTTCTTTTTTAGTAGAGAATGTTTGGCGGATTTGGAGTGCTATCGAACCTGGGAGGCCCATCAACATACCACCACCTACCAGCTTCGGTTACCAGTTGGACACTACTATAAGCCAGTCGAGCACTACGGAGATAGATTCAGGTGCTCATGTTCGAGATAGGGGTGCCAAAGACTTTACTCATCAATGGCGTTGATTGATCGTTTGTTTTCACTTTCGAAGAGGGATGGGCTTACCGGAGAGTTTCGTTCCATTCACCGTCAGTCACTGTGGTCAGTATTCCCATCGCCTATCTCTGATTAGCAACTCGCGCGTCAATCTCTTCTCTCTCTCTAGTATATGCCCTTGTATGTCATTCTTCCCACGTTTTGCCAAGATGAGATAGCCCGCCGACGCCTATAAGGTGAAGTGAAAGAAAAGAAGGAAGCCATTGTTTTAGTTTTTTCTACGACATCCTTCGAAGGCCATTTGCCAAATCCACTGGAGTGGTGAAAGACCGACCGAAAGCCCAATCTAATTATCATAGTTTAACCTCTTTTTCTGGGTCTTCAAAAAGAGTTTCTTTCGTTTCTTCTTGTCCTCTCTATTTCATCAGTGGTTAACCGCGCGGGCGGTCTGTCCATGCGCCCGTTAGTTCAAGTCCGTCCGAACAGGTCCGTCCGTCCGTCCGTCCCGGTTCGTCCAGGTCCGTCCATCCGCCCGCCCCCGCACGGCATGGTGCCCGGGCAGGGCCCGCCCCCGCACGGCAAGGTGCGCACGGCATGGGATCGATCTGCTGACGCAGACAGGAACAGAGAACCATGGGAAATATCAGACGTCGGCTTTTTCATGCCTTTTGTCGAAGGCTTACCACATTCGGAATTTTCCTATTTTGCCAGATATATCATGCGTTGATCGACCTGTGACCCGTCGATCCTATGTACCAATTTACTTCGCTTTGTGGGTCTTGTCCCTTCCTACTCTATAACGGGCAAACCGTTGCTTCTTTTGCTTGTTCTTTAGCCAACACGTCAAAGCCTCTATCATCACGTCATTCGCGAAATTCTTCCATTGCTTTGTGGACTTCTTTTTTCGTGTTGTGCCTTTACCGTTGGATTTTCTGCCAAAGCCGTCGTATTCATAATACCATACTGGCGAAAGACTGATTTTGCTGCCAAGAGACGTTCGCATATCTGGTTGCTGGGACAAAAAAGAGTCAAGCTATCGACGTCAGATGCGCTAACCTAATGAAAATGCTCCCCGATTTCTTGTCGCCAGGAGTTTGTCGAGTAAACTCACGTCAGTTCCTCAAACTGATATACCACTTTCAGTTGAATTCGTCGAAACGATGATCGATGTTCTCTTGCTTCTCCTATCGACGGGTACCCCTTTTTTCTCGAAGGAGATCTATTATTGTCAGATATGAAATGAGTATCTCTTTCTGAGAGTAAGTTACACGAAGGAAACAGAAACTTTCCACCCCTTTCTCATTCCGCGTGATATCCTCTGCTTTTCTAAATGAACTTTCTCGTGATGTTGATGAGCCCGAGTCCAATCTGATCCTACTGGAGAGGACTTTATTACACATTTCTCGATAGACACCTTTTTTCGTCGAAGTCAAAATACAGGACCACTTGACGAGGACAACTCTTCCTCGCTACTGATACCACTTGCGCAACAGTTCTATTCACCGCACTATAGTCACTATTATTCACAAAATTTAAAAGGAAAAACTGAAAGGAAAAACTGAAAACTTAAGAACTCAGGAAGACAAGAGAATTTAGAAGAAAGGAAGGCTAGTAAGCTTTATGCCCTTCCCGTTGGCCGTGGCCTTTTATTTATAATCTTTCAAAGTTCCTTCAGATAAGAAGGAATCTTACAGCTGGAAAGTAAATAACATACTTTAAAGAAAAAGGACTATATTATTGTCCTTACAGCATCTTTTAAAAAGAAAAAGTTACTTTTAAAAAGCATCTTTGAAAAAGAAACTCCATTATTGTCCTTCTTGAGAGAGATGGCTGTTACTGCTGCAATGGTCTGGATGAGAAGGAATCTTCTGATATGCGTGGGTATGGTCCCACCACTCTTTAATCTTGCATGATGTTCAAGAGCAAGAGCAGTAGTGGCGCTAATACAGAGTCACAGATTTCAAACAAACGCAACGGAAGTTCTAATACAGAAGATTATATCCAAAGTATTCCGAAACTCCTCAAACAATCATGAGAGTTTTGGAAACTTTGGAGGGGGTTTTGTCGGCGAAAAATTCCGGAAAAGCAAAGCAGATCCACGAATTCAGAGACAGAAGCCCGCAACTCATCGGATCCGCGAATCTAAGAAACTGAGGTCCGCGAATCTAAGAAATTGAGGTCCGCGATCCAAACGACGGAACAGGTTCGCGAATCTAAAGCTGAGATTCGCGACACTACCCATAGCCTTCGGGTAGGGGTTTAATACAAAGTCACCCGACCCGAACAGAATAATCACCATCTCAGATCGTGGGAATAACTGCCAAACGAATGCAGCGGCGTTACTTCGATCATGGGAGCAACCACTTGACGAACATGGCGGCACTTCTCGAGTAGTGGGAGCTAACGGTCGAGCAAAATATGGCGGGACGTTACTCCAAGCCCCCTATGCAAAAGTTATTAATCTCCTGAGACAGAGGAAGAAACCCGCAGAAGAATAAGAAGAATCTTTTGCATTGGACGAAGTGGATACAGATAGGTGCACTAACATGGAAAAAGATCTGTCAGCCATTTGGATGTCGACGAAGGCTTTGTTCCTCCCTTTTACTTCCTTGCCGTTAAAAGAAAGACGGGTAGGGGAATTTGAATGATTTCGAGTGACAGTCATGTTTGACAGTTTAGAGAAGAGGATCTCTACCACCTTTGAAAGACTGAAAAGCTGAACCAATCTCGTGAACTACAGAACAAGAAAAGAGGATTGCTTCAGCATAATGAGGAAAGCTACACAAGTCAATCCCGATTGACTCAATCAACAAGTAGTTGCCGAATTTTTGAGTGGTAGAAGAAATCGAAAAAGACAGAGTTGATGAACCGGGAAGGGGATTCACTTCAAAATGATATGATTTTATGGATTTTGCTCATGGATAAAACCTAAATGTTTTTTCTCGAACTGAAGGAGGGAGGAATTCTGCCTACTGGCTTTCACCAGTTTGTCATGAGAGTTCGAACATATGCCTACCATGACGAGAGTAAGTCAAAAACACATATGGGTCTAGAAGTCAAAGCAAAGTCCTGTACTATTGGAAAACACACTAGTACAATATTTGTCTAAAGAATCTCCTCTACCTTCTTATTTGAAATGATTAAAGAACTGCATCTTCTTTGCCCGCGCGCGATAGCTTGACTTTTTTTTTAGCAGAGAATGGCGGATTTGGAGTGCTATCGAACCTGGGAGGCCCATCAACATACCACCACCTACCAGCTTCGGTTACCAGTTGGACACTACTATAAACCAGTCGAGCACTACGGAGATAGATTCAGGTGCTCATGGTCGAGATAGGGGTGCCAAAGACTTTACTCGTCAATGGCATTGATTGATCGTTTGTTTTCACTTTCGAAGAGGGATGGGCTTACCGGAGAGTTTCGTTCCATCCACCGTCAGTCACTGTGGTCAGTACTCCCATCGCCTATCTCTGATTAGCAACTCGCGCATCAATCTCTTCTCTCTCTCTAGTATATGCCCTTGTATGTCGTTCTTCCTACGTTTTGCCAAGATGAGATAGCCCGCCGATGCCTATAAGGTGAAGTGAAAGAAAAGAAGGAAGCCATTGTTTTAGTTTTGTCTACGACATCCTTCAACAGCCATTTGCCAAATCTACTGGAGTGGTGAAAGACCGACCGAAAGCCCAATCTAATTATCATAGTTTAACCTCTTTTTCTGGGTCTTCAAAAAGAGTTTCTTTCGTTTCTTCTTGTCCTCTCTATTTCATTAGTGGTTAACCGCGCGGGCGGTCTGTCCATGCGCCCGTCAGTTCAAGTCCGTCCGAACAGGTCCGTCCGTCCGTCCCGGTTCGTCCAGGTCCGTCCATCCGCCCGCCCCCGCACGCATGGTGCCCGGGCAGGGCCCGCCCCCGCACGGCAAGGTGCGCACGGCATGGGATCGATCTGCTGACGCAGACAGGAACAGAGAACCATGGGAAATATCAGACGTCGGCTTTTTCATGCCTTTTGTCGAAGGCTTACCACATTCGGAATTTTCCTATTTTGCCAGATATATCATGCGTTGATCGACCTGTGACCCGTCAATTCTATGAACCGATTCACTTCTCTTCGTGGGTCTTGTCCCTTCCTACTCTATAACGGGCAAACCGTTGCTTCTTTTGCTTGTTCTTTAGCCAACACGTCAAAGCCTCTATCATCACGTCATTCGCGAAATTCTTCCTTTGCTTTGTGGACTTCTTCTTTCGTGTTGTGCCTTTACCCTTGGATTTTCTGCCAAAGCCGTCGTATTCATAGTACCATACTGGCGAAAGACTGATTTTGCTGCCAAGAGACGTTCGCATATCTGGTTGCTCGGAGAAAAAAGAGTCAAGCTATCGATGTCAGATGCGCTAAGCTAATGAAAAGGCTCCTCGATTTCTTGTCGCCAGGAGTTTGTCGAGTAAACTCACGTCAGTTCCTCAAACTGATATACCACTATCAGTTGAATTCGTTGAAACGATGATTGATGTTCTCTTGTTTCTCCTATCGACGAGTACCCCTTTTTTCTCGAAGGAGATCTATTATTGTTAGATATGAAACGAGTATCTCTTTTTGAGAGTAAGTTACACGAAGGAAACAAAAACTTTCCACCCCTTTCTCATTCCGCGTGATATCCTATGCTTTTCTAAATGAACTTTCTCGTGATGTTGATGAGCCCGAGTCCAATCTGATCCTACTGGAGAGGACTTTATTACACTTTTCTCGATAGACACCTTTTTTCGTCGAAGTCAAAATGCGGGACCACTTGACGAGGACAACTCTTCCTCGCTACTGATACCACTTGCGCACAGTTCTATTCACCGCACTATAGTCACTATTATTCACAAAATTTAAAAGGAAAAACTGAAAGGAAAAACTGAAAACTTAAGAACTCAGGAAGACAAGAGAATTTAGAAGAAAGGAAGGCTAGTAAGCTTTATGCCCTTCCCGTTGGCCTTGGCCTTTTATTTATAATCTTTCAAAGTTCTTTTAGATAAGAAGGAATCTTACAGCTGGAAAGTAAATAACATACTTTAAAGAAAAAGGACTATATTATTGTCCTAACAGCATCTTTTAAAAAGAAAAAGTTACTTTTAAAAAGAATCTTTGAAAAAGAAACTCCATTATTGTCCTTCTTGAGAGAGATGGCTGTTACTGCTGCAATGGTCTGGATGAGAAGGAATCTTTTGATATGCGTGGGTATGGTCCCACCACTCTTTAATCTTGCATGATGTTCAAGAGCAAGAAGCAGTAGTGGCGCTAATACAGAGTCACAGATTTCAAACAAACGCAACGGAAGTTCTAATACAGAAAATTATATCCAAAGTATTCCGAAACTCCTCAAAGAATCATGAGAGTTTTGGAAACTTTGGATGGGATTTTGTCGGCGAAAAATTCCGGAAAAGCAAAGCAGATCCACGAATTCAGAGACAGAAGCCCGCAACTCATCGAATCCGCGAATCTAAGAAACTGAGGTCCGCGAATCTAAGAAATTGAGGTCCGGGATCCAAACGACGGAACATGTTCGCGAATCTAAAGCTGAGATTCGCGACACTACCCATAGCCTTCGGGTAGGGCCAGTTGTTTGGTATCAGAGCCAAGGTTCAGCGTCTATCTTTTTTTGTAAGTATTTCTAACTTAGCCATGACTGGCTAAATCTGTTAGACATGTTATTTTCTTAATTTTTTTAGCTAATTAGATAATAGTATCTTACGCCATGAAGTAGGAAACGAAACATGGCTGTGCTCTATCTCTCTGAAGCTTGTAATAGTGCTTGTGGTTGACTATATTCGGAAGGGATGCTTAAGTCATTGCGGCCTAACTCTAGGGAGAAAGCCACCCTTAGAGGTTATATGCCGGAGAGAAAAGGGTCAAAGCAATATTGTTATCTAACTAGATAAAGAAAGAAAGAAAATAACGTGTCTAAGTTCATTAAAACTCTTTGCAGAAATGTCTAGAGTTTTAGTACTTCCTGAAACTTACGAATGTCCTTTCAATTTAAATTCTCATGAACGTAGCATACACCTTCCTAGTAATAGTACTATTGAACAACAGAATAGTTTGCTTAATTACTTAAGCGATCAACTCTATTTAGTTTCTCAAAAATTGACTACTTTACAAACCTTTTTAAACTTTCCAAACTTTTCTTTATCTTCAAAAGAAAGACATGGATCTGTTCGTATGATGAAAACATCTTCAAAAAGTTTAAAAGAAATTGATTTAAATGAAATCAATTATCAAAAGTATTTGCAATATAAAACTTTATTATCTAAAGAAATAGAAGGGAAAATTGATTCCAAAGAAAATTTTGATTTCTATGAAAAAAATTCTGCTTCTATAAAGTATTTTTCGAAAAACTCTTCTTCTGATAGTGAAAGTTATTTATCAGTTGCAAGTTCTTTTGATGAAAGTTTATATGATGATGTTGCTTCTATTGATGAGATATTAAATATACCCTCTGACGAGGAGTCCTCTTCTATTGAGGAATCATACCACATACCCTCTAACGAGGACTATCATATACAAAATATACCCTCTAACGAGGAGCAGTATTTATTTTATGATTAACTAAATATAAATATAGAACGTGGGGAATCGTCTACTCAAATGATTTCTACTGGTAGACAAAATCCAATACATCCTGAAACTACTGAAGAAACAATGTATCATAGAGATACAAATGAAAGCTATGTAGATTCCTATATCTATAAATAAGGAAAGAGACATCAAAATCCTACTTCAAACCTACTATTCAATGTAGATCATATACCAACTAACGAGTTAAGAGATTATATAGTAAATTGGGAACAACTGATGGTTGGAACCAATACCTTTATGTCAGAAGGAATCCCACATAAAGATTTCGTAATACTAGCCTGCGGATATTGGCAAGGAATAGCATTACGATGGCTAACACAATATGAAAAATTATATCCTAATGAAGTATTAGCATTAAATACCCACAATTCAAGAAGAGAGGCTTTGCATAGTATCTGCAAATGCTTATATGCTGATCTAACTGGCGATGATATAAACGCCGAAGGAATAGATGAAAATATACTACTAAAAATGAGGTTATGCAATATCTGTTATTTAGAAGAATTTGCAAACCTATACATTAGCTATATTTTCAAGCTAAATACTTTAGAAAAGAAAATCTTTTGGATAACGGCTTTCTTTTCTAAATACCTATACCATGGGATTCCATGATAGAGAAAAAATATAATAATCTTAGAACATGTGGTATTCCACATAATACAGGCGCTTAAAAAAGGCTTGTATGGAAACTGTTAAGAAAACTTGTCAACTACAAAAGGCAAACAATCATCTCTCAAAATATATTCATAAATCAGATATTAAAACATCATGTTGCCCTAAATATGATCCTGATATCAATTATCAGTTTGGATGTCCCCCAGTATACGGGTACAACAAACCATACTTTCCATATAAGAAAAAACACAAAAAATATACAAAGAAATCTATGAAATACAAACCTAGATTCAAAAAACGAAGATACAAGGTATCCAGAAAGAAATGGAAACCTGAACATAAGGAAAAGTATAAAAAATCAAAGAAATACAAAAAACGAAAATTCATTAAAACAAATAAAACAGGTATGAAAAAGAACTGTATATATTTTAAATGTGGTAAAGAAGGCCATTATGCTTCTGAATGCATAGTAAACATTAAAACAGTATGGTTAAACGAATTAGAAATGTATGAGATACATACGGGAACTATAGCGGAAGTTCTCAGTGATAATTCCTCCATATATGAAATAGAAACTATATATGACGATAGTTCTTTAAATTCAGAATCTTCTGAAACGGAAGAATTTAATATAAATATGTTAACCTTAAACAAAACATATCATTTTATAAAGGTTATACCTTTATCAAAAACTACTATATTACCTAAAAGGGAATCATTAAAATTTCCCGGACATATATTATATGCTAACAAAAATTATAGTTTACGAAGGTATCAAACTACAGAAATATACTTAGATCTGATTATAAGAATACCATATGGCTTTTATGGAGAAATCAGAAATCTAAGACATCATACGCTTAGAAATATTATTATTACTTACGGATTAATAGAATCCATGACTGATCAAAATATATGTATAACAATGAAAAGTACAAGTTTAGATGATAATCCTTATCAAATTCCTATAGGAACCCCTATCGAAATACTTATAATACATAGATATGAAGATTTAGCAATGGTTAAAATTGAACAAGATATTTTACTTTCAACTTCTCCACCCTTAAGTCCAGAATTTACTCCTGGACAAACTTCAAAAGAACCTATGTTTGAATATAGGATATACATGAATACTTTATCAGAGTTAGAACATCAAGAAATTCATAATACTAGTATTGACAATAGTCAAGGTGAACATTATAAAATTACTGATGAAGATATTGAAAGACTAAAGCTTTCTATACCCCATGCTAAACAAGATGAGGTATATAAACCTCAATCTAAATTCAAATCATTATGGTTAAATAAACCCACATATCTTTTTGAAAGAATGCAAGGAAATATAGAATTAAAAGGAGATGAAGACTTTACCTCCATAAATATACTAAATCTCCATCAGATTGAAAAACTAAAACAAAAATATCCAAAAAAGAAATATTTACATATTGGATTAATTCAGATAAAAATTACTGGTCTATTCAGATCAGGAATAGATACTCCAATTATGATAATATGTTGTGATGAGCGAATTATCAATAATCCTCTAAACAGCATATTAGGAGGAGCAAATTCCAATTTAGCAAATAGAATATTCGGAGTAAATATACATCCTGACTTTTGTATCAGTTTACATGACACAAATATAGAAAAGGCTTGTACACTATCTATCAATCTTAAAGGAATAGAAATGCTTCCTGGATCTAAAGTTTTGGGTATTCAATGGGAACATTGCTTAGCCCTAAACGAAACATCTACATTCAGATCAGTCACACCAACACAATTTATTAAACTCTTTGAGGTTGGAAACGGTAAAATAATCCAACCAAAATTAGTTAATATAAGACATCTAAGATATGATAATGAGATGCAAGTGTTTTTGAAAACTTTAAAACCAAAAACACATCTCCCTATGGAAACTTTTATTGCTTCTGGAAATACAATTTCTACTACAAGCATAAATCCAAGTATTCCACGAAGTCTAAGTACTTCTGAATATAGAAATACAAATTTTCACTTGGAACCAAATAGACCTAGTACGTCTACTTTTGAAAACCTTGAACATACTCCTCTTGAAGGAAGAACTCAACGAATTCTTGATCAACGAAAACAGCTACAAGACCAATACGTTATACGACTCCCAACAAGTTCTTTTGGCTTATCACATGTTGGATCTTGAAACAAAACCCCAATTGCATATATACATCCCTATGACATTATTGTTCCCCAACAATTCATGTCTTACTTTACATACTCTACTAGATTCAGGAGCTGAAACTAGTCTTATACAAGAAAAATTCGTTCCTCCACAACTATGGTTACCTCTTGACAAGCATGCTAAACTACAGGACTTTATGGGCAGACCGGTTCTTGTCACTCATAAAGCAAAAATTCCTATATCTATTCCAGATATTCATAATCAACCTCATCACTATACTTTCGACTTTGCCTTACTACCCATCGATTTCAATATCGATTGCCTAGTCGGCATGAATAATCTACGCCATTATGCTCCTTTCAATACACAATATTTTCTATTTGACAACCATCAAATTCCACGGGTTCCTTTCCCGATTCCCTTGGCTTCTTCATTCACGCCAGCCCAGCGTGGTGAAAGTCTTATTACCAAACAAAAAATTTATACTTATCCTCTTACCATCTTCTCTAATACAGAAGACGTCATTCATAGTATGCTCCAACCATTATATTCAAACAATCCCTTATTACATTTTGACAAAACTCCTAGATATTGTTCCCTATCTCTACTCGAACAATATAAAAATACTAGTATAAGAGTAAACAGTATAATGGTATCCCCAACAGACAAAAAGGAATTCTCAGAACAAATCACAGAGCTTTTATCTCTTAAACTAATCCAACCTAGCAAAAGTCCAAATTCTTCTCTTGCGTTTCTAGTAAGAAACCATGCAGAACAAAAAAGAGGAAAAGTTAGAATGGTTATTAACTACAGAAAATTAAATAACTATACAAAGTTTGATGGCTATTTTATACCTGCTGCAGAGCAGTTAATAAAACAAATACAAGGATCAAAATACTATAGTAAATTTGACGCTAAATCTGGTTTCTGGCAAATTAGATTAGCCAATATAGAATCTATAGAATTAACTGCTTTTAGCTGCCCTCAGGGACACTATGAGTGGTTAGTCATGCCCTTTGGCCTAAAGAATGCTCCACAAATATTTTAAAAGTGGATGAATTCTATATTTGGACACTTACAATTTGTCGTAGTATATGTTGACGATATATTAGTCTTCTCGCCTACTTTGGAAGACCATAAACAACATTTACTGCAAGTAGTAAAACTATTACTAGATAATGGAATTATCTTAAGTCCAACAAAAATACATTTATTTAAAAAGGAAATAGAATTCCTTGGAAAATATATAAAGGAAGGCCAAATAGAATTGCAACAACATATTTATTCCAAATTAAAGGAATTTCCAAAGACATTCAAAACTCTAAAACAATTACAGAGTTTTTTTGGATTATTAAATTATGGAAGAAAATTCATTCCTCGTCTATCCCAATTAATTCAAAATTTACAAGAAAGGCTAACTACAGAACAGTCTAAATATAAAATAGAAAATGATGAACAATCTAGAAAATGGAATACAAATAAAATAGTAATCCAGCTTTCTTCTAAAGAAGAAAGGGAAATAGAAAATATAAAAGAGTTAATTACCCAGCAAACAATATTATATTTTCCCAAAGATGAAGAATTGGTAACTCTCCAAACGGATGCTTCCGACCTATTTTGGGCAGGAGTTCTAATAGCAGAACAAAAGGAAATTATTGCTTATACTTAAGGAAAATTTAATAAACCTCAACAAAAATATTCTACTTATGATAAAGAATTGCTAGCTATCAAATTAGCTATAAAAAGCTTAAAAATATATTTGCTCAATAGACAATTTATAATTGAAACTGATAACAAAGCAGTATCTCAATTTTTGAAAAAAAGAACAATAAATAATCCTGAAGAAAATCTCACGAGAATAAGAATTGCTTTGTATTTAGAAATTTACCAATACGATGTTAAATATATTCCTGGTTTTACTAACCATCTTGCAGATTTATTAACTCGTCCTGA
Organism: Dracaena cambodiana; assembly: GCA_036321105.1. Classification (NCBI taxonomy): domain Eukaryota; kingdom Viridiplantae; phylum Streptophyta; class Magnoliopsida; order Asparagales; family Asparagaceae; genus Dracaena; species Dracaena cambodiana. Next base: position 36,124,715 of record JAYEPQ010000004.1, read on the forward strand.
CAATGGACGAAGATCGCTTGAAAAAGCTTAAAGCTATGGTCGAAAAGGCCAAGTGGACTACAGTCCAAAACAACAAGAAGACCCCTGCACAAGGGAGCAACTCAAAGAAACAAACTACCCTGGACACAGGAGCAACTACCTTGAAGACAGGAGCAATCAACCTGGCTACAGGAGCATCTTCCACCCCTACTACAGAAGATAGGCAGTTTCCACCACCAGGAATGACTGTCTTACAACCACAGGACGCCACTCAGCCACAATCTTCCTACAACAATATAGCAGCCGCTCAACGGCGAGCCCAATCTAACAAACCAAGTGCAGCAGCAGTAGTTCGAGATTGGTACAACCTCGAGCTCAAGACAGCCAATCCTTACATCTATGAGAAAATGAATGGATGCTATAGAGCAATCCAGTCCAATGACTTCTCATCTTCCAAATACTGGTTATCCCAGATTGAACAAATGATACTCTCTATGCTCTCTCGGTATACTCAAGAGAAAACAGAGAAGCAAGCAATTATTCAAGCCGCAACAGATCTCTGCACATATACCATTACTTCTCAGAGTTCTGATCTAACAGAAAGAAAAAAAACTTGGTTCAGAGGTACCACTCAGGACCAACAATATCTGAGAGACATGGTACAAGACCTAGAGATTGCAGATCAGGTATATCACCCTCTACCAGAATTCTACAATCTTCTTAACTTGTGCAAAATTGATACTGCCACAGCTAGGCAGATGGAGGCCGAGCTTCAAGTTCAAAGAATGATAGGCCTCAACCATCAAAATCTAATTCCAGACTCCCAGCTAAAAGCTTTCTTCCAACAGCTGGAAGCAACAGATGTTCTACCACTTATGCAACAACATGAGTTGATATGGAACATGTACAATTCCCCACGAATTGTTACAGGCTTCCAAGATATCCTAAGTTGCAAAAAAGCCCTACAAATGGGGCTTGTTCATGAGCTTTATGTCAACTCTTCTCATCCTGAAGAATACCAGGATGTTCTTCCAACCATATGCAGTCAGACTATCAAAGCATATGCCTCTAAGTATCAAACCAGTTTCTTCTTCCGTATCTGGAGCACATGGGAAGATCAGCTCAGTCCAGCTATGGGAGCTTCATAAAGAAAACTATGGACCCCCCTCTGCTATTTGTGAGAACCTTCCTGTTCTTGACATAGAAGCTGAAGCAGGCAAGGCAACCAAGGAGTTTTATGAAGAGGCATACCAGAAAGCTCTTATTGGAGCTCATTCTATTAAGATAGAAAACAATATTTTGTTATATGACTTCATTGGTGCTTATGAACCTTCTGAAGCCAAGACTGCCAGAGCTTTGGATTTTCTCTTATCACTTAAACTCGGGAAAATCGGCACTAAAGCAAAAGAAGAATTTTATGCCAACATAGAGCAGGATGAATCAGAAGGATCAGAAAACAACTATGCAGAAGACAATCATGATCCAGACGAGCCAGCTCAGATGGATGAAGATGCCCTTCACAACATCATGCAGGATTAAAAGCATGGTGGGCCCATTCCAACTCAGCATTTACTCAGCCAAAGATTCTGTATTATCTCTACAACCAACAGAAGGACAAGGTGGACCCTACAAAGGACAATAATGAAGTCCTTTCTTCGTACAAAGGACAATAATTCAGTCCTTTTTTCTGTTTACTTTTGTAAAGCAGCTTTGTAATCTTTTAGAGAAAGATTCCTTCTAATATGAAGGAAGTCTTTTGAAACTTATAAATAGAGGCTTCGGCCAAGGGGAAAGGTAGAGCCTATCAAGCCTTCTCCTTTTTGAAAATCCTTCTGAGTTCTTAAATCTAGCTTTCAGTTTTTAAATTTCTTTTGTGAATAAACTAAAGAAGAAGTTGAATCTTGGAGCTTGGAGAATAACTGAGGTTGACACTACCCATAGCCTTCGGGTAGGGGTTTAATACAAAGTCACCCAACCCGAACAGAAGAATCACCACCTCGGATCGTGGGAATAACTGCCAAACGAATGCAGCGGCGTTACTTCGATCATGGGAGCAACCACCTGACGAACATGGCGGCACTTCTCGAGTAGTGGGAGCTAACGGTCGAGCAAAATATGGCGGGACGTTACTCCAAGCCCCCTATGCAAAACTAATTAATCTCCTGAGACAGAGGAAGAAACCCGCAGAAGAATAAGAAGAATCTCTTGCATTGGACGAAATGGATACAGATAGGTGCACTAACGTGGGAAAAGATCTGTCAGCCATTTGGATGTCGACGAAGGCTTTGTTCCTCCCTTTTACTTCCTTCCCGTTAAAAGAAAGACGGGTAGGGGAATTTGAATGATTTCGAGTGACAGTCATGTTTGACAGTTTAGAGAAGAGGATCTCTACCACCTTTGAAAGACTGAAAAGCTGAACCAATCTCGTGAACTACAGAACAAGAAAAGAGGATTGCTTCAGCATAATGAGGAAAGTTACAGAAAATCAATCCCGATTGACTCAATCAACAAGTAGTTGTCGAATTTTTGAGCGGTAGAAGAAATCGAAAAAGACATAGTTGATGAACCGGGAAGGGGATTCACTTCAAAATGATATGATTTTATGGATTTTGCTTATGGATAAAACCTAAATGTTTTTTCTCCAACTTAGGAGGGAGGAATTCTGCCGATTGGCTTTCACCAGTTTGTCATGAGAGTTCGAACATATGCTTACCATGACAAGAGTAAGTCAAAAACACATATGGGTCTAGAAGTCAAAGCAAAGTCCTGTCCTATTGGAAAACACACTACTACAATATTTGTCTAAAGAATCTCCTCTACCTTCTTATCTGAAATGATTAAAGAACTGCATTTCCTTTGCCCGCGCGCGATAGCTTGACTTCTTTTTTAGCAGAGAATGTTTGGCGGATTTGGAGTGCTATCGAACCTGGGAGGCCCATCAACATACCACCACCTACCAGCTTCGGTTACCAGTTGGACACTACTATAAGCCAGTCGAGCACTACGGAGATAGATTCAGGTGCTCATGGTCGAGATAGGGGTGCCAAAGACTTTACTCGTCAATGGCATTGATTGATCGTTTGTTTTCACTTTCGAAGAGGGATGGGCTTACCGGAGAGTTTCGTTCCATCCACCGTCAGTCACTGTGGTCAGTACTCCCATCGCCTATCTCTGATTAGCAACTCGTGCGTCAATCTCTTCTCTCTCTCTAGTATATGCCCTTGTATGTCGTTCTTCCTACGTTTTGCCAAGATGTGATAGCCCGCCGACGCCTATAAGGTGAAGTGAAAGAAAAGAAGGAAGCCATTGTTTTAGTTTTGTCTACGACATCCTTCAACGGCCATTTGCCAAATCCACTGGAGTAGTGAAAGACCGACCGAAAGCCCAATCTAATTATCATAGTTTAACCTCTTTTTCTGGGTCTTCAAAAAGAGTTTCTTTCGTTTCTTCTTGTCCTCTCTATTTCATTAGTGGTTAACCCCGCGGGCGGTCTGTCCATGCGCCCGTCAGTTCAAGTCCGTCCGAACAGGTCCGTCCGTCCGTCCCGGTTCGTCCAGGTCCGTCCATCCGCCCGCCCCCGCACGGCATGGTGCGCGGGCAGGGCCCGCCCCCGCACGGCAAGGTGCGCACGGCATGGGATCGATCTGCTGACGCAGACAGGAACAGAGAACCATGGGAAATATCAGACGTCGGCTTTTTCATGCCTTTTGTCGAAGGCTTACCACATTCGGAATTTTCCTATTTTGCCAGATATATCATGCGTTGATCGACCTGTGACCCGTCGATCCTATGAACCGATTCACTTCGCTTCGTGGGTCTTGTCCCTTCCTACTCTATAACGGGCAAGCCGTTGCTTCTTTTGCTTGTTCTTTAGCCAACACGTCAAAGCCTCTATCATCACGTCATTCGCGAAATTCTTCCTTTGCTTTGTGGACTTCTTTTTTCGTGTTGTGCCTTTACCCTTGGATTTTCTGCCAAAGCCGTCGTATTCATAGTACCATACTGGCGAAAGACTAATTTTGCTGCCAAGAGACGTTCGCATATCTGGTTGCTCGGAGAAAAAAGAGTCAAGCTATCGATGTCAGATGCGCTAACCTAATGAAAAGGCTCCTCGATTTCTTGTCGCCAGGAGTTTGTCGAGTAAACTCACGTCAGTTCCTCAAACTGATATACCACTATCAGTTGAATTCGTCGAAACGATGATCGATGTTCTCTTGTTTCTCCTATCGACGAGTACCCATTTTTTCTCGAAGGAGATCTATTATTGTCATATATGAAACGAGTATCTCTTTCTGAGAGTAAGTTACACGAAGGAAACAGAAACTTTCCACCCCTTTCTCATTCCGCGTGATATCCTCTGCTTTTCTAAATGAACTTTCTCGTGATGTTGATGAGCCCGAGTCCAATCTGATCCTACTGGAGAGGACTTTATTACACATTTCTCGATAGACACCTTTTTTCGTCGAAGTCAAAATACGGGACCACTTGACGAGGACAACTCTTCCTCGCTACTGATACCACTTGCGCAACAGTTCTATTCACCGCACTATAGTCACTATTATTCACAAAATTTAAAAGGAAAAACTGAAAGGAAAAACTGAAAACTTAAGAACTCAGGAAGACAAGAGAATTTAGAAGAAAGGAAGGGTAGTAAGCTTTATGCCCTTCCCGTTGGCCTTGGCCTTTTATTTATAATCTTTCAAAGTTCCTTCAGATAAGAAGGAATCTTACAGCTGGAAAGTAAATAACATACTTTAAAGAAAAAGAACTATATTATTGTCCTTACAGCATCTTTTTAAAAGAAAAAGTTACTTTTAAAAAGCATCTTTGAAAACGAAACTCCATTATTGTCCTTCTTGAGAGAGATGGTTGTTACTGCTGCAATGGTCTGGATGCGAAGGAATCTTTTGATATGCGTGGGTATGGTCCCACCACTCTTTAATCTTGCATGATGTTCAAGAGCAAGCAGCAGTAGTGGCGCTAATACAGAGTCGCAGATTTCAAACAAACGCAACGGAAGTTCTAATACAGAAGATTATATCCAAAGTATTCCGAAACTCCTCAAAGAATCATGAGACTTTTGGAAACTTTGGAGGGGGTTTTGTTGGCAAAAAATTCTGGAAAAGCAAAGCAGATCCACCAATTCAGAGACAGAAGCCCGCAACTCATCGGATCCGCGAATCTAAGAAATTGAGGTCCGCGAATCTAAGAAATTGAGGTCCACGATCCAAACGACGGAACAGGTTCGCGAATCTAAAGCTGAGATTCGCGACACTACCCATAGCCTTCGGGTAGGGGTTTAATACAAAGTCACCCGACCCGAACAAAAGAATCACCACCTCGGATCGTGGAAATAACTGCCAAACGAATGCAGCGGCGTTACTTCGATCATGAGAGCAACCACCTGACGAACATGGCGGCACTTCTCGAGTAGTGGGAGCTAACGGTCGAGCAAAATATGGCGGGACGTTACTCCAAGCCCCCTATGCAAAAGTCATTAATCTCCTGAGACAGAGGAAGAAACCCGCAGAAGAATAAGAAGAATCTCTTGCATTGGACGAAGTGGATACAGATAGGTGCACTAACATGGGAAAAGATCTGTCAGCCATTTGGATGTCGACGAAGGCTTTGTTCCTCCCTTTTACTTCCTTCCCGTTAAAAGAAAGACGGGTAGGGGGATTTGAATGATTTCGAGTGACAGTCATGTTTGACAGTTTAGAGAAGAGGATCTCTACCACCTTTGAAAGACTGAAAAGCTGAACCAATCTCGTGAACTACAGAACAAGAAAAGAGGATTGCTTCAGCATAATGAGGAAAGCTATAGAAATTCAATCCCGATTGACTCAATCAACAAGTAGTTGTCGAATTTTTGAGTGGTAGAAGAAATCGAAAAATACAGAGTTGATGAACCGGGAAGGGGATTCACTTCAAAATGATATGATTTTATGGATTTTGCTCATGGATAAAACCTAAATGTTTTTTCTCGCACTGAAGGAGGGAGGAATTCTGCCGACTGGCTTTCACCAGTTTGTCATGAGAGTTCGAACATATGCCTACCATGACGAGAGTAAGTCAAAAACACATATGGGTCTAGAAGTCAAAGCAAAGTCCTATCCTATTGGAAAACACATTACTACAATATTTGTATAAAGAATCTCCTCTGCCTTTTTATCTGAAATGATTAAAGAACTGCATCTCCTTTGCCAGCGCACGATAGCTTGACTTTTTTTTTAGCAGAGAATGTTTGGCGGATTTGGAGTGCTATCGAACCTGGGAGGCCCATCAACATACCACCACCTACCAGCTTCGGTTACCAGTTGGACACTACTATAAGCCAGTCGAGCACTACGGAGATAGATTCAGGTGCTCATGGTCGAGATAGGGGTGCCAAAGACTTTACTCGTCAATGGCATTGATTGATCGTTTGTTTTCACTTTCGAAGAGGGATGGACTTACCGGAGAGTTTCGTTCCATCCACCGTCAGTCACTATGGTCAGTACTCCCATCGCCTATCTCTGATTAGCAACTCGCGCGTCAATCTCTTCTCTCTCTCTAGTATATGCCCTTGTATGTCGTTCTTCCTACGTTTTGCCAAGATGTGATAGCCCGCCGACGCCTATAAGGTGAAGTGAAAGAAAAAAAGATAGCCATTGTTTTAGTTTTGTCTACGACATCCTTCAACGGCCATTTGCCAAATCCACTGGAGTAGTGAAAGACCGACTGAAAGCCCAATCTAATTATCATAGTTTAACCTCTTTTTCTGGGTCTTCAAAAAGAGTTTCTTTCGTTTCTTCTTGTCCTCTCTATTTCATCAGTGGTTAACCCCGCGGGCGGTCTGTCCATGCGCCCGTCAGTTCAAGTCCGTCCGAACAGGTCCGTCCGTCCGTCCCGGTTCGTCCAGGTCCGTCCATCCGCCCGCCCCCGCACGGCATGGTGCGCGGGCAGGGCCCGCCCCCGCACGGCAAGGTGCGCACGGCATGGGATCGATCTGCTGACGCAGACAGGAACAGAGAACCATGGGAAATATCAGACGTCGGCTTTTTCATGCCTTTTGTCGAAGGCTTACCACATTCGGAATTTTCCTATTTTGCCAGATATATCATGCGTTGATCGACCTGTGACCCGTCGATCCTATGAACCGATTCACTTCGCTTCGTGGGTCTTGTCCCTTCCTACTCTATAACGGGCAAGCCGTTGCTTCTTTTGCTTGTGCTTTAGCCAACACGTCAAAGCCTCTATCATCATGTCATTCGCGAAATTCTTCCATTGCTTTGTGGACTTCTTTTTTCGTGTTGTGCCTTTACCCTTGGATTTCCTGCCAAAGCCGTCGTATTCATAGTGCCATACTGGCGAAAGACTGATTTTGCTACCAAGAGACGTTCGCATATCTGGTTGCTCGGAGAAAAAAGAGTCAAGCTATCGATGTCAGATGCACTAACCTAATGAAAAGGCTCCCCGATTTCTTGTCGCCAGGAGTTTGTCGCGTGAACTCACGTCAGTTCCTCAAACTGATATACCACTTTCAGTTGAATTCGTCGAAACGATGATCGATGTTCTCTTGCTTCTCCTATCGACGAGTACCCCTTTTTTCTCGAAGGAGATCTATTATTGTCAGATATGAAACGAGTATCTCTTTCTGAGAGTAAGTTACACGGAGGAAACAGAAACTTTCCACCCCTTTCTCATTCCGCGTGATATCCTCTGCTTTTTTAAATTAACTTTCTCGTGATGTTGATGAGCCCGAGTCCAATCTGATCCTACAGGAGAGGACTTTATTACACTTTTCTCGGTAGACTCCTTCTTTTGTCGAAGTCAAAATACGGGACCACTTGACGAGGACAACTCTTCCTCGCTATTGGTACCACTTGCGCACAGTTCTATTCACAGCACTGTAGTCACTATTATTTACAAAATTTAAAAGGAAAAACTGAAAGGAAAAACTGAAAACTTAAGAACTCAGGAAGACAAGAGAATTTAGAAGAAAGGAAGGCTAGTAAGCTTTATGCCCTTCCCGTTGGCCTTGGCCTTTTATTTATAATCTTTCAAAGTTCCTACAGATAAGAAGGAATCTTACAGCTGGAAAGTAAATAACATACTTTAAAGAAAAAGGACTATATTATTGTCCTCACAGCATCTTTTAAAAAGAAAAAGTTACTTTTAAAAAGCATCTTTTAAAAAGAAACTCCATTATTGTTCTTCTTGAGAGAGATGGTTGTTACTGCTGCAATGGTCTGGATGAGAAGGAATCTTTTGATATGCGTGGGTATGGTCCCACCACTCTTTAATCTTTCATGATGTTCAAGAGCAAGAAGCAGTAGTGGCGCTAATACAAAGTCACAGATTTCAAACAAACGCAACGGAAGCTAATACAAAAGATTATATCCAAAGTATTCCGAAACTCCTCAAAGAATCATGAGAGTTTTGGAAACTTTGGAGGGGGTTTTGTTGGCGAAAAATTAAGCAGATCCACGAATTCAGAGACAGAAGCCCGCAACTCATCGGATCCGCGAATCTAAGAAACTGAGGTCCGCGAATCTAAGAAATTGAGGTCCGCGATCCAAACGACGGAATAGGTTCGCGAATCTAAAGCTGAGATTCGCGACACTACCCATAGCCTTTAGGTAGGGTTTTAATACAAAGTCACCCGACCCGAACAGAAGAATCACCACCTCGGATCGTGGGAATAACTGCCAAACGAATGCAGCGGCGTTACTTCGATCATGGGAGCAACCACCTGACGAACATGGCGGCACTTCTCGAGTAGTGGGAGCTAACGGTCGAGCAAAATATGGCGGGACGTTACTCCAAGCCCCCTATAAAAGGCGGGAAGCAAAAGAGATACAGGGAGATAGAGAACACACAGAGAGAAGAGACAGAGACAGACGTCTTCTCCTAGAAATTATCCCTTGTGATCAAGAGAAAAGAGCCCCTTTTTCCTTTTCTTTAGCCAACTGAGAGATATTGTACGGAGTGTCAACGGAGAGCAGGATCGTCCTCTATAGTTACCTAGAAACCCAACCTTAAATAAAGAGGAAAGGCTATTTTCCTCATCTTCTATAAATGGGAAACCGTTCAATTGTAACCCTTTTATTGAAAATACTTCGATATAAAGAGCGTGCAACTTTCATGGCAAACACACGGGGCTCATGCGGTCATTAATTTAGTTAGGGGGCCGCGTTGCCCGAAAGCCTATGCTCGTCCATTCCATCGAAAGCTTGATCTACCCTGCCTCCTCGTCAGTTGGCGTCGGGCCCGAGAGTGATGGGACTATTTCCTAAAGAAGTGTTTCGTTCAGGTCAATAGGAGAGCCCCACATCGTGAAAAAAGGAAAAAGAAGAAAGAAGGGACAACATTCAACAAACGATCACAAACTGGAAGGATCGATCAGTTCTGCGTGAGACTGTCCTGTCAGGGAAAGAAAGAAGGCGTCAAATGCCTAATCTCGGACTCCAAGCATATAACGTGAGGAGTCAACCATGCGATAGGAGAGCAACTATGGTAGATACCCAAAAGTATGTAACAGAGCCCGGGGACGTTCCTTTTCTAGGATTAAGTATATCAGCAGATAACGTTATATGGAACGGATGGTTGAATTATACTAGGATTATAAAGCCTATCTTTCTTGAGATTGAGAATACTAGCTCTATGTCTCTATTGGCTCTACAACTCGGAAGACCTGTTAGATCAGTCCGACATGCCGACGCTTACTAGCACGGCCCCATTTTGAACCGATGGAGGCATTCTTGTGGACATGTGCCTTCCCTAGGATTGCCCGCGCATCATGCCGTGTGGGTTCAGGCAGACGGACGGTCCGTTTCGGGGTGGATGGCCCATCCGGGACTGCCCGTGCACCGTGCCATGACGGACCGTCCGGTTCAGGGTAGATGGCACGGCTTGGACAGCCCGCGCACCTTGCTGTGCAGGTTTGGGCGGATGGACGGTTCGCCTTCGGGGCTGATGGCATGGCAAGGGGCCGCCCACGCACGTGCCGTGGGGGTTTGGGCGGACGATCGGTCCGGTTCGAGGCGGATGGCATGGCCGTGACTGCCCGCGCGCCGTGCCGTGACAGACTAATGCGAACCCCATCAAGAATAACGAGACCCGTAGAAGAAAAGGAGAAAATCCAAGAACATTCTCGATCAGGTTTGGATGGGAGACATTGACCCGTTGCTTCAACAAAAACAAGAACCTCGGTATAATTGACCTCAACCTGTTATTTAATGCGAAGAAAGAATCTTGGTATAAGGAAGACGCCACAAACGGTAGTGAAAAACTGTTTGATAAGTCGATGATGAACGCCACGGAAGAATACCGATAAGTTCGAATAGTCCTTCAAAGAACCAAAGAGAATAAACTCACCAATTATCTGTAAACTGTCTCCCTTCTATTCCATTAGAAGACTTTTTATAGGCTAAAAAAATATAAGGAAAGTTTCCTACAAGGAAAGTTCAAGAAATAGAAACAAAACAAAAGGAAACAATCAGCCCCTTAATTTGCTGATCAATACAAGGAAAGTTATAGAAATAAAACAAAAGGAAACAATCAATTTTGACCAGATTCTTCTACTAATTGAATCATATTGATGCATTTTTGTTGAACTCGTGAACCATCCTTAATGGGCCTCCACGAATTTGCTTGAGCCCAAACCTCTTGAATCAGCCTATTAAGTGATTTCTCGTTCGTGCTCTACCAAAAACCCATCACTCTTGTGCCAATGACACCGAAACAGATTTATGAAGATCAAGTGAGGTTGCAAAAAGAGAGTGATCAATAGAAAGAGAGTGAGTAAAAGAAAAAGAGTGAAAATCAGAGAGTGGCTGAGCAAAATGAGAGAGAAAAAGAAAAACAAAATTCAGCCATTGAGAGAAAATCAGAGAGAAAACAAAAGAATTTCTATGCAAAAGTGAGTGAGATTAAGCGAGCAATGTTTTAAAATCAGCCGATGATTGTACTTTTGCACAAAGAGGTATTTTTAAACACTAATGAACTTGACCTTATTTTGTCCAGTTCTATTGTTTCTCTTTTGCAGGAATTTGAGGATGTCTTTTCCGAGGAAACACCACATGGACTACCACCAATTCGAGGGATTGAATATCAAATTGATTTTGTTCTCGGTGCGACAATTCCAGACCGACCAGCTTATACAAAGGAGCTTCAATGACAGGTAAGTGAGTTGTTAGAGAAGGGGTACGTGAGGGAGAGCATGAGTCCGTGCGCCGTTCTGGTTTTACTTGTACTTAAGAAGGATGAGACGTGGAGAATGTGCGTTGATTGCTGAGCCATCAACAACATAATGGTAAAGTATCGTCATTCTATTCCTCGCTTAGATAACATGTTAGATGAGTTGCATGGTTCTTGTGTGTTCTCTAAGATTGATTTAAAGAGTGGTTATCATCAGATTAGAATGAAAGAATGAGATGAATGGAAAACTGCCTTTAAAACAAAATATGGTTTGTATGAATGGTTAGTTATGCCTTTTAGGTTTACTAATGTACCAAGCACTTTTATGAGACTTATGAATCATATTTTGCGTGCATTTATAAGCATGTTTGTTGTTGTCTATTTTGATGATATACTCATTTATAGCAAAACTTGGATGATCATACCGTACATTTGAAATCAGTTTTAGATGTGCTTAGGAAAGAAAAGTTGTTTGCTAACCTGAAAAAGTATACTTTTTGCACCGATAAACTTGTAGCTCTGGAATTTGTTGTTAGTACACAGGGTATACAGGTTGATGAAGAAAAGGTACGTGCAATCCAAGAGTGGCCGAGTCCCACAAGTGTAGGCAATGTTCGTAGTTTTCATGGACTTGCTAGTTTTTTACCGCGGTTTGTGAAAGACTTTAGTAGCATAGCCGCACCACTTACCGAAGTGATCAAGAAGAATGTCGGATTTAGATGGGGAGAAAAACAAGAGAAGGCATTTCAGCTAATTAACGAGAAGCTAACCAACGCCCCCTTATTGTCTTTACCTAACTTTTCTAAAACGTTTGAGATTGAATGTGATGCTTCAGGTATTGGCATAGGCGTAGTTCTTGTACAGGAGAGACGACCAATTACTTACTTCTGCAAGAAATTACGCGGGACAGTCTTAAACTACCCGACTATAATAAGGAGTTGTATGCATTGGTCACTACTGTATTAGCGCCACTACTGCTTCTTGATCAAGAAGAACGTCACAATAGAGTAGAGGAGAGACTCCGCTCGGGACACATAGCCTTCGCTTGTAATAGAGGAATAAGACGACGAAGACAAGCAAAGACAGGCACAGTGCACTCAAATAAGCAAAATAATGACGGTATCCGGGGGGACACAAGCACGAACAACCAGAGGTTATACGTCCAAAACAAATCTGAGATATCCCCTTTTATACGTCCAAAGAAAGAGATTTGGCATGTGTGAAGTTTAACGTACAGGAAAGAAAGTAGGAGAGCGAGTACGCGGAGGGAGGACCATCGACGGAGAAATAATTATCAAGAACAGAGGAATTCCTGAAGAAATTTGGAATGCGTCAGAGTATGGCAAGAGAGGCCACTTCGCTCGTGATTTGTCGGTCAAAGAAGAAAGTGGCCGAAGGTAATTCAGCATCCTCCCCTCATCAAAACAAAGATAGTGAAGATGAGTGGGAAAGGCAGATGAAGCGGGGGGGCAAAAGACTCTCATTCAAATACCTAAATCATCTCATGGGATGCTTTGTCATTATAATAGTGAAGAAGATAATGAAAAGAAGAACATGTTCTACAAGTTTGACCTGGCGAGATCGAAATATATTGGAAGAGTAGGGAAATCAAAAGCAAAAGGCGTCAGTTCTGGTCCCGATCCGTTGAGCTGGTGGAGCTTCATCGAGCTAGAGAGAGATCATTAACCAACCACGGTAAGGGGATGAACCGAGGTCGCTCCCGCCTCATCACAGCTCCGTGGGGTAACCATCTCCTCCAGCATAACCAAGTCCAGTGTTAGCAATTGAACCAACCGTTAGCCCTGCTCCTCTTTAGCGAGAGTCGACATCGGTGAGCTTTACCAATAACCAATGTCACGTCAGCTTTCTCATGACGATTTAGCGATCGATCTGCTGACGCAGATAGGAACAGAGAACCATGGGAAATATCAGACGTCGGCTTTTACATGCCTTTTGTCGAAGGCTTACCACATTCGGAATTTTCCTATTTTGCCAGATATATCATGCGTTGATCGACCTGTGACCCGTCGATCCTATGAACCGATTCACTTCGCTTTGTGGGTCTTGTCCCTTCCTACTCTATAACGGGCAAGCCGTTGCTTCTTTTGCTTGTTCTTTAGCCAACACGTCAAAGCCTCTATCATCACGTCATTCGCGAAATTCTTCCATTGCTTTCGTGTTGTGCCTTTACCCTTGGATTTCCTGCCAAAACCGTTGTATTCATAGTACCATACTGGTGAAAGACTGATTTTGCTGCCAAGAGACGTTCGCATATCTGGTTGCTCAGAGAAAAAAGTGTCAAGCTATCGACGTCAGATGCGCTAACCTAATGAAAAGGCTCCCCGATTTCTTGTCGCTAGGAGTTTGTCAAGTAAACTCCCGTCATTTCCTCAAACCGATATACCACTTTCAGTTGAATTCGTCGAAACGATGATCGATGTTCTCTTGCTTCTCCTATCGACGAGTACCCCTTTTTTCTCGAAGGAGATCTATTTTCATATGTGAAACGAGTATCTCTTTCTGAGAGTAAGTTACATGAAGGAAACAGAAACATTCCACCCCTTTCTCATTCCGCGTGATATCCTCTGCTTTTCTAAATGAACTTTCTCGCGATGTTGATGAGCCCGAGTCCAATCTGATCGTACTGGAGAGGACTTTATTACACTTTTCTCGGTAGACTCCTTCTTTCATCGAAGTCAAAATACGGGACCACTTGACGAGGACAACTTTTCCTCGCTACTGACATGCATCGGGATTGGCCTTTTCCCATCCCTTGGCATCATGGTCGAGCTTCTGCGATGTCGAATTACCTCACAGGCAGAGGGTTGTCGCCTCCTCCCTTTCCTTTACCAGCTTTTAGAGAGTCACCTTTCGTGGTCCTCCAGCACTTCGGTCAATGGCCTTTCTTTTGACGCATCAGAAACCTGGGTCTGTCTGAACTTCTTATCAATCTCCGGTTCTTTCTTGTAACATTGGAATTTCATTTGGTCTGGCTTCAACGTACCGATTGAAGAGAGAAAGACTGGAAAGGCGCTATGACAATATGAAGAAGCATATGACGAAAGAAGAATCTTTTGTCTATATACACCATAACTTGTTCCACTATTCGCTTTGAAAGGCCCTTTTATCGCTTTGCTGAATGAGCGTAACCTATAACCCCTTTACTTGATGCAGCCTTTTATGTCGCTATCCTCACCTACTGGTCGAGTAAGCTAAACGTTTTTCCTTAGTCTCAGGTGCGAGTCTGGAGTTTCTATTTTGGATTTTTCTATGGCTTTTGCTAGTCCTCTTCGTCGTTTTACAACGTCAAGTTACGAACCATAGACTCCAGGCTTTGTTTTTCCAGTTCCGAAGCACCAGATAGTCAATCTGATCTTCGAAGGAAGACTGACTTTCCTTCTTCGTAGTATTAGAATAGAATAGTTACCTTCCTCTCGTCACTTAGTCTCCCTTCTTCCCATCCCAATCGATGATTGATAAGAAACTCTTTTTGAAGACCACTGATGAAACGGAGAGGACCAGAAGAAACGAAAGACACTCTTTTTGAAGACCCAGCATGGAGCCTGGCTGCCTTCCTCTCCTCCTTGCTACCTTCATACTCCCCGTGAGGAAAGTAGGTCTTACACAACCTTCTCTTTTCCGAAATAGAAATCCACATGACGAAAGCATAACCGTCACTGCTGTTGGTACTCGTCAGTCAGCTGGCTATTAGGCAACTACTCATCGGGTTACCATTTCCCTATGGTCACTCTCCCCTCACTCTACTAGTGGTGAGTATGCTCCGGAACATGAAAACAACCTAAGGGTGCAAACTAGGAAAAAGAAAAGCAAGCTAATCCAATAAGCAAGCACAATTAGCAGTCCCATCAGGAAAGGGAGTCCCAATGGCTCTTCTCTTGAAGAAGCTATGCCTGGGGAGGAAAGGAGGTGACGTGATGGCCGAAGGGCAAAAAATAAAAAAAAGTCATATTTGTCTGGGTTGGGTGGGAATAATAGACGCAATTTTTTTGTGGGGATAAGAATTTCGGTATTCCTCCCTGGGCGGGAGTGATAAAGATACTTCTTACTATCTTAGCAACTGAATCTAAGACTGCAGCAACAACTGATGTACTTTCGATTTTTGTGACTCTCTATGCTACTCCCGCTATCTCTACCCCTATCGCGACAACCTTTGCTCCAGTTATTGGAGTCAGTGCTGCTTCCATTGCTTTTGCGATATATGAAGAGGTACCAGAACCTCTCTCTTGATTTCGAAAAGCGTCAGGCTCATTCTTCGAAAGGATCAAAAGGCGATGGGAGACCCAGCTTCGGACACGTACCTTTTTGTATACTTATAATGGGACACCAATATCCTACCTTATTGGATGGACATCAGAACACCACTGGATATAGAACTGTTGCTGGTGGAACCAGAACAACCAGAAGATTCGATCCTGTTGTTGGTATATAGATAGGGACTGCCCGTAGATGTGCATCCTGTGATGGCTATAAATTGTCTCTCCACTTGATTTTAATCTGAAATTCGTTCTGCTACGAGAGGATCTAAACCTATAACTAGAAACCCTCCGAGGTGTGTAAGTGCTTAGGCAATGAAAAAGAAATTGGAAGAAGGTATATCTAGTGAACCAATGAAAAAGACATCTATCCCCATCTCTCTTTGATACTGAAGGCTCGTCGATCTGGCTCATATGTAAGGAATTAGACATATGCACTGTATCCCGGACCTTTGCCTTTCAAGGGGGAGATCCCATCGAGATGGATGTCTCGACGGGCGTATGCCTTTTTGGGAACTCCACGATGGTTGGGAAGGGTCTCCGGCCTAGCAGCAGCGGTTCTTATTCCTCTGGACAGGCAACGTTCCGACAACTAGTCCCGACGCAACTGACACGTAAAGCGGACGAAGTTCTTTACTGTTTTATAGTAGAGCTTACACCAAGATCAGTAGTAGTTTTTCCACTAGAAATGATGGGGAGGGATGTTGCACTAGGTCAACTCGAGCATTGGGTGGGCTACAGGCGTATTCCCCAAAGTTCAATCAGATGGGATGCTTTGTTGAGGGGAATAAAACGTTTGCAACTAAAAACCAGCAGATGCAAAGGAAAAGCCAATAAACCATCCCCTCTCTTCCTTCAACTAACTGACTAACTACTTTACTGAAATAGGAACCATAATGTCATCTCTAGTAAAGAGATAGCACTAGGTGGTGTCGATCGGCAACTCTTCTATTTGAAAGCACTTTTAGCTTCTGAAAGCCTTATAGAAAAAAGGTGAGTAACAATAAAAACTACGAAAAGTTTTTTGAATCTCTCGTAGCAGAAGCTGTGGTGAAAGAGAATATGCCAGTTGGACACTACTATAAGCCAGTTGAGCACTACGGAGATAGATTCAGGTGCTCATGGTCGAGATAGGGGTGCCAAAGACTTTACTCGTCAATGGCATTGATTGATCGTTTGTTTTCACTTTCGAAGAGGGATGGGCTTACCGGAGAGTTTCGTTCCATCCACCGTCAGCCACTATGGTCAGTACTCCCATCGCCTATCTCTGATTAGCAACTCGCGCTACAGTGCTTGTGTCCCCCCGGATACCGTCATTATTTTGCTTGTTCGTGCTTATAAGATGAGATTGGGAAATCATTTGGTCCCCCCGGATCCGATGGGAGTACTGTGGTCAGTACTCTGATTATCCACCGTCAGCCACTGTGGTCAGTACTCCCATCGCCTATCCCTGCATCACCGAAGGTGCTACAGGGATAGCTGATCTAAAGTTGCTCATGGAAGCCATGTGAGTGAGATGAGGCGTATGATGAGGTTAGAATTGGAGCAGGTACATGAGCGGATTGATCGGATGGAGAATACACGTTTGGAGCAGCCACAAAACACTCATAAGGTGCATAGGAGGGAAAGAGTTCAATATCGGGGAGTGAGAGATGAAGATGGAGAGTATGATGGGGCTGGTTTTGATGAAGAAGAAGATCGGGGTTCAGTTGTTGGTAATAGAAAATATGGAGGGCGGTTTAGAGAAGATAGGAATTTGGAAGATAACAACTTGGGTAGTATTAAGATGAAGATTCCAGCGTTTCAAGGACGAAACGACCCCGAGGCTTATCTTGAGTGGGAGAAAAAGGTGGAGTTAGTGTTCGATTGCCACAACTACTCTGAGATGAAGAAGGTAAAACTTGCTGCCATTGAGTTTTCTGACTATACTATTGTGTGGTGGGATCAATTAGTATTGAAGAGGCAGCGAAATAAGGAACGACCGGTTGAGACGTGGAAAGGGATGAGATGATTTAGGTATTTGAATGAGATTCTTTTGCCCCCCCGCTTCATCTGCCTTTCCCACTCATCTTCACTATCTTTGTTTTGATGAGGGATGCTGAATTACCTTCGGCCACTTTCTTCTTTGACCAACAAATCACGAGCGAAGTGGCCTCTCTTGCCACACTCTGACGCATTCCAAATTTCTTCGGGAATTCCTCTGTTCTTGATAATCATTTCTCCGTCGATGGTCCTCCCTCCGCGTACTCGCTCTCCTACTTTCTTTCCTGTACGTTAGACTTCACACATGCCAAATCTCTTTCTTTGGACGTATAAAAGGGGATATCTCAGATTTGTTTTGGACGTATAACCTCTGGTTGTTCGTGCTTGTGTCCCCCAGGATACAGTCATTATTTTGCTTATTTGAGTGCACTGTGCCTGTCTTTGCTTGTCTTCGTCGTCTTATTCCTCTATTACAAGCGAAGGCTATGTGTCCCGAGCGGAGTCTCTCCTCTACTCTATTGTGACGTTCTTCTTGATCAAGAAGCAGTAGTGGCGCTAATACAGTAGTGACCAATACATACAACTCCTTATCATAAGTCGGGTAGTTTAAGACTGTCCCGCTTAATTTCTTGCTGAAGTAAGTAATTGGTCGTCTCTCCTGTATAAGAACTACGCCTATGCCAATACCTGAAGCATCACATTCAATCTCAAACGTTTTAGAAAAGTTAGGTAAAGACAATAAGGGGGCGTTGGTTAGCTTCTTTTTAATTAGCTGAAATGCCTTCTCTTGTTTTTCTCCCCATCTAAATCCGACATTCTTCTTGATCACTTCGGTAAGTGGTGCGGCTATGCTACTAAAGTCCTTCACAAACCGCGGTAAAAACTAGCAAGTCCATGAAAACTACGAACATTGCCTACACTTGTGGGACTCGGCCACTCTTGAATTGCACGTACCTTTTCTTCATCAACCTGTATACCCTGTGTACTAACAACAAATTCCAGAGCTACAAGCTTATCGGTGCAAAAAGTATACTTTTTCAGGTTAGCAAACAACTTTTCTTTCCTAAGCACATCTAAAACTGATTTCAAATGTACGGTATGATCATCCAAGTTTTGCTATAAATGAGTATATCATCAAAATAGACAACAACAAACATGCTTATAAATGCACGCAAAATATGATTCATAAGTCTCATAAAAGTGCTTGGTACATTAGTAAACCTAAAAGGCATAACTAACCATTCATACAAACCATATTTTGTTTTAAAGGCAGTTTTCCATTCATCTCATTCTTTCATTCTAATCTGATGATAACCACTCTTTAAATCAATCTTAGAGAACACACAAGAACCATGCAACTCATCTAACATGTTATCTAAGCGAGGAATAGAATGACGATACTTTACCATTATGTTGTTGATGGCTCAGCAATCAACGCACATTCTCCACGTCTCATCCTTCTTAAGTACAAGTAAAACCAGAACGGCGCACGGACTCATGCTCTCCCTCACGTACCCCTTCTCTAACAACTCACTTACCTGTCATTGAAGCTCCTTTGTATAAGCTGGTCGGTCTGGAATTGTCGCACCGAGAACAAAATCAATTTGATATTCAATCCCTCGAATTGGTGGTAGTCCATGTGGTGTTTTCTCGGAAAAGACATCCTCAAATTCCTGCAAAAGAGAAACAATAGAACTGGGCAAAATAAGGTCAAGTTCGTTAGTGTTTAAAAATACCTCTTTGTGCAAAAGTACAATCATCGGCTGATTTTAAAACATTCCTCACTTAATCTCACTCACTTTTGCATATAAATTCTTTTGTTGGGTATCTCTATCTCTAGCTTAAAGGCGTCAGTTCTCAGATATCTCGATCGTAACCAATAAATTGTTCACGTTAGCCTATGTTACAATCTCTCTTTGACGAAGAAAGCCAGGGCCTTTCCACTTGAGAGAAGGTTTCGCTGTCACAGTTATGTCCAAGTACAGGATTGACGAAACTTATCGCATCTCATAGAGACCGGTGATTTTACCACTATCCCGAAGGTTATAGTACGTCGCCGGACCTATGGTTCATCTCCATCTCTCCACGACGTCTTCTAGGCTATCCTAGTTGATATCAAAAGTCCTGGCGGGACGGTTTGACGTGAGCCATATTTGTTCATACAGTACTGCCATTCCTACCGGCTCCTTCCACCTCGATACTCTAGTTCTCACTTCGCACAGCTCCGTTCGTTGCTGGTGAATAGTATTTCATTTCCCTATTCTCTGGATCAAACCGAAACCCTTTCTATGGAAATAAAATATTCATGTAGAATGAATGAATTATTCCTCTTTACTCAATAAAAGGGAATAAAAGTTTTCTTTCTTCTTGATGTGTGGTAGAAGGCTTCTCAACCAAAGGGTTACCTTCCCACTCGCTCTCTTATTGTCGACTAATTGGATTCGAACCAATATCAACGCTACTTGCCCGTCGGGGTGATAGTGAGTGGATGGGCGATCTCTTTCTCTTTTGCTTGACAAATGGAAAGCAGATTTCGTCTATTTAGGTTTTGCATAGCTTACCGATTCGCCCTTCTGCTCGAGTGTTTTTTTGGGGTTTTGAAAGGTAGAGTAGCTTTAGCATCGAGTAGAGTATGGGATTCAAACAGTTCGTCAGGGAGTTTGTCCTCGAACATGGCTTCCGCGATCCAAGAAGGCGAAGACTTAAAGGGAACCTCGCCAATAAGAGATGACCCCTGGGCCAAGTATCTTAATATGAAGTGGGAGATCCAATTTGAACAGCGTGAGCCCCCAACCGAAGATATTGATATTTTCGCCTGGAGTTATGAGGAAATGCCAGGATTGGATCCAAGTGTGGCGATTCACAAGACGTGCAAAAGGTGCAAAGATGGAAGAAGAGATACCCAGAAATTCGATATATCCATGTTGGACTAATCCAGATCAAAATTAATGCACTATTTAGAGCTGGCATAGCCATCCCCATAATAACACTTATCATGGATAATTGGTTCACAAACGTCATCAAGCACTGATAGGTGGATTTCAATCCAATCTTGTAAATCAGACCGTATGGTTCAATATCTGACCCAATTACTTTATTTCTATATCGACCCAAACATAATAGATGTAGCATGTCTAAAAATTAAAACTCAGGGAATGAATATGAAAACTAATTCACATGATCTGGCTATAAAATATACAACTATTCATGAACTGACACAAACTACAGAGACTAAAATAGTCTCGAACCAGAGAGAAATAATTGAAATATTTGAACTAAAATCATTTGAAGAAGAGATGAAGCCCAAACTAATGAATATAAAGGATCTCACAATACCTAGACAATGGTTCCTCGAAGATTTAGATCAAACAAAAGAGCCAAAACACTTTGGCGGAGTAGAGATATAGAGTTCTAGGAATAGCCTTTATATTTAAAATAATTCAAAACAGCCCCTGTTAACAAGAAGCAATAGCGAAAGAAAACGAAAGAAATAATCGGAATAAAATCCCTGTGCCAGAGCGGATATTGAGAAAATAAGCGAGCCACTATTATCACGATTATTAGGAGAAGATCTAGGTCTAAAGAAAAAGAAAAAACTTAATATACCACTTATGCCTAGATCAATTGCTCAACAAGAAGCTGTCCACCCCGTCTTCTTTTAGGGTAGAGTGCAAAAAACTATGGAAGGTCAAAAAAAAGGGAGTAAAAAGATTATCTTTCGTTTGTTTCTAATAAGCCCGAAAATCTCCTCACCTCAAAGACCAAAAATTTTTTTTTTGGAAATTTTGTTGAATTGTGCTTTGAAAATCTAATCACTCATATCCCTTATTTTCTTACCTTTTGAACCTGAATTCCCTTGGTGAGTTCTTGGTGAATTGTTGCTGAAATTTTGAATATTGTTCGAAAAGTTTCAGAAGAACTGAAAGAGGATTATTGAGTGGAAAGGGCAAGAGTGGTGAGCATATTAGAGGGTAAAAGCCGATTATACTGAGTGAAACACGAGTGGAATAGAGTGAATCATTCTTTGAGTGAAAACACGTGAGGGAGTGTGTGAGGTCCTTTCCTTTTTTCGTTGTTTTCTAACTCTGAGTTACAGCAATCATGTCTCACAACAGTAAAAAGAGCATCACTGAACATGCTACAGGGATGGCTGACCCAAAGTTGCTCATGGAAGCAATGATGAGTGAGATGAGGCGTGTGATGAGGTTAGAATTGGAGCAGGTACATGAGCGGATTGATTGGATGAAAAATACACGTTTGGAGCAGCCACAAAACACTCATAAGGCGCATAGGAGGGAAAGAGTTCAACATCGGGGAGTAAGAGATGAAGATAGAGAGTATTATGGGGTTGGTTTTGATGAAGAAGAAGATCAGTGTTCAGTTGTTGGTAATAGGAGATATGGAGGGCGGTTTAGAGAAGATAGGACTCGGGAAGATAACAACTTGGGTAGTATTAAGATGAAGACTCCAGCGTTTCAAGGAAGAAATGACCCCGAGGCTTATTTTGAGTGGGAGAAAAAGGTGGAGTTAGTGTTCGATTGCCACAACTACTCTGAGATGAAGAAGGTAAAACTTGCTACCATTGAGTTTTATGACTATGCTATTGTGTGGTGGGATCAATTAGTATTGAATAGGCGGCAAAATAGGGAATGACCGTTTAAGACGTGGGAAGAGAGGAAAATAGTGATGAGAAAGCGGTTTGTGCCCAGCCATTACCACCGGGAGTTGTACAATAAATTGCAAACGCTCTGACAAGGTAACCGGAGTGTGGAGAATTATCATCAAGAGATGGAAATTGCTTTGATCTGGGCTAATATCGAAGAAAACTGAGATGCTACTATGGTTAGGTTCTTGAATGGTTTGAATCAAGAAATTCATGACAGGGTTTATTTTGCTTTAAAACACTTAATGTCACGCTACTTGCCCGTCGGGGTGATAGTGAGTGGATGGGCGATCTCTTTCTCTTTTGCTTGACAAATGGAAAGCAGATTTCGTCTATTCAGGTTTTGCATAGCTTACCGATTAGCCCTTCTGCTCGACGGTTTTTTTGGGGTTTTGAAAGGTAGAGTAGCTTTAGCATCGAGTAGAGGATGGGATTCAAACAGGGAGCAGTTTGTCAGGGAGTTTTCTTCAGGTATTCGACTTGTGAAAGAAAACAAATGCGATGAAGTGTAGTGTGGAAAAGAGATGCAGTAGTAATAGCAATATCCCGAAAAAGCTCGAAAACGAATTTTGCCTACCGTAAGAGTTTCTTTTCAAAAGTGGGTCGACAATAAGAGAGCGAGTGGGAAGGTAACCCTTTGGTGGAGAAGCATTCTTCCGCACATCAAGAAGAAAGAAAACTTTTATTCGCTTTCATTGAGTAAAGAGGAATAATTCATTCATTCTACATGAATATTTTATTTCGATAGAAAGGGTTTTGGTTCGACCCAGAGAATAGGAAAATGAAAGACTATTCACTAGTAGTGAACGGAGTTGCGCGAAGTGAGAACTAGAGCATCGAGGTGGAAGGAGCCGGTAGGAACGACAGTGCTGTATGAATAAATATGGCTCACGTCAGACCGTCATGCCAGGACTTTTGATATCAACTAGGATAGCCTAGAAGACGTCGTGGAGAGATGCAGATGAACCATAGGCCCGGCGACGGTACTTTAACCTTCGGGATAGTGGTAAAATCGTCGGTCTCTATGAGATGCGATGAGTTTCGTCGATCCTGCGCTTGGACATAACTGTGATAGAGAAACCTTCTCTCGGGTGGAAAGGCTCTGGATTTCTTCTTCAAAGAGAGATTGTAACATAGGCTAACGTGAACAATTTATTGGTTACGATCGAGATATCTAAGATTCAAGCTCTTTCTATTCAGGTGAAGTAGACAAAAGGGTGAATTTGACGATGTTCCATCATAAGCTGGCACGCGCTGCTCACTTGCCATTACTCCCAGCAGAGAACCGATCAGGCGAGAAGGACTGATAGACTATAGAAAGATGCTCTGCCCTAGCTATCCGAGGAGCCTTCACCAACGATGGATTCGACAGAGGAACCTCTTTTCTTTTATAAAGAGATTTTCATTCAATACTCCGGGTCCCAAGTGAACCTGGCGATCCACTTCTTTGATGCTCTTCTAGAGGGCGAAGACTCCCTTGTGACTTGCTGTCCGATGTGGTGTCCCACCAATTGATTAGCATGCTGACCAATCGTCATTCCTCTCCTTTTTCTTTCGGAACGTAGTGCCGGCATTCCTCCATTCCGGGCATTGACAAATGTCGTCGAAAGCCAGAAACTATCTAACCATCCCAGTCGTTCACCCAAAAACGTCTCCCCCGCACTTCCACTACCAATGAGAGGATTGAAAGCAGCCTGCAAAAATTGAGAATGGCTCCATCAACTTTGCTTGCATTACGTCGATTGATTGATTGACCTGACTAAGAAGAATGAGACCTTGACTCCTTTTGCTCTTTTGGCTCGGTTGGAACATTTTTGAAAGGCTTTGTATTGGCTTAGATAGACTAGACTGGATTTCCAACTAGACATGAGAGTGAAAAAAAAGTTAAAGCAACAACCATAGAACCCGCCGGGATTACGGAATCCCCTGCCGCCAACCAATGTGGCCGTACCCATAAGAAGTTTTGGCCCAGTGAGACTTTGTTGAGATTCCGGCACTATACTTGTCAGAAGAAACTCTTACAAAGGCTGTTCGAAAGCAGAGAACCATGGATACATGAATTGCTTCCAACTCCAACTCATGGATTTGAGACAAATTTCACTGTCCACGGAAATGATATCCTAAGGTGTTTAGTCACTTCTCACTACCCTACTTCTGAGATTCAACCTGTTCTGAGAAGTCATAGCTGGTCTTTTCGCTTAGGTAAAAGCACACAACTGGTGGATCTTGGAAGTCGCATCATTGGTCTCTCGTAATCGGCTACGGCCTGGCAGAACGACAAGAAATATTCAAGACAGGAAAGTGTCCATACGTACAACTACCAGTTTTCGACAAATTGAGCCCTATCGTCATCGTCGAGATGCCTTGGACTTAGTCCAAAGAGAAAGTGCTAGAACAAGCACTTCCTGCCTTTAAACATAGGATTTGCAACGTATGACTATTACTCTTCAGGATAAGAGTAGGAAGAGCAATGGCTAGTGACTCGCTCTTCGTTCGGGTCCAGTCGTTTTCGTATTCGGCCAACTCAGAATTGATCTATATCAATATCAATGAAGAATAAATGGAAATGACACAAAACTATGGAAGTCAAAAAAAAGTAATCGAGCATGTCTCTTTCTCCTTTCCAGATCGACGAAGTCGATGGAGCCAGTGAGCCTAACTATATCGTATAGGTCGACGGTAGCGCATACGTCGTGCTCGACCTGTAGGCCAAGCGTTCCACCGCTTTCTGTCCTTTGACGTCGGGGTGTATGTTTGGCTCATTCTAGATCATCGAGGTAGTCATTAGTACACGAGAAATACCCTTTCCGTCGTTAGAAGGAAGCGCCCGAAAGTACTGAAAAATAAAATGTGAGTGATTCGTCACCTAAAAAAAGAAAAAGCCATCAAAATGACAAAGATTGACGGTTCCAAGGTATTCATTGACGTCGGAGGTGTGGGTTCGATCCCAGATCGTGCATCTTTTCTTCGGGATTCAATATTCCAATTCCATCTACCCATGTAGAGTCAATGTCCTCAATGACGAATATTCTCTCTTCTTCCTTACTTTTGTTTAACACGAAAGCAAGCATCGCCTTTACTCGGAAAAGTATGTTTTGTTGCTCTTCTCTGACTTCCGAGAGGGCTCTGGGCTGGCCATTCTCGTTCGATCACTGCGGGGGAGCAAGTCAAAATAGAAAAGCTTGCATTGGGTTTAGGAATGAGAAGGCTCGAACTGATGACTTCCACCACGTCGATAGTGACACTCTACCGCTGAGTTATATTTTGTCACTGGCCCCATCGAGAAATAGAACTGACAGAGCATGATGGCAAAGGGTTGAGAAACTCAATGCCACTATTATTATTTCTGATCCTGAACAACTGAACGTCGGAGCCGGGCCCTCTTTTCGGTCATCACACGGTGCTGGCGTAGGTTCAGATCCTGCGGAAGCCAAAATGGAATAACAGATGATTTGGATGATCGTTGTGGGTGAAGTTGTTCTAGTTTTTACCATTTGTTATCGATACATAGGCAGATCCAACGTTCCCTACGCGGGATGGCTATCTGACATACGGACGATGCATTGGCTGAACTGTCGAAATGAATTCATACGTCCATAGACAGCGGGATATTTTCCAAAACGTCGTATCAGAGATAGTTGGCAAAAGAGTCAAAATTGCTCAATTTCGGATCGAAGTATATGGGGGAAAATGTCGGATCATCACCCGAACCGATGCTCCTTTGTAGATGCAGCGATCACGTTGTTGATGCAGCTGATCCTTGCTTTCCGATGAACTATAAACAAACCGACGGCTATTCCACCTGTATCTCCTGCTCAATTCAAGCTGACACACAAAAGAAATCACGGGTTTCAGGAATTCTCCCCCACGGCTTGACTCATCACTGCTATGGTTGGTTGAACTACCCGAGACTCATCGCGTCAGCTTGCCTTTTGCTTTATGATAATGATCCATTGGCCTAGCGACGGGGATAGGAGCCTGGCTGCCTTCCTCTCCTCCTTGCTCCCTTCGTATCCCCTTGAGAAAAGTAGGTCTTGCAGAACCTTCTCTTTTTCGGAATAGAAATCCACATGACGAAAGCGTAACCGTCACTGCTGTTGGTACTCGTCAGTCAGCTGGTTATTAGGCAACGACTCCTCGGAGTACCATTTCCCTATGGTCACTCTTCCCTCGCTCTACAGTGGTGAGTATGCTCCGGAACATGAAAGCAACCTAAGGGTGCAAAATAGGAAAAAGAAAAGCAAGCCAATCCAGTATGCAAGCACAAGTAGTAGTTCCATCAGGAAAGGGAGTCCCAATGGCTCTTCTCTTGAAGAAGCTGTGCTCGGGGAGGAAAGGCGGTGACGTGACGGCTGAAGGGCGAAAAACCAAAAAAAGTCACATTTGTCCAGGTTGGGTCGGAATAATAAAGCAATTTTTTGTGGGGAAAGGAAATTCGAGATTCCTCCCTGGGCGTGAGTGATAAAGATACTTCTTTCTATCTTAGCACCTGGATCTAAGACTACAGCAACAACTAATTTACTTTCGACTTCTGTGACTCTTTATGTTACTCCCGCTATCTCTGCCCCTATCGCTGCAACCTTCGCTCCAGTTATTGGAGTCAATGCTGCTTCCATTGCTTTTGCGATACATGAAAGAGGTACCAGAACCTCTCTCTCGATTTCGAAAAGAGTCAGGCTCGTTATTCGGAGGGATCGAAAGGCGATGGGAGACCCGACTTCGGGGACGAACATTTTTGTATACTTATAATAGGACACCAATATCCTACCCTATTGGATAGAAGTCGGAACACCACTGGATATAGAACTGTTGCTGGTGGAACCGGAACAGCCCGAAGATTTGATCCTGCTGTTGGTATATAGATAGGGATTACCCGTAGATATGCATCCCGTGATGGCTATAGATTGTCTCTCCACTTGATTTTGATCTGAAATTCATTCTGCTACTAGAGGATCTAAATCTATAACTAGAAATCCTCTTAGGTGTGTAAGTGCTTAGGCAATGAAAAAGAAATTAGAAGAAGACATATCTAGTGAACCAATGAACAAGACATCTATCGCCATCTCTCTTCGATACTGAGGGTTCGTCGATCTGGCTCATATGTAAGGAATTTGACATATGCACTGTATCCTGGACCTTTGCTTTTCAGGGGGGAGCTCCCATTGAGATGGACATATCGACGGGTGTATGCCTTTTTGGGAACTCCACGATGGTTGGGAAGGGTTTTCGGCCCAGTAGCGGTTCTTATTCCTCTGGACAAGCAACATTCTGGCAACGAGTCCTGATGCAACTGGCATGTAAAGAGGACGAAGTTCTTTACTTTTTATGGTGGAGCTTACACCAAGATCAACAGTAGTTTTTCCAACTAAAAATAATGGAAAGAGATGTTGCACTAGGTCAACTCGAGCATTGGGTGGACGACGGGCGTATTTCCCAAAGTTCAATCAGATGAGACTCTTTGTTGAGGGGAATAAGACGTTTGCAACTAAAAAACCAGTAGATGCAAAGGAAAAGCCAATAAACCATCCCCTCTCTTCCTTCAACTAACTGACTGATTACTTTACTGAAATAGGAACCATATTGTCATCTTTGGTAAAGAGATAGTACTAGGTGGTGTCGATCGGCAACTCTTCTATTTGAAAGCATTTTTGGCTTCTGAAATCTTTCCAGAAAAAAGGTGAGTAACAAAAAAAACTACGGAAAGCTTTTTGAATCCCTTGTAGTAGAAGCTACGGGGAAAGAGAAGAGGCCAGTTGGACACTACTATAAGCCAGTCGGGCACTACGGAGATAGATTCAGGTGCTCGTGGTCGAGATAGGGTGCCGAACACTTCACTCGTCAATGGCATTGATTGATCGTTTGTTTTCACTTTCGAAGAGGGATGGGCTTACCGGAGAGTTTCGTTCCATCCACCGTCAGTCACTGTGATCAGTGCTCCCATCACCTGTCTCTAATTAGTAGCTCGCGTGTCAATCTCCTTTCTCTCCAGTATATGCCCCTATATGTCGTTCATTCTACGTTTTGCCAAGACGAGATAGCCCGTCGACACCGATAAGGTGAAATGAAAGAAAGGAAGGAAGCCATTATTTTAGTTTTGTCTACGACGTCCTTCGACGGCCATTTGCCAAATCCGCTGGAGTGGAGAAAGACCGACCGAAAGCCCAATCTAATTATCATAGTTTAACCTCTTTTTCTGGGTCTTCAAAAAGAGTTTCTTCCGTTTCTTCCTGTCCTCTCCGTTTCGCCAGTGGTTAACCGCATTACATTCCTCTTCCCTTTTAGTGGTCAACCTCATTTCTAGTGCGATAATATTGGTAGTGAGTTAAGCCGACTCCCGTCTTTATATTTTTTCTGTCTGTCTAGTTCGCGCCACATTCCTTTAATCGATTGGGATGGGAAGAAGGGAGACTAAGTGACTAGAGGAAGGTAACTATTCTATTCTAATGCCACGAAGAAGGAAAGTCAGTCTTCCTTTGAAGATCATATTGACTATCTAGTGCTTCGGAACTGGAAAAACGAAGCCTGGAGTCTGTGGTTCGTTCCTACCTAATGTTGTAAAACGACAAAGAGGACAAGCAAAAGCCATAGAAAAACCCGAAATAGATACTCCAGACTCACACCTAAGACTAAGGGAAAGATTTAGCTTACTCGACCGGTAGGAGAGGAAAGCGACGTAAAAGGTTGCGGCAAGCAAAGGAGTTATAGGTTTCGCTCAATCAGCAAAGCGACAAAAGGGCCTTTCGGAGAGAATAGTGGAATAAGTTACAGCATATATAGACGAAAGATTCTTCTTTAGTCATGTGCTTTTTCATATTGTCATAGCGTCTTTCCAATCTTTCTCTCTTCAATCGGTACATAGAAACCAGACCAAATGAAATTCCAATATTACGAGAAAGAACGGAGATTGATAAGAAGTCCAGACAGACCTAGATTCCTAACGCGTCAAAAGAAGAGGCCATTGCGTTCAAACCAAAGCATTGGATGACCACGAAAGGCGACTCTCCAAAAGCTGGTAAAAGAAAGGGAAGAGGCAACAATCCTTTGCCTGTGAGGTAATTCGACATTGCAGAAACTCGACCATGATGCCAAGGGATAGGAAAAGGCCAATCCCGATGCCTGTCAGTAGCGAGGAAAAGTTATCCTCGTCAAGTGGTCCCATATTTTGACTTCGACGAAAGAAGGAGTCTACCAAAAAAAGTGTAATAAAGTCCTTTTCAGTAGGATCGGATTGGACTCGGACTCATCGACATCATGAGAAAGTTCATTTAGAAAAGCGGAGGATACCATGTAGAATGAGAAAGGGGTGGAAAGTTTCCGTTTCCTTCGTGTAACTTACTCTCAAAAAGAGGTACTCATTTCACATCTGACAATAGTTCTTCGAGAAAAAAGAGGTACTCATTTCGAGATTCGATAGGAGAAGCAAGAGAACACCGATCGTCATTTCGACAAATTCAACTGAAAGTGGTATATCGGTTTGAGGAACCGACGGGAGTTTACTCGACAAACTCCTGGCGGCAAGAAACCGGGGAGCCTTTTCATTAGGTTAGCGCATCCGACGTTGATAGCTTGACTCTTTTTTCTCCAAAGAACCAGATATGCCGATGTCGCTTGGCAGCGGAATCGGTCTTCCGCCAATATGGTACTATGAATACGACAGCTTTGGCAAGAAATCCAAGGGAAAAGGTACAACACGAATAAAGAAGTCGACAGAGCAATGGAAGAATTTCGCAAATGACGTGACGATGGAGGCTTTGACGTGTTGGCTAAAGAACAAGCATAAGAAGCAACGGCGTGTCCGGCATAGAGTAAGGAGGGACAAGACCCACATAGCGAAGTGAATCGGTCCATAGGATCGACGGGTCATAGGTCGGTTAACGCCTGATATTTCTGGCAAAATAGGGAAATTCAGAAAGTGGTAAGCCTTCAACAAGAGGCATGAAAAAGCCGATGTCTGATATTTCCCATGGTTCTCTATTCCTATCTGCGTCAGGTGATCGATCCCTAAATTGTCAAGAGAAATCTGACGTGACATCTGTTATTGGTAAAGCTCACTGATGTCGACTCTCGCTGAAGGTTGGTTCAATTGCTGACACTGGACTTGGCATTGCTGGAGGAGATGGTTACCCCACAGAGCGGTGGCGAGGAGAGAGTGACCTCGGTTCATCCCCTTACCGTGGTTGGTTACTAATCTCTCTCTAGCTTGATGAAGCTCCACCAACTAAACGGACCGGGACCATAACTGACGCCTTTCACTTTTGATTTCCTTCTTCCAATATATTCTGATCTCACCTGGTCGAGCTTATAGAACATGTTCTTCTTTTCATTCTCTTCTTCACTATTCTAATGACAAAGCGTCCCATGAGATGATTCAGGTATTTTGAATGAGAGACTTTTGCCCCCTGCTTCATCTGCCTTTCCCACTGATCTTCATTATCTTTGTTTAGGTGAGAGAAGGATGCTGAATTACCTTCGGCCGCTTTCTTCTTTGACTGACGAATCACAAGCAAAGGGCCCCTCTTGCCACTCTCTGACGCATTCTGCAATTTTTTGGGAATTCCTCTGTTCTTGATCATCATTTCTCCGTCGATGGTCCTCCCCTCGCTTGCTCTCTCTCCTACTTGCTTTCCTGTACGTCAGACTTCACTATAGGGTTCCAAACCTATCTTACTAATAACATAGAGAGGGCAAGCGAAAACCTAATTCGGAAAAGTGGCTTTTCATCAGCCATAGCGCACTTCTGTTTTTCAGCAGACTTCTTGAAATATCCCATAAATGAAGTAGGGGCTATAACTATAAGTATAAGTAGCTAGCTAGCGCGCTAGCATTTTCCCTTACTAGTAATGGGGCTGCTAGTTGTAGCGTGCAGTGTACTAGTGAATAGGAAAGGCGAATTGAGATTACTAATGGCAGATGGAGGTTGAGGATAGAACATATTTGGTGCCTCGCCCTTGTCTCCTTCGTCGGAGACTGCAAATGATGGGAATCCTATCGATAAAAAAGAGGCATAAGCATCGCCTCTTTATCCAATCCGTCTTCCCTGGCCTCCCAACACACATTGGATACGAAAGAAACCTCCCGCTATAGAGAAGGGATCTAAAGTCTGGGTCCCCTCGACCACCCTCCCTTGAACCTAAACAGGTCGAGAGCGATCAACCCGCACCACATTTTATAACCTTTGAACCGATACCCCCAACTAGAGATGGAATTGGACGAACCTAAACAACTCAGTTGAGAGCTCCATGACTAGTTCAAGGGAAGGTGCACCAATGATTGATAGATCATTCCCCCCTATCCGTCTCTTGATCCCTCATTCCACTAATATGTTGTTACTGATTAATTCAATGGCATAGACTCCCATTTCTTTGTCATCTTCGCGCAGGTGTTCGTCAATGATGAAAGCCGCTGAACTTAAGATTCGAGTTGAGAAAGCTGGCTAGGCCCCCAGGAGGGCTTTCAGGGATTGAGGAGGGTGGATTATAGAGCTAGGGAAAATTCGATGGTTTTTCCATTGGGATTGAGCATGGACGAGCCTCGACTAGGCCAGCATTGATGAAAAAAGAAAAACTTCTCCCATCGTATCATTAACCGGTATAGGATTAAAAATCAGGTTCAGGATTCGAGTGAAATCGACCGTCCCTCTCGTCTCAGGGTGAGGCAAGGAATTCAATCAAATCTTTTTATGCCAGCCCAAACAAAACGAATTAATATCTTTGAAAAGAAAGGAATCCAGAGAACAACTCTTTCCTTTCCTCTGGTTCATAGAAATCTATCAATCCCTGGTTCTCCCCCCCTATCGCATCGATTCTGTGCATCAGATGATGAGCCCATACGCAAACTTTTTCTTTTATTGACCCCCGATAGGTAGGCTAGTAGATTGAGTTGAAAGCCTGCCAATTCCGATTCGAGCGAGTGCCCAAACGGGGGAGGCGAGAACATCTTGATCGAAAGCTCCACTGTTCTGAATAGTGAGAAAGACTTTTCAAAATTCGATCAAATCGACCGAAAATATCATCATCTGTTAGGTGGGCCAACCGACCAACTGAGTTGGGATGGGCGTCCATGTCACATAACCTTTCTATGATATGCCGACAATTAAACAACTTATTAGAAACACAAGACATCTATCCAAGAATCCCATTATTGACCGAATCGGAGAATTCATTGACAAATGAAAAATATATCGTTTTAACACTCATAAAAACCTAGAAAAGAGGAAGATTCACTAAGACACTAGGTAAGCAAGCGATGAAGGAAAGGATAGAAAAGGCGAGGCAAGGGGCTTTCCATCTCTAGAAAGATTGTGTCCAAGATCTGGTAATCTAAGCCTTGCTTCTTCTGGTCGGCTCGTATCAGCCTGTGCTTTATTACAGGTAGTCATTCCCCCGTTCTTTTAGTCTTTTCAACGGTACTTTAATTTTAAGTCGCAGTCATGTCTCACCCCCCCCCCAACGGTATTGTGACCGGTTCCATTGTTTTCCCAAATTTCATTAGTTCCAGGCTCAAGTGCATGTTCATCCATCTTCATTCCAAAGGCAAACATCTCCATTGAGTGACTGTAACTGCTATGATTTACAGTCAATAGTTCTTAACCAACCCTTTCTTATTATGTCTTTATTTCTGAAGGGCTTGCGGTTCATTACACCAAAGGCTTTCAATGAACTGTTGAAGCTATTGAGAGAGTAACTAATGCTGACAGTGACGAACGTTACCGACTTTCGGTGGACACGGAGCAAACAAGTTAAGTCGAACAGCGTAACGAGTCTAACGTTACAGAAGCATTCGCCAACTTTGATAGGCATAACATTGCAAGTAAATAGAGCAGAGAGTTTACTCTTTGTTTCTTTCTGAGTCGCGAGCTTGTTGTAGTTGGTCCTAAATGGAGAACCGTCGTTGCTTACTTGCTATATCCCCACGTCCTTGCATGGCTCGACTTCTTCTTCGAACCCTGCTTCTCCCTCCCCCCTCTCCCAGTTCTACCGTCCAAAACAGGCCGTATGGAGTATAGCCAATTGGTAAGGCATCAGTTTTTGGTACCGGCATGCAAAGGTTGAATCCTTTTACTCCAGATTATGAACACCCGATTGGATCTGTCAAGAACAAGTTGACGACTACAGGGGAAGCAGCTGACTACAATCCCTGAGCCCAGCTTGTAGCAAACCAAAAGTTTGACTTCAGCCTGCTTTACTATGAGAAGAGAGAGGGGAAAGATAAACAACAGAAAGTAATCCTTCCAACCGCAGAGTTGAACACAACATTGACGGTTCTTTCATCAACCTCCTGATCTTTGCTTAACTCCTTGTTTCGTAAACTGGTCCCCAGTTGATCTGACCGGACCCCAGACACGCGAGAGCCCAGCCCAGGAGGAATGCAACGGTTCCCTGGCGCTTCATGGGATGGACGTTCGCAGTCTCCCTCCCTCTAATCTAAGCCAACTTTGCTCGCCTAGCCACTGTCGTCTCGTACTTTTGGGAGCATCAAGTAGATATGTGAGCTCTAAGTCAGTGGTAGTTGCACGAACCCATGACCCTTGTCTCTCGGCTAGGTTGATTAGCTAACCCAAATTCGTTTTCTACCAACATCAATAGTGTTCAGTAGTTATATACCAGGCCATTCCATTCTAGATTTGAACTAACCAATGGAATCAGAAAATACTATATTTTATATATTTGGTTAAGCAATAGGGAACTCGTCTGCAAGTCAGCGATTTGCGGTCATGAGGCCGAACCAGACCACTCAAATTCAAATTAAAATCAACCCTCAGGGAATTTCCCAGGTTTGGGAGTTTTGGTTAAGCGGGCAATTGTCGTAGTACCTACTTTGGCAATTACTCTTCATAGCTGTCGATACTGGTTTGTAATCTCTAAGTGGTCACCTACAGAAGGAAATGCATTGTTTTGTTCTTGTTCTTCGACGGGAGGCGGCTTAACGAAACAAGGCAAGAATTTTGGAATGTGATGTTGAAAAGAAAAAGAAGAGATTGGATGATTGCCCGGTTCGTTCACTTCGTTTACTGCTCCGCTCATGCGATATGCTTGAGAACAAGTTGTTTATGTACTTGCTCTTACAAGAAAGGTTGAGCAAGTAGTGATTTCAGGTGAAGTAGTCAAAAGAGTTCACTAAAAAGACATGTCCAACTTTTCATTGACTAGCTAGCAAAAAGCGCTTGTCCAGTAAAAGCAATAAGAGCATTGAGGGTGATTTACGATCAGGGAGTGAAAAGGCTAAAGCTAAAGCCGTAGGAGATGGATGGGGCGATCAACCCCATCAGAAAGTTATTCTTAGATAGGGGAAGGAAGAATAATTCAATCCATTTAGAAAGTTCGGGTCACTATGATGGAAATCCATCGATTCGTTCGTCATGAAAGATAGGTAGGAAAATAACAAATCCTTCCCCAGAGCAAGCCCTGAGTCGGATTCCGCCAAATACACAGAATAACATGCTTCATTACCAGAATTTCATTACTTCAGTTTTACCTTTCCACTCTTAACTGACTGATTCCAGGACCTGCCCTTATATACTATACAACCATCTTCTTTTAGTTGCTACCCTATGGTTGAGTGCTTTGTTTCGCTAGTTCCGCGCAAACTCTTTCTTCACTACTTCACTGGTTGCCTTCTTTTCTTTTGTATTTGCTTATGGTAGGCCTTTATGAGCTGAGGGGTGGTATCCGCACAAGAGGGCCTCTTCTTTCACCGCTTCCGCTCCTTCTATATGGATATAAGGAAAGTCAGCGCTCCCTCTTCTCTCTTTATATTAGAGAGCTTCCTCTATTTCCTTACATCAAGCACAAATCGGACGTTGAAGGCTAGAAAGGAGGGTATGATTCTTACTCAAGCCTAAAGTTCTTACTCCTGCTTTCAGTCAAGTATGAGTGAAGTTCCTATCGAGGAATTAGTGTCTTTCTTTTAAAAAAGAATATCAGATGTTCAAATTGAATTCCTCTAGCAAAAAGAATATCAGATGTCCAAAAAGAATATCAGATGTCCAATTTAATTCTTTCACAGCAAATTAAATTCCTCTAGCAATTCCTTTTATGGCATCGATTTCAGTTCCGTATGCATCCTATTCTGGCCATGTCCCTTATACGAGACTAGTGCTATAAGTTCCCTCCTTTCCTTCTCTAGCCTCTTCCCCAGCTTAGAAGTTCAGTTCTTCTTTCCCTTAGCTTACTGTCTTTCTTGATGGTGAATAGCCATTCTTTGATTTGATAAAGAAAGTGACATCTAAGGGGAAATAAGAGATGACATCGAAAAGGAGAAGGCAAAAGGACTAAGAAAGAGTGTCTCGAGAAGGGTCTTTGAGGGACGACTAATTTACCATACTTTCCTTCAATGCAGGAAGCATCGAATTGCATTAATGGGATAGCTTACTTCATTTAGTACTCCTCCAAGCCAGGAAAGCTAGTGCTTATGAATATGCTCCTCATTTAGCCCCGTGACTCGTAAAGGAAGCCTTCGGCTGAGGAGCTGGGTTTGGAAAAATCCCGATAGCCTCTGTCTGAACGCTCTATTCTCGGTCAAGCCGCGTGAAAGGCCTCTAATAATGACGTAAATAGAGCTGGTTCCGCTACTTTGTGCTAATTCATGATCTAATGTTCTCGCTTGGGATGGAAAACAACGGAATTTAGATAGCAAGGACGGGCTAGTTTCCTCTTCTCGCTGTGGTCTACATCTATATGTGGCTCCTCCCACTGTGCTCGAGTCACTTGATGATCCTTTTGCGGTGTTAGATTTCAGAGTGGTCCTGAGGATCATCCCTCGATGTGAATTGACCCTTTACCTTTGATTCATCATCGTCAATAGTTTTGCCTTGAACCTGCCGATGCAAACTGAGATTCGGAATCTGACCTTACAACTAAGCGAGGGCTGAGGTAACGAGTGACATCGCTCGACTATCAGAAGAGAAGTGAGACTGCTTACCCAAGAACGGGAGGAGCGAACCCTTCTTCAGTAGATAAGGGAATGAAAGAAGCAAGCTACGATTTAGACTATAAGATCCTACGATGTTTAAGATAGATTTTTGATTGTGAAGAAGGTGAGATCCTCGCCATGCAATCATCAATGACCCAATTAAGTGATTCAATCGGGATCACTTCTTAACATGACGCCGAGAGAACCGAAGCAAGGGACTGATTGACCGTTGGGTTTTGGGGAGAGTCAGCAATGGAAGAGAGAGATTCTTAAACTATCTTAGATGAGTTAGAATATGCTGAACGAGGAGAAAGTGAGGGGCAGCCTCACTTCCTATAATTGAAGAGAAAGAGAATGCCACTTCACCGACGAGAAGAAAGAGTTGAAAATACAAAAGCCACTTCTCTATACGATAGTGGATTCCAGTTCAATAAAACTATTTTACCGTTGGCTTAATGGATGAATTCGGATAGGAAGGGGCGAAGAGCTTAGTCGCTAGGTGAAGGGTAGACGGAAGAAAGAAAGCAATACAGAAGAAAAAGAAGGTTGTTTCCAGTAGCTAAGTACGGTGGGTTTAGAGCCAGCTAGCAAGCTAAGTAAGAAAGCATTGAAAGACATTCACCGAGGGCGGTGGGCAAACTTACTTGGAAGGAATGAGATGATTCTGAAGCTCAAGATAGCTAAGTTAGGTGGGCGTCAGAGCCAGCAAGCAAAGCGACGGCAAAACTCTATTGCGAAGTGAGATCTTAAAGAAGGCGAAATATACTGATGCTTCAAAAGTCGAACTAAAATTTAACGTTTCAAGCCACTCGAATCGAAGTTTTCAATCTCGATTGAGTAGAGGATAAGCAATGCTATGAAGAAGGCGACGATCTAAGTGCTAAGTATGCCTAAACTAATGTTCTATTCGACCATGTTCCAAGGCTGAGGAGATGCCTAACCGTACACCCTCCGATGTGATTGGACAACACATCTTTGATCAATTTGCATATGCAGAGCGGATAAAATCCTACTTTGAAGGTCTCGCAGACGCTATTTATGCAACATCCTTACTAGGAATATAAGAGGATTAGCCGAACTAACTCATTTTTTTATAGGCGACTAATAGATTGAATTATAAATGGAGTTGGCCTTACAAGTTTCTTTGTAGGCGAAGGGGCAAGCACCACACTACTACCGTGAAAAGTCAAAAGAGCCATGCCCCCACTCAAATAGATGGCCCCGGAGATATTCCCCTCTGTATCTCCATAGACTGAGCCACGTCACTACTCTAAAATAAGGCGGCTGGGCTGCATTGGATCGGAGAAGTGTGGGTGGGGTCACCCCCCCGTAGATAATGGACCTATGACCAGCTAGGTGCAGCAGGATATGAAATTTATTTCATACCAACTTGCGCACGGCTCTATTCACAGACTCTATTCACAAACGAAATTAAAAAGAGAATAAAAGAGAAAACTGAAGAACTCAAATGAAAGCACAAAAGGATTGAAAAAAAGGAAGGCTAGTAAGCTCTTTGCCTTTCCCGTTGGCCTTAGCCCTTTATTTATAATCTTCAGGGTTCTTTCAGATAGGAAGGAATCTTACAACTTTAACAAAAGGACATATCTTTAAAAAAAGCTACTTTTGCGAAAGCTACTTTAATAAAGCTACTTTTACAAAAGTTGTTTGTCCTTGTTTAATAATTTTATTGGTACTGTAGGTAGTGCTGGTTGTTGTTGCTGTCGGTAGTGCTGGTGCTGCTGTCGGTAGTGCTGGTGCTGTTGTCGGTAGTGCTGGTGCTGTAGGTTGGTGCTGCTGGTGGGATGTGATGGTATGGTCTCACCATGCTTAATCTTGCATGAGATTTTGAAGGGCTTCTTCATCCATATCCTCATGGATGTCATCTCTATTGTGTCCACCGAGATCTTCGTCTTCTACCTAGTCTAATTCTTCATAGAATTCTTCCTTGGCTGCCATGCCTTGTTTTCCAAGATGAAGACTTGAAAGGTATTCAAGGACTTTAGGAATACGAACTTCTGAAGCTTCGAAGGCTCCAATCCAGTCATATAATAAGACATTATTATCTATGGTGACTGAATGAAC
This sequence comes from Dracaena cambodiana, assembly GCA_036321105.1. Lineage (NCBI taxonomy): Eukaryota > Viridiplantae > Streptophyta > Magnoliopsida > Asparagales > Asparagaceae > Dracaena > Dracaena cambodiana. The sequence goes on from JAYEPQ010000004.1 coordinate 36,162,788, forward strand.
TCCAGAGATTGCCTGCTGATATGCTTCAGTGTAGAATTCCTTAGCAGCTTTTTTGTTTCCTCTTCTAAGTTTATTAGAGGAAGATTGTCACAAGTATCAGAAGGAATATAATTTTGGCTCCTTAACTCCCAGAGTTGTATAGAAGGGTAGAGTTTGAGGTATTTGCGCTCTTCCCAAATACTCCAGATTCTAAAAAAGAAACTGGACTGATAATTGGAAGCATAAGCCTTGATACTTTTGGAACAAAGAGCAGGAAGGACTTCTTCATACTCTTCCGGGTGTGTGGAATTGATAAAAATCTCATGGACTAGGCCAATCTGGATGGCCCTTTTGCAAGCTTTGATATCCTGGAAGCTGGTGATAATCCGAGGAGATCTATTTTTATTCCAGATCAAATCATGTTGTTGAAGAAGAGAAATAATATCAGTGGCTTCCAGATGCTTAAAGAACTCTTTTAGTTGTTGGTCGCCAACCATTTGTTGCTGGTTGAGACTTATCATTTTGTGTACAGTGAGCTCGGCTTCAACCTGTCTAGCCTTCTCACTGGAAATCTGACATTGTTCCAGCAGATATCAAAATTCAGAAATTGGTAAATTCACCAAATCTGAGAATTCCATATCTTCTACAGTTCGTCTCAAGTGTTGCTGATCTTGAGATAAACCCTGAAACCATGTTCCAATCCTTTGAGAAAGGTCTGGACTTTGTGATGTGAGAGTGTAGTCAGAGAGTTTTTCCGCGGACTTGATGATTTCTTGTTTCTCTGATTTTTCCTGAGAATAGTGAGAGAACATAGATAGAACTAATTGTTCTATCTAGGTCAGCCAGTATTTGCTTGAAGAGAAGTCATTAGATTGGATGACTTTATAACAGCCATTAAGTTTATTGTAAATCACCTCATTAGAGTTTTTCAACTCTAAATTATACCAATCACGGATGATGGTAGAGGCGAAGGGTTTCCCCTGTTGTTGAACTCGCCTTTGAGTGGTGGTAATGTTGTTGTAAGAAGGGCCAGGAAGGACTGTCATTCCTAGTGGTGGAAAGACTTTTGTAGTCTCTTTGTTTGTTGTAGATACTCCTGTTTCCAGGGTTTGTGCTCCCATGGTAAGAGTCTTAGCTTTTGCTCCAGTTTCCTGAGTAGATGTGTTTCCTCCCTTAATCGGGGTCTTTTCTCCTCCATTCTTTTTGTTGTTGTTTACAGTTTGCCAAGGATGTTTGGCAGGTTGCTTGGCCTTCTCGGTTAAGGCCTTGAGTCTCTTTATCCTTTCCTCATCTGCAAGAAAATTAGTATGACCAGGAATATATTTAACATTATATTGATATATTTCCAAATATAAAGCAATTCTTATTCTTCTAATATTTTCTTCTGCATTATTAATGGTTCATTTTTTCAGAAACTGTGCTACTGCTTTATTATCAGTTTCTATTATAAATTGGCGATTAAATAAATACATTTTTAAACTTTTTATTGCTAATTTTATAGCTAACAATTCTTTATCATAAGTGGAATATTTCTGTTGAGGTTTTGCAAATTTTCCAAGAAATTCAACTTCTGTTTTAATTAAACAAATCTTTTTTGGACTTAGGATAATTCCATTTTCTAGTAGTAGTTTTGCAACTTGCAATAAGTGTTGTTTATGTTCTTCTAAAGTATGTGAGAAGATTAAAATATCATCAATATAAACGACTACAAAAGGTAAATGTCCAAATATAGAATTCATCCATTTTTGAAATATTTGGGGTGCATTTTTTAAACTAAAAAGCATTACTAACCATTCGTAATGGTCTTGGGGACAGCTGAATGCTGTTAATTCTATTGACTTTGTGTTAGCTAATTTTATTTGCCAGAATCCTGACTTAACGTCAAATTTGCTATAGTATTTTGATCCTTGAACTTGTTTTATTAATTGTTCAATTGACGGTATGAAATAACCATCAAATTTTGTATAACTATTTAGTTTTCTATAATTTATAACCATTCTAACTTTTCCTCTCTTTTGTTCTGCATGGTTTCATACCATAAAGGCAGGATAGGAGTGTGGACTTGTACTAAGTCTTATTAATTTTAGATATAGTAACTCTTTGATTTGTTCTGAGAATTTTTTTTATCAAAAGGAGATACCATAATACTATTTACTCTTATTTTTGTATCTTTGTATTGTTCCAATAGGGTTAGAGAACAATATCGAGGGGCTTTATCAAAGTGTAATAAAGGGTTGTTAGAATATAAAGGTTCCAAGATACTATGAATAATTCTTTCAGTATCTGAGGAAATAGAAATGGGATATGTACAAAAAATAATATTATCAATAAGTGCTTCACCAAGCGGGGCTGGCTTAAAGTTAGGAGATAAAGATATAGGAAAAGGAACACGAGGAATAGAATGACCATCAAAGGTAAAGTAATGGGTATTAAAGGGGGAATAGTGACGAAGATTGTTCATACCCAGTAGACAAGCGATGTCAAATTCTTTTGGTAATAAGGTGAAACGCCCCACTTTCCGTAGTGTGGAAAACTGAAACGTTTGGGGTCGAATGACAACTCGACAAGTCTCAAAACAAAACATTATAGTTGCAATGAAATTTACTATGAATAACATACAGAAATAAATGATATTTTTTTTAAATCAAAGAGATAACAACTTCCTCTAAATAAAATCAGCAATATGTCACTACAATAAATTATTTCTACATAAAAGAGTTGTCTCACATAAAACTAGATGAAGTGCCATATGCACTTATTACAGTTTTCTAAAACGGAAGTAATTAATTAGAAATTACATCACTCCTGTAGATCTGCCTGTTCCTTAAAGTATGCCACATCTTGTTCTGTTTCTGGAGGATCTACTTCTTAATAAATATCTGCATCTGGTCATGCATAAGCAGGATCGTCAGTAAAGCGATCAAACATAACAAATAACAATAATAATTCAATATCATGGACAGACATATAAATAAGGGTAGAAGTCATTTTTATTATTATTTTTAGTTGATGTCTTTTAATTATGGTAATTAAAAATTCAGGAAAAATATGAATATAGCTGGTCTGAACGCATCCCCGTCTACCCTCTGGAAAACGGAACAGTAATTTTGATCGGAGCCTATCCCGATCCTCCCAAAATGGGAAACAATGGCACAGTTACGTCCAGCCATCTAATTCATATGAACCTAAATTTTCTCCAAATCCCAGTGTATGACGATTCCAGTGTAAGTCATTCAGTTTAGTTTAATAGATTGGTGATCATCATTAATTTCAATATTCTGTGGCAATCAATAGTAACAATAAAAAAATAACATACAATGCAATAATTAATGATCTATCACCAATCCCATAAATTTCGGTGTCCTTTCAGATTTTATTTCCAATATTCATTTTTCCTCTTTCTTTTGTTAGGGAATAAAATATTCAATTTAGAAGTAGGTCACTATGAAGAATAAAATTTTAAAATCATCCATAATCATTTTCAAATGTAAAATTTGTTCAAATGCTTGTGAATAGGTGCAACGACTGCTTCCTAAGAATAGGGCCTAGTTCGGGCATAAGGTTTTAGCCAGACAGACCCAAGTCTTAGGTAGCTTAAAAAGATTATTCCATTACATAAGGGCTCACTTAGCAAAGTTTCAACTGTACACCTCAAGAGTACATTGGTAAGCGCAAATAGAATTTCTCCCAAACCGGGCATCGCAGGCCTCCTCAAGTTACGGGTCTAAATGCGCACCACGTAGTCTATAGTCATGTGATTTACAACCTAAGGGAAATGGTGTCCACTAGTGACATATGTGCGCATTTAGAATTTACTAAAAGTTTCCTGCAAGTTGCAGGTAGCTCTACATGCGCCCACATGCTAAATAGTAAAGTGGTTTACAACATGGGAGAAATGGTGCTCACTAGTGAAATATGTGAGCAATTAGAATTTCATAAAGTTCCTTCAATGTTGAGGTAGTTCTAGATGCGCACCCAATACTATATAGTTAAGGTGAATTACAACATAGGGGAAAATGGTGCTAACTAGTAAATATGTGTGCATTTAGAATTCTCTAGAGTTTTCCTGCAAAGTGACAGTTAGCTCTAAATGCACACCACCTGCTATATAGTAAAGTGATTTGCAACTTTAGGGGGAAATGGTGCTCACTAGAAAATAGGTGCGCAATTAGAATTTCATAAAGTTCCCGCAATATTGAGATAGTTCTAGATGCGCACCCAAGACTATATAGTTAAGGTGAATTACAACATAGGGGAAAGGATGCTCAGTAGTAATTATGTGTGCATTTAGAACTCCCTAAAGTTTCCCTGTCATTGCAACCGAGCAGGGAAAGGAGAAGAGAAGCCGAAGCAGTAGCAAAAGCAGGAGAAGAAGAAGAAGTAGCAAAAACAGAAAAAAAAAAAAAAAAGAAAAAAAGGAGAAGGAGAAGCAGAAGCAGGAGCAGAAAAAGAAGCAGTAGCAGAAGCAGGAAAAGAAGAAGAAGTAATAGGAGCAGAAAAAGAAGAAGAAGCAGAAGTAGACGAAGAAGAAGTAGCAGAAGCAGGAAAAGAAGAAGAAGCAGAAGCAGGAGAAGAAGAAGTAGCGGAAGCAGAAAAGAAGAAGAAGAAGAAGCAGAAGCAGGAAAAGAAGAAGTAGCAGGAGCAGAAAAAAAAAGAAGAAGCAGAATTAGAAGAAGAAGAAGTAGCCGAAGCAGGAAAAAAAGAAGAAGAAGAAGAAGCAGAAGCAGGAAAAGAAGAAGAAGTAGCAGGAGCAGAAAAAGAAGAAGAAGCAGAAGTAGAAGAAGAAGAAGTAGCCGAAGCAGGAAAAGAAGAAGAAGCAGAAGCAGGAGAAGAAGAAGTAGCAGAAGTAGAAAAAAGAAGAAGAAGCAGAAGCAGGAAATGAAGAAGTAGCAGGAGCAGAAAAGGAAGAAGAAGCAAAAATAGAAGAAAAAGAAGTAGCAGAAGCAGAAAAGAAGAAGAAGAAGAAGCAGAAGCAGGAAAAGAAGAAGAAGTAGCAGAAGCAGGAAAAGAAGAAGAAGCAGGAGCAGGAAAAGAAGAAGACGTTGCAACATACGACATTCAAGATTCCACTTTATAAATTTCCCATATTCCAGTTTGTAAGTTACAAGAGAAATGAAATCTCAGCAACTCACAGATTAGGAGTACAGAAATCTATTCTATAAAACAAAATAATAAGGTATTTAATAAAAGAATAGATGTTATGGAGTTCCAGATTATGTCAAAGTTTTCGATCACAAATCAAAATTAACAGTCACGGTTTGTATTATCACAGCATAACCTTGACAGCAATCACTTGACTTTCATCTATATATGCTTTTCTAGCCTCAACGGTCATCAATCAAAAAAAAAAATTTAGGAGATGGAAGTTGAAGTTGAAATCAGTATAGAATGACAGGATCCAAATGCAGAATTCTGACTTGCATCACATTGTAAGGTCAAAAACAACAAAAAAAACATTTAGAACTAACTGTCTTGGCTTAAGTATAGCCTACACATGAAAATAAATGTTCAAATAGAAGTACTGATATTCTCTAACATACATCACATCCAAGCAGAAACAATGAATTTTTTTTTTCTTTTTAAGAGCATCTACATGTAGCCGACTCCAAAAAATTTGTATGAAGACTTTGTGGATGTTGATGATGATGATATCTAGGAACTCATTTGACATTTATATTTTAATTAAATAAAGGGTACTATGAATAGGCAATAGCAGTAAATTTAATAAGAAGAGACCATTTGATGTTTACAAGCATTCCCCTCAAAATATGTTTTACGTGTAATAAATACTGTGATTTACAAAGTAGGTTAAATTCCATTAGCATAATGTTCTTAGCACATTGCGACCATGTTAAAATCAGTTGAAAGAAATAAGGGAAACTGTCCAACATAAAAAAAGGCTCTTTTGATGTTCAATATGGATTTGATTTCCACAACTGTGATGTTAATGTCAAATTATAAAAAAAATAAATATAAGGAATAGCATGTTCAATGAGTTTAAGAACTCACCTTAGCTGAATTTCTTCTTTCCTCCTTTTTCTTTCCTTACTTCCTTTCTCTCTCCTTCCCGCATGTTCTGAAGTTCTTCTGCGTTCCAGAGGAGAGGGGCTTTAGTTTATCTTTATTTAAAATTTAAAAGGGTTGGAAGGTTGAGATATGATATTGTTGGTTGAGATGCAATCTTATTGGTTGAAGATTTATATAACAAATTTTTTGGATAAGAGAAATCTTCGAATTTGTTTTGATCTCAACCGCTTCTAGATTCTCATCCTAAACAAATCCCCCTTTTATTCATTTATTTATTTATTTTCTAGATTTTAACTTATTTTAATTTAATTTATTTTATTATTATTATCATTTTTATAACTGAATTAAATGCAATAATCGAAAGGTGATCGTTACATTCTACCCCCCTTAAGAAAAATTTCGTCCTTGAAATTTCTTCAAACTCAAATGATGTAGAGGAGTTATACCTTTACTCAAATAAGTGGGGAAAACGCTCTCGAATGTCTTCCTCTCGCTCCCAGGTTGCCTCCCGGTTAGAATGTCGATTCCAAGAAACCAACACAAGTGGGATTACTTTGTTCTTCAAGGTCTTCTCTATACGGTCAAGTATGGCGACCGGTTCTTCTGGATAGGAGAGGTCTGGTCCGATCCCCAGTCCTGAATAGTCCACGATATACCTCTCATCAGGTACATATTGTTTTAATTGTGAGACATGGAAAACATTATGCACTTGTTCCAGTGTAGGCGGTAATGCTAGGCGATACGAGACTTTGCCTATTTTTTCCAAGATTTCGAAGGGGCCGATGAATCTCGGGCTTAACTTCCCACGGTTGCCAAAACGAATGACTCCACGTATGGGCGAAACCTTCAAGAAAACTGAGTCTCCTACTTGAAATTCCAGAAACCGCCGTCGGTGGTCTGCCCAGCTCTTCTGTCAATCTTGGGCTGCTCTCAGATGTTGCCGTACTAAGTTAATTTTATCCACTGCCTGGGTAATCATTTCTGGCCCAAGTAATTTTCTTTCTCCAATGCTATCCCAATATAACGGTGATCTATATTTTCTTCCATACATATCCTCGAATAGTGCCATCTTGATGCTTGCTTGGTAGCTATTATTGTAGGCGAATTCCACCAGATGTAGGAAATCTTCCCATGATCCTCCGAAGTCAAGCATACAAACCCTCAACATATCCTCCAATGTCTGGATAGTTCTTTCTGACTGGCCATCTGTTTCTAGGTGATATGCTGTACTGAACTCTAGTTTTGATCCCAGACTATCTTGCAATTTCTTCCAAAACTGAGAGGTGAAACGGGCATCTCGGTCTGATACAATGCTAACCGGCACACCATGTAATTTTACAACTTCACGCATATACTTCTCTGCCAAAATTTCGGTAGACTGTCCTACACGAAATGGTATGAAATGCGCTACTTTAGTGAGGCGGTCCACAATTACCCAAATTACATTATTACCCTTGGGACTGCGTGGTAATGTGGTAACAAAATCCATTGTAACTCTTTCCCATTTCCACTCAGGTATGGGTAAAGGTTGAAGAACTCCCGGCATTTTTTGATGCTCTGCTTTAACTTGCTGACAAATTAAGCACTTGGATACAAACTTGGCAATTTCACGCTTCATTCCATGCCACTAAAAATGCTGCTTTTGGTCCTGATACATCTTTGTTCCTCCAGGATGGATAGCATAAACAGAACTATGCGCCTCTGATAATACTTCCTGTCGAATTTCTCCTTTGGGCACACACAACTTACTGCCCAATCGGAGAGACCCATCTGCGTGGATACATAAATCTGTTCTCTGTCCTTCTTCTACTTGTCTTCGGAATCTTTGCAACTGAGAATCATTTTCTGAGCTTCTTTAATCTTTTCTATCAATGACGGTTGGAGTTGTAAAGCCAGCATTTGTGCATCGGCACCGGGTAAGGTAATTTCTAATTCTAACTGCATAATTTCTTCAAGTAGCTTCTTCTGCTGAGTTAGAACCATTACCATAGGCTTTCTGCTCAAGGCATCAGGTACCACATTGATCTTACCAGGATGGTATTGCAAATTGATGTCATAATCCGCCATCAATTCAAGCCACCTTCTCTATCTCAAATTAAGTTTTTTCTGTGTGAAGATATACTTAAGACTCTTATGGTCTGTATACTCCACTTTGCTACCCAACAAATAATACCTCCAAATTTTTAATGCAAAAATCACAGCTGCAATCTCCAAATCATGTGTGGGATAGTTTTTCTCATGTGGTCTCAATTGTCTAGAAGCATAAGCTATCACTCGTTCTCGTTGCATCAACACACAACCTAGCCCCCTGCTGGACGCATCACTGTATACAATCATTCCTTCGGTCCCTTCTGGTACGTCTAATACTGGTGCTGTTGTGAGCCTCCTTTTCAACTCATTGAAAGCTGCATCACATTCAACTGTCCAGTCGTACCTCTCTCCTTTCTTTCCTCAGGAGCTTGGTCAGGGGTCCTGCAATCTTAGAAAAGTCTTGCACGAACTTCCGATAATAACCTGCTAATTCCAGAAAGCTTCTCACCTATGAAACATTTTTCGAGATCGGCCAATCCTTCACTTTTGAAACCTTGCCAGCATCGACTGAGATTCCATCTTGAGAAATAATGTGTCCCAAGAATGAAACACTCTTCAGCCAAAATTCGCATTTACTGAGCTTCCCATATAATTTTTCCTTCCTTAGTGTCTCCAAAACTATCCTTAAATGCTTAGTATGATCCTCTTCGATCCTTGAATACACCAATATGTCATCTATAAACACCACAACGAATTTATCCAAATATGGAAGAAAAATTCGATTCATTAAGTTCATAAAAATTGCAGGTACATTCGTCACTCCGAATGGCATCACTAAGAATTCAAAATGCCCATATCGAGTCCGGAATGCTGTTTTAGGAACATCCGACTCCTTCACTTTCACTTGGTGATACCCAGAATTAAGATCCAACTTGGAAAATACCCTAGCACCACCAAGCTGATCGAACAAGTCATCAATCCTCGGTAGTGGGTATCGATTTTTGATAGTGACCTTATTTAATCCCCTATAATCAATACATAATCTTTTGCCTCCATCTTTCTTCTCAGTCAAAAGTACTGGTGCACCCCAAGGGAAAGTACTTGGTCTAATAAAATCTTTAGCTTCCAACTCGTCTAATTGCATCTTCACTTCTTTTAGCTCTGCTGGACCCATTCGATATGGTGCTAGAGAGATTGGTGTGGTGCCATGAAGAAGCTCAATAGCGAACTCCACCGCCCCGTCTGGTGGTAATCCCAAGAAATCCTTGAAGATGTCCAAAAACTCCGACACCACTGGAATATTAGTTGGTATGGCATCCATTTGGATTACTACTCCCTCCGTAGGTCGAGCTCTAAATTCTGCAGGTTCCTTGGTGTTGCTGCCCCCGATGAACTCGAACTCTGGGTGATTTATCCCGAAGACAACGCTTCTCCTCCGGCAGTCAATAATTGCATGAAAGGTACTTAACCAATCCATTTCCAATATCACATCAAATCCGTGAGTATCGATAATTAGGAAATTAGCATAAAATTCCCTTCTACAAATTACTACAGGACACAATCTACACATTGAGTAGAAACAATACCCCCGTTACCCGTACTTATCTTCCATCTAATGTTCAGGTTCTCATAAGGTATGGCATGTAGTGTCACAAATTTAGAAGAAATAAAGCAATGTGATGCCCCTGAGTCAAATAAAACTGATGTGGGTATATGATTGACTAGTATCATACCTACCACCACGTCATCTGACTTCTCTGCTTGCTCTGTGGTTAGGTTATATGCTTGTCCACGTCCCATGTCCACTGCCTTATTCTTCTTAGCTTGCTCATAAGCTCTATTCTGGGGTGGAAGTGGTCGCCTATTCTGATTAACATTCTGATCTCTCTGTGTCTGCTGTTGTTGTTGAAGTACTGGGAGGCGAGGCGTTGACCCCATGTTTCTCCTGCGTGGACAATCCCCGATCTTATGTTCACTTGATCCACATGCTAGGCATAAGTTGTTAGCATACCGACACTTCTTGATAGTGTGTCCTGGTTTCTGACAATGTGTGCAAGTAACCTTCTATTGCGAAGAAATGACCAGACGCTTCTCAATATTCCTGGATGAAGTTCCTCCCAATATTTGACTGGCCGACCTCTTGGGTGCAGAAAACTAAACCATCCTTTCCTTATTTATCACCTGCTCTATATCTCGAGCTGCATCAATAACTTCAGCATAGGTCTCTATTCTGGAGGTTACTAAATACTTTTGGATATCTATTCTCAATCCCTACTGGAAGCGATGAGCACGATCTGCCTCATCTGATACCATGTATGGAGCAAATCGACTCAGGCGAACAAATTCTGATGCATACTCTTCTATTGTCATTTCGGCCTGCCTCAAGTTAATGAATTGGTGCTCCATCTCTCTCCTGGCTGCTCTAGGAAAGAACCTTGCAAGGAAACTCGTTGTGAAAGCATCCCACGAGATTGGTTGGGATCGTCTGTTCTCCTCTGATTGCCACCAAGTCCTTGCTATATTCGTCAGTTGAATTTTGACCACACTTACTTTGTCAGCATCTGGAATCTTAGCAGCTCTTAATAAGTCTTCCATCTGCAAGAGCCACTGTTCAGCTTCCAAGGCTCCTACTGTCTCCGAGAAGGTAGATGGATGAAGGCGTCTGAAATCAGATATCCCTCCGGGGCGCTGGTCCCTCGGTTCTACCACACGATCCAAATGGTAGATCTTCATATTTATGTATTATTAGTATTCCAATTGGAGTTCCCATTGGAATTTGATAGGGATGATTTTCTAGACTAGTACTTTTCATAGTTATACAAGTATTTTGGTCAGTCATAGATTCTATTAATCTATAAGTTATAAAAATATTTCTTATGGTATGATATCTTAAATTTTGGATTTTTCCATAATATCCATAAGGTATTTTTATTATTAGATCTAGGTATATTTTAGTAGTTTGATACCTTTGTAAACTATAATTTTTATTTGCATATAGTATATGTCCTGGAAATTTTAAAGATTCTCTTTTAGGTAATATTACAGTTTTGGATCTGAACATAATGATACATTTTATTTAAAGTCATCATATTTATTCCTAAATCTTCTGTTTCAGAAGATTCGGAAGAACTTTCTTCCTATACAGACTCTACATATATCGTTGGCAGCACTCCACTTTCACTTGCAAAACCTATACTTGCGGTATTAAAATAGTTTCATTCTCTCAAAACAAAGCCTGACCCAAACCCTTAAGACAAATTAATTTGATGCACAGAACTTAACACTCGACACTCCCTTATGAATTATAGTTTTTCAAAAAATGAGTATGAAAACCCTATCCCTTACCTTACCAGAACGGGAAAGGGCACTCTTGCTTTGCTTGTTTGCTTTATTCCTTATATCCCTATGTCAAGTTCTCCTTTCATTGGTCTCGAGTGAAGTATCTGTTATAAGCGAATCTTTCCTTCTGTCGGCGGATGGTGGCATAAGTACCCTTCTGGCCTATCCAAGTACAGCTTCTCTTTCTAAAAAAAGAGAAAGGGCGATAGCTTTCAATAATCCTTCTCTCATTCAGAGGGGCTTTCTCTCCTCAAAGGCTCCCCTTAGAGTGGAAATTTCTTTGGCTAGCACCTGTAGAGTGTAGTATAGTGCTGGATTCCTATTCCAGTGATTTTCATCTCCTTCTTGTAGGGATAAGAGAACACGAAGACTAAAAGCATCGGCTAGGCCTTTCTTTCTCTGATTAATTTCCTGCTCAAAGACTGAGCTAAGAATGGACCGGAGAAGGTTACCAAGTTGAGTAGAGGGATGTGTTGAAGGGAGCAAAAGTACTGAAATGACGGATATGGCTAAGCTTATTTAGTTGTTTAGTTTTCTGAGCCCCTTATTGTGTGTGATAGGGTAACTAAGTTGATGGTCGTAGCCGTGGAATCTTCTCCAAAGTGTATCAAAACACTGGGAGAATGATACCACGTCTTGTTTTAGGTTGTGCCAATCCCAGAGTAGATACCAATCAATTTGTACTACTGATACCACCCAATACACAAAGCAAGCGAGGAATGAGTCCCTGCAGTATTGGTTGGTCTTACTTTATCATACATAGGATTGTGGCAAGTAAGAGAAACTCAAGTTAGTGTAAGGGTGTAGCATGAAGGCCCCCTCGAATTGCACCAGAAGCTGTAGGGAGGAGAGCCATCTATACTCCATTGAGGAGACGCTAAGGCTGCGGGATGCTTTTTTGAATCCCTTCGCTCATAAGGAGGGTCCTAAAGGAAAAGATATTCTACATGCTCCTTATCCCGAACTGATCAATAGAATCCATTCTAATAGAACCAGCTTGTTAGAAACCTCATCTAAATATTCCACTCATACAGAGATGTGGTCACACAATGAAAGCTTTCCATAGTCACCAGGAAGAAATTGTCTATTTGACATGTTAGCATTGGAATAATAGCATACAGGACTAGCCGCCCCCAGAGGGGGATTCTTTCTCGGTCATTTGATGTTGGGAATTCACCTTCAAAGGAGAACCTATGATCCATTGTGTGTCACGACGTCTTTAGTTGATAAATTAAACTTGGAATGTTCCACTTCGGATAGGATTCTTGTGCCCGATCAGTCAATGATGAGAATGCTTTTGCCGATCCCAAAGTAGTTGATGACACAATAGATCTTTTAGTACATGATTGCTGGCTTCATTCCTGAGCTATTGAGTAATGTGATCAGACCATAAATGAGTAGAAAGATCTAGGCAATGACGTCGCAACTACACTAAATGAGTAAAGCGACGAGCGGGAAGGGGGCGCATACGTACCGTTAATTGGGGTGTCAAATGCTTTTATATGTTTGCTATGCTTTCTTAAGCACTCCACAATCGAATGACTAGAAGAAAGATCGTAGCGAATTGAAGGATTATAGAAGGTCTATGATCTACTTGCAGCTATTATTATTCATCAAAATTTGCTTGGGAGAAAGCTTCCACTCATACATAATATTGCCTGCTTGTGCTTTCTAATTGGCTTGCCTTATTCCTTCTTTCTTCCACTGGACGGACTCTCTTGCTCTGTTCCCTTTCTCTCTTTTGTGGAGCCTACCTTATTCTTTATTCTGAGGGCTTTGTTTATTAACTTTCTTAATGTATAGTGGATCAAGAGAAAACTATTGAAGCTTGCATGCTTCCTTTAAGCTTGCTTTGGTACTAGACTACTTTAATTCATCAATAAGACTTTCGAAACACAACTCTATATCTTGGTGCTGGCCTACCGGACTACTACTAGCTTTCTTAACTCCATTTCTTTTAAGTTTGAGGTTCGTCTTAAAGTGCCATACCAACATTTTATAGTATTCTTAATACTATTTTTAATGAACTAAACAACTATAAGTACTTCCTTACTGTGGTAAAGTATGGGAGCTGAAGATTCTTGTTTTCTTGAAGGAATCCCGAAAAATCACAACTAGACAAAAGAATCAGTGCTAGGCCTTACCTCCTTCAGACCCCTCAATTACCTGACAACTATTAATCATGAACTAGCAGGACGGACTACCTTTGAAGCCGGTATTGTTTATATACATGAGACTTTCTAATAACAACTCGCTATCCGTGCTTCCTTTCTATCACTACTCAAATTCTTAACTCCCTCCTTTGCTAGCTTGCTTCGGGTTGTGCTTCTATCCATGATTACAGAAGAAGAATTTCTTTGCTTTGGGCTTTGTTTATGAACTTTATTACTTAAGAATCACAAAATGCTTTCCGCTGAATTGGATGGAATCAAGGAGATTACTTGGTTTCTTGCTTGCGAGCACTAAGACTATATATAAGTAAGGTTAGACTTCTAGCGGGATTGAAGACTCTATTGTTCATGTTAGCATTATGGATTGCCTGAAGAAGCGAGCATTCCCTATCCTGTCTTTCTTTTCATCTTGGCTTAGCTCCTTTACATGGTAAGCTAGTAGAACGTAAGCAGTAACCCATTAGATTGTTGATAGGTGCTTATAAACTACTTAAAAGTAAGCAGCAAGTCATGGAGCAAGTGTAGTCTTGGCCGCCAGGGATAGGGATTCGAAGAAAGACTAAAAAAGGGGAAATTGAGCTTAAGAGTCAGGCTCGACCAACCCACCAAGTAACTACACTGACGGAATGGAATGAAACTTAAGAATGGGATATGTAATAGATTTCATATCCTGCTGCACCCAACTGGTCATAGATCCATTATCTATGAGGGGGAGACCCCGGCTACACTTCTCCGATCCAATGCAGCCCAACCGCCTTATTTTAGAGTAATGACGTGGCTCAATCTATGGAGATACAGAGAGCGATATCTCCGGGGCCATGTATTTGAGTGGGGCATGGCTCTTTCGACTTTTCACGGTAGTAGTGTGGTGCTTGCCCCTTCTCCTACAAAGAAAATTGCAAGGCGAACTCCATTTGTAATAGATTAGTCGCCTATCAAAAAAAATGAGTTAGTTCGTCTAATCCTCTTATATTCCTAATTAAGAATATTGTATAAACAGCGTCTGACTTCGGGGCCTTCAAATTAGGCTTTTATCCGCTCCGCATATGCAAATTGATCAAAGATGTGTTGTCCAATTACATCGGAGGGTGTACGGTTAGGCATCTCCCCAGCCTTAGAACATGGTCGAATAGAACATTAGTTTGGGCATATTTAGCGCTTAGATCGTCGGCTTCTTCATAGCATTGCTTATCTACTACTCAATTGAGATTGAAAACTTCGATTCAAATGGCTTGAAATATTAAATTTTAGTTCGGCCTTTGAAGCATCAGTATATTTCGCCTTCTTTAAGATCTCACTTCGTGGTAGAGCTTTGCCGTCGCTTTACTTGCTGGCTCTGACACCCACCTAACTTGGCTATCTTGAGCTTCAGAATCATCACATTCCTTCCAAGTAAGCTCGCCCATTGCCCTCGGTGAACGTCTCTTAATGCTTTCTTCTGTATTGCTTTCTTTCTTCCTCTACCCTTCACCTAGCGACTAAGCTCTTCGCCCCTTCCTATCCGAATTTGTCAATTAAGCCAACGGTAAAATGGTTTCATTGAACTGGAATCCACAATCGTATAGAGAAGTGGCTTTTGTATTTCCAACTCTTTCTCCTCGTCGGTGAAGTGGCATTCTCTTTCTCTTTAATTATAGAAAGTGGGGCTGCCCCTCACTTTCTCCTCGTTAAGCAGATTCTAACTCATCTAAGATGGTTTAAGAAACTCTCTCTCTTCCGTTGCTGACTCTCCCTGTAACCCGATGGTCAATCAGTCCCTTGCTTCGGTTCTCTCGGTGTCAGGTTAAGAAGTGATCCCGACCGAATCACTCAATTGGGTCATTGATGATGGCATGGCGAGGAACTCATCTGCTTCACAATTAGAAATCTATCTTGAATATCGTCGGATCTTATAGTCTAAATCGTAGCTTGCTTCTTTCATTCCCTTATCTTTTTAAGACGGGTTAGCTCCTCCCGTTCTTGGATAAGCAGTCTCACTCTCTCCTGATAGTTAAGCGATTTCACTCGTTACCTCAGCCCTCGCTTAGTTATAAGGTCAAATTCCGAATCTCAGTTTGCATCGGCAGGTTCAAGGCAAAACTACTGACGATGATGAATCAAAGACAAAGGGTCAATTCACATCGTGGGATGAGCCTCAGGACCACTCTGAAATCTAACACTGCGAAAGGAGCGTCAAGTGACTCGAGCACAGTGGGAGGAGCCACATATAAATGTAGACCACAACGAGAAGTGGAAACTAGCCCATCCTTGCTATCCCCTACCGTCACGTCATAAGCGGTTCAGTTTTCTCTCTTCTCGCATTTGTGAAATTTTGTAGAGAGACCTGTGATTTCAGGCTCTTCCAGCCATCAGCTTCGTCGCTTTCGTGATTTTCTTTCTATTCTTAAAGAAAGGCGTTCCGACTGCACGGGATCTTTTATTCCGTTTGCTTTTTAGAGCGGATTTCCCCCATCGACTCTCTCAATTTCTTCCTTCGACGTATGGAATTCTCTTCCAGAGCTGCGAAACTCACGACTCTATATTAGCAAGTCGAATGATCAACTTTTACACGAATTTTCAAGTGGATGAGATCGGCTAAGTGGTCTCAGTTGGAGATGGGATTGCACATGTTTATGGATTGAACAAGATCCAAGCTGGAGAAATGGTCGAATTTGCTAGCTATGTGAAAGAAATTACCTTGAACCTTGAGAATGAGAATGTAGGTATTGTCACTGGATCTATTGTGGATGTTCCCGAAGGAAAGACTATGTTAGGCTGTGTGATCGACGCGTTGGGAGTACCTATTGATGGAAAAGTGGCTCTAAGCAATCACGAATAATGATGTGTCAAAGTGAAGGCCCCAGGGATTATTGATCATAAATCTGCGCATTAACCCATGCAAACAGGGTTAAAAGCAGTAGATAGATTAGTTCCTATAGGCCGTGGACAACGAGAACTTATAATCGAGGACAGACAACCTGAAAAAACAGCTATAGCTATCGATACTATATTAAGCCAAAAGCAAATGAACGAAAGGGGAACCTCTAAGAGTGAGACATTGTATTTTGTCTATGTAGAGATTGGACATAAATGATAGATTGTGGCACAATTAGTTCAAATTCTTTCAGAAGCGAATGCTTTGGAATATTCCATTCTTGTAGTAGCCACGGCTTTGGATCTTGCTTCTCTGCAATTTCTGGCCCCATATTCCAAGTGTCCCATGGGGGAATATTTTCGCGAAAATGGAATGATGCATTAATAAAATATGATGATGATAGTAAACAGGCGGTGGCATATCGACAAATGCATTATTATTACACCGACAACCAGGCCGTGAGGTTTTCCCCGGGGATGTTTTCTATTACATTCTCATCTCTTAGAAAGAGCAGCTAAACGATCGGACCAGATAGGTGCAGGTAGTCGACTACGTTACCCGTCATTGAAACAGAGCTCTTTTATTGTGATCCCCATTACAAATGGACAAATCTATTCGGAAACAGAGCTCTTTTATTGTTGAATTAGACCTGCAATTAACGTTAGCTTATCTGTTAGTCGTGTCGGGTCTACCACTCTGTTGAAAGCTATAAAATAAGTCTGTGGTAGTTTAAAACTGGAATTAGGACAATATCACGAGTGGCCGCCTTCGTTTAATTTGGCTTAGACCTTGATACAGCGACTCGGGCATTACCAGAGAGAGGTGCAAGGCTTACAGAATTGCCCAAACAACCATAATATTCACCACTTCCAATTGAAAAATAAATTGTAGTGATTTATACAACTGTCAAGGGCTTCTATATCGAATGCCACTAGACAAAATTTCTCAATGTGAAAGAGCCATTCCAAGTAGTATAGATCCCGAATTACTAAAATCCTTCTTAGAAAAGGGTGGGTTAACGGAAGAAAGAAAGATGGATCCAGATGCCTCTTTAAAAGAAAGCCCTTTGCCTTACCTATGATGCCAAAAGCGTGACGAGCTAATGGTCTCTGATTTTATATATTTTATTTTATTCCAAATAGAAGGTTTCTTTGAGAGCGTAAGGGAGGGTGATGACGAATCTCTTGAAGCGCTTCCGCATTACTTCTCTCGACATGCGCTATTATGAGGAATCGACGAAGAATCCGATGATAGAGCAGCAAAGGAAAAGCGTGACGAGCAAATGGGATCATATTAGAAACATGTTAGAGGGTGCAAAATCAATAGGTGCCGGAGCAACGACAATTGCTTTAGCGGGAGCAACTGTCAGTATTGGAAATGTCTTCAGTTCCTTGATTTATTCCGTGGCGTGAAATCCCTCATTAGCTAAACAATTATTTGGTTATGCCATTTTGGGATTTGCTCTAACCGAAACTATTGCATTGTTTGCCCTAATGATGGCCTTTCTAATCTCATTCGTCTTTCGATCGTAAACAAAACTGTACTCTTTCTTTCTCTTCTCGGCATAAGAAAAAATGGGAAGATATAGACCTTGTTTCAGCCATGGAGCAGGGGAAGGGGAGTGGTGAGGTGGACCCTTTCACATTCTTTAGGAAGGAAGGAAAAGAGAAGTTGAAGTCTTTTTGTGCTAGTAAATAGTCTCCAGACGTGGTTTTCCACCGAGAACGCACCCCCGTTTCGTTGTGATCGGCTAGTCAAAGAATAATAGCAACTCTTCACCAGTTCCGAGAAAAAAAAAGTCAACGTCAATCTCTGTAAGAGAAATGGCACCAGGAAAGTGATGTAAATAATGACATGACTACAAAAGAGCCAGTTCAAGTTCCAACTGGGTCGGTTACAAGAGCACGAGAAAAGAAATTCAAAGATACACTTCATGGGCTGATACAAGAGGTTTGAGCTTAAGCAAATTCATGGAGGCCCATTGAGGATGGTTCACGTGTTCAAGAAAGATGCATCAAAATGATTCAACTACTAGAATAATCTGGTCAAAACTGATTGCTGATTGTTTAATTGTTTCCTTTCCTTGAACTTTCCTTGAATTGATCAGCCATATTAAGGGCTGATTGTTTCCTTTTGTTTTGTTTCTATTTCTTGAACTTTTTTTGTATTGATCAGCCAAATTAAGGGGCTGATTGTTTCTTTTTATTTTTGTTTTTATTTTTTAGAACTTTCCTTGTAATTTTTTTAGCCTATAAATAGTCATCTAATGGAATAGAAGAGATCATAGTTTGCTGAAAATTGGTGAGATTTATTCTCTTTGGTTTTTTGAAGGACTATTCGAATTTATCGGAATTCTTCCGTGGCATTCATCATCGACTTATCAAACAAATTTCCACCACCGTTTGTGGTGTCTTCCTTATACCAAGGTTCTTGTTTTGCATTAAACAACGGGTTGAGGTCAATTAGACCAAGGTTCTTGTTTTTGCTGAAGCAACGGGTCGAGATCTCCCATCCCAACCTGATCGAGGACGTTCTTGGATCTTCCTTATTGTTCTACGGGTCTCGTTATTCTTGACGGGGTTCGCATCAGAAAGGAAGTGAAAACTAACACGCTCGACCTTTGGGAAAGTAAATTATAGTAAATGGAGAGCATGTGGCAGAGAAAGTTCATTCACCTTCGGTCTTGCATAAGCACTTGAACTAGACTAACTATCGAAAATCTGCCAAAGTACCTGAAAGATCTACAGAATAGCCTCGCCTTAATGCCATTCTATAGAGTTTTTTCCATTCCAAAAGATCTACTATTCAGAGAATATTGAAAGAAAGAAAGGAGTTGGCGATGTTTCTGATGCAAGCGAAGATAGTCAAAATGAAGAATCCAAACACTAGGAAGTATACCCCTCGAAACCTCCTCTCCTACCTTAACCACCCTTTTGAAGTGAAGTCGTATAGGTTTTTGAGGAAGATATAGTGAACACTTTGTTGGAAGATCCGTTCGCATATCTTTAGTTTCAAAAGTCGCGCGAACGTCAGCAGTCCTCCTACCCGAGTTGATGCTTCATCCTTGCCACCATCGAAAGAAGACCAAGCTGATAACCTCAGCTTCGTGGTTGAAGCTGGTAGATCCATCCCTCTCGGGCGAAGTGAAAAATCTTCCCAGAAGGGCTTTGAAAAGGTATAGCAAGCATGCAGCTAAACTATCAAATATCATTGATTGACTACACCTGCATCGTGCGGTGTGTCACCCGCCGTCGTCTATAGAGATGCTTTTTTGATTTAGGACAAGACTGTGAACTAGCTAGTTTTAGAACAACAAACCTTTTTTCCGAATTTCATAGATAACTGATCTTGTACTTTCTTAGCTCTTGCTAGTACTTTAGGAAATGAAATTTAGGATCAGCGATAGTCGACCCGACTTTGGAAGCAAACGAAGCTCCTTTCAAAAGGAGGAAGAGCATCGGTATCAATCACTTCAATCGAAAACCTCTATCTTTAGATGTTCTTACCAGCTTCTTTCCTCTGGTCCACTAACCAACGTAGTCATACACTGGTCCAGTCGCGCTAATGTGATACCATCATGTATCCTCTCCTGTGGCTTTTGTTTTATTTCATTCTAGCAACTGCTTCGCTTTAGGAGCCATTTGGTGTAGAACCACATAGCTTGTCCGAAACTATAGCATTAATAGACAAGGCTGGGAGTAGGCAAGCTGTTGAATCCTTCGCAAATGTTGTAACTGCTAGAGGAATGTCATTCGAGCGATTATATTAAGACTGACCTCCCGAAGGATGTTACCCTTCCAATCTACTGTGCACGCTTCCTCATTTAAATGGACTTCCCATTCCCCTAATAGACGAGACTTATGTTCCTCCATCATCTCCTGCAATAGTCTTCATCACTAGCATGTCTGCCATGTGGTTGGTTCAGTCTTCTGTCTGGGAACCCCAGACTTTTGATACCTATGTTGAACTTGAGGATGAATCCCCACAACATTTTTGGCCAGGAATAAGGCAGGGTAGTAGTCCTGTATTTCATGAAATAGGTTGGAGGGATGCTGGATTGAAACCAATTCGACAATATACCAAAAAAAAGACATATCAAAAGACATCGAACTACCTCTTCTAGATGGGCACCTTTCTTTCTCAACACATCTTTGTTTCGTCAGGAGAGGGAGTCCCGTCAGCCTCTATTTTAGGGAGTACTTCCATGGCGGGGGAAGCATCTTCTTATTCCGAAAGAGTACGAGAAGTTAGAAAACTCCAAAGGCAATGTGACGAAAAGGGTCTGACGGAGCAACGGTGCAGAAAAGCAAGTCCTCGGTCGTAAGAAGGGCTTTTATGTGCTTACCTTTTTGTAACTTTCCATGGAGTGACGGTTTCAGTATTTAGTAAAATCCAAGTCGACAGAACTAGAACTGTAACCCCAATAAAGGGTCAGCTAAGCCAGTACCGACGTGTCCCAAGCTATTACTAAGTCAGTACAAAGCCAATAGTAGTACTTGTAGCAAGCCTAGACCTGATGGTGACGGGGCAAATTCTCTCAAAAGCGATGGTGGGATTATCCCAGCACAAGCGATAATGAAATGAGATGACGTGTCTTTTAGGGCAACCGATCAATCCGATCACAAGAAGAGAAGGGAAAGGAGGTCAACTATCCTAAATGAGTAAAGGGTTGGTCTGATGCATCCGATGATATTTTCGAAGGACTAGCTTTCCTCAATTGCTCAAAATGACTGACTCGCTTTGAATGAATGCCCTAAAATCCGTAGTTGTGCCTATGCCTACTGGTATGCCTAGTCTGCATCTGATTTGTCGATATTATTGCAATGGAAGGCTTTTTCAATCTCCTTTCTCTTTGGTATTGGAAGACCAACGTTCGTAAGTAAAGCTCTCTATTTTGATTGTATGAGCCCCTGAAATTCTTTTGTATATGCTTCATTAAAAAACTCCTTGGCTGCTTTCTTGGTTTCTTCTTCGAGATCAAGAACAGGCAGATTTTCGCAAAAGGGAGAAGGAGCATAGTTGTAATTGCGTAGCTCCCAGAGTTGGATGGATGGGAAGATTTTTAGATACTTCCTCTCCTCCCAAGTACTCCATATACGAAAAAAGAAAGTAGTTTGATACCTTGTAGTGTAGGCCTTGATTCCTTTTAGACAGATCGGTGGTGGAAAATCCTGAAATTCCTCAGGATGAGAAGCATTTACAAATAACTCATGGACAAGACCTAACTGGATGGCCTTGTGGCACTTTGATATTTCTTGAAAGCCTGAAATAATCCTTGGAGAATTATTTTTATTAAGAATAAGCTCATGCTGTTGTAGAATAGCGATGATGTCAGTGGCTTCCAATTTTCTGAAGAATTCCTTCAGCTGAGCATCCGGGATCATGTTCTGTTGGTTTAGGCCAATCATTTTGTGGACTGTAATCTCGGCCTCTAACTGTCTGGACCTTTCTGTTTGGATTTTGCAATTTTCTAAAAGTTTATAGAATTCTGGTAATGGTCACTATACTTTTGACTTTGCCTTACTACCTATCAACTTTGACATCGACTGTCTCGTCGGCATGAATAATCTTCTCCATTATGCTCCTTTTAATACACAATTTTTTCTCTTTGATAATCATCAAATTCCAAGGGTTCCTTTTCCCATTCCCTTGTCTTCTTCCTTCACGCCAGCCCAGCGTGGTGAAACTCTTATTACACAACATCAACACCATCAAATTCATACATACCCTCTCACGATCTTCTCTAATACGGAAGACGTTATTCATAGCATGCTCAAACCATTATATTCAAACAATCCCTTATTACATTTTGACCGAGCACCAAGATATTGTTCCCTAACGATACTCGATCAATATAAAAATACTAATATAAGAACAAACAGTATAATGGTATCTCCTACAGATAAACACGAATTCTCAGAACAAATCAAAGATCTTTTATCCCTCAAATTAATACAAACTAGCAGCAGTCCACATTCTTCTCCCGCTTTTCTAGTAAGAAACCATGCAGAACAAAGAAAGAAGATCAAATTGTTTTTTAGAATACTTTGATTTATACGTTCTATCATCACAATACATAGTACTAGATAAATTAAAATTTGTTTCATAAGATTTTTGTTCGGAATACTTTGGGATGTATATTATATCATCATGATACATGTTGTCATCTAAACTATAAAACGTTTCATTGATCTCACATTCCGAATAAAGGTCATCGGTAGCCATCTAAGATGTCAGTGGATAACTAGCTCTGAGTCACATATGGTGCCTAAAACCACCTCCTGAGAGTCACCCTACAAATGCCTATCTGCGGTAACAAAGGAATAACTTAGAAATCTGGGCTTTAAGGTTACTCAATTCTAGCAGGAGACACTTAGAATGAAAACTATGATATACCAATATAAGTTATGAGAGAGCAACAATCCGTCTTATAATTAATTTGTCACTATATACATACTGATCTAACACACCAACACCAAAGTAAATACAAACTATCATGTATGAAATTATCAATAAATATACATAAAACTTATCTAATATACCAAAGCAAATACAAACTACTTTACAATAATTCAAAGCATACAATACATACCGGAACAGTACTGAAGAGACTCTGTACAGACTGCAGATCCCTACCACCCAAAAAGGAACTGGCCGGGCTCTGATTACACAATTTGAAGAAGAGATAAAGGCAATAGTTGTTCCGGCTCTGATACCAGGGGTAGTTGACTAAAAGGCCTGATATGTCTACACTGTCCGTTCCAATATTCTATTGAACGAACACCTCATCAAATCATTTTTTAGAATACTTTGGTTTATACGTTCTATCATCGTAATATTTAGTACTAGACAAATTAAAATCTGTTTCATAAAATTTTTGTTTAGAATACTCTGGGCGTATATTATATCATCATGATACATGGTGTCATCTAAACTATAATACATTTCATAGATCTCACATTCTCAATAAAGGTCATCAATAGCCATCTAAGATGTTGGTGGGTAGCTAGTCTGAGTCACCTATGGTGCCTAAAACCACCTCTTGAGGGTCACCCTACAAACGCAGAGGGTCACCCTACAAACTACTTTAAAATAATTCAAAGCGTACAATATATACCGGAACAGTACTGGAGAGACTCTGTACAGATTGCAGATCCCTACCGCCCCAAAAAGGAACTGGCCGGGCTCTGATTACACAATTTCCAACCTCCTGGCTTTTCGACGAAAGCCTTAAAGAATTTATGCTACAAGAGAGTCAACAGAGTACAAGTAAGTTAGAATTATCAATAGAGTGTAGAGATTGTCAAGTTATTATGAAGCACTTTAAAAATCTAAAAATACAAAAGAAAAGATTGGTTGAAGATCTCTGTCAACAAACACAGTTAACTGTGAGTTTGCAGAAAGAAAAAGAGTGCCTCAAAAATACGAGAGAAAAAGAAAGAAAGGAGTGCCTCACAAATAAGAGTGAAACAAAATTAAGTGTAAAAAATAGAAAAGAGAGCCTCCAAAATATGAGAGATACGGAAGCCATGCAAGCCAGACTGATTTTTTAAAACAAATGATGAATTATCTTTTCTTCCAGAAGATATCAGATAGAAGATTCATCAGAAAGTTCAGGACAATTTCTATCGAAAAGCCAAAGACATGCAACGGATACTCAAAGAAATCCAAAAAGGGGAGAGAAGATGCAGAGGAGTAACTGTAGACCAGGTGATACATTATGCCAGCACCGATAAATGCATCAACAATAATATCTGCAACATCATGGACCTCTCACAACCAAAATGCCAATGTGAGTTAGCCTATAGCTTCTACAGACTAAATATTCAATTAGGCCAAATAAAGACGGAAAAACTCCATGAAACAGATTATAGTTGGAAAGACTTCTTAGATATGGGATTTGTTTCACAAATAATCATTAGCCATCCAGATCATACAGAATTACTCCTAGATTCTTTAATATTTCCAGTTTCAGAAGCTTTCATAGGAAAAAGGCCACAGCTTAAGATAGAATTCGATTCCATAATAGCAGAATACATAAAAGGAGTATGGTATCCTACAAAGCACAGTGCATGGATTACACACAGACTAGCAACCATAATATTCACCACTTCCAATTGAAAAATAAATTGTAGTGATTTATACAACTGTCAAGGGCTTCTATATCGAATGCCACTAGACAAAATTTCTCAATGTTAAAGAGCCATTCCAAGTAGTATAGATCCCGAATTACCAAAATCCTTCTTAGAAAAGGGTGGGTTAACGGAAGAAAGAAAGATGGAACCAGATGCCTCTTTAAAAGAAAGCCCTTTGCCTTACCTATGATGCCAAAAGCGTGACGAGCTAATGGTCTCTGATTTTATATATTTTATTTTATTCCAAATAGAAGGTTTCTTTGAGAGTACTTCATTCAATCCTCTTGTTTCAGTCTGAGCATTGGATTCGATACCTGCAGGCCATCGGTAAGCTTCAGCTGATGCCCTTTTCTTTCAATTCAGAAGAAGGGATACAAAGACTGCGCAAACTGGCCAGTATGACGTCCGACGAGCCAGAGGAAGTCAAAGCGATATTCGTGACGATCATGCCCTGGCTAAAAGGGATAAAGAGAAAATAAATAAGGGAATTGGAGCGGGTGATAAAAGACGCAACGAAAGAAAGCCGCAACCACATATATCGATGTACGACTCACCTCCAGGCCAAAAAAAGAAAATGACCTCTAGAAAGGGGGAAAAACCTATCTCATCGAAGTTGAAAAAGATGCTACAGTAGGTCGAGTAGGGTTCGACGCCCCTATCGCTAATGCGCAGGATGATCACAGACCACCCTCTCCATCAGGAAGCCGAAGAGAGACTGGAAGCTCCGTTCCGAGAGTCGACGCAAGCCTATATTGCATCGAAAAATCCCATGTTTATGCAGAATGAGTTGTTGCAGTCGATGAGTGAAACAACTTCGTCGATGGAAAACCTATCAGCATTCCGATCTGTGTCTTTCACGATTGCAGATTCTCATTTATGATATGATGATGGATTTGGAAAATTTTTTATGACATTCTCATATTCTCTGATATTCGTCAAGCAAACTACCATATGTTGGTTTTGTATCGAAGTCGGCATTATCAGATGAGGAGAAATTGGTCAACACATGCAATACTAAAAGCGCCTGACAAGCAGAGGAACAAACCACACAGCTTAGACAAGAGGAAGGTGACGAGGATACCGAGCTACCATAACTGGCAGAACGGCCGTGCGGAGAGTAAAGAAAGGAGCTGAGGCCGAAGGGGTTGCGCAATATGGTCAGCGCATCCGTTTTGAAGCATTGCTGGGGTAAGTGACGGCCTTTCCATTGATGACGAAAGATATCAGGCAAATTCTGGTATCTCTCGTGTTTAAATGAGGGAGGAGAGCATGAGACTATCTCGGCTTATCCTCCCTTTTGGGAGTCTTTCCCCTCCCTTTTCCTATTGCTTGCAGCACATCCCTTTCGAGTATATGGCAGCCGGACCTCTCTCTCCTATGCTCGGGCCTACTTCTCCTTCTAAAGATGTTGATCCTGCTGAATCTCAGGCTAACCACAGGTACTCTCTACGTCTTTGTCAACCTTTTCTTCGTCTTCGTTATTATCACACTTCTCTTTCTTCTTTTCATCAGTCTCAGTCTTATCGATTCTGATCTCTTCTTCCGCATTGGCAGAAAGAAATGGACGAGGATTTGAGTACTCTGCATAGGAAAGAACCCTGAGATGGTCTCCCTATACTACTCTATAGGAAAAGAAGGGAAGGCAATAGCGACGGTTGCGAGCTTTCCTTTCTTTTTGATAGTGAACTAGACTATCCTCGCTTTATTCTGATGATGGGAGAGACATTCAAAAGATTGATTCAATCACAATTTCTACTTAAAATAGAGTACATTTTCCTTTCTCTTTCTGCTTTGAGGATACTTCCAAAAAAGGAAATTTTCGATCTTTCTTTTCGGTCCAACTCGTTAGTCCCGGCTTGACTAGATGGTTCCCTAGGTATTAGTAGGATCGCTACGCAGTAGTCATAGTTTCACCTTCCCTCCTGCCCTCTCTACGACTTTCTATTCGTGACGGTCTCGTACTAGTAGGTGAATTCTAGTTATCTTGCATGACTTTTGGTGAAAGCATTCCAGGTTACTGTTGTCGAAACCATCCAATGCACGCTTCCCCTCGCAGATGGAATAACATTTGTTTGACCTTGAGTTCCTGTACTTGCACTAGCCTGCCCTCCGACTAGACTACCGCTTGAACTGACAGTCGGACGCAAAGATTTTTTGGTAACCTATCGTTCCGACGTCCGGAACGATTGATTGATCAAAGTCAACTTCTTCTAGAACTGGATACCGGAAATACAGTTATTCTACGAGTACTCGCCAAATGCTCCATAAAAGTCACCTTCGCCTAGCAGTCACCATCGCTTTCACTACGGTTTCGGTGAAAGGCAACAAGAACGATGAAGCCTTTTTCGAGTGGTGATATTAGAAGTTCAAAGCTACCAGGAATAGCTAAGCCAACCACTTTCTCTTTGACCTTCCGATCTCCTACTTGTCGATCTCCCCTCTAACCTGATAGGAAGCATAAAGCAATTCCGTCTGAGTTCGCTATCGCTCACCTGAGATACAACACGGGACCTATCTTAGAAGGGAGGCACCTGCCATGGATCTAGACAGACTTGCTGAATGGAACGAACTTCAGGAAGGACTGTACGCCTACCCGAACTTCTAGTACGATTGCAGAATGACGTGAGACTGTCAGGCGTCGAAAGAAGGAATTGAGTGAGGCTTCGCTTGCATCGAAAGTGCTTTTCGCTATGATTTCCCTCTCCTTTTGCAATCAACCATTGGCTCTTCTCTCTGGCATACCCGAAACAACCGGACAAAGTTCAAAGCCAATTGAGCTTGAACAATGTGTCGATGGTTCCGAAGGAACATAATAGGAACAATGAAAGAGCAGCAAATAACCGTCACAATGACGATCTAGTGCAAGCTCCCTTTATAAGCGAGTGTAGTGGACTATGTGACATCGAAAGCAGTTCAAAACGGAAAGCGACTTCTCAAAACTGTTCCGAGGGGAGATTCAGAGGTCCTAGTTTAGGCAAATTCATTTGTATACCAATCAGTAGCGCTTAGCAAGAAAAGAAAATACCGATTAAATTTACTGCCGTAACCAGAGCAAGAAGGATTTGATTCTCAACCGCCTAAGCTGAACATGTGATTTACGCGAGTTGGAGTTCCTACTGTAGGCTTTAAATAACTTTAAAGACATAGATAGGCGACTATCTAATGAGTGCCTGTACTTAGCTGCTTAACGGAACCGTTACGGGAATACGAAAGGGGAATCTTTCTCTGAACCGCCTGGTCTCCCTTGGCATTTCATTATGTTCTGCCTTAATTAGTGGGAGAGCTAGCCAATGTCAGGATATTACTCTACTGGCGCAGGCCGTCGATGTCGAGAGAAATAGTGATCCTCTTTTTGAAATCTAATGAATATCCTTTGCCCCTCTTCTGATTTCCGGCTTGACTTTGTTTGTCTATCCGCTCGTTGCTTTTGGAAAAATATTTGCGGGTGCTTAAATATGCATTATTTGCCAGAGTTTGGGAGAGAAGGAAGGGGACAAGTGTATTTACTCCTTTGCCCTGACATCCTGATCTTTTATAAAGTAGCACGTTCCCGGATATCCTCATAGAAGGTGCATAGTATTTAGGCCACAGTAGCAAGTGTTCTGTAAGGAGCAATGGGATGGAGAGAAAAGGCTCTTTGCCACGAAAGGTTTTTCCACAATTGAATTAGAAGCAGAAAACTGACGTCGATGGGTTGGCCTTAATGCCATTCTGTAGAGTTTTTTCCATTCCAAAAGATCTACTATTCAGAGAATATTGAAAGAAAGAAAGGAGCTGGCGATGTTTCTGATGCAAGCGAAGATAGTCAAAATGAAGAATCCAAACACTAGGAAGTATACCCCTCGAAACCTCCTCTCCTACCTTAACCACCCTTTTGAAGTGAAGTCGTATAGGTTTTTGAGGAAGATATAGTGAACACTTTGTTGGAAGATCCGTTCGCATATCTTTAGTTTCAAAAGTCGCGCGGACGTCAGCAGTCCTCCTACCCGAGTTGATGCTTCATCCTTGCCACCATCGAAAGAAGACCAAGCTGATAACCTCAGCTTCGTGGTTGAAGCTGGTAGATCCATCCCTCTCGGGCGAAGTGAAAAATCTTCCCAGAAGGGCTTTGAAAAGGTATAGCAAGCATGCAGCTAAACTATCAAATATCATTGATTGACTACAACTGCATCGTGCGGTGTGTCACCCGCCGTCGTCTATAGAGATGCTTTTTTGATTTAGGACAAGACTGTGAACTAGCTAGTTTTAGAACAACAAACCTTTTTCCGAATTTCATAGATAACTGATCTTGTACTTTCTTAGCTCTTGCTAGTACTTTAGGAAATGAAATTTAGGATCAGCGATAGTCGACCCGACTTTAGAAGCAAACGAAGCTCCTTTCAAAAGGAGGAAGAGCATCGGTATCAATCACTTCAATCGAAAACCTCTATCTGTAGATGTTCTTACCAGCTTCTTTCCTCTGGTCCACTAACCAACGTAGTCATACACTGGTCCAGTCGCGCTAATGTGATACCATCATGTATCCTCTCCTGTGGCTTTTGTTTTATTTCATTCTAGCAACTGCTTCGCTTTAGGAGCCATTTGGTGTAGAACCACATAGCTTGTCCGAAACTATAGCATTAATAGACAAGGCTGGGAGTTACAGTAGGCAAGCTGTTGAATCCTTCGCAAATATTGTAACTGCTAGAGGAAGGTCATTCGAGCGATTATATTAAGACTGACCTCCCGAAGGATGTTACCCTTCCAATCTACTGTGCACGCTTCCTCATTCAAATGGACTTCCCATTCCCCTAATAGACGAGACTTATGTTCCTCCATCATCTCCTGCAATAGTCTTCATCACTAGCATGTCTGCCATGTGGTTGGTTCAGTCTTCTGTCTGGGAACCCCAGACTTTTGATACCTATGTTGAACTTGAGGATGAATCCCCACAACATTTTTGGCCAGGAATAAGGCAGGGTAGTAGTCCTGTATTTCATGAAATAGGTTGGAGGGATGCTGGATTGAAACCAATTCGACAATATACCAAAAAAAAGACATATCAAAAGACATCGAACTACCTCTTCTAGATGGGCACCTTTCTTTCTCAACACATCTTTGTTTCGTCAGGAGAGGGAGTCCCGTCAGCCTCTATTTTAGGGAGTACTTCCATGGCGGGGGAAGCATCTTCTTATTCCGAAAGAGTACGAGAAGTTAGAAAACTCCAAAGGCAATGTGACGAAAAGGGTCTGACGGAGCAACGGTGCAGAAAGGCAAGTCCTCGGTCGTAAGAAGGGCTTTTATGTGCTTACCTTTTTGTAACTTTCCATGGACTGACGGTTTCAGTATTTAGTAAAATCCAAGTCGACAGAACTAGAACTGTAACCCCAATAAAGGGTCAGCTAAGCCAGTACCGACGTGTCCCAAGCTATTACTAAGTCAGTACAAAGCCAATAGTAGTACTTGTAGCAAGCCTAGACCTGATGGTGACGGGGCAAATTCTCTCAAAAGCGATGGTGGGATTATCCCAGCACAAGCGATAATGAAATGAGATGACGTGTCTTTTAGGGCAACCGATCAATCCGATCACAAGAAGAGAAGGGAAAGAAGGTCAACTATCCTAAATGAGTAAAGGGTTGGTCTGATGCATCCGATGATATTTTCGAAGGACTAGCTTTCCTCAATTGCTCAAAATGACTGACTCGCTTTGAATGAATGCCCTAAAATCCGTAGTTGTGCCTATGCCTACTGGTATGCCTAGTCTGCATCTGATTTGTCGATATTATTGCAATGGAAGGCTTTTTCAATCTCCTTTCTCTTTGGTATTGGAAGACCAACGTTCGTAAGTAAAGCTCTCTATTTTGATTGTATGAGCCCCTGAAATTCTTTTGTATATGCTTCATTAAAAAACTCCTTGGCTGCTTTCTTGGTTTCTTCTTCGAGATCAAGAACAGGCAGATTTTCGCAAAAGGGAGAAGGAGCATAGTTGTAATTGCGTAGCTCCCAGAGTTGGATGGATGGGAAGATTTTTAGATACTTCCTCTCCTCCCAAGTACTCCATATACGAAAAAAGAAAGTAGTTTGATACCTTGTAGTGTAGGCCTTGATTCCTTTTAGACAGATCGGTGGTGGAAAATCCTGAAATTCCTCAGGATGAGAAGCATTTACAAATAACTCATGGACAAGACCTAACTGGATGGCCTTGTGGCACTTTGATATTTCTTGAAAGCCTGAAATAATCCTTGGAGAATTATTTTTATTAAGAATAAGCTCATGCTGTTGTAGAATAGCGATGATGTCAGTGGCTTCCAATTTTCTGAAGAATTCCTTCAGCTGAGCATCCGGGATCATGTTCTGTTGGTTTAGGCCAATCATTTTGTGGACTGTAATCTCGGCCTCTAACTGTCTGGACCTTTCTGTTTGGATTTTGCAATTTTCTAAAAGTTTATAGAATTCTGGTAATGGTCACTATACTTTTGACTTTGCCTTACTACCTATCAACTTTGACATTGACTGTCTCGTCGGCATGAATAATCTTCTCCATTATGCTCCTTTTAATACACAATTTTTTCTCTTTGATAATCATCAAATTCCAAGGGTTCCTTTTCCCATTCCCTTGGCTTCTTCCTTCACGCCAGCCCAGCGTAGTGAAACTCTTATTACACAACATCAACACCATCAAATTCATACATACCCTCTCACGATCTTCTCTAATACGGAAGACGTTATTCATAGCATGCTCAAACCATTATATTCAAACAATCCCTTATTACATTTTGACCGAGCACCAAGATATTGTTCCCTAACGATACTCGATCAATATAAAAATACTAATATAAGAACAAACAGTATAATGGTATCTCCTATAGATAAACACGAATTCTCAGAACAAATCAAAGATCTTTTATCCCTCAAATTAATATAAACTAGCAGCAGTCCACATTCTTCTCCCGCTTTTCTAGTAAGAAACCATGCAGAACAAAAGAGAGGAAAAGCTAGAATGGTTATTAACTACAGAAAATTAAATAGCTATACAAAGTTTGATGGCTATTTCATACCTGCTGCAGAACAGTTGATAAAACAAATACAAAGATCAAAATACTATAGTAAATTTGATGCTAAATCTGGCTTCTGGCAAATAAGATTAGCCAATATAGAATCCATAGAGTTAACTGCTTTTAGCTGCCCTCAGGGACACTATGAGTGGTTAGTAATGCCATTTGGCCTAAAAAATGCTCCACAAATATTTCAAAAATGGATGAATTCTATATTTGGACACTTACAATTCGTAGTAGTATATGTTGATGATATATTAGTCTTTTCACCTACTTTAGAAGAGCATAAACAACATTTACTACAAGTAGTAAAACTATTACTCGACAACGGAATTATCCTAAGTCCAACAAAAATACATTTATTTAAAAGAGAAATAGAATTTCTTGGAAAATATATAAAGGAAGGCCAAATAGAATTACAACAACATATATATTCTAAGATAAAAGAATTTTCTAAAACATTTAAAACCCTAAAACAATTACAGAGTTTTTTGGGACTTTTAAATTACGGAAGGAAATTTATTCCTCACCTATCCCAGCTAGTCCAAAGTTTACAAGAAAAATTGACTATAGAACAGTCTAAATATAAAATAGAAAAGGGTGAACAACCAAGAAAATGGAATACAGACAAAATAGGAATTCAGCTTACTTCTAAAGAAGAAAAGGAAATAGAAAGTATAAAAGAATTGATTACCCATCAAACAATACTATATTTTCCTAAAGATGAAGAGTTAGTAACTCTCCAAACAGATGCTTCTGACCTATTCTGGGCAGGAGTCCTAATAGCTAAACAAAAGGAAATTATTGTCTATACTTCAGGAAAATTTAATAAACCACAACAACATTATTCCACTTATGATAAAGAATTGTTAGCTATTAAACTAGCTATAAAAAGCTTAAAAATATATTTACTTAATAGACAGTTCGTAATCGAAACTGATAACAAAGCAGTATCTCAGTTTTTAAAAAAACGAACGATAAATAATCCTGAAGAAAACATCAGGAGAATAAGAATTGCTTTATATCTTGAAATATATCAATATGATGTTAAATATATTCCTGGTTATACTAATGTTCTTGCAGATTTATTAACGCGTCCTGACAATGGACGACGAGCGCCTGAAAAGGCTCAAGTCCATGATTGAACAAGTCAAATGGACTACTATCGAAGCAAATAAAAAGACCCCGCCACAAATGGAAGGAAGCAACCAAAAGAAGACCCCTGAAAAGGGTGAAAGTAGTAAAACAACCCAGGAAACTGGAGGACCGACATCAACCCGGGAAACTGGAGCACCAACATCACTACCACCTCTACCGAGGCAAGGCCATTCCCCTCTCCGGGAATGACAGTTCTTCCAATCCACAATTCTACTTCAACATACAGCAACATCACATCAGCTCAAAGGAGGGTTCAGACGGGACAAGTTTCAAGACCCACTGCAGCTGCAGTTGTCAGAGATTGGTACAATACTGATCTCAAGATATCTAATCCAAGTATATATAAGAAATTGAATGGGTGCTACCGCGCCATTCAATCCAATGACTTCCATTCTTCCAAATACTGGTTATCTCAGATTGAGCAATTGGTGCTCTCCATGTATAACCATTACTTGCAAGAAAAAACAGAGAAACAAAACATCTCAAAGACGGTTTCTGATCTATGCAACTACACACTCACCGCTCAAAGTTCAGATTTAGAGCAGAGAAAGGGAACCTGGTTCCAAGGCTCTTCTCAAAACCAGACATTCTTAAGAAATATAATTCAAGACTTAGAGATCTCGGATCAGGTATATCATCCTTTACCTGAGTTCTATAAACTTCTAGATCTCTGCAAGATACAGACAGAAAAGACCAGACAGTTAGAAGCCGAAATCACAGTTTATAAGATGATCGGCCTAAATCAACAGAACATGATCCCTGATAAACAGCTAAGGGATTTCTTTAGACAATTGGAAGCCACAGATGTCAATTCTATCCTTCAACAGCATGAGCTCATCTACAACAAAAATAATTCTCCAAGAATTATTACAGGCTTTCAAGAAATTCCAAAATGCAGCAAGGCTATTCGGCTTGGCCTTGTTCATGAGCTCTTCGTGAATTCCTCTCACCCTGAAGAGTTCCAAGAATTTCTACCAGCCATCTGTCTGAAAGGCATCAAAGCCTACACAACAAGATATCAAACAACATTCTTTTTCTGCATATGGAGCACTTGGGAAGAAAGAAAATATCTCAAAGTTTTTCCTTCTTTTCAACTATGGGAGCTTCACAATTTCAACTACATTCCTTCTCCTACATGTGAAAATCTGCCTGTCCTTGATCTGGAAGAAGAAACTAAAAGGGCAGCTAAAGAATTCTTTGATGAAGCTTATACTAAGGCCATCTCTGGAGTCCACTCTATCAAAATAGAAGATAACATTCTATTTATGATTTTATTGGAGCATATGATCCAGTAGAAGGTAAAATTCCCAAAGTCTTGTCCTTTTTACACTCCACTCAGTTGGGCAAGGTAAGTTCCAAAGCTAAAGAAGAATTCTATGAAGACCTAGAAAGGAATGAAGATGAAGACCTTGGCAGAGAAGACAACCACGACCCAGACATTGACGGAGAAGACAATCATGACCCAGAAGCAGCTTTTGATGAAGATGCTCTACAGAACATCATGCAAGATTAAGCGCGGTGGGACCATCTTCTAGACAGACAGGTCACTCAGCACTTAAAAAATGCTCTCTTATCAATCCAACCGACAGCATCTTTAATTATTGTACCAAAAGCTTTGTCTTATAGCAATCACTCTACCCTTTTCTGTAGCACCTTTAGACTTTTGCAATTATTCTGCCTTTTTACTGTACCACTTTTTCTGTAAAAGAATCTTACTATACTCAAGGGGATTGATTATAAATAAAGACTTCAGATGAAGGGAGGGGGCAGAGAGCCTTTCCGATCTTCTTTTTTTATCTCCTCTGATCTGCTTCTGAAAACTCCTAGTGTGAATAAATAGTAAAGAGCTTGTGAATAGAGCTTTGTACTGGAGCAGACGCTCTCCTGCAACTGGTATAAGAGCCTTATGCAGTATCCTTCTTCTTTTTGTAAGTATCCTTAACTTAGCCATGGCTGGCTAAACCTGTTGACATGTTATTTTCTTAATTTCTTTAGCCAATTAGATAATAGTATCTTACGCCATGAGGTAGGAAACAAAACATGGCTGTGCTCTATCTCTCTGAAGCTTGTAATAGTGCTTGTGGTTGACTATATCCGGAAGGGATGCTTCAGTTATCGCGGCCTAACTCTAGGGAGAAAGCCACCCTTAGAGGTTATATGCCGGAGAGAATAGGGTCAAAACGATACTGTTATCTAACTAGTTAAAGATAGAAAGGAAATAACGTGTCTAAGTTTATAAAAAGTCTTTACAGAAATGTCTAGAGCATTAGTTCTTCCTGAAACCTATGAATGTCCTTTCAATCTAAATTCTCATGAACATAGCATACATCTTCCCTGTAATGGTACTACTGAACAACAAAATAGTTTGCTTAATTTTTTATGTGACAACTCTATTTAGTTTCTCAAAAATTAACTACTTTACAAACCTTTTTGAATTTTCCAAACTTTTCTTTATCTTCAAAAGAAAGACTTGGATCTGTTCGAACGATGAAAACATCTTCAAAAGATTTAAAAGAAACTGAATTAAAAGAAATTGATTACCAAAAATATTTACAATATAAAACTTTATTATCTGAAGAAATAGAAGGGAAAATTAATTCTTAAGAAATTTTTGATTTTTATGAAAAAAATTCTGCATCCATAAAGTATTTTTTAAAAAACTCTTCTTCTGATAGTGAAAGTTATATTTCAGTCGCAAATTCTTTTGATGAAAGTTTATATGATGATGTTGATGAATTATCTATACCCTCTAACGAGGAGTCCTCTTTCATTGAGGAATTATACCACATACCCTCTAACGAGGACTATCATATACAAAATATACCCTCTAACGAGGAGCAATATTTTTTTTACGATAAATTAAATATAAATATGGAACGTGGGGAATCATCTACCCAAATGATTTCTACTGGTAGACAAAATCCACCACATCCTGGAACGACAGAGGAAACTATGTATCATAGAGATACAAATGAAAGCTATGTAGATTCTTATATCTATAAATAAGGAAAGAGGCATCAAAATCCTACCCCAGGTCTACTATTCAATGTAGATAACATACCAACTAATGAGTTAAGAGATTATATAGTAAACTGGGAACAACTGATGGTTGGAACCAATACCTTTATGCCAGAAGGAATCCCGCATAAAGATTTCGTAATACTAGCCTGCGGATATTGGCAAGGAATAGCGTTAAGATGGCTAACACAATACGAAAAATTATATCCTAATGAAGTATTAGCATTAAATAATCACAATTCTAGAAGAGAGGCTTTGCACAGTATTTGCAAATGCTTATACGCTGATCTAACTGGCGATGATATAAACGCCGAAGGAATAGATGAAAATATATTACTAAAAATGAGATTATGCAATATCTGTTATTTAGAGGAATTTGCAAATCTATATATTAGCTATATTTTTAAACTAAATACCTTAGAGAAAATTTTTTTTTGGATAACAGCATTCTTTTCTAAACTACCTATACCATGGGATTCCATGATAGAGAAAAAATATAACAGTCTTAGAACAGGAGGTATTCCACATAATACAGGCGCTTTAAAAAAGGCTTGTATGGAAACTGTTAAGAAAACTTGTCAGCTACAAAAGGCAAACAATCATCTTTCCAAATACATACATAAATCTGACATAAAAACATCATGTTGTCCTAAATATGATCCAGATATCAATTATCAGTTTGGATGTCCCCCAGTATACGGGTTCAACAAACCATATTTTCCTAATAAGAAAAAACACAAAAAATATGCAAAGAAATCTAAAGACTACAAACCTAGATTCAAGAAAAGAAAATACAAGGTATCCAGAAAAAAATGGAAACCTGAGCATAAGGAAAAATATAAAAAGTCAAAGAAATACAAGAAACGAAAATTCATTAAAACAAATAAATCAGGTATGAAAAAGAACTGTACATGTTTTAAATGTGGTAAAGAAGGCCATTATGCCTCTGAATGCATAGTAAACATTAAAACAGTATGGTTAGACGAGTTAGAAAGGTATGATATACATACTGGAACTATAGCAAAAGTCCTTAGTGATAATTCCTCCATACATGAGATAGAAACTATATATGATGATAGTTCTTTAAATTCAGATTCTTCCGAGAAAGAAGAATTTAATATAAATATGTTAACCTTAAACAAAACATATCATTTTATAAAGGTTATACCATTGTCAAAACCACTATATTACCTAAAAGAGAATCATTAAAATTCCCAGGGCATATATTATATGCTAACAAAAACTATAGTTTACGAAGATATCAATCTACAGAAATATACTTAGATCTGATTATAAGAATACCATACGGCTATTATGGCGAAATCAAAAATCTAAAACATCATACTCTTAGAAATATTTTTATTACCTACGGATTTATAGAATCCATGACTGATAAAAATATAAGTATAACAATGAAAAGTACAAGTTTGGATGATAATCCTTATCAAATTCCCATAGGTACCCCTATCGGAATACTTATAATACATAGATATGAAGATTTAGCAATAGTTAAAGTTGAACAAGATATTTTACTTTCAACTTCCCCACCTTTAAGTCTAGAATTTACTCCCGGACAATCTTCTAAAGAACCTATGTTTGAATACAGAGTATATATGAATACCTTATCAGAAGTAGAACCTCAAGAAATACATAATACAAGTATTGATAACAGTCAAGGTGAACATTATGAAATAACTGATGAAGATATTGAAAGATTAAAACTTTCTATACCACATGCTAAACAAGACGAAGTATATAAACCCCAATCTAAACTCAAATCATTATGGACAAATAAACCTACATATCTTTTTGAAAGAATGCAAGGTAATATAGAGTTAAAAGGAGATGAAGATTTTACTTCTATAAAAATACTAAATCTCCATCAGATAGAAAATCTGAAACAAAAATATCCGAAAAAGAAATATCTACATATTGGATTAATCCAGATAAAAATTACTGGTCTATTCAGATCAGGAATAGATACTCCAATTATGATAATATATTGCGATGAGAGAATTATCAATAACCCTCTAAACAGCATATTAGGAGGTGCAAAATCCAACTTAGCAAATAGAATATTCGGAGTAAATATACATCCAGACTTTTGTATCAGCCTACATGACACAAATATAAAAAAGGCCTGCACACTATCTATCAATCTCAAAGGAATAGAGATGCTCCCTGGATCCAAAGTATTAGGCATTCAATGGGAACATTCCTAACCCTAAACGAAACTTCCACCTTTAGATCAGTCACACCAACACAATTTATTAAACTCTTGAGGTTGGAAATGGTAAGATAATCCAACCAAAATTAGTCAATATAAGACATCTAAGATATGATAACGAGATGCAAGTATTCTTAAAGACTTTAAAACCAAAAACACATCTCCCTATAGAAACCTTTATTGCTTCGGGGAATACTATTTCTACTACAATCATAAATCCAAGCATCCCAAGAAGTCTTAGTACTTCCGAACACAGAAATACCAATTTTCACTTAGAACAAGCTAGACCCAGTACGTCTACTTTAGAAAACCTTGAACATACTCCTCTTGAAGGACGTACTCAACGAATTCTTGATCAACAAAAACGAATACAAGACCAACACGTTATACGACTTCCATCAAGTTTGTTTGGCCTATCAAATGTTGGACCTTGAAACAAAACCCCAATTGCATATATATATATTCCCATGACATTATTATTCCCTAATAATTCATGTCTTACTTTACATACTTTACTCGATTCTGGAGCTGAAACGAGTCTTATACAAGAGAAATTTGTTCCTCCGCAACTTTGGTTACCTCTTAAAAAGTATGCTAAATTACAAGACTTTATGGGCAGACCGGTTCTTGTCACTCATAAAGCAAAAATCCCTATCTCTATTCCAGATATTCAAGAGGGAGAAGGAGCATAGTTGTAATTGCGTAGCTCCCAGAGTTGGATGGATGGGAAGATTTTTAGATACTTCCTCTCCTCCCAAGTACTCCATATACGAAAAAAGAAAGTAGTTTGATACCTTGTAGTGTAGGCCTTGATTCCTTTTAGACAGATCGGTGGTGGAAAATCCTGAAATTCCTCAGGATGAGAAGCATTTACAAATAACTCATGGACAAGACCTAACTGGATGGCCTTGTGGCACTTTGATATTTCTTGAAAGCCTGAAATAATCCTTGGAGAATTATTTTTATTAAGAATAAGCTCATGCTGTTGTAGAACAGCGATGATGTCAGTGGCTTCTAATTTTCTGAAGAATTCCTTCAGCTGAGTATCCGGGATCATGTTCTGTTGGTTTAGGCCAATCATTTTGTGGACTGTAATCTCGGCCTCTAACTGTCTGGACCTTTCTGTTTGGATTTTGCAATTTTCTAAAAGTTTATAGAATTCTGGTAATGGGTGGTATACCTGATCAGAAATCTTCATATCCAGAATTATGTCTCTCAAATATTGTTGGTCTTGAGACGAACCTTGAAAGCAGGTTCCTTTCCTCTGCTCTAAGTCTGAACTTTGAGCAGTGAGAGTATAATTGCATAGATCAGAGACTGTCTTTGTGATATTCTGCTTCTCTGTCTTTTCCTGTATGCAATGGTTATACATAGAGAGCACCATCTGCTCAATCTGGGATAACCAATACTTAGAAGAATGAAAGTCATTTGATTGAATGGCGCGGTAGCACCCATTCAACCGCTCATATATATGTGGATTAGAGGTCTTGAGATCAGTATTGTACCAATCTTTGACAACTGCTGCTGCAGTAGGCCTTGTAGTCTGGGTTGACTGAACTCTTCTTTGTGCTGCAGTGATGTTGTTGTAAGATGGAGTAGTATTTTGGAGTGGAAGAACAGTCATTCCCGGAGGTGGGAATGGTTTTGCCTCGTTAGAGGTAGTAGTCGTATTGTTGCCAGTTTCCTGAGCTGATGTAGAGCCTCCAGTTTCCTGGGTGGTTTTGCTGCTCTCTCCTTTTTCAAAAGTCTTCTTCTGGTTGTTTCCTCTCATTTGTGGCGGGGTCTTCTTGGTAGAGTTAATACTAGTCCATTTGGCTTGCTCAGCCATGAACTTGAGTCTCTTTAGTCTATCCTCGTCCATCTTCTGGGCGACTTAATAAATCTGCAAGATAGTTAGTATAACCAGGAATATATTTAACATCGTATTGATAAATTTCAAGATATAAAGCAATTCTTATTCTCCTAATATTTTCTTCAGGATTGTTTATGGTTCTTTTTTTCAAGAATTGTGCTACAGCTTTGTTATCAGTTTCAATCATAAAACCACGATTTAATAAGTAAATTTTTAAGCTTTTTATGGCTAATTTAATAGCTAATAATTCTTTATCATAAGTGGAATAATTTTGTTGTGTTTTTGCAAATTTGCCAGAAGTATAGGCTACTATTTCTTTTTGTTTTGCTATTAAGACTCCTGCCCAAAATTGCTCAGAAGCATCTGTTTGAAGAGTTACTAATTCTTCATCTTTTGGAAAATATAATATGAGCTGATTTGTGATTAGTTATTTGATTTGCTCTATTTCTTTTTCTTCAGTAGTAGATAGTTGTATTTTTATTTTGTCTGTATTCCATTTTCTAGGTTGCTCACCATTTTCTACTTTATATTTTGATTGTTCTACAGTTAGTTTGTCTTGTAGGTTTTGGACTAGCTGAGATAAGTGAGGAATGAAGTTCCTTCCATAGTTTAGTAATCCTAAAAAACTCTGTAATTGCTTTAGAGTTTTAAAGGTTTTAGGAAATTCTTTTATCTTTGAATATATATGCTGTTGTAATTCTTTCTGTCCTTCTTTTATATATTTTCCAAGAAATTCGACTTCTGTTTTAAATAGAGATATCTTTTTTGGACTTAAAATGATTCCATTATCAAGTAGTAATTTTAAGACTTGTAGTAAATGTTGTTTATGCTCTTCTAAAGTAGGCGAAAAGATTAGAATATCATCTACATAGACTACTACAAAGGGTAAATATCCGAATATAGAATTCATCCATTTTTGAAATATTTGTGGAGCATTTTTTAAACCAAAAGGCATTACTAACCATGCGTAATGTCCTTGAGGGCAACTGAATGCTGTTAATTCTATAGATTCTGTATTGGCTAGTTTTATCTGCCAAAAATCAGATTTAGCATCAAATTTACTATAGTATTTTGATCCTTGTATTTGTTTTATTAGTTGTTCGGCAGAAGGTATAAAATAACCATCAAATTTTGTACAACTATTTAGTTTTCTATAGTTTATAACCAATCTCGCTTTTCCTCTTTTCTGCTCTGCATGGTTTCTTACCATAAATGCAGGAGAAGAATGTGGACTGGTGCTTGGTTGTATTAATTTGAGGTTTAATAATTCTTTAATTTGTTCAGAGAATTCTTTTTTGTCTGAAGGGGATACCATTATACTGTTTACTCTGATTTTAGTATCTTTGTATTGATCTAGGATGGTTAGAGTACAATATCGTGGGGCTTTGTCAAAATGTAACAAAGGATCATTAGAATATAGGGATTTTAGAAGACTATGTATAATAGTTTCCGTATCTGATATTGTTGAAATGGGATACGTGTAAAAAGTATTAGAATCATTAGGATGGTTGGGAGCCACCTCACCACGCTGGGCTGTGTGAGCTAAAGGGATAGGGAAATGAACCCGAGGAATGGGATGATTGTCCAAGGTAAAGTAATGTGTATTAAAAGGGGCATAGTGTCGAAGATTATTCATACCAACTAAACAATCGATGTCAAAATCGATAGGTAATAAGGCGAATTCAAAATGGTAATGATGAAATTGATTGTGAATATCAGGGAAAGATACAGGAAGTTTTGCTTTATGGGTGACTAAAACTGGTCGACCCATGAAATCATGTAGTTTAGCATTTTTGGCTAGTGGAGTCCAGAATTGTTGTGGGATGAATGCTTTTTGAATAAGGCTAGTTTCAGCTTCTGAATCTAGAAGAGTATGAATAGTAAACCTCGAATGTTCATCTGAAAGTGTTATAGTCATAGGGAGAAAGATGTGTAATTGTGATTTGGTTTCAAGGTCCAACATTTGAAAGTCCAAAGGAACTAGTTGGTAATCGTATAATAATATTTTGTTCCTGTTTTTGTTGATCGAGAATTTTTTGTGTCCTTCCTTCTAGAGGAGTATGTTCTAAATTATCAATTATAGAAGTACCTGCTAGGCTCTAGATGTAGAGTAGTATTTCTGAAGTTAGTAGAACTTAAACTTCTTGGAATAGTTGACTGTATAAATGTTGTAGAAATAGTATTTCCTGAAGCAATAAAAGTTTCTATAGGAAGTTGTGGTTTTGGTTTTAATGTTTTCAAAAAAACTTGCATTTCATTGTCATATTTTAGATATTTGATATTGACTAATTTTGGGTGGATAATTTTTCCATTCCCAACTTCATATAGTCTAATAAACTGAGATGGTGTAACTGATCTAAATGTTGAAGTTTCATTTAGAGCTAGACAATGTTCCCATTGGATTCCCAAAACTTTTGACCCAGGGAGCATTTCTATTCCTTTTAAATTTATAGATAGAGTACATGCCTTTTCTATATTGATGTCATTTAGGCTGATACAAAAATCTGGATGTATATTTACATCGAATATTCTGTTGGCTAAATTTGATTTCGCTCCTCCTAATATACTATTTT
The DNA here is from genome assembly GCA_036321105.1 of Dracaena cambodiana. Classification (NCBI taxonomy): domain Eukaryota; kingdom Viridiplantae; phylum Streptophyta; class Magnoliopsida; order Asparagales; family Asparagaceae; genus Dracaena; species Dracaena cambodiana. Next base: position 36,205,186 of record JAYEPQ010000004.1, read on the forward strand.
GAGGATTGTTGATAATTCTTTCGTCACAACATATTATCATTACTGGTGTATCTATTCCAGATCTGAATAAACCGGTTATCTTTATTTGTATTAATCCAATATGTAAATATTTCTTTCGAGGATATTTGAGTTTTAATTTCTCAAGTTGAGCAAGATTTAATATCTTTATAGAGGTAAAATCTTCATCTCCCTTTAATTCTATATTTCCTAATTCTATATTTCCTTGCATACGTTCAAATATATATGTATTTTTGTTAGACCATATAGATTTAAATTTAGATTGAGGATTATATACTTCATTTGGTTTTGCATGGGGTATCGAAAGTTTTAATCTTTCAATATCTTCATCTGTGATTTCATATTGCTCACCTTGACTATTTTCTATACTTGTATTATGAGTTTCAGATGGTTCTATCTCTGATAGTGTATTCATATATACTCTGTATTCGTACATAGGTTCTTTAGAAGTTTGTCCAGGAGTTAATTCTGGGCTTAAAGGTGGAGAAGTTGAAAATAGAGGATTTTGTTCAACTTTAACCATTGGTAGATCTTCATATCTATGTATTATTAGAATTCCAATAGGAGTTCCTAACGGAATTAGATATGGATGATTTTCTAAGCTTGTGCTTTTCCTTATTATACAAGTGTTTTGGTCTGTCATGGATTCTATTAATCCATAGGTTATAAAGATATTTCTTATAGTATGATATTTTAAATTTTGGATTTCTCCATAATATCCATAGGGTATTCTTATGATTAAGTCTAAGTAGATTTCAGTTGTTTGATATCTCTGTAGACTATAATTTTTGTTTGCATAAAGTATATAACCTGGAAATTTTAAAATTTCTCTTTTAGGTAATATCACGGTTTTAGATAAGGGTATAATTTGTATAGAATGATATGTTTTGTTTATTGTCATCATATTTATGTTTAAATCTTCTGTTTCAGAAGAAGAAGGAGAGCTTTCGTCATATACAGATTCTACTTCATATATAGTAGAAGTTTCACTATGTATTTCTTCAATTGTTCCTAAATGTATATCATAAGATTCTAAATCTTGTAACCATACTGTCTTTATATTGACAGTACATTCGTAGGAATAATGTCCTTCTTTTCCACATTTAAAACATTTACAATTCTTTTTAGGATTGTATTTGTTGCTTTTAATAAACTTTCGTTTCTTATATCTTTTAGACTTTCTATATTTTTCTTTGTATTCTGGTTTCCATTTTTTTCTGAGAAACCTTGTATCTCTTTCTCTTATATTTTGGTTTAAAATTTGTATAGTCTTTTTTATACTTGTGTTTCTTAGAATATTTCTTATGCCTTTTCTTATAAGGAAAGAAAGGTTTATTGTATCCATAAGTTGGGGGACAGCCAAATTGATAGTTAATATCTGGATCATATTTGGGACAACATGAGTTGTTATATCCGATTTATGTATGTATTTTGTGAGATGATTATTTGTTTTTTGTAATTGACAAGTCTTTTTAACAGTTTCCATACAAGCCCTTTTTAAGGTACCCGTACTGTGTGGAACACCTGCTTTAAGATTATTATATTTTTTTTCAATCATAGCATCCCAAGGCATAGGTAGTTTTGAAAAGAAAGCAATTATCCAGAATTCTTTCTTTTCTAGAGAATTTAGTTTAAATATATAACTTATATTTTGATTAACAAATTCTTCAAGATAACATATATTACAGAGCTTCATTTTTAATAACATATATTCATCTATTCCTTCAGCTGTAATATCTTCGCCTGTTAGATCGGCATATAACAATTTGCATATACTATGTAAAGCCCCTTTTCGAGAGGCATGACTATTTAAAGCCGTTATTTCATTTGGACATAATTTTTCATATTGTGTTAACCATTTTAAGGCTATACCTTGCCAATAACCACAAGCAAGTAATACAAACTCTTTATGTGGTACACTGTCCGGTATTAATGAATTGGTTCCTACCATTAATTGTTCCCAATTTACTATATAATCTCTTAATTCGTTTGATGGTATATGATCTATATTAAATATTAAATTTTCTGTAGTTCTATGATGTCTGTTACTCTGTCTATATATATAAGATTCAACATAGCTTTCCACAGTATCCCTATGATACATATTATCATCCGTACCTTCCGGTTGATGAGGAGGAGGTTGTGGATGTCTAGGATGATGTATTATAGAAGATTCTCTTTGTTCCATATGAACAAATAAATTTTCCTCGGTAGAGGACTCCTCGTTAGAGGGTATATGTAGTGTATCAGATTCCTCGTTAGAGGATATATATGTATATGTTTCCTCTTTAGAGGATATAGACAACTCATCATCAAAAGAACTTTCAACAGAAACAAAGCTATCATCAGAAAAGGTTTTTCAGAAGATTGTTCATTAGAAAAGTATTTTATTGAAGCAGAATATTTTTCATAAAAATCAAAAAGTTCTTTAGAGTCTATTTTTCCATTTAATTCTTTTGTTTGCAAAAGCTTGTACTGCAAATATTTTTGGTAATCAATTTCCTTTGGATCAATGTTTTTCAAAGATTTTGAAGAGGTTTTTTATCATACGAACAGATCCAAATCTTTCTTTGGAAGTAAAAGTTGGAAAACTTAAAAATGTTTGTAGAGTAGAAAGTTTTTGAGAAATAAGGTATAATTGATCGCTTAAATAATTTAGCATACTATTTTGTTGTTCAGTAGTACCATTACAAGGAAGATGTATACTATGTTCATGGAAATTAAAATTGGAAGGACATTCATAACTTTCAGGTAAAACTAAAGATCGAGACATACTGAAAATTTTTTAATAAACTAGACACGTTATTTTCTTTCTTTCTTTGGTTAGCTAGATATCAGTATCGTTTTGACCCTGTTCTCTCCGGCACATAGCACCTCTAAGAGTGGCTTTCATCTTAGAGTTCGGCTGCAAAGACCTTTCTGTCCATTAAGGACTTAGTCCACCACTGGCCTATGTCATGGCTTCAGAGAGAGAGAGAGCACAGCCATGATTCGTTTCCTACCTCATGGCGTAAGATACTAACATCTAGTTTCACTAAAGAAATCAAGAAAATAACATGTCTAACTAGTTAGAAGACGAAGATCTTGGCGGAGATGACAACCTGCAGGAAGACAATCAAAATGAAGACATTGAAGAAGCAATGGACGACGTTGCTATGCAAAACATTATGCAGGACTAAGCGTGGTGGGCCCATGCCAGCTCATAAGATTCTTTCTTATCCTTCTGCTGACTCGTCCTCCACTCTTGAGACATGATTAGACAAGCCACCTCATTTATCAGACTCTTTTCCTTTAATTATTGTACGAAAAAGTAGCAATAAGAGATTCCTTCTTATCTGCAGTACTCCTTTTGTACACCTTATATAAAGGAATGAATGGTGAGGGGAAGAGGCATCGGAATTCACCTTGAATTTTCGAAGTCTTTCTGATCCTCCTTTGTTTACATATTTTTCCGTTTGAGTTTTTAAGTGTAAATTTTTGTGAATATTTGTGAGGGAAGAACTGTTAAGAGCCTTGTGCAGAACTGGTATCAGAGACTTATGCAGCGTTCCTCTTCTTTTTTTGTAAGTACTTTCTCTCTTAGCCATATGGTGGGATTATCCCAGCACAAGCGATAATGAAATGAGATGACGTGTCTTTTAGGGCAACCGATCAATCCGATCATAAGAAGAGAAGGGAAAGGAGGTCAACTATCCTAAATGAGTAAAGGGTTGGTCTAACGCATCCGATGATATTTTCGAAGGACTAGCTTTCCTCAATTGCTCAAAAGGACTGATTCGCTTTGAATGAATGCCCTAAAATCCGTAGTTGTGCCTATGCCTACTGGTATGCCTAGTCTGCATCTGATTTGTCGATATTATTGCAATGGAAGGCTTTTTCAATCTCCTTTCTCTTTGGTATTGGAAGACCATCGTTCGTAAGTAAAGGAAAGTGCATAAATCAGTTGAATAAGAGTGTCATTGACGAAGGGGATGTCACTGAAGAGGATTATATCAAAGAAAGGAAACAAGCCGTCGCAATGTGGGCAAGAAAAAGTAAGTGGATCATCGTATCGAAGCACTTCTTTTTCGACCCGAGTTTACGTCGAATGCCTTTACTCGTGCGGCCATGCCTCTCCCTTTGTTGTGGAGCATCTATCGATAACCTTTCTCGTTCATCACATGATGGTATATCGATACATCTCCGCTGCGGATCATCTATCTATACCGGTCCCGTCGTTCAATCATCTCTAGCGTGCCATGCCTTTAGTGGAGAGATTGAATTGATTGGAATGGGAAGATGGACACCACATGCCTAAACAAGACAAAAACCAACTATATGCTGGAAACGCACTTTCCAATCCTCTCTCTAGCACACGGGGTTGGCCCCAGGGACGAAGCAAATGCAGAGGTCACTTTAGCTTGTTGTACCGGAGTGGTTTATCATCAAAAGAACAATAATGGGTTGTAGCATTTCCTATTTTGTCGATTGGTCTGGGGATGCTCTAGTTGTTGTGGGCTGCTCTTAGCTGAATGCCTTGCTTCGCCCTACATCCCGTGGAGACAACGACGGAGGAGATTGATGACAGGAGGTCTTTACGATTTTTCTGTTATTACAGAGACTTCCCTCCCTCACATTTGATTCAATAGCACTGGTAATTCCTCCAACACCATCAACCGCAGATATGATAGATGATTCTATGCCATTCTCATTCCCTTCCGTCACAAGCGATAATGAAATGAGATGACGTGTCTTTTAGGGCAACCGATCAATCCGATCACAAGAAGAGAAGGGAAAGGAGGTCAACTATCCTAAGTGAGTAAAGGGTTGGTCTGACTCATCCGATGATATTTTCGAAGGACTAGCTTTCCTCAATTGCTCAAAAGGACTGACTCGCTTTGAATGAATGCCCTAAAATCCGTAGTTGTGCCTATGCCTACTGGTATGCTTAGTCTGCATCTGATTTGTCGATATTATTGCAATGGAAGGCTTTTTCAATCGCCTTTCTCTTTGGTACTGGAAGACCAACGTTCGTAAGTAAAGGAAAGTGCATAAATCAGTTGAATAAGAGAGTGTCATTGACGAAGGGGATGTCACTGAAGAGGATTATATCAATGAAAGGAAACAAGCCATCGCAATGTGGGCAAGAAAAAGTAAGTGGATCATCGTATCGAAGCACTTCTTTTTCTACCCGAGTTTACGTCGAATGCCTTTACTCGTGCGGCCATGCCTCTCTCTTTGTTGTGGAGCATCTATCGATAACCTTTCTCGTTCATCACATGATGGTATATCGATACCTCTCCGCTGCAGATCATCTATCTATACCGGTCCCGTCGTTCAATCATCTCTAGCGTGCCATGCCTTTAGTGGAGAGATTGAATTGATTGGAATGGCAAGAAGGACACCACATGCCTAAACAAGACAAAAACCAACTGTATGCTGCAAACACACTTTCCAATCCTCTCTCTAGCACACGGGGTTGGCCCCAGGGACGAAGCAAATGCAGAGGTCACTTTAGCTTGTTGTACCGGAGTGGTTCAACATCAAAAGAACAATAATGGGTTGTAGCATTTCCTATTTTGTCGATTGGTCTGGGGATGCTCTAGTTGTTGTGGGCTGCTCTTAGCTGAATGCCTTGCTTCGCCCTACATCCCGTGGAGACAACGATGGAGAAGATTAATGACAGGAGGTCTTTACGATTTTTCTGTTATTACAGAGACTTCCCTCCCTCACATTTGATTCAATAGCACTGGTAATTCCTCCAACACCATCAACCGCGGATATGATAGATGATTCTATGCCATTATCATTCCCTTCCGTCACAAGCGATAATGAAATGAGATGACGTGTCTTTTAGGGCAACCGATCAATCCAATCACAAGAAGAGAAGGGAAAGGAGATCAACTATCCTAAATGAGTAAAGGGTTGGTCTGACGCATCCGATGATATTTTCGAAGGACTAGTTTTCCTCAATTGCTCAAAAGGACTGACTCGCTTTGAATGAATGCCCTAAAATCCGTAGTTGTGCCTATGTCTACTGGTATGCTTAGTCTGCATCTGATTTGTCGATATTATTGCAATGGAAGGCTTTTTCAATCTTTTTTCTCTTTGGTATTGGAAGACCAACGTTCGTAAGTAAAGGAAAGTGCATAAATCAGTTGAATAAGAGAGTGTCATTGACGAAGGGGATGTCACTGAAGAGGATTATATCAAAGAAAGGAAACAAGCCGTCGCAATGTGGGCAAGAAAAAGTAAGTGGATCATCGTATCGAAGCACTTCTTTTTCTACCCGAGTTTACGTCGAATGCCTTTACTCGTGCGGCCATGCCTCTCTCTTTGTTGTGGAGCATCTATCGATAGCCTTTCTCATTCATCACATGATGGCATATCGATACCTCTCCGCTGCGGATCATCTATCTATACCGGTCCCATCGTTCTATCATCTCTAGCGTGCCATGCCTTTAGTGGAGAGATTGAATTGATTGGAATGGCAAGAGAGACACCACATGCCTAAACAAGACAAAAACCCACTATATGCTGGAAACACACTTTCCAATCCTCTCTCTAGCACACGGGGTTGGCCCCAAGGACGAAGCAAATGCAGAGGTCACTTTAGCTTGTTGTACCGGAGTGGTTTATCATCAAAAGAACAATAATGGGTTGTAGCATTTCCTATTTTGTCGATTGGTCTGGGGATGCTCTAGTTGTTGTGGGCTGCTCTTAGCTGAATGCCTTGCTTCGCCCTACATCCTGTGGAGACAACGACGGAGAAGATTGATGACAGGAGGTCTTTACGATTTTTCTGTTATTACAGAGACTTCCCTCCCTCACATTTGATTCAATAGCACTGATAATTCCTCCAACACCATCAACCGCGAATATGATAGATGATTCTATGCCATTCTCATTCCCTTTCGTCACAAGCGATAATGAAATGAGATGACGTGTCTTTTAGGGCAACCGATCAATCCAATCACAAGAAGAGAAGGGAAAGGAGGTCAACTATCCTAAATGAGTAAAGGGTTGGTCTGACGCATCCGATGATATTTTCGAAGGACTAGCTTTCCTCAATTGCTCAAAAGGACTGACTCGCTTTGAATGAATGCCCTAAAATCCGTAGTTGTGCCTATGCCTACTGGTATGCCTAGTCTGCATCTGATTTGTCGATATTATTGCAATGGAAGGATTTTTCAATCTCCTTTCTCTTTGGTATTGGAAGACCATCATTCGTAAGTAAAGGAAAGTGCATAAATCAGTTAAATAAGAGAGTGTCATTGACGAAGGGGATGTCACTGAAGAGGATTATATCAAAGAAAGGAATAAGCCGTCGCAATGTGGGCAAGAAAAAGTAAGTGGATCATCGTATCGAAGCACTTCTTTTTCTACCCGAGTTTACGTCGAATGCCTTTACTCGTGCGGCCATGCCTCTCTCTTTGTTGTGGAGCATCTATCGATAACCTTTCTCGTTCATCACATGATGGTATATCGATACCTCTCCGCTGCAGATCATCTATCTATACCGGTCCCGTCGTTCAATCATCTCTAGCGTGCCATGCCTTTAGTGGAGAGATTGAATTGATTGGAATGGCAAGAAGGACACCACATGCCTAAACAAGACAAAAACCAACTGTATGCTGCAAACACACTTTCCAATCCTCTCTCTAGCACACGGGGTTGGCCCCAGGGACGAAGCAAATGCAGAGGTCACTTTAGCTTGTTGTACCGGAGTGGTTCAACATCAAAAGAACAATAATGGGTTGCAGCATTTCCTATTTTGTCGATTGGTCTGGGGATGCTCTAGTTGTTGTGGGCTGCTCTTAGCTGAATGCCTTGCTTCGCCCTACATCCCGTGGAGACAACGACGGAGGAGATTGATGACAGGAGGTCTTTACGATTTTTCTGTTATTACAGAGACTTCCCTCCCTCACATTTGATTCAATAGCACTGGTAATTCCTCCAACACCATCAACCGCAGATATGATAGATGATTCTATGCCATTCTCATTCCCTTCCGTCACAAGCGATAATGAAATGAGATGACGTGTCTTTTAGGGCAACCGATCAATCCGATCACAAGAAGAGAAGGGAAAGGAGGTCAACTATCCTAAGTGAGTAAAGGGTTGGTCTGACTCATCCGATGATATTTTCGAAGGACTAGCTTTCCTCAATTGCTCAAAAGGACTGACTCGCTTTGAATGAATGCCCTAAAATACGTAGTTGTGCCTACGCCTACTGGTATGCTTAGTCTGCATCTGATTTGTCGATATTATTGCAATGGAAGGCTTTTTCAATCGCCTTTCTCTTTGGTACTGGAAGACCAACGTTCGTAAGTAAAGGAAAGTGCATAAATCAGTTGAATAAGAGAGTGTCATTGACGAAGGGGATGTCACTGAAGAGGATTATATCAATGAAAGGAAACAAGCCATCGCAATGTGGGCAAGAAAAAGTAAGTGGATCATCGTATCGAAGCACTTCTTTTTCTACCCGAGTTTACGTCGAATGCCTTTACTCGTGCGGCCATGCCTCTCTCTTTGTTGTGGAGCATCTATCGATAACCTTTCTCGTTCATCACATGATGGTATATCGATACCTCTCCGCTGCAGATCATCTATCTCTACCGGTCCCGTCGTTCAATCATCTCTAGCGTGCCATGCCTTTAGTGGAGAGATTGAATTGATTGGAATGGCAAGAAGGACACCACATGCCTAAACAAGACAAAAACCAACTGTATGCTGCAAACACACTTTCCAATCCTCTCTCTAGCACACGGGGTTGGCCCCAGGGACGAAGCAAATGCAGAGGTCACTTTAGCTTGTTGTACCGGAGTGGTTCAACATCAAAAGAACAATAATGGGTTGTAGCATTTCCTATTTTGTCGATTGGTCTGGGGATGCTCTAGTTGTTGTGGGCTGCTCTTAGCTGAATGCCTTGCTTCGCCCTACATCCCGTGGAGACAACGATGGAGAAGATTAATGACAGGAGGTCTTTACGATTTTTCTGTTATTACAGAGACTTCCCTCCCTCACATTTGATTCAATAGCACTGGTAATTCCTCCAACACCATCAACCGCGGATATGATAGATGATTCTATGCCATTATCATTCCCTTCCGTCACAAGCTATAATGAAATGAGATGACGTGTCTTTTAGGGCAACCGATCAATCCAATCACAAGAAGAGAAGGGAAAGGAGATCAACTATCCTAAATGAGTAAAGGGTTGGTCTGACGCATCCGATGATATTTTCGAAGGACTAGTTTTCCTCAATTGCTCAAAAGGACTGACTCGCTTTGAATGAATGCCCTAAAATCCGTAGTTGTGCCTATGTCTACTGGTATGCTTAGTCTGCATCTGATTTGTCGATATTATTGCAATGGAAGGCTTTTTCAATCTTTTTTCTCTTTGGTATTGGAAGACCAACGTTCGTAAGTAAAGGAAAGTGCATAAATCAGTTGAATAAGAGAGTGTCATTGACGAAGGGGATGTCACTGAAGAGGATTATATCAAAGAAAGGAAACAAGCCGTCGCAATGTGGGCAAGAAAAAGTAAGTGGATCATCGTATCGAAGCACTTCTTTTTCTACCCGAGTTTACGTCGAATGCCTTTACTCGTGCGGCCATGCCTCTCTCTTTGTTGTGGAGCATCTATCGATAGCCTTTCTCATTCATCACATGATGGCATATCGATACCTCTCCGCTGCGGATCATCTATCTATACCGGTCCCATCGTTCTATCATCTCTAGCGTGCCATGCCTTTAGTGGAGAGATTGAATTGATTGGAATGGCAAGAGAGACACCACATGCCTAAACAAGACAAAAACCCACTATATGCTGGAAACACACTTTCCAATCCTCTCTCTAGCACACGGGGTTGGCCCCAAGGACGAAGCAAATGCAGAGGTCACTTTAGCTTGTTGTACCGGAGTGGTTTATCATCAAAAGAACAATAATGGGTTGTAGCATTTCCTATTTTGTCGATTGGTCTGGGGATGCTCTAGTTGTTGTGGGCTGCTCTTAGCTGAATGCCTTGCTTCGCCCTACATCCTGTGGAGACAACGACGGAGAAGATTGATGACAGGAGGTCTTTACGATTTTTCTGTTATTACAGAGACTTCCCTCCCTCACATTTGATTCAATAGCACTGATAATTCCTCCAACACCATCAACCGCGAATATGATAGATGATTCTATGCCATTCTCATTCCCTTTCGTCACAAGCGATAATGAAATGAGATGACGTGTCTTTTAGGGCAACCGATCAATCCAATCACAAGAAGAGAAGGGAAAGGAGGTCAACTATCCTAAATGAGTAAAGGGTTGGTCTGACGCATCCGATGATATTTTCGAAGGACTAGCTTTCCTCAATTGCTCAAAAGGACTGACTCGCTTTGAATGAATGCCCTAAAATCCGTAGTTGTGCCTATGCCTACTGGTATGCCTAGTCTGCATCTGATTTGTCGATATTATTGCAATGGAAGGATTTTTCAATCTCCTTTCTCTTTGGTATTGGAAGACCATCATTCGTAAGTAAAGGAAAGTGCATAAATCAGTTAAATAAGAGAGTGTCATTGACGAAGGGGATGTCACTGAAGAGGATTATATCAAAGAAAGGAATAAGCCGTCGCAATGTGGGCAAGAAAAAGTAAGTGGATCATCGTATCGAAGCACTTCTTTTTCTACCCGAGTTTACGTCGAATGCCTTTACTCGTGCGGCCATGCCTCTCTCTTTGTTGTGGAGCATCTATCGATAACCTTTCTCGTTCATCACATGATGGTATATCGATACCTCTCCGCTGCAGATCATCTATCTATACCGGTCCCGTCGTTCAATCATCTCTAGCGTGCCATGCCTTTAGTGGAGAGATTGAATTGATTGGAATGGCAAGAAGGACACCACATGCCTAAACAAGACAAAAACCAACTGTATGCTGCAAACACACTTTCCAATCCTCTCTCTAGCACACGGGGTTGGCCCCAGGGACGAAGCAAATGCAGAGGTCACTTTAGCTTGTTGTACCGGAGTGGTTCAACATCAAAAGAACAATAATGGGTTGCAGCATTTCCTATTTTGTCGATTGGTCTGGGGATGCTCTAGTTGTTGTGGGCTGCTCTTAGCTGAATGCCTTGCTTCGCCCTACATCCCGTGGAGACAACGACGGAGGAGATTGATGACAGGAGGTCTTTACGATTTTTCTGTTATTACAGAGACTTCCCTCCCTCACATTTGATTCAATAGCACTGGTAATTCCTCCAACACCATCAACCGCAGATATGATAGATGATTCTATGCCATTCTCATTCCCTTCCGTCACAAGCGATAATGAAATGAGATGACGTGTCTTTTAGGGCAACCGATCAATCCGATCACAAGAAGAGAAGGGAAAGGAGGTCAACTATCCTAAGTGAGTAAAGGGTTGGTCTGACTCATCCGATGATATTTTCGAAGGACTAGCTTTCCTCAATTGCTCAAAAGGACTGACTCGCTTTGAATGAATGCCCTAAAATACGTAGTTGTGCCTACGCCTACTGGTATGCTTAGTCTGCATCTGATTTGTCGATATTATTGCAATGGAAGGCTTTTTCAATCGCCTTTCTCTTTGGTACTGGAAGACCAACGTTCGTAAGTAAAGGAAAGTGCATAAATCAGTTGAATAAGAGAGTGTCATTGACGAAGGGGATGTCACTGAAGAGGATTATATCAATGAAAGGAAACAAGCCATCGCAATGTGGGCAAGAAAAAGTAAGTGGATCATCGTATCGAAGCACTTCTTTTTCTACCCGAGTTTACGTCGAATGCCTTTACTCGTGCGGCCATGCCTCTCTCTTTGTTGTGGAGCATCTATCGATAACCTTTCTCGTTCATCACATGATGGTATATCGATACCTCTCCGCTGCAGATCATCTATCTCTACCGGTCCCGTCGTTCAATCATCTCTAGCGTGCCATGCCTTTAGTGGAGAGATTGAATTGATTGGAATGGCAAGAAGGACACCACATGCCTAAACAAGACAAAAACCAACTGTATGCTGCAAACACACTTTCCAATCCTCTCTCTAGCACACGGGGTTGGCCCCAGGGACGAAGCAAATGCAGAGGTCACTTTAGCTTGTTGTACCGGAGTGGTTCAACATCAAAAGAACAATAATGGGTTGTAGCATTTCCTATTTTGTCGATTGGTCTGGGGATGCTCTAGTTGTTGTGGGCTGCTCTTAGCTGAATGCCTTGCTTCGCCCTACATCCCGTGGAGACAACGATGGAGAAGATTAATGACAGGAGGTCTTTACGATTTTTCTGTTATTACAGAGACTTCCCTCCCTCACATTTGATTCAATAGCACTGGTAATTCCTCCAACACCATCAACCGCGGATATGATAGATGATTCTATGCCATTATCATTCCCTTCCGTCACAAGCGATAATGAAATGAGATGACGTGTCTTTTAGGGCAACCGATCAATCCAATCACAAGAAGAGAAGGGAAAGGAGATCAACTATCCTAAATGAGTAAAGGGTTGGTCTGACGCATCCGATGATATTTTCGAAGGACTAGTTTTCCTCAATTGCTCAAAAGGACTGACTCGCTTTGAATGAATGCCCTAAAATCCGTAGTTGTGCCTATGTCTACTGGTATGCTTAGTCTGCATCTGATTTGTCGATATTATTGCAATGGAAGGCTTTTTCAATCTTTTTTCTCTTTGGTATTGGAAGACCAACGTTCGTAAGTAAAGAAAAGTGCATAAATCAGTTGAATAAGAGAGTGTCATTGACGAAGGGGATGTCACTGAAGAGGATTATATCAAAGAAAGGAAACAAGCCGTCGCAATGTGGGCAAGAAAAAGTAAGTGGATCATCGTATCGAAGCACTTCTTTTTCTACCCGAGTTTACGTCGAATGCCTTTACTCGTGCGGCCATGCCTCTCTCTTTGTTGTGGAGCATCTATCGATAGCCTTTCTCTTTCATCACATGATGGTATATCGATACCTCTCCGCTGCGGATCATCTATCTATACCGGTCCCATCGTTCTATCATCTCTAGCGTGCCATGCCTTTAGTGGAGAGATTGAATTGATTGGAATGGCAAGAGAGACACCACATGCCTAAACAAGACAAAAACCCACTATATACTGGAAACACACTTTCCAATCCTCTCTCTAGCACACGGGGTTGGCCCCAAGGACGAAGCAAATGCAGAGGTCACTTTAGCTTGTTGTACCGGAGTGGTTTATCATCAAAAGAACAATAATGGGTTGTAGCATTTCCTATTTTGTCGATTGGTCTGGGGATGCTCTAGTTGTTGTGGGCTGCTCTTAGCTGAATGCCTTGCTTCGCCCTACATCCTGTGGAGACAACGACGGAGAAGATTGATGACAGGAGGTCTTTACGATTTTTCTGTTATTACAGAGACTTCCCTCCCTCACATTTGATTCAATAGCACTGATAATTCCTCCAACACCATCAACCGCGGATATGATAGATGATTCTATGCCATTCTCATTCCCTTCCGTCACAAGCGATAATGAAATGAGATGACGTGTCTTTTAGGGCAACCGATCAATCCAATCACAAGAAGAGAAGGGAAAGGAGGTCAACTATCCTAAATGAGTAAAGGGTTGGTCTGACGCATCCGATGATATTTTCGAAGGACTAGCTTTCCTCAATTGCTCAAAAGGACTGACTCGCTTTGAATGAATGCCCTAAAATCCGTAGTTGTGCCTATGCCTACTGGTATGCCTAGTCTGCATCTGATTTGTCGATATTATTGCAATGGAAGGATTTTTCAATCTCCTTTCTCTTTGGTATTGGAAGACCATCGTTCGTAAGTAAAGGAAAGTGCATAAATCAGTTGAATAAGAGAGTGTCATTGACGAAGGGGATGTCACTGAAGAGGATTATATCAAAGAAAGGAAATAAGCCGTCGCAATGTGGGCAAGAAAAAGTAAGTGGATCATCGTATCGAAGCACTTCTTTTTCTACCCGAGTTTACGTCGAATGCCTTTACTCGTGCGGCCATGCCTCTCTCTTTGTTGTGGAGCATCTATCGATAACCTTTCTCGTTCATCACATGATGGTATATCGATACCTCTCCGCTGCAGATCATCTATCTATACCGGTCCCGTCGTTCAATCATCTCTAGCGTGCCATGCCTTTAGTGGAGAGATTGAATTGATTGGAATGGCAAGAAGGACACCACATGCCTAAACAAGACAAAAACCAACTGTATGCTGCAAACACACTTTCCAATCCTCTCTCTAGCACACGGGGTTGGCCCCAGGGACGAAGCAAATGCAGAGGTCATTTTAGCTTGTTGTACCAGAGTGGTTCAACATCAAAAGAACAATAATGGGTTGTAGCATTTCCTATTTTGTGGATTGGTCTGGGGATGCTCTAATTGTTGTGGGCTGCTCTTAGCTGAATGCCTTGCTTCGCCCTACATCCCGTGGAGACAACGACGGAGAAGATTGATGACAGAAGGTCTTTACGATTTTTCTGTTATTACAGAGACTTCCCTCCCCCACATTTGATTCAATAGCACTGGTAATTCCTCCAACACCATCAACCGCGGATATGATAGATGATTCTATGCCATTATCATTCCCTTTCGTCACAAGCGATAATGAAATGAGATGACGTGTCTTTTAGGGCAACCGATCAATCCGATCACAAGAAGAGAAGGGAAAGGAGATCAACTATCCTAAATGAGTAAAGGGTTGGTCTGACGCATCCGATGATATTTTCGAAGGACTAGCTTTCCTCAATTGCTCAAAAGGACTGACTCGCTTTGAATGAATGCCCTAAAATCCGTAGTTGAGCCTATGTCTACTGGTATGCTTAGTCTGCATCTGATTTGTCGAAATTATTGCAATGGAAGGCTTTTTCAATCTTTTTTCTCTTTGGTATTGAAAGACCAACATTCGTAAGTAAAGGAAAGTGCATAAATTAGTTGAATAAGAGAGTGTCATTGACGAAGGGGATGTCACTGAAGAGGATTATATCAAAGAAAGGAAACAAGCCGTCGCAATGTGGGCAAGAAAAAGTAAGTGGATCATCGTATCGAAGCACTTCTTTTTCTACCCGAGTTTACGTCGAATGCCTTTACTCGTGCGGCCATGCCTCTCTCTTTGTTGTGGAGCATCTATCGATAGCCTTTCTCATTCATCACATGATGGTATATCGATACCTCTCCGCTGCGGATCATCTATCTATACCGGTCCCATCGTTCTATCATCTCTAGCGTGCCATGCCTTTAGTGGAGAGATTGAATTGATTGGAATGGCAAGAGAGACACCACATGCCTAAACAAGACAAAAACCCACTATATGCTGGAAACACACTTTCCAATCCTCTCTCTAGCACACGGGGTTGGCCCAAGGACGAAGCAAATGCAGAGGTCACTTTAGCTTGTTGTACCGGAGTGGTTTATCATCAAAAGAACAATAATGGGTTGTAGCATTTTCTATTTTGTCGATTGGTCTGGGGATGCTCTAGTTGTTGTGGGCTGCTCTTAGCTGAATGCCTTGCTTCGCCCTACATCCTGTGGAGACAACGACGGAGAAGATTGATGACAGGAGGTCTTTACGATTTTTCTGTTATTACAGAGACTTCCCTCCCTCACATTTGATTCAATAGCACTGATAATTCCTCCAACACCATCAACCGCGGATATGATAGATGATTCTATGCCATTCTCATTCCCTTCCGTCACAAGCGATAATGAAATGAGATGACGTGTCTTTTAGGGCAACCGATCAATCCAATCACAAGAAGAGAAGGGAAAGGAGGTCAACTATCCTAAATGAGTAAAGGGTTGGTCTGACGCATCCGATGATAGTCAGAGGCAGTTTCAGCACTGAAGAAAGCAGGTTCTGGTGCAGTCGCATTCGATCGAGGGCTAGATACACTAACCAGTCAGAAAGATGGAGTGCCTAGAACAGACTTACCGAGACAAGCGACAGTTGAGCGAAAAGCCAGCCCATATAGTAGTAGATAAGCAATGCAAATCTCCGGAGCTTGCAATTTTCCAGAGAGAGTAAAGCTTCCCTGGAATAAGGAACTTCTTCCAGATCTGCCGCTGAGGCGTCGTGGGATTGATGTGAGAGGGTAGGGATGGCTATATTGCTAGGAGCAAACACTAGGCGTGATGCGAATCTCGTCAAAAATAATGAGACCCGTAAAACAAAAGGAAACAATCCAAGAACGTCCACGATCAGGTTTGGTTGGAAGACCTCAACCCGTTGCTTCAACAAAAGCAAGAATCTCGGTATAATTGACCTCAACCCGTTGTTTAATTCGAAACAAGATTATTGGTATAAGGAAGACGCCACAAATGGTAGTGGAAATCTGTTTGATAAGTCGATGATAAACGCCACGGAAGAATTCGATAAGCTCGAATAGTCCTTCAAAGAACCAAAGAAAATAAAACTCACCAATTTCCAGAAAACTATCTCCCCTTCTATTTCATTAGACGCCTATTAATAGGCTAAAAAAATAAAAAAAAAGTTCTAGAAATAGAAACAAAATAAAAGGAAACAATCATCCCCTTAATTTGGCTGATCACATACCCATAATAAAAAAAGAAATAATCAGAAATAGAAACGAAACAAAAAGAAACAAAAAGCCCTTAATTTGTCCGGATTCTTCTAATAGTTGAATCATATTAATGCATTTTTGTTAAACACGTGAACTATCCTCAATGAGCCTCCACGAATTTGCTTGAGCCCAAACCTCTTGAATCAGCCCATTAAGTGCATCTTTGATCTTCTTTTCTCGTGCTCTTATAACCGGTCCAGCTGGAAATTGAACTGGCTCCTTTGTAGTCATGTCATTACTTGCATCATTCCCCGCCTCTTGAAAAGGATTTGCCCTCAAATCATCACCTACATCAAAAGGACTCAAATCAGTAACATTGAAAGTAGTACTAATATTGTACTCACCGGGCAAATCTAGCTTATAACCGTTCTCATTAATGCGCTCTAGAACTTAGAAAGGACCATCCCCTCTTGGAAGCAGTTTAGACCGTCTTTGCGCCGGAAATATCTCTTTTCTCATATGCAACCAAACCCAATCTTTGGATTCAAAAATAAGTTTGTGACGCTTCTTGGCTTGTTTTGCATACTGCTATGTTCTTCTCTCAATGTTGAGCCTTGCCTTCTCATGTATCTGCTTAACAAAATCAGTCTTTTTCTTTCCATCCAAATAAACATGCTCAGAAGCAGGTAATGGAGATAAATCCAATGGAGTCAAAGAATTAAACCCATAAACAATTTCAGACAGTGAGAATTTAGTAGCAGAATGAATAGACCTATTATAAGCAAACTCAATATGTGGTAAACATTCTTCCCATATTTTGATGTTCTTTTTATTTATTACCCTCAATAAAGTAGACAAAGTCCTATTTACTACTTCAATTTGACCATCAGTTTGTGGGTGACAACTACTAGAAAACAAAATCTTGGTATCTAGCTTACACCAAAGTCTTCCAAAAGTAGCTCAAGAACTTAGCATCTCTATCCGAAACAATGGTTCTAGGCATGCCATACAATCTCACAATCTCCCTAAAGAACAAATCAGCAACATGCGAAGTATCATCCGTTTTGTGACATGGAATAAAGTGTGGCATCTTAGAAAATCTATCCGCAACCACAAAAATCGAATCTCTTCCACGTTTAGTCCTAGGTAATTCTAACACAAAGTCCATTGAAATATCAATCCAAGGCTCACTGGGAATGGGTAAAGAAGTATATAAACCGTTGGGCTGCACTTTGGATTTAGCTTGCCTACATGTGACACATCTGCCACAAATCCGCTCAACATCTCATTTCATGTGTGGCCAATAAAAGTATTCCTGCCAAACAAATCTTTATTTGTTACTTCTAGTAGTATGCAAAAGTGAGTGAGATTAAGCGAGCAATGTTTTCAAATTAGTCGATGATTGTACTTTTGTACAAAGAGGCATTTTTAAACACTAATGAACTTGACGCTGCTTTACCCAGTTCTGTTGTTTCTCTTTTGCAGGAATTTGAGGATGTCTTTTGTCTTTCCCAAGAAAACACCACATGGATTACCACCAATTCGAGGGATTGAATATCAAATTGATTTTGTTTCCGGAGCGACAATTCCAAACCGACCAGTCTATAGGAGCAATTCCGAGGAGACAAAAGAGCTTCAACAGCAGGTAAGTGAGTTGTTGGAGAAGGGGTACGTGAGGGAGAGCATGAGTCCGTGCGTCGTTTCGGTTTTACTTGTACCTAAGAAGGATGGGACGTGAAGAATGTGCGTTGATTGCCAAGCCATCAACAACATAACGGTAAACCGACGCCAAATCATTTCCACCACCAGGCATGACTGTACTACCAGTCCAGTCACTCTCTTCTACACCATCTTACAGCAATATCGCAGCAGCTCAAAGAAGACTACAGCCCAGCAAGCCTCCCATCCTTCTTAGGTACAAGTAAAACCGAAACGACGCACGGACTCATGCTCTCCCTCACGTACCCCTTCTCCAACAACTCACTTACCTGCTGTTGAAGCTCTTTTGTCTCCTCGGAATTGCTCCTATAGACTGGTCGGTTTGGAATTGTCGCTCCGGAAACAAAATCAATTTGATATTCAATCCCTCGAATTGGTGGTAATCCATGTGGTGTTTTCTTGGGAAAGACAAAAGACATCCTCAAATTCCTGCAAAAGAGAAACAACAGAACTGGGTAAAGCAGCGTCAAGTTCATTAGTGTTTAAAAATGCCTCTTTGTACAAAAGTACAATCATCGACTAATTTGAAAACATTGCTCGCTTAATCTCACTCACTTTTGCATACTACTAGAAGTAACAAATAAAGATTTGTTTGGCAGGAATACTTTTATTGGCCACACATGAAATGAGATGTTGAGCGGATTTGTGGCAGATGTGTCACATGTTTTGATCTATGACAGATCAAAACATAAGTATAATAATGAAAAGTACAAGTTTAGATGACAATTCATATCAAATTCCTTTAGGTACTCCTATAGGAATACTTATAATCCATAAATACGAAGATTTAGCATTGGTAAAAGTTGATCAAGATATTTTATTTTCAACATCTCCACCTCTTAGTCCAAAGTTTACCCCTGGACAATCTTCAAAAGAATCTATGTTTGAATACAAAGTATACATGAATACATTGAAGGAAATAGAACCTCAAGAGATTCATAATATAAGTATTGAAAATAGCCAAGGAGAACATTATGAAGTAACTGATGAAGATATTGAAAGACTAAAACTTTCAATACCATATGCTAAACAAGAAGAGGTATATAAACCTCAGTCCAAATTTAAATCTTTATGGACAAATAAACCTACCTATATCTTTGAAAGAATGCAAGGAAATATAGAACTAAAAGGAGATGAAGATTTTACTTCCATCAAATTGCTAAACATCCATCAGATAGAAAATCTGAAGCAAAAATATCCTAAGAAGAAATATTTACATATTGGCCTAATCCAAATAAAGATAACTGGTCTATTCAGGTCCGGAATAGATACACCTATTATGATAATATGCTGTGATGAAAGAATCATCAATAATCCTCTAAATAGTATATTAGGAGGAGCAAAGTCCAATCTGGCAAATAGAATATTTGGAGTAAATATACATCCTGATTTTTGCATCAGCTTACATGATACAAATATAGAAAAAGCTTGTACTCTTTCTATAAATTTAAAAGGAATTGAAATGCTCCCTGGATCTCAAGTATTGGGCATACAATGGGAACATTGTTTAGCACTAAACGAAACATCTACTTTTAGATCTATCACACCTACACAGTTTATTAAACTCTTTGAGGTTGGGAATGGAAAGATAATCCAACCAAGATTGGTCAATATAAGACATTTGAAATATGATAATGAGATGCAAATATTCTTGAAAACTTTGAAACCTAAGACACATCTCCCTATAGAAACATTTATTGCTTCAGGCAATACTATTTCCACTACGATTATAAATCCAAGTATTTCAAGAAGTCTTAGTACCTCTGAATATCGAAATACCAATATTTTGGTTGACCAAGCAAGACCTAGTATGTCTACCTTAGATAATACTCCTCTTGAAGGAAGGACTCAAAGAATCCTTGATCTTCAAAAGAAATCAGAAGACCAACATATTATAAGATTGCCATCTAGTTCATTTGGTTTATCAAATGTCGGATCTTCTTAAGAAAAAACCTCGATTACACATATACATTCCTATGACATTGATATTTCCTGACCAATCATGTCTTACCTTACATACTCTACTAGATTCAGGTGCTGAAACTAGTCTTATACATGAAAAATTTATCCCTAAGCAATTATGGTTACCACTGGAAAAGCAAGCAAGCTTAAATGACTTTATGGGCAGACCTGTACCTATTACTCATAAAGCAAATATCCCTATCTCTATTCCAGATATTCATAATATCTCTCATCACTATACTTTTGAATTTGCTTTATTACCTATTGACTTTAATGTCGATTGCTTAGTGGGCATGAATAACTTACGGCATTATGCCCCATTCAACTCTCAAATTTTTCTATTTGATAATCATCAAATTCCAAGGGTTCCTTTTCCGGTCCCCTTCGCATCATCCTATACTGCAGCCCAACGTGGTGAACGACTTATTTCCACCCAAAAAAACTGCACTTATCCTCTTACTATCTTCTCTAATACAGAAGAAATCATACACAGTATGCTTCAACCATTATATTCTCATAACCCTTTATTATATTTTGATAGGGCACCAAGGTATTGTACCCTTACTTTACTCGATCAATACCAAAATACTAATGTAAGAACAAACAGTATAATGGTATCCAACAGCCCTCATTCATCACCTGCTTTTCTAGTCAGAAAACATACAGAACAAAAAAGAGGGAAAACCAGAATGGTCATTAATTATAGAAAATTAAATAGCTATACAAAGTTTGACGGCTATTTTATACCTACTGCGGAACAGTTAATAACACAGATACAAGGGTCAAAATACTATAGTAAATTTGATGCTGAATCTGGTTTTTGGCAAGTAAAACTATCCAATAAAGAATCTATAGAATTAACTGCATTTAGTTGTCCCCAGGGACACTATGAGTGGTTAGTAATGCTATTTGGTTTAAAAAATGCTCCACAACTATTCCAAAAATGGATGAATTCTATGTTCGGACATCTACATTTTGAAGTAGTTTATATAGATGATATACTAGTCTTTTCCCTTGAAATGGAAAAACATAAACAACACTTACTCCAAGTAGCAAAAATACTACTGATAATGGAATCATCTTAAACCTAACAATAATACATTTATGGGTTTTTATTGCAAAACAACTATTAAGGTTTCTCGACTTACTATGGTCATCAGTTTATATAATGCTCTTGAACATACTAATCTTACAGATTCCCTACCTCTTCCTGAACATGGATGAGGATAGACTGAAGAAACTAAAGACCATGATAGAAGAATCTAAGTGGTCTAAGGTAAACAGTAAGAAAGCTTCCTCAACAGGAGGCAATGCTCTTAAAAAAGCTCCTGAAAAAGGAGAGAGCTCAGCCCAGAAGACAGAAGACAAGAAACTCTTCCTGGCTACTGGCAACAACACTACATCAGCCTCTAACGAGGAAAAAAGTTTTCCCCCACCAGGGATGACAGTTCTACCACTACAACAAGCATCTTACAGCAATGCAGTCTCACAGAAAAGATTCCAAACAACCCAAAGACCAACAGCAGCAACTGTTGTAAGGGATTGGTATAACACAGAACTCAAAAACTCCAATCCTAGTATTTATGAAAAATTAAATGGTTGCTATCGTTCGATACAGTCAAATGATTTTCATGCCTCTAAGTATTGGCTCTCTCAACTAGAGCAGCTAGTACTTTCTATGCTTAACCACTATTTGCAGGAGAAAACAGAAAAGCAAGCCATAACCAAAGCTGTTTCCGACCTCTGCAATTATACTCTTGCCACCCAAAGTTCGGACTTAGAACAAAGAAAGGTGACATGGTTCCAAGGTCCTTCCTTGGATCAAGAGTTCTTAAGAAATACTGTCTCTGACATGGAGATAGCAGATCAAGTTCATCATCCATTGCCAGAATTCTACAAATTGCTGGAACTATGCAAAATCCAGAATGAGAAAGCTAGACAGTTAGAAGCAGAACTAACTGTTTACAAGATGATTGGGCTTAACCAGCAACATATGATTCCTGATTCAGAGTTGAGAATCTTCTTCAAAACTATAGAAGCAACAGATGTTATCAGCATCCTCCAACAGCATGAAAAGATTCTTAACAAAAATGATTCCCCCAGAATCATTACTGGTTTCCAGGAAATTCCCAAAAGCTTTAAAGCCATACAAATGGGGTTAGTCCATGAAATATTTGTCAATACTTCTCACCCAGAAGAATTCTCAGACTACTTACCCCCAATCTGCCTCAAAAGCCTTAAAGCATATACAACCAGATACCAGTCTACATTTTTCTTCCGTATCTGGGGAACTTGGGAAGAAAGGAAATATTTAAAAGTATTTCCTTCTATACAATTGTGGGAACTTCACAATTTTAATTATCTTCAGTCCAAAACATGTGAAAATCTTCCAGTCCTAGATCTTGAAGAAGAAACCAAAAGGGCTGCCTAAGAGTTCTTTGAAGAAGCATATACTAAAGCTTTATCAGGAGCTCATTCCATCAAAATTGAAGATAATATTCTCCTCTATGACTTCATCGGAGTTTTTGAAAACTCTGAACAAAAAATTCCCAAAGTACTGGCCTTTTTGTCTTCTCTACAGCTAGGAAAAGTTGGGACCAAAGCAAAAGAAGATTTTTATAAAAGTCTAGAGAATATTGAAAATGAAGATGAAGACCTCGGAGGAAATACAGATATCAATCTTGAAGATGACATCGAAGAAGACACTATGCAAGGATAAGCATGGTGGGCCAATCCTACTCAGCAAACTCAGACAAGCATGGTGGGCCAGTCTTACTCAGCAAAGATTCCTCCTCATCCTCTCAACCGACAAGAAGGACACCAATCAGTATGGTGGGACCCCATAAAGGACAATAATGTAAACTTTTTCCTGTACAAAGGACAATAATGCAGTCCTTTTTTTCTGTACATCTTTTGTAAAAAAACTTTGTAAAAGATTCCTTCCTATCTGAAGGACGTCTTGGAAACATTATAAATAAAGACATCAGATGAAGGGAGGAGGCAGAGAGCCTTTCCGAACTTCTTTTTTAAAAAAACTTATCCCTTCCTCTGATCTGCTTCTTAGTTCTAAATAGTGTGAATATATAGTAGCGCTGAGTACTGGAGCAGAAGCTCTCCTGCAAACTGGTATCAGAGCCTCTTAGTTGCACAACGTGATTCGGGGTTCTCACAGAGTGATCTGTGGCGAAGCTTTGGCTCTTACCCGAACACGTCCGCACGTATACTAGATAGTAAATTTGATGCTAAATCTGGGTTTTGGCAAGTAAAACTAGCCAATAAAGAATCTATAGAATTAACTGCTTTTAGTTGTCCCCAAGGACATTATGAGTGGTTAGTAATGCCATTTGGTTTAAAAAATGCCCCACAAATATTCCAAAAATGGATGAATTCTATGTTCGGACA
The DNA here is from genome assembly GCA_036321105.1 of Dracaena cambodiana. Classification (NCBI taxonomy): domain Eukaryota; kingdom Viridiplantae; phylum Streptophyta; class Magnoliopsida; order Asparagales; family Asparagaceae; genus Dracaena; species Dracaena cambodiana. Next base: position 36,228,792 of record JAYEPQ010000004.1, read on the forward strand.
TCTACATTTTGTAGTAGTATACATAGATGATATACTAATTTTTTCTCCTACAATGGAAGAACATAAACAACATTTACTTCAAGTAGCAAAAATACTGCTAGATAATGGGATTATACTCAGTCCTACAAAAATACATTTATTTAAAAAGGAAATAGAATTCCTTGGGAAATATATAAAAGAAGGTCAAATAGAATTACAACAACATATATATTCCAAGGTAAAGGAATTCCCTAAAACATTCAAAACCCTAAAACAATTACAGAGTTTTCTGGGACTTTTGAATTATGGAAGAAAATTTATTCCTCACTTATCCCAGTTGGTCCAAAATCTGCAAGAAAGATTGACTATAGAACAATCTAAATACAAAATGGAAAATTGTGAACAACCAAGAAAATGGAATACAGACAAAATAGAAATTCAGCTCTCTTCAAAAGAAGAGAAAGAAATAGAAAATATAAAAGAGCTAATTACTCATCAAACAATATTATATTTTCCTACCGAAGAAGAATTAATAACCCTCCAAACTGATGCTTCTGACCTATTTTGGGCAGGAGTAATAATTGCCAAAGGAAAAGAAATAATAGCATATACCTCTGGAAAATTCACCAATACCCAACAAAAGTATTCCACTTATGATAAAGAATTACTGGCCATTAAGCTAGCTATAAAGAGCTTAAAAATATATTTACTCAATAGATATTTCGTAATAGAAACTGATAACAAAGCAGTATCCCAGTTTCTAAAAAAACGAACAATAAATAATCCTGAAGAAAACATCAGGAGAATAAGAATTGCTTTATATCTGGAAATATACCAATATAATGTTAAATACATTCCTGGATTTACTAATATTCTTGCAGACTTATTATCCCGACCAAACAATGGGTGACAAAAGACAAAAGGCTATGCTAAGACGAAAAAGAGAAGATCCAAAGATTCTCCTTTCAGAACAGCCTGAAAGCCCTCCAGAACATATCTTGGCCGAATTCAGGAGGCTACAACAAAAGTTTGCTGACCTGCAAAATCTTGCCAGACAACTCTGCCAGGTCTCTGTTCTTTCTAAATCTCAAGAACAAAAGCAACAAGAGAAAAGCAGGTTTTGTGGTTCTTCACCTGAAGAACAAGAACTCAAAACCATTGTCTCAAGAAGCAACCTTTCAGACATAGTAATCTGCCCAAATACAGATTTCTATCAGCTCCTATTACTTTTGGAAGTTGACACTGAAAGGGCAAGACAATTCAAGGCAGAAGCCATTGTGAACACAATGGTGAATCTACATCAGCAAAACTGCCTATCACATGAACATCTCCTCCTTTTCTTCCAACAACTAGAAGCTACAGAAATTACCCAGCTTCTGCTCCAGGAAGATGCTTTAATCAAGAACAAGTATGAACGCCCAAGGATATCTGTCTATTTAGGAGACATTCCTGAATCTGCCAGAGCTCTTCAGCTTGGGATAGTTCACAGTCTTTATTTAAGCACTTTATGTCCAGGAGATTATCTCGATCACATTCCAGAGATATGCAGTGACCGGGTTTCAAGTTACTCTAAGCAGCATTCTTGGGAAACAGGTTTCTGGTTCCGGATCTGGAGTATTTGGGAAGAAAGGAACCTGTATCAACTATTCACCTCTTTTCAAATATGGGAATTACATGACGAAAGTCAACAGTTTGCCCATGGATGGGGTGTTTATCCTAAACCTGAATTTAATTATGAAGAACAAGCTTATGCAGCTGCAAAAGAATTTTTTACAGAAGCAATGACTGACAGTCTCTGTGGAGCAAGATCTATTACTATCAGTAAAAACATTATGCTCTATGACCATCTCTCAGCCATTGAATCTATTCAGATAAAATTGGGAAAAGTCATCCCTTTTCTTACCAATATTAACCTTGGGAGAATTGGAGAAAAAGCAAGAACTGACTTTTCCAGACAAAGTAAGAAGCATGGTGGGCCCATCCCATTCAGCATCTACTCAGCCAGAGATTCCTCCTTATCCTCTCCTCCGACAAAAGGACATCAATCAATTACGGTGGGACCATAAAGAGGACAATAATGTAAACTTTTTCCTGTACAAAGGACAATAATTCAGTCCTTTTCCCTGTACATCTTTTGTAAAAGAAACTTTGTAAAAGATTCCTTCTCATCTGAAGGATATCTTAGAAACTCTATAAATAAAGACTTGAGATGAAGGGAGGAGGCAGAGAGCCTTTCCGAACTTCTTTTTTTAAAAAACTTATCCCTTCCTCTGATCTGCTTCTTAGTTCTAAATAGTGTGAATATATAGTAGCGCTGAGTACTGGAGCAGAAGCTCTCCTGCAAACTGGTATCAGAGCCCTTGTGCAGTATCCTTCTTCTTTTTTTTTTTGTAAGTATCCTTAACTTAGCCATGTCTGGCTAAACTTGTTAGGCATGTTATTTTCTTAATTTCTTAAGTTAATTAGATAATAGTATCTTACGCCATGAGGTAGGAAACGAAACATGGCTGTGCTCTATCTCTCTGAAGCTTGTAATAGTGCTTGTGGTTGACTATATGTCCGGAAGGGACGCTTCAGTTATGGCTGCCTAACTCTAGGGAGAAAGCCACCCCTAGAGGTTACATAGCCGGAGAGACCAGGGTCAAAGCGATACTGTTATCTAATCTAATGAAAGAAAGGAAGGAAATAACATGTCTAAGTTTATAAGAACCTCTTTACAGAAATGTCTAGAGCTTTAGTTCTTCCTGAATCATACGAATGTCCTTTCAGTTTAAATACCCATGAACATAGTATTCATCTTCCAAGTAATGGTACAATAGAACAACAAAATAGTTTGCTAAACTATTTAAGTGATCAAATTTATTTAGTTTCTAAAAAACTAACTACTTTGCAAACCTTCTTAAGTTTTCCAACATTTTCTTCATCTTCAAAAGAAAGACTTGGATCAGTTAGAATGATAAAAACATCTTCGAAAAGTTTGAAAGAAACAAACTTAGATGAAATTGATTATCAAAAATATTTGAAATATAAAACCTTATTAGTTGAAGAAATAGAAGGAAAAATTACTTCTAAAGAGATTTTCAAATTCTATGAAGAAAACTCTGCTTCTATTAAATATTTTTCCAAAAGTTCTTCTGACAATGAAAGTTATATATCTGCATCTGATTCTTTTAATGATGAATTATCTGAATATGATGATATTGTTGATGAAATACCCTCTAATGAGGAGTATGGTGGTGTTGACCTATTATCACAACCCTCTAACGAGGAAGCCTCTTGGTCAGAGGAATCATACAACATACCCTCTAACGAGGACTATTATATACCAAATATACCCTCTAACGAGGAGCAGTATTTATTTAATATAAATATGGAACGTGGGGAATCATCTACCCAAATGAGTTCTACAGGTAGACAAAATCCACCACACCCTAATACTACTGAAGAAACTATGTATCATAGAGATACAGATGAAAACTATGTAGATTCCTATATCTATAAACAAGGAAAGAGACATCAAACTACTACGTCAGGATTAATATTTAATGTTGATCATATACCAACAAATGATTTAAGGGATTATATACTCAATTGGGAACAATTAATGGTTGGGACAAATACCCTAATGCCACAGGGAATCTCTCACCAAGATTTTGTGATATTAGCTTGCGGATATTGGCAAGGAATAGCCTTAAGATGGCTAACACAATATGAAAAGTTATACCCAACTGAGATAATAGCTTTAAATAGCCATGAATCTAGAAGGACAGCTTTACATAGCATTTGTAAAAGTCTATATGGAGACTTAACTGGAGAAGATATTAATGCTGAAGGAATAGATGAAAATATCCTTCTAAAACTAAGACTTTGTAACATTTGTTATTTAGAAGAATTTGCTAATCTTTATATCAGTTATATTTTTAAACTGAATACCTTAGATAAAAAAATCTTTTGGCTAACAGCCTTCTTTTCTAAGTTACCTATACCATGGGACACCATGATAGAGAAAAAATATAACAGTCTTAGATCTGGAGGTATTCCACACAATACAGGAGCCTTAAAGAAAGCTTGTATGGAAACTGTTAAGAAAACCTGCCAATTACAAAAAGCAAATAATCATCTATCCAAATACATACATAAGTCTGACATTAAAACTTCTTGTTGTCCTAAGTATGACCCAGATATTAATTATCAGTTTGGTTGTCCTCCAGTATATGGGTTCAACAAATCATTCTTTCCCAAGAAAACAAAATATGGGAGAAAATCTAAAGACTACAAGTCTAGATTCAAAAAACATAACAAGAAAAAATATAAGGTATCCAGGAAAAAATGGAAACCTGAAAATAAGGAGAAATACAAAAAGTCAAAGAAATTTGGTAAACGAAAGTTTATTAAAACAAATCAAACAGGTATGAAAAAGGATTGTACATGTTTTAAATGTGGAAAACAAGGACATTATGCTACTGAATGTAGAGTAAACATCAAAACAATATGGTTAGATGAGTTAGAAATATATGACATCCATACAGGAACCATAGAAGAAGTCCTGAGTGATAATTCTTCTATATACGAGATAGAAACCATATATGAAGAAAGTCCTTTAAACTCAGAATCTTCTGAAACAGAAGAATTCAATATAAACATGTTAACTTTAAACAAAACATACCATTTTGTTCAAATCATACCCCTAACTAAAACTACTATATTACCCAAAAGGGAATCATTGAAATTTCCAGGACATATTCTGTATGCTAACAATCATTATAGCATAAGAAGATATCAATCTATAGAAATTTATTTAGATCTGATTATAAGAATACCTTATGGATATTATGGAGAAATTAAAAATCTAAGACATCATGCTCTTAGAAATATTTTCATTACTTATGGAATAATAGAATCTATGACAGATCAAAACATAAGTATAATAATGAAAAGTACAAGTTTAGATGACAATTCATATCAAATTCCTTTAGGTACTCCTATAGGAATACTTATAATCCATAAATACGAAGATTTAGCATTGGTAAAAGTTGATCAAGATATTTTACTTTCAACATCTCCACCTCTTAGTCCAAAGTTTACCCCTGGAAAATCTTCAAAAGAATCTATGTTTGAATACAAAGTATACATGAATACATTGAAGGAAATAGAACCTCAAGAGATTCATAATATAAGTATTGAAAATAGCCAAGGAGAACATTATGAAGTAACTGATGAAGATATTGAAAGACTAAAACTTTCAATACCATATGCTAAACAAGAAGAGGTATATAAACCTCAGTCCAAATTTAAATCTTTATGGACAAATAAACCTACCTATATCTTTGAAAGAATGCAAGGAAATATAGAACTAAAAGGAGATGAAGATTTTACTTCCATCAAATTGCTAAACATCCATCAGATAGAAAATCTGAAGCAAAAATATCCTAAGAAGAAATATTTACATATTGGCCTAATCCAAATAAAGATAACTGGTCTATTCAGGTCCGGAATAGATACACCTATTATGATAATATGCTGTGATGAAAGAATCATCAATAATCCTCTAAATAGTATATTAGGAGGAGCAAAGTCCAATCTGGCAAATAGAATATTTGGAGTAAATATACATCCTGATTTTTGCATCAGCTTACATGATACAAATATAGAAAAAGCTTGTACTCTTTCTATAAATTTAAAAGGAATTGAAATGCTCCCTGGATCTCAAGTATTGGGCATACAATGGGAACATTGTTTAGCACTAAACGAAACATCTACTTTTAGATCTATCACACCTACACAGTTTATTAAACTCTTTGAGGTTGGGAATGGAAAGATAATCCAACCAAGATTGGTCAATATAAGACATTTGAAATATGATAATGAGATGCAAATATTCTTGAAAACTTTGAAACCTAAGACACATCTCCCTATAGAAACATTTATTGCTTCAGGCAATACTATTTCCACTACGATTATAAATCCAAGTATTTCAAGAAGTCTTAGTACCTCTGAATATCGAAATACCAATATTTTGGTTGACCAAGCAAGACCTAGTATGTCTACCTTAGATAATACTCCTCTTGAAGGAAGGACTCAAAGAATCCTTGATCTTCAAAAGAAATCAGAAGACCAACATATTATAAGATTGCCATCTAGTTCATTTGGTTTATCAAATGTCGGATCTTCTTAAGAAAAAACCTCAATTACACATATACATTCCTATGACATTGATATTTCCTAACCAATCATGTCTTACCTTACATACTCTACTAGATTCAGGTGCTGAAACTAGTCTTATACATGAAAAATTTATCCCTAAGCAATTATGGTTACCACTGGAAAAGCAAGCAAGCTTAAATGACTTTATGGGCAGACCTGTAACTATTACTCATAAAGCAAATATCCCTATCTCTATTCCAGATATTCATAATATCTCTCATCATTATACTTTTGAATTCGCTTTATTACCTATTGATTTCAATGTCGATTGCTTAGTTGGCATGAATAACTTACGACATTATGCCCCTTTCAATACTCAAATTTTTCTCTTTGATAATCATCAAATTCCAAGGGTCCCTTTCCCGGTTCCCTTAGCTTCTTCTTATACTACAGCACAACGTGGTGAACTACTTATTTCCACCCACAACAACTGCACTTATCCTCTTACTATCTTCTCTAATACAGAAGAAATCATACACAGTATGCTTAAACCATTATATTCAAATAACCCTTTATTATATTTTGATAGGGCACCAAGATATTGTACCCTTACATTACTTGATCAATACAAACATACTAATGTAAGAACAAATAGTATAATGGTATCCCCTATAGATAAACAAGAATTTTCAGCTCAAATAAAAGAGCTTTTATCTCTTAACCTAATACAGCCTAGCAGCAGTCCTCATTCATCACCTGCTTTTCTAGTCAGAAAGCATGCAGAACAAAAAAGGGGAAAGGCCAGAATGGTTATTAATTATAGAAAATTAAATAGCTATACAAAGTTTGACGGCTATTTTATACCTACTGCAGAACAATTGGTAAAACAGATACAAGGATCAAAATACTATAGTAAATTTGATGCTAAATCTGGGTTTTGGCAAGTAAAACTAGCCAATAAAGAATCTATAGAATTAACTGCTTTTAGTTGTCCCCAAGGACATTATGAGTGGTTAGTAATGCCATTTGGTTTAAAAAATGCCCCACAAATATTCCAAAAATGGATGAATTCTATGTTCGGACATCTACATTTTGTAGTAGTATACATAGATGATATACATAGTAAATTTGATGCTGAATCTGGTTTTTGGCAAGTAAAACTATCCAATAAAGAATCTATAGAATTAACTGCATTTAGTTGTCCCCAGGGACACTATGAGTGGTTAGTAATGCTATTTGGTTTAAAAAATGCTCCACAACTATTCCAAAAATGGATGAATTCTATGTTCGGACATCTACATTTTGAAGTAGTTTATATAGATGATATACTAGTCTTTTCCCTTGAAATGGAAAAACATAAACAACACTTACTCCAAGTAGCAAAAATACTACTGATAATGGAATATAACTAGACCTTGTGCAGTATCCTTCTTCTTTTTTTGTAAGTATCCTTAACTTAGCCATGTCTGGCTAAACTTGTTAGGCATGTTATTTCCTTAATTTCTTAAGTTAATTAGATAATAGTATCTTACGCCATGAGGTAGGAAACGAAACATGGCTGTGCTCTATCTCTCTGAAGCTTGTAATAGTGCTTGTGGTTGACTATATGTCCGGAAGGGACGCTTCAGTTATGGCTGCCTAACTCTAGGGAGAAAGCCACCCCTAGAGGTTACATAGCCGGAGAGACCAGATAAGGGCTTTGGTATAGGCTTCATCAAAGAATTCTCTGACAGCCTTTTTTGTCTCAACTTCCAGATCTAGAACTGGAAGATTGTTACATACTGAAGGAGTATAATTGTAAGAATGAAGCTCCCATAGTTGTACTGAAGGATAAAGCTTCAAATATTTCCTTTCTTCCCATGAACTCCAGACTCTGAAGAAAAAGCTAGTCTGGTATCTAGTGGAATATGCTTTTACGCTTTGGGCGCAAAGCTGGGGAAGACATTTTTGATATTCTTCAAGATGCATAGTGTTGACAAAAATTTCATGAACTAGGCCAAGTTGTATGGCCTTTTTGCAATTGCCAATGTCTTGGAAAGCAGTAATAATTCGAGGGGAATTATTTTATTCCAAATCAGATCATGTTGTTGAAGGATGGAGATGATGTCAGTGGCCTCCAATGTTCGGAAGAAGTCTTTAAGCTGTGAATCTCCAATCATATTTTGTTGGTTAAGACCGATCATTTTGTGGACAGTCAATTCTGCTGCTAACTATCTGGCCTTTTCATTCTCAATCTTGCAAAGATCAAGAAGGTTGTAAAATTCAGGAAGAGGATGATATACCTGATCGACTATCTCCATATCCTGTACAACTTCTCTCAAGTATTGTTGATCTTGGGAAGTGCCCTGAAACCATGTTCCGATCCTTTGGCTAAGATCAGAACTCTGTACCGTCAAAGTGTACTTGCACAGATCTGTTGCAGCTTTTACTATAGCTTGTTTCTCGGATTTCTCCTGAGTGTAGTGAGAGAGCATAGAAAGTACCATTTGATCTAGCTGAGAAAGCCAGTACTTTGAAGAAGAAAAATCATTAGACTGAATGGCGCGGTAACAACCATTCAACCGTTCATAAATGTGTGGATTGGCATTATTGAGTTCAGAATTATACCAATCTTGAACTACTGTTGCTGCTGTAGGCTTGCTGGGCTGCAGTCTTCTTTGAGCTGCTGCGATATTGCTGTAAGATGGTGTAGAAGAGAGTGACTGGACTGGTAGTACAGTCATGCCTGGTGGTGGAAATGATTTGGCGTCGGTTTACCGTTATGTTGTTGATGGCTTGGCAATCAACGCACATTCTTCACGTCCCATCCTTCTTAGGTACAAGTAAAACCGAAACGACGCACGGACTCATGCTCTCCCTCACGTACCCCTTCTCCAACAACTCACTTACCTGCTGTTGAAGCTCTTTTGTCTCCTCGGAATTGCTCCTATAGACTGGTCGGTTTGGAATTGTCGCTCCGGAAACAAAATCAATTTGATATTCAATCCCTCGAATTGGTGGTAATCCATGTGGTGTTTTCTTGGGAAAGACAAAAGACATCCTCAAATTCCTGCAAAAGAGAAACAACAGAACTGGGTAAAGCAGCGTCAAGTTCATTAGTGTTTAAAAATGCCTCTTTGTACAAAAGTACAATCATCGACTAATTTGAAAACATTGCTCGCTTAATCTCACTCACTTTTGCATACTACTAGAAGTAACAAATAAAGATTTGTTTGGCAGGAATACTTTTATTGGCCACACATGAAATGAGATGTTGAGCGGATTTGTGGCAGATGTGTCACATGTAGGCAAGCTAAATCCAAAGTGCAGCCCAACGGTTTATATACTTCTTTACCCATTCCCAGTGAGCCTTGGATTGATATTTCAATGGACTTTGTGTTAGAATTACCTAGGACTAAACGTGGAAGAGATTCGATTTTTGTGGTTGCGGATAGATTTTCTAAGATGCCACACTTTATTCCATGTCACAAAACGGATGATACTTCGCATGTTGCTGATTTGTTCTTTAGGGAGATTGTGAGATTGTATGGCATGCCTAGAACCATTGTTTCGGATAGAGATGCTAAGTTCTTGAGCTACTTTTGGAAGACTTTGGTGTAAGCTAGATACCAAGATTTTGTTTTCTAGTAGTTGTCACCCACAAACTGATGGTCAAATTGAAGTAGTAAATAGGACTTTGTCTACTTTATTGAGGGTAATAAATAAAAAGAACATCAAAATATGGGAAGAATGTTTACCACATATTGAGTTTGCTTATAATAGGTCTATTCATTCTGCTACTAAATTCTCACTGTCTGAAATTGTTTATGGGTTTAATTCTTTGACTCCATTGGATTTATCTCCATTACCTGCTTCTGAGCATGTTTATTTGGATGGAAAGAAAAAGACTGATTTTGTTAAGCAGATACATGAGAAGGCAAGGCTCAACATTGAGAGAAGAACATAGCAGTATGCAAAACAAGCCAAGAAGCGTCACAAACTTATTTTTGAATCCAAAGATTGGGTTTGGTTGCATATGAGAAAAGAGATATTTCCGGCGCAAAGACGGTCTAAACTGCTTCCAAGAGGGGATGGTCCTTTCTAAGTTCTAGAGCGCATTAATGAGAACGGTTATAAGCTAGATTTGCCCGGTGAGTACAATATTAGTACTACTTTCAATGTTACTGATTTGAGTCCTTTTGATGTAGGTGATGATTTGAGGGCAAATCCTTTTCAAGAGGCGGGGAATGATGCAAGTAATGACATGACTACAAAGGAGCCAGTTCAATTTCCAGCTGGACCGGTTATAAGAGCACGAGAAAAGAAGATCAAAGATGCACTTAATGGGCTGATTCAAGAGGTTTGGGCTCAAGCAAATTCGTGGAGGCTCATTGAGGATTGGTCACGTGTTTAACAAAAATGCATTAATATGATTCAACTATTAGAAGAATCCGGACAAATTAAGGGCTTTTTGTTTCTTTTTGTTTCGTTTCTATTTCTGATTATTTCTTTTTTTATTATGGGTATGTGATCAGCCAAATTAAGGGGATGATTGTTTCCTTTTATTTTGTTTCTATTTCTAGAACTTTTTTTTTATTTTTTTAGCCTATTAATAGGCGTCTAATGAAATAGAAGGGGAGATAGTTTTCTGGAAATTGGTGAGTTTTATTTTCTTTGGTTCTTTGAAGGACTATTCGAGCTTATCGAATTCTTCCGTGGCGTTTATCATCGACTTATCAAACAGATTTCCACTACCATTTGTGGCGTCTTCCTTATACCAATAATCTTGTTTCGAATTAAACAACGGGTTGAGGTCAATTATACCGAGATTCTTGCTTTTGTTGAAGCAACGGGTTGAGGTCTTCCAACCAAACCTGATCGTGGACGTTCTTGGATTGTTTCCTTTTGTTTTACGGGTCTCATTATTTTTGACGAGATTCGCATCACGCCTAGTGTTTGCTCCTAGCAATATAGCCATCCCTACCCTCTCACATCAATCCCACGACGCCTCAGCGGCAGATCTGGAAGAAGTTCCTTATTCCAGGGAAGCTTTACTCTCTCTGGAAAATTGCAAGCTCCGGAGATTTGCATTGCTTATCTACTACTATATGGGCTGGCTTTTCGCTCAACTGTCGCTTGTCTCGGTAAGTCTGTTCTAGGCACTCCATCTTTCTGACTGGTTGACAACAAGAAGTTTTAATGTCAGACTTATGTATGTATTTGGATAGATGATTATTTGCTTTTTGTAATTGGCAGGTTTTCTTAACAGTTTCCATACAAGCTTTCTTTAAGGCTCCTGTATTGTGTGGAATACCTCCAGATCTAAGACTGTTATATTTTTTCTCTATCATGGTGTCCCATGGTATAGGTAACTTAGAAAAGAAGGCTGTTAGCCAAAAGATTTTTTTATCTAAGGTATTCAGTTTAAAAATATAACTGATATAAAGATTAGCAAATTCTTCTAAATAACAAATGTTACAAAGTCTTAGTTTTAGAAGGATATTTTCATCTATTCCTTCAGCATTAATATCTTCTCCAGTTAAGTCTCCATATAGACTTTTACAAATGCTATGTAAAGCTGTCCTTCTAGATTCATGGCTATTTAAAGCTATTATCTCAGTTGGGTATAACTTTTCATATTGTGTTAGCCATCTTAAGGCTATTCCTTGCCAATATCCGCAAGCTAATATCACAAAATCTTGGTGAGAGATTCCCTGTGGCATTAGGGTATTTGTCCCAACCATTAATTGTTCCCAATTGAGTATATAATCCCTTAAATCATTTGTTGGTATATGATCAACATTAAATATTAATCCTGAAGTAGTAGTTTGATGTCTCTTTCCTTGTTTATAGATATAGGAATCTACATAGTTTTCATCTGTATCTCTATGATACATAGTTTCTTCAGTAGTATTAGGGTGTGGTGGATTTTGTCTACCTGTAGAAATCATTTGGGTAGATGATTCCCCACGTTCCATATTTATATTGTATAAATACTGCTCCTCGTTAGAGGGTATATTTGATATATGATAGTCCTCGTTAGAGGGTATGTTGTATAATTCCTCTGACCAAGAGGCTTCCTCGTTAGAGGGTTGTGATAGTTGGTCAACATCATCATACTCCTCATTAGAGGGTATTTCATCAACAATATCATCATATTCAGATAATTCATCATCAAAAGAATCAGATGCAGAAATATAACTTTCATTATCTGAAGAACTTTTGGAAAAATATTTAATAGAAGCAGAGTTTTCTTCATAGAATTTGAAAATCTCTTTAGAAGTAATTTTTCCTTCTATTTCTTCAACTAATAAGGTTTTATATTTCAAATATTTTTGATAATCAATTTCATCTAAGTTTGTTTCTTTCAAACTTTTCGAAGATGTTTTTATCATTCTAACTGATCCAAGTCTTTCTTTTGAAGATGAAGAAAATGTTGGAAAACTTAAGAAGGTTTGCAAAGTAGTTAGTTTTTTAGAAACTAAATAAATTTGATCACTTAAATAGTTTAGCAAACTATTTTGTTGTTCTATTGTACCATTACTTGGAAGATGAATACTATGTTCATGGGTATTTAAACTGAAAGGACATTCGTATGATTCAGGAAGAACTAAAGCTCTAGACATTTCTGTAAAGAGGTTCTTATAAACTTAGACATGTTATTTCCTTCCTTTCTTTCATTAGATTAGATAACAGTATCGCTTTGACCCTGGTCTCTCCGGCTATGTAACCTCTAGGGGTGGCTTTCTCCCTAGAGTTAGGCAGCCATAACTGAAGCGTCCCTTCCGGACATATAGTCAACCACAAGCACTATTACAAGCTTCAGAGAGATAGAGCACAGCCATGTTTCGTTTCCTACCTCATGGCGTAAGATACTATTATCTAATTAACTTAAGAAATTAAGGAAATAACATGCCTAACAAGTTTAGCCAGACATGGCTAAGTTAAGGATACTTACAAAAAAAGAAGAAGGATACTGCACAAGGGCTCTGATACCAGTTTGGTTGTCCTCCAGTATATGGGTTCAACAAATCATTCTTTCCCAAGAAAACAAAATATGGGAGAAAATCTAAAGACTACAAGTCTAGATTCAAAAAACATAACAAGAAAAAATATAAGGTATCCAGGAAAAAATGGAAACCTGAAAATAAGGAGAAATACAAAAAGTCAAAGAAATTTGGTAAACGAAAGTTTATTAAAACAAATCAAACAGGTATGAAAAAGGATTGTACATGTTTTAAATGTGGAAAACAAGGACATTATGCTACTGAATGTAGAGTAAACATCAAAACAATATGGTTAGATGAGTTAGAAATATATGACATCCATACAGGAACCATAGAAGAAGTCCTGAGTGATAATTCTTCTATATACGAGATAGAAACCATATATGAAGAAAGTCCTTTAAACTCAGAATCTTCTGAAACAGAAGAATTCAATATAAACATGTTAACTTTAAACAAAACATACCATTTTGTTCAAATCATACCCCTAACTAAAACTACTATATTACCCAAAAGGGAATCATTGAAATTTCCAGGACATATTCTGTATGCTAACAATCATTATAGCATAAGAAGATATCAATCTATAGAAATTTATTTAGATCTGATTATAAGAATACCTTATGGATATTATGGAGAAATTAAAAATCTAAGACATCATGCTCTTAGAAATATTTTCATTACTTATGGAATAATAGAATCTATGACAGATCAAAACATAAGTATAATAATGAAAAGTACAAGTTTAGATGACAATTCATATCAAATTCCTTTAGGTACTCCTATAGGAATACTTATAATCCATAAATACGAAGATTTAGCATTGGTAAAAGTTGATCAAGATATTTTACTTTCAACATCTCCACCTCTTAGTCCAAAGTTTACCCCTGGACAATCTTCAAAAGAATCTATGTTTGAATACAAAGTATACATGAATACATTGAAGGAAATAGAACCTCAAGAGATTCATAATATAAGTATTGAAAATAGCCAAGGAGAACATTATGAAGTAACTGATGAAGATATTGAAAGACTAAAACTTTCAATACCATATGCTAAACAAGAAGAGGTATATAAACCTCAGTCCAAATTTAAATCTTTATGGACAAATAAACCTACCTATATCTTTGAAAGAATGCAAGGAAATATAGAACTAAAAGGAGATGAAGATTTTACTTCCATCAAATTGCTAAACATCCATCAGATAGAAAATCTGAAGCAAAAATATCCTAAGAAGAAATATTTACATATTGGCCTAATCCAAATAAAGATAACTGGTCTATTCAGGTCCGGAATAGATACACCTATTATGATAATATGCTGTGATGAAAGAATCATCAATAATCCTCTAAATAGTATATTAGGAGGAGCAAAGTCCAATCTGGCAAATAGAATATTTGGAGTAAATATACATCCTGATTTTTGCATCAGCTTACATGATACAAATATAGAAAAAGCTTGTACTCTTTCTATAAATTTAAAAGGAATTGAAATGCTCCCTGGATCTCAAGTATTGGGCATACAATGGGAACATTGTTTAGCACTAAACGAAACATCTACTTTTAGATCTATCACACCTACACAGTTTATTAAACTCTTTGAGGTTGGGAATGGAAAGATAATCCAACCAAGATTGGTCAATATAAGACATTTGAAATATGATAATGAGATGCAAATATTCTTGAAAACTTTGAAACCTAAGACACATCTCCCTATAGAAACATTTATTGCTTCAGGCAATACTATTTCCACTACGATTATAAATCCAAGTATTTCAAGAAGTCTTAGTACCTCTGAATATCGAAATACCAATATTTTGGTTGACCAAGCAAGACCTAGTATGTCTACCTTAGATAATACTCCTCTTGAAGGAAGGACTCAAAGAATCCTTGATCTTCAAAAGAAATCAGAAGACCAACATATTATAAGATTGCCATCTAGTTCATTTGGTTTATCAAATGTCGGATCTTCTTAAGAAAAAACCTCAATTACACATATACATTCCTATGACATTGATATTTCCTAACCAATCATGTCTTACCTTACATACTCTACTAGATTCAGGTGCTGAAACTAGTCTTATACATGAAAAATTTATCCCTAAGCAATTATGGTTACCACTGGAAAAGCAAGCAAGCTTAAATGACTTTATGGGCAGACCTGTAACTATTACTCATAAAGCAAATATCCCTATCTCTATTCCAGATATTCATAATATCTCTCATCATTATACTTTTGAATTCGCTTTATTACCTATTGATTTCAATGTCGATTGCTTAGTTGGCATGAATAACTTACGACATTATGCCCCTTTCAATACTCAAATTTTTCTCTTTGATAATCATCAAATTCCAAGGGTCCCTTTCCCGGTTCCCTTAGCTTCTTCTTATACTACAGCACAACGTGGTGAACTACTTATTTCCACCCACAACAACTGCACTTATCCTCTTACTATCTTCTCTAATACAGAAGAAATCATACACAGTATGCTTAAACCATTATATTCAAATAACCCTTTATTATATTTTGATAGGGCACCAAGATATTGTACCCTTACATTACTTGATCAATACAAACATACTAATGTAAGAACAAATAGTATAATGGTATCCCCTATAGATAAACAAGAATTTTCAGCTCAAATAAAAGAGCTTTTATCTCTTAACCTAATACAGCCTAGCAGCAGTCCTCATTCATCACCTGCTTTTCTAGTCAGAAAGCATGCAGAACAAAAAAGGGGAAAGGCCAGAATGGTTATTAATTATAGAAAATTAAATAGCTATACAAAGTTTGACGGCTATTTTATACCTACTGCAGAACAATTGGTAAAACAGATACAAGGATCAAAATACTATAGTAAATTTGATGCTAAATCTGGGTTTTGGCAAGTAAAACTAGCCAATAAAGAATCTATAGAATTAACTGCTTTTAGTTGTCCCCAAGGACATTATGAGTGGTTAGTAATGCCATTTGGTTTAAAAAATGCCCCACAAATATTCCAAAAATGGATGAATTCTATGTTCGGACATCTACATTTTGTAGTAGTATACATAGATGATATACTAATTTTTTCTCCTACAATGGAAGAACATAAACAACATTTACTTCAAGTAGCAAAAATACTGCTAGATAATGGGATTATACTCAGTCCTACAAAAATACATTTATTTAAAAAGGAAATAGAATTCCTTGGGAAATATATAAAAGAAGGTCAAATAGAATTACAACAACATATATATTCCAAGGTAAAGGAATTCCCTAAAACATTCAAAACCCTAAAACAATTACAGAGTTTTCTGGGACTTTTGAATTATGGAAGAAAATTTATTCCTCACTTATCCCAGTTGGTCCAAAATCTGCAAGAAAGATTGACTATAGAACAATCTAAATACAAAATGGAAAATGGTGAACAACCAAGAAAATGGAATACAGACAAAATAGAAATTCAGCTCTCTTCAAAAGAAGAGAAAGAAATAGAAAATATAAAAGAGCTAATTACTCATCAAACAATATTATATTTTCCTACCGAAGAAGAATTAATAACCCTCCAAACTGATGCTTCTGACCTATTTTGGGCAGGAGTAATAATTGCCAAAGGAAAAGAAATAATAGCATATACCTCTGGAAAATTCACCAATACCCAACAAAAGTATTCCACTTATGATAAAGAATTACTGGCCATTAAGCTAGCTATAAAGAGCTTAAAAATATATTTACTCAATAGATATTTCGTAATAGAAACTGATAACAAAGCAGTATCCCAGTTTCTAAAAAAACGAACAATAAATAATCCTGAAGAAAACATCAGGAGAATAAGAATTGCTTTATATCTGGAAATATACCAATATAATGTTAAATACATTCCTGGATTTACTAATATTCTTGCAGACTTATTATCCCGACCAAACAATGGGTGACAAAAGACAAAAGGCTATGCTAAGACGAAAAAGAGAAGATCCAAAGATTCTCCTTTCAGAACAGCCTGAAAGCCCTCCAGAACATATCTTGGCCGAATTCAGGAGGCTACAACAAAAGTTTGCTGACCTGCAAAATCTTGCCAGACAACTCTGCCAGGTCTCTGTTCTTTCTAAATCTCAAGAACAAAAGCAACAAGAGAAAAGCAGGTTTTGTGGTTCTTCACCTGAAGAACAAGAACTCAAAACCATTGTCTCAAGAAGCAACCTTTCAGACATAGTAATCTGCCCAAATACAGATTTCTATCAGCTCCTATTACTTTTGGAAGTTGACACTGAAAGGGCAAGACAATTCAAGGCAGAAGCCATTGTGAACACAATGGTGAATCTACATCAGCAAAACTGCCTATCACATGAACATCTCCTCCTTTTCTTCCAACAACTAGAAGCTACAGAAATTACCCAGCTTCTGCTCCAGGAAGATGCTTTAATCAAGAACAAGTATGAACGCCCAAGGATATCTGTCTATTTAGGAGACATTCCTGAATCTGCCAGAGCTCTTCAGCTTGGGATAGTTCACAGTCTTTATTTAAGCACTTTATGTCCAGGAGATTATCTCGATCACATTCCAGAGATATGCAGTGACCGGGTTTCAAGTTACTCTAAGCAGCATTCTTGGGAAACAGGTTTCTGGTTCCGGATCTGGAGTATTTGGGAAGAAAGGAACCTGTATCAACTATTCACCTCTTTTCAAATATGGGAATTACATGACGAAAGTCAACAGTTTGCCCATGGATGGGGTGTTTATCCTAAGCCTGAATTTAATTATGAAGAACAAGCTTATGCAGCTGCAAAAGAATTTTTTACAGAAGCAATGACTGACAGTCTCTGTGGAGCAAGATCTATTACTATCAGTAAAAACATTATGCTCTATGACCATCTCTCAGCCATTGAATCTATTCAGATAAAATTGGGAAAAGTCATCCCTTTTCTTACCAATATTAACCTTGGGAGAATTGGAGAAAAAGCAAGAACTGACTGTACCAAAGAAGGACTTTTCCAGACAAAGTAAGAAGCATGGTGGGCCCATCCCATTCAGCATCTACTCAGCCAGAGATTCCTCCTTATCCTCTCCTCCGACAAAAGGACATCAATCAATTACGGTGGGACCATAAAGAGGACAATAATGTAAACTTTTTCCTGTACAAAGGACAATAATTCAGTCCTTTTCCCTGTACATCTTTTGTAAAAGAAACTTTGTAAAAGATTCCTTCTCATCTGAAGGATATCTTAGAAACTCTATAAATAAAGACTTGAGATGAAGGGAGGAGGCAGAGAGCCTTTCCGAACTTCTTTTTTTAAAAAACTTATCCCTTCCTCTGATTTGCTTCTTAGTTCTAAATAGTGTGAATATATAGTAGCGCTGAGTACTGGAGCAGAAGCTCTCCTGCAAACTGGTATCAAATTTTTCTCTTTGATAATCATCAAATTCCAAGGGTCCCTTTCCCGGTTCCCTTAGCTTCTTCTTATACTACAGCACAACGTGGTGAACTACTTATTTCCACCCACAACAACTGCACTTATCCTCTTACTATCTTCTCTAATACAGAAGAAATCATACACAGTATGCTTAAACCATTATATTCAAATAACCCTTTATTATATTTTGATAGGGCACCAAGATATTGTACCCTTACATTACTTGATCAATACAAACATACTAATGTAAGAACAAATAGTATAATGGTATCCCCTATAGATAAACAAGAATTTTCAGCTCAAATAAAAGAGCTTTTATCTCTTAACCTAATACAGCCTAGCAGCAGTCCTCATTCATCACCTGCTTTTCTAGTCAGAAAGCATGCAGAACAAAAAAGGGGAAAGGCCAGAATGGTTATTAATTATAGAAAATTAAATAGCTATACAAAGTTTGACGGCTATTTTATACCTACTGCAGAACAATTGGTAAAACAGATACAAGGATCAAAATACTATAGTAAATTTGATGCTAAATCTGGGTTTTGGCAAGTAAAACTAGCCAATAAAGAATCTATAGAATTAACTGCTTTTAGTTGTCCCCAAGGACATTATGAGTGGTTAGTAATGCCATTTGGTTTAAAAAATGCCCCACAAATATTCCAAAAATGGATGAATTCTATGTTCGGACATCTACATTTTGTAGTAGTATACATAGATGATATACTAATTTTTTCTCCTACAATGGAAGAACATAAACAACATTTACTTCAAGTAGCAAAAATACTGCTAGATAATGGGATTATACTCAGTCCTACAAAAATACATTTATTTAAAAAGGAAATAGAATTCCTTGGGAAATATATAAAAGAAGGTCAAATAGAATTACAACAACATATATATTCCAAGGTAAAGGAATTCCCTAAAACATTCAAAACCCTAAAACAATTACAGAGTTTTCTGGGACTTTTGAATTATGGAAGAAAATTTATTCCTCACTTATCCCAGTTGGTCCAAAATCTGCAAGAAAGATTGACTATAGAACAATCTAAATACAAAATGGAAAATGGTGAACAACCAAGAAAATGGAATACAGACAAAATAGAAATTCAGCTCTCTTCAAAAGAAGAGAAAGAAATAGAAAATATAAAAGAGCTAATTACTCATCAAACAATATTATATTTTCCTACCGAAGAAGAATTAATAACCCTCCAAACTGATGCTTCTGACCTATTTTGGGCAGGAGTAATAATTGCCAAAGGAAAAGAAATAATAGCATATACCTCTGGAAAATTCACCAATACCCAACAAAAGTATTCCACTTATGATAAAGAATTACTGGCCATTAAGCTAGCTATAAAGAGCTTAAAAATATATTTACTCAATAGATATTTCGTAATAGAAACTGATAACAAAGCAGTATCCCAGTTTCTAAAAAAACAAACAATAAATAATCCTGAAGAAAACATCAGGAGAATAAGAATTGCTTTATATCTGGAAATATACCAATATAATGTTAAATACATTCCTGGATTTACTAATATTCTTGCAGACTTATTATCCCGACCAAACAATGGGTGACAAAAGACAAAAGGCTATGCTAAGACGAAAAAGAGAAGATCCAAAGATTCTCCTTTCAGAACAGCCTGAAAGCCCTCCAGAACATATCTTGGCCGAATTCAGGAGGCTACAACAAAAGTTTGCTGACCTGCAAAATCTTGCCAGACAACTCTGCCAGGTCTCTGTTCTTTCTAAATCTCAAGAACAAAAGCAACAAGAGAAAAGCAGGTTTTGTGGTTCTTCACCTGAAGAACAAGAACTCAAAACCATTGTCTCAAGAAGCAACCTTTCAGACATAGTAATCTGCCCAAATACAGATTTCTATCAGCTCCTATTACTTTTGGAAGTTGACACTGAAAGGGCAAGACAATTCAAGGCAGAAGCCATTGTGAACACAATGGTGAATCTACATCAGCAAAACTGCCTATCACATGAACATCTCCTCCTTTTCTTCCAACAACTAGAAGCTACAGAAATTACCCAGCTTCTGCTCCAGGAAGATGCTTTAATCAAGAACAAGTATGAACGCCCAAGGATATCTGTCTATTTAGGAGACATTCCTGAATCTGCCAGAGCTCTTCAGCTTGGGATAGTTCACAGTCTTTATTTAAGCACTTTATGTCCAGGAGATTATCTCGATCACATTCCAGAGATATGCAGTGACCGGGTTTCAAGTTACTCTAAGCAGCATTCTTGGGAAACAGGTTTCTGGTTCCGGATCTGGAGTATTTGGGAAGAAAGGAACCTGTATCAACTATTCACCTCTTTTCAAATATGGGAATTACATGACGAAAGTCAACAGTTTGCCCATGGATGGGGTGTTTATCCTAAGCCTGAATTTAATTATGAAGAACAAGCTTATGCAGCTGCAAAAGAATTTTTTACAGAAGCAATGACTGACAGTCTCTGTGGAGCAAGATCTATTACTATCAGTAAAAACATTATGCTCTATGACCATCTCTCAGCCATTGAATCTATTCAGATAAAATTGGGAAAAGTCATCCCTTTTCTTACCAATATTAACCTTGGGAGAATTGGAGAAAAAGCAAGAACTGACTTTTCCAGACAAAGTAAGAAGCATGGTGGGCCCATCCCATTCAGCATCTACTCAGCCAGAGATTCCTCCTTATCCTCTCCTCCGACAAAAGGACATCAATCAATTACGGTGGGACCATAAAGAGGACAATAATGTAAACTTTTTCCTGTACAAAGGACAATAATTCAGTCCTTTTCCCTGTACATCTT
Organism: Dracaena cambodiana; assembly: GCA_036321105.1. Lineage (NCBI taxonomy): Eukaryota > Viridiplantae > Streptophyta > Magnoliopsida > Asparagales > Asparagaceae > Dracaena > Dracaena cambodiana. The sequence continues at coordinate 36,250,093 of JAYEPQ010000004.1, forward strand.
TTGTAAAAGAAACTTTGTAAAAGATTCCTTCTCATCTGAAGGATATCTTAGAAACTCTATAAATAAAGACTTGAGATGAAGGGAGGAGGCAGAGAGCCTTTCCGAACTTCTTTTTTTAAAAAACTTATCCCTTCCTCTGATCTGCTTCTTAGTTCTAAATAGTGTGAATATATAGTAGCGCTGAGTACTGGAGCAGAAGCTCTCCTGCAAACTGGTATCAGAGCCCTTGTGCAGTATCCTTCTTCTTTTTTTGTAAGTATCCTTAACTTAGCCATGTCTGGCTAAACTTGTTAGGCATGTTATTTCCTTAATTTCTTAAGTTAATTAGATAATAGTATCTTACGCCATGAGGTAGGAAACGAAACATGGCTGTGCTCTATCTCTCTGAAGCTTGTAATAGTGCTTGTGGTTGACTATATGTCCGGAAGGGACGCTTCAGTTATGGCTGCCTAACTCTAGGGAGAAAGCCACCCCTAGAGGTTACATAGCCGGAGAGACCAGGGTCAAAGCGATACTGTTATCTAATCTAATGAAAGAAAGGAAGGAAATAACATGTCTAAGTTTATAAGAACCTCTTTACAGAAATGTCTAGAGCTTTAGTTCTTCCTGAATCATACGAATGTCCTTTCAGTTTAAATACCCATGAACATAGTATTCATCTTCCAAGTAATGGTACAATAGAACAACAAAATAGTTTGCTAAACTATTTAAGTGATCAAATTTATTTAGTTTCTAAAAAACTAACTACTTTGCAAACCTTCTTAAGTTTTCCAACATTTTCTTCATCTTCAAAAGAAAGACTTGGATCAGTTAGAATGATAAAAACATCTTCGAAAAGTTTGAAAGAAACAAACTTAGATGAAATTGATTATCAAAAATATTTGAAATATAAAACCTTATTAGTTGAAGAAATAGAAGGAAAAATTACTTCTAAAGAGATTTTCAAATTCTATGAAGAAAACTCTGCTTCTATTAAATATTTTTCCAAAAGTTCTTCAGATAATGAAAGTTATATTTCTGCATCTGATTCTTTTGATGATGAATTATCTGAATATGATGATATTGTTGATGAAATACCCTCTAATGAGGAGTATGATGATGTTGACCAACTATCACAACCCTCTAACGAGGAAGCCTCTTGGTCAGAGGAATTATACAACATACCCTCTAACGAGGACTATCATATATCAAATATACCCTCTAACGAGGAGCAGTATTTATACAATATAAATATGGAACGTGGGGAATCATCTACCCAAATGATTTCTACAGGTAGACAAAATCCACCACACCCTAATACTACTGAAGAAACTATGTATCATAGAGATACAGATGAAAACTATGTAGATTCCTATATCTATAAACAAGGAAAGAGACATCAAACTACTACTTCAGGATTAATATTTAATGTTGATCATATACCAACAAATGATTTAAGGGATTATATACTCAATTGGGAACAATTAATGGTTGGGACAAATACCCTAATGCCACAGGGAATCTCTCACCAAGATTTTGTGATATTAGCTTGCGGATATTGGCAAGGAATAGCCTTAAGATGGCTAACACAATATGAAAAGTTATACCCAACTGAGATAATAGCTTTAAATAGCCATGAATCTAGAAGGACAGCTTTACATAGCATTTGTAAAAGTCTATATGGAGACTTAACTGGAGAAGATATTAATGCTGAAGGAATAGATGAAAATATCCTTCTAAAACTAAGACTTTGTAACATTTGTTATTTAGAAGAATTTGCTAATCTTTATATCAGTTATATTTTTAAACTGAATACCTTAGATAAAAAAATCTTTTGGCTAACAGCCTTCTTTTCTAAGTTACCTATACCATGGGACACCATGATAGAGAAAAAATATAACAGTCTTAGATCTGGAGGTATTCCACACAATACAGGAGCCTTAAAGAAAGCTTGTATGGAAACTGTTAAGAAAACCTGCCAATTACAAAAAGCAAATAATCATCTATCCAAATACATACATAAGTCTGACATTAAAACTTCTTGTTGTCCTAAGTATGACCCAGATATTAATTATCAGTTTGGTTGTCCTCCAGTATATGGGTTCAACAAATCATTCTTTCCCAAGAAAACAAAATATGGGAGAAAATCTAAAGACTACAAGTCTAGATTCAAAAAACATAACAAGAAAAAATATAAGGTATCCAGGAAAAAATGGAAACCTGAAAATAAGGAGAAATACAAAAAGTCAAAGAAATTTGGTAAACGAAAGTTTATTAAAACAAATCAAACAGGTATGAAAAAGGATTGTACATGTTTTAAATGTGGAAAACAAGGACATTATGCTACTGAATGTAGAGTAAACATCAAAACAATATGGTTAGATGAGTTAGAAATATATGACATCCATACAGGAACCATAGAAGAAGTCCTGAGTGATAATTCTTCTATATACGAGATAGAAACCATATATGAAGAAAGTCCTTTAAACTCAGAATCTTCTGAAACAGAAGAATTCAATATAAACATGTTAACTTTAAACAAAACATACCATTTTGTTCAAATCATACCCCTAACTAAAACTACTATATTACCCAAAAGGGAATCATTGAAATTTCCAGGACATATTCTGTATGCTAACAATCATTATAGCATAAGAAGATATCAATCTATAGAAATTTATTTAGATCTGATTATAAGAATACCTTATGGATATTATGGAGAAATTAAAAATCTAAGACATCATGCTCTTAGAAATATTTTCATTACTTATGGAATAATAGAATCTATGACAGATCAAAACATAAGTATAATAATGAAAAGTACAAGTTTAGATGACAATTCATATCAAATTCCTTTAGGTACTCCTATAGGAATACTTATAATCCATAAATACGAAGATTTAGCATTGGTAAAAGTTGATCAAGATATTTTACTTTCAACATCTCCACCTCTTAGTCCAAAGTTTACCCCTGGACAATCTTCAAAAGAATCTATGTTTGAATACAAAGTATACATGAATACATTGAAGGAAATAGAACCTCAAGAGATTCATAATATAAGTATTGAAAATAGCCAAGGAGAACATTATGAAGTAACTGATGAAGATATTGAAAGACTAAAACTTTCAATACCATATGCTAAACAAGAAGAGGTATATAAACCTCAGTCCAAATTTAAATCTTTATGGACAAATAAACCTACCTATATCTTTGAAAGAATGCAAGGAAATATAGAACTAAAAGGAGATGAAGATTTTACTTCCATCAAATTGCTAAACATCCATCAGATAGAAAATCTGAAGCAAAAATATCCTAAGAAGAAATATTTACATATTGGCCTAATCCAAATAAAGATAACTGGTCTATTCAGGTCCGGAATAGATACACCTATTATGATAATATGCTGTGATGAAAGAATCATCAATAATCCTCTAAATAGTATATTAGGAGGAGCAAAGTCCAATCTGGCAAATAGAATATTTGGAGTAAATATACATCCTGATTTTTGCATCAGCTTACATGATACAAATATAGAAAAAGCTTGTACTCTTTCTATAAATTTAAAAGGAATTGAAATGCTCCCTGGATCTCAAGTATTGGGCATACAATGGGAACATTGTTTAGCACTAAACGAAACATCTACTTTTAGATCTATCACACCTACACAGTTTATTAAACTCTTTGAGGTTGGGAATGGAAAGATAATCCAACCAAGATTGGTCAATATAAGACATTTGAAATATGATAATGAGATGCAAATATTCTTGAAAACTTTGAAACCTAAGACACATCTCCCTATAGAAACATTTATTGCTTCAGGCAATACTATTTCCACTACGATTATAAATCCAAGTATTTCAAGAAGTCTTAGTACCTCTGAATATCGAAATACCAATATTTTGGTTGACCAAGCAAGACCTAGTATGTCTACCTTAGATAATACTCCTCTTGAAGGAAGGACTCAAAGAATCCTTGATCTTCAAAAGAAATCAGAAGACCAACATATTATAAGATTGCCATCTAGTTCATTTGGTTTATCAAATGTCGGATCTTCTTAAGAAAAAACCTCAATTACACATATACATTCCTATGACATTGATATTTCCTAACCAATCATGTCTTACCTTACATACTCTACTAGATTCAGGTGCTGAAACTAGTCTTATACATGAAAAATTTATCCCTAAGCAATTATGGTTACCACTGGAAAAGCAAGCAAGCTTAAATGACTTTATGGGCAGACCTGTAACTATTACTCATAAAGCAAATATCCCTATCTCTATTCCAGATATTCATAATATCTCTCATCATTATACTTTTGAATTCGCTTTATTACCTATTGATTTCAATGTCGATTGCTTAGTTGGCATGAATAACTTACGACATTATGCCCCTTTCAATACTCAAATTTTTCTCTTTGATAATCATCAAATTCCAAGGGTCCCTTTCCCGGTTCCCTTAGCTTCTTCTTATACTACAGCACAACGTGGTGAACTACTTATTTCCACCCACAACAACTGCACTTATCCTCTTACTATCTTCTCTAATACAGAAGAAATCATACACAGTATGCTTAAACCATTATATTCAAATAACCCTTTATTATATTTTGATAGGGCACCAAGATATTGTACCCTTACATTACTTGATCAATACAAACATACTAATGTAAGAACAAATAGTATAATGGTATCCCCTATAGATAAACAAGAATTTTCAGCTCAAATAAAAGAGCTTTTATCTCTTAACCTAATACAGCCTAGCAGCAGTCCTCATTCATCACCTGCTTTTCTAGTCAGAAAGCATGCAGAACAAAAAAGGGGAAAGGCCAGAATGGTTATTAATTATAGAAAATTAAATAGCTATACAAAGTTTGACGGCTATTTTATACCTACTGCAGAACAATTGGTAAAACAGATACAAGGATCAAAATACTATAGTAAATTTGATGCTAAATCTGGGTTTTGGCAAGTAAAACTAGCCAATAAAGAATCTATAGAATTAACTGCTTTTAGTTGTCCCCAAGGACATTATGAGTGGTTAGTAATGCCATTTGGTTTAAAAAATGCCCCACAAATATTCCAAAAATGGATGAATTCTATGTTCGGACATCTACATTTTGTAGTAGTATACATAGATGATATACTAATTTTTTCTCCTACAATGGAAGAACATAAACAACATTTACTTCAAGTAGCAAAAATACTGCTAGATAATGGGATTATACTCAGTCCTACAAAAATACATTTATTTAAAAAGGAAATAGAATTCCTTGGGAAATATATAAAAGAAGGTCAAATAGAATTACAACAACATATATATTCCAAGGTAAAGGAATTCCCTAAAACATTCAAAACCCTAAAACAATTACAGAGTTTTCTGGGACTTTTGAATTATGGAAGAAAATTTATTCCTCACTTATCCCAGTTGGTCCAAAATCTGCAAGAAAGATTGACTATAGAACAATCTAAATACAAAATGGAAAATGGTGAACAACCAAGAAAATGGAATACAGACAAAATAGAAATTCAGCTCTCTTCAAAAGAAGAGAAAGAAATAGAAAATATAAAAGAGCTAATTACTCATCAAACAATATTATATTTTCCTACCGAAGAAGAATTAATAACCCTCCAAACTGATGCTTCTGACCTATTTTGGGCAGGAGTAATAATTGCCAAAGGAAAAGAAATAATAGCATATACCTCTGGAAAATTCACCAATACCCAACAAAAGTATTCCACTTATGATAAAGAATTACTGGCCATTAAGCTAGCTATAAAGAGCTTAAAAATATATTTACTCAATAGATATTTCGTAATAGAAACTGATAACAAAGCAGTATCCCAGTTTCTAAAAAAACGAACAATAAATAATCCTGAAGAAAACATCAGGAGAATAAGAATTGCTTTATATCTGGAAATATACCAATATAATGTTAAATACATTCCTGGATTTACTAATATTCTTGCAGACTTATTATCCCGACCAAACAATGGGTGACAAAAGACAAAAGGCTATGCTAAGACGAAAAAGAGAAGATCCAAAGATTCTCCTTTCAGAACAGCCTGAAAGCCCTCCAGAACATATCTTGGCCGAATTCAGGAGGCTACAACAAAAGTTTGCTGACCTGCAAAATCTTGCCAGACAACTCTGCCAGGTCTCTGTTCTTTCTAAATCTCAAGAACAAAAGCAACAAGAGAAAAGCAGGTTTTGTGGTTCTTCACCTGAAGAACAAGAACTCAAAACCATTGTCTCAAGAAGCAACCTTTCAGACATAGTAATCTGCCCAAATACAGATTTCTATCAGCTCCTATTACTTTTGGAAGTTGACACTGAAAGGGCAAGACAATTCAAGGCAGAAGCCATTGTGAACACAATGGTGAATCTACATCAGCAAAACTGCCTATCACATGAACATCTCCTCCTTTTCTTCCAACAACTAGAAGCTACAGAAATTACCCAGCTTCTGCTCCAGGAAGATGCTTTAATCAAGAACAAGTATGAACGCCCAAGGATATCTGTCTATTTAGGAGACATTCCTGAATCTGCCAGAGCTCTTCAGCTTGGGATAGTTCACAGTCTTTATTTAAGCACTTTATGTCCAGGAGATTATCTCGATCACATTCCAGAGATATGCAGTGACCGGGTTTCAAGTTACTCTAAGCAGCATTCTTGGGAAACAGGTTTCTGGTTCCGGATCTGGAGTATTTGGGAAGAAAGGAACCTGTATCAACTATTCACCTCTTTTCAAATATGGGAATTACATGACGAAAGTCAACAGTTTGCCCATGGATGGGGTGTTTATCCTAAGCCTGAATTTAATTATGAAGAACAAGCTTATGCAGCTGCAAAAGAATTTTTTACAGAAGCAATGACTGACAGTCTCTGTGGAGCAAGATCTATTACTATCAGTAAAAACATTATGCTCTATGACCATCTCTCAGCCATTGAATCTATTCAGATAAAATTGGGAAAAGTCATCCCTTTTCTTACCAATATTAACCTTGGGAGAATTGGAGAAAAAGCAAGAACTGACTTTTCCAGACAAAGTAAGAAGCATGGTGGGCCCATCCCATTCAGCATCTACTCAGCCAGAGATTCCTCCTTATCCTCTCCTCCGACAAAAGGACATCAATCAATTACGGTGGGACCATAAAGAGGACAATAATGTAAACTTTTTCCTGTACAAAGGACAATAATTCAGTCCTTTTCCCTGTACATCTTTTGTAAAAGAAACTTTGTAAAAGATTCCTTCTCATCTGAAGGATATCTTAGAAACTCTATAAATAAAGACTTGAGATGAAGGGAGGAGGCAGAGAGCCTTTCCGAACTTCTTTTTTTAAAAAACTTATCCCTTCCTCTGATCTGCTTCTTAGTTCTAAATAGTGTGAATATATAGTAGCGCTGAGTACTGGAGCAGAAGCTCTCCTGCAAACTGGTATCAGAGCCCTTGTGCAGTATCCTTCTTCTTTTTTTGTAAGTATCCTTAACTTAGCCATGTCTGGCTAAACTTGTTAGGCATGTTATTTCCTTAATTTCTTAAGTTAATTAGATAATAGTATCTTACGCCATGAGGTAGGAAACGAAACATGGCTGTGCTCTATCTCTCTGAAGCTTGTAATAGTGCTTGTGGTTGACTATATGTCCGGAAGGGACGCTTCAGTTATGGCTGCCTAACTCTAGGGAGAAAGCCACCCCTAGAGGTTACATAGCCGGAGAGACCAGGGTCAAAGCGATACTGTTATCTAATCTAATGAAAGAAAGGAAGGAAATAACATGTCTAAGTTTATAAGAACCTCTTTACAGAAATGTCTAGAGCTTTAGTTCTTCCTGAATCATACGAATGTCCTTTCAGTTTAAATACCCATGAACATAGTATTCATCTTCCAAGTAATGGTACAATAGAACAACAAAATAGTTTGCTAAACTATTTAAGTGATCAAATTTATTTAGTTTCTAAAAAACTAACTACTTTGCAAACCTTCTTAAGTTTTCCAACATTTTCTTCATCTTCAAAAGAAAGACTTGGATCAGTTAGAATGATAAAAACATCTTCGAAAAGTTTGAAAGAAACAAACTTAGATGAAATTGATTATCAAAAATATTTGAAATATAAAACCTTATTAGTTGAAGAAATAGAAGGAAAAATTACTTCTAAAGAGATTTTCAAATTCTATGAAGAAAACTCTGCTTCTATTAAATATTTTTCCAAAAGTTCTTCAGATAATGAAAGTTATATTTCTGCATCTGATTCTTTTGATGATGAATTATCTGAATATGATGATATTGTTGATGAAATACCCTCTAATGAGGAGTATGATGATGTTGACCAACTATCACAACCCTCTAACGAGGAAGCCTCTTGGTCAGAGGAATTATACAACATACCCTCTAACGAGGACTATCATATATCAAATATACCCTCTAACGAGGAGCAGTATTTATACAATATAAATATGGAACGTGGGGAATCATCTACCCAAATGATTTCTACAGGTAGACAAAATCCACCACACCCTAATACTACTGAAGAAACTATGTATCATAGAGATACAGATGAAAACTATGTAGATTCCTATATCTATAAACAAGGAAAGAGACATCAAACTACTACTTCAGGATTAATATTTAATGTTGATCATATACCAACAAATGATTTAAGGGATTATATACTCAATTGGGAACAATTAATGGTTGGGACAAATACCCTAATGCCACAGGGAATCTCTCACCAAGATTTTGTGATATTAGCTTGCGGATATTGGCAAGGAATAGCCTTAAGATGGCTAACACAATATGAAAAGTTATACCCAACTGAGATAATAGCTTTAAATAGCCATGAATCTAGAAGGACAGCTTTACATAGCATTTGTAAAAGTCTATATGGAGACTTAACTGGAGAAGATATTAATGCTGAAGGAATAGATGAAAATATCCTTCTAAAACTAAGACTTTGTAACATTTGTTATTTAGAAGAATTTGCTAATCTTTATATCAGTTATATTTTTAAACTGAATACCTTAGATAAAAAAATCTTTTGGCTAACAGCCTTCTTTTCTAAGTTACCTATACCATGGGACACCATGATAGAGAAAAAATATAACAGTCTTAGATCTGGAGGTATTCCACACAATACAGGAGCCTTAAAGAAAGCTTGTATGGAAACTGTTAAGAAAACCTGCCAATTACAAAAAGCAAATAATCATCTATCCAAATACATACATAAGTCTGACATTAAAACTTCTTGTTGTCCTAAGTATGACCCAGATATTAATTATCAGTTTGGTTGTCCTCCAGTATATGGGTTCAACAAATCATTCTTTCCCAAGAAAACAAAATATGGGAGAAAATCTAAAGACTACAAGTCTAGATTCAAAAAACATAACAAGAAAAAATATAAGGTATCCAGGAAAAAATGGAAACCTGAAAATAAGGAGAAATACAAAAAGTCAAAGAAATTTGGTAAACGAAAGTTTATTAAAACAAATCAAACAGGTATGAAAAAGGATTGTACATGTTTTAAATGTGGAAAACAAGGACATTATGCTACTGAATGTAGAGTAAACATCAAAACAATATGGTTAGATGAGTTAGAAATATATGACATCCATACAGGAACCATAGAAGAAGTCCTGAGTGATAATTCTTCTATATACGAGATAGAAACCATATATGAAGAAAGTCCTTTAAACTCAGAATCTTCTGAAACAGAAGAATTCAATATAAACATGTTAACTTTAAACAAAACATACCATTTTGTTCAAATCATACCCCTAACTAAAACTACTATATTACCCAAAAGGGAATCATTGAAATTTCCAGGACATATTCTGTATGCTAACAATCATTATAGCATAAGAAGATATCAATCTATAGAAATTTATTTAGATCTGATTATAAGAATACCTTATGGATATTATGGAGAAATTAAAAATCTAAGACATCATGCTCTTAGAAATATTTTCATTACTTATGGAATAATAGAATCTATGACAGATCAAAACATAAGTATAATAATGAAAAGTACAAGTTTAGATGACAATTCATATCAAATTCCTTTAGGTACTCCTATAGGAATACTTATAATCCATAAATACGAAGATTTAGCATTGGTAAAAGTTGATCAAGATATTTTACTTTCAACATCTCCACCTCTTAGTCCAAAGTTTACCCCTGGAAAATCTTCAAAAGAATCTATGTTTGAATACAAAGTATACATGAATACATTGAAGGAAATAGAACCTCAAGAGATTCATAATATAAGTATTGAAAATAGCCAAGGAGAACATTATGAAGTAACTGATGAAGATATTGAAAGACTAAAACTTTCAATACCATATGCTAAACAAGAAGAGGTATATAAACCTCAGTCCAAATTTAAATCTTTATGGACAAATAAACCTACCTATATCTTTGAAAGAATGCAAGGAAATATAGAACTAAAAGGAGATGAAGATTTTACTTCCATCAAATTGCTAAACATCCATCAGATAGAAAATCTGAAGCAAAAATATCCTAAGAAGAAATATTTACATATTGGCCTAATCCAAATAAAGATAACTGGTCTATTCAGGTCCGGAATAGATACACCTATTATGATAATATGCTGTGATGAAAGAATCATCAATAATCCTCTAAATAGTATATTAGGAGGAGCAAAGTCCAATCTGGCAAATAGAATATTTGGAGTAAATATACATCCTGATTTTTGCATCAGCTTACATGATACAAATATAGAAAAAGCTTGTACTCTTTCTATAAATTTAAAAGGAATTGAAATGCTCCCTGGATCTCAAGTATTGGGCATACAATGGGAACATTGTTTAGCACTAAACGAAACATCTACTTTTAGATCTATCACACCTACACAGTTTATTAAACTCTTTGAGGTTGGGAATGGAAAGATAATCCAACCAAGATTGGTCAATATAAGACATTTGAAATATGATAATGAGATGCAAATATTCTTGAAAACTTTGAAACCTAAGACACATCTCCCTATAGAAACATTTATTGCTTCAGGCAATACTATTTCCACTACGATTATAAATCCAAGTATTTCAAGAAGTCTTAGTACCTCTGAATATCGAAATACCAATATTTTGGTTGACCAAGCAAGACCTAGTATGTCTACCTTAGATAATACTCCTCTTGAAGGAAGGACTCAAAGAATCCTTGATCTTCAAAAGAAATCAGAAGACCAACATATTATAAGATTGCCATCTAGTTCATTTGGTTTATCAAATGTCGGATCTTCTTAAGAAAAAACCTCGATTACACATATACATTCCTATGACATTGATATTTCCTGACCAATCATGTCTTACCTTACATACTCTACTAGATTCAGGTGCTGAAACTAGTCTTATACATGAAAAATTTATCCCTAAGCAATTATGGTTACCACTGGAAAAGCAAGCAAGCTTAAATGACTTTATGGGCAGACCTGTACCTATTACTCATAAAGCAAATATCCCTATCTCTATTCCAGATATTCATAATATCTCTCATCACTATACTTTTGAATTTGCTTTATTACCTATTGACTTTAATGTCGATTGCTTCGTGGGCATGAATAACTTACGGCATTATGCCAGTATCCTTCTTCTTTTTTTGTAAGTATCCTTAACTTAGCCATGTCTGGCTAAACTTGTTAGGCATGTTATTTCCTTAATTTCTTAAGTTAATTAGATAATAGTATCTTACGCCATGAGGTAGGAAACGAAACATGGCTGTGCTCTATCTCTCTGAAGCTTGTAATAGTGCTTGTGGTTGACTATATGTCCGGAAGGGACGCTTCAGTTATGGCTGCCTAACTCTAGGGAGAAAGCCACCCCTAGAGGTTACATAGCCGGAGAGACCAGGGTCAAAGCGATACTGTTATCTAATCTAATGAAAGAAAGGAAGGAAATAACATGTCTAAGTTTATAAGAACCTCTTTACAGAAATGTCTAGAGCTTTAGTTCTTCCTGAATCATACGAATGTCCTTTCAGTTTAAATACCCATGAACATAGTATTCATCTTCCAAGTAATGGTACAATAGAACAACAAAATAGTTTGCTAAACTATTTAAGTGATCAAATTTATTTAGTTTCTAAAAAACTAACTACTTTGCAAACCTTCTTAAGTTTTCCAACATTTTCTTCATCTTCAAAAGAAAGACTTGGATCAGTTAGAATGATAAAAACATCTTCGAAAAGTTTGAAAGAAACAAACTTAGATGAAATTGATTATCAAAAATATTTGAAATATAAAACCTTATTAGTTGAAGAAATAGAAGGAAAAATTACTTCTAAAGAGATTTTCAAATTCTATGAAGAAAACTCTGCTTCTATTAAATATTTTTCCAAAAGTTCTTCAGATAATGAAAGTTATATTTCTGCATCTGATTCTTTTGATGATGAATTATCTGAATATGATGATATTGTTGATGAAATACCCTCTAATGAGGAGTATGATGATGTTGACCAACTATCACAACCCTCTAACGAGGAAGCCTCTTGGTCAGAGGAATTATACAACATACCCTCTAACGAGGACTATCATATATCAAATATACCCTCTAACGAGGAGCAGTATTTATACAATATAAATATGGAACGTGGGGAATCATCTACCCAAATGATTTCTACAGGTAGACAAAATCCACCACACCCTAATACTACTGAAGAAACTATGTATCATAGAGATACAGATGAAAACTATGTAGATTCCTATATCTATAAACAAGGAAAGAGACATCAAACTACTACTTCAGGATTAATATTTAATGTTGATCATATACCAACAAATGATTTAAGGGATTATATACTCAATTGGGAACAATTAATGGTTGGGACAAATACCCTAATGCCACAGGGAATCTCTCACCAAGATTTTGTGATATTAGCTTGCGGATATTGGCAAGGAATAGCCTTAAGATGGCTAACACAATATGAAAAGTTATACCCAACTGAGATAATAGCTTTAAATAGCCATGAATCTAGAAGGACAGCTTTACATAGCATTTGTAAAAGTCTATATGGAGACTTAACTGGAGAAGATATTAATGCTGAAGGAATAGATGAAAATATCCTTCTAAAACTAAGACTTTGTAACATTTATTATTTAGAAGAATTTGCTAATCTTTATATCAGTTATATTTTTAAACTGAATACCTTAGATAAAAAAATCTTTTGGCTAACAGCCTTCTTTTCTAAGTTACCTATACCATGGGACACCATGATAGAGAAAAAATATAACAGTCTTAGATCTGGAGGTATTCCACACAATACAGGAGCCTTAAAGAAAGCTTGTATGGAAACTGTTAAGAAAACCTGCCAATTACAAAAAGCAAATAATCATCTATCCAAATACATACATAAGTCTGACATTAAAACTTCTTGTTGTCCTAAGTATGACCCAGATATTAATTATCAGTTTGGTTGTCCTCCAGTATATGGGTTCAACAAATCATTCTTTCCCAAGAAAACAAAATATGGGAGAAAATCTAAAGACTACAAGTCTAGATTCAAAAAACATAACAAGAAAAAATATAAGGTATCCAGGAAAAAATGGAAACCTGAAAATAAGGAGAAATACAAAAAGTCAAAGAAATTTGGTAAACGAAAGTTTATTAAAACAAATCAAACAGGTATGAAAAAGGATTGTACATGTTTTAAATGTGGAAAACAAGGACATTATGCTACTGAATGTAGAGTAAACATCAAAACAATATGGTTAGATGAGTTAGAAATATATGACATCCATACAGGAACCATAGAAGAAGTCCTGAGTGATAATTCTTCTATATACGAGATAGAAACCATATATGAAGAAAGTCCTTTAAACTCAGAATCTTCTGAAACAGAAGAATTCAATATAAACATGTTAACTTTAAACAAAACATACCATTTTGTTCAAATCATACCCCTAACTAAAACTACTATATTACCCAAAAGGGAATCATTGAAATTTCCAGGACATATTCTGTATGCTAACAATCATTATAGCATAAGAAGATATCAATCTATAGAAATTTATTTAGATCTGATTATAAGAATACCTTATGGATATTATGGAGAAATTAAAAATCTAAGACATCATGCTCTTAGAAATATTTTCATTACTTATGGAATAATAGAATCTATGACAGATCAAAACATAAGTATAATAATGAAAAGTACAAGTTTAGATGACAATTCATATCAAATTCCTTTAGGTACTCCTATAGGAATACTTATAATCCATAAATACGAAGATTTAGCATTGGTAAAAGTTGATCAAGATATTTTACTTTCAACATCTCCACCTCTTAGTCCAAAGTTTACCCCTGGACAATCTTCAAAAGAATCTATGTTTGAATACAAAGTATACATGAATACATTGAAGGAAATAGAACCTCAAGAGATTCATAATATAAGTATTGAAAATAGCCAAGGAGAACATTATGAAGTAACTGATGAAGATATTGAAAGACTAAAACTTTCAATACCATATGCTAAATAAGAAGAGGTATATAAACCTCAGTCCAAATTTAAATCTTTATGGACAAATAAACCTACCTATATCTTTGAAAGAATGCAAGGAAATATAGAACTAAAAGGAGATGAAGATTTTACTTCCATCAAATTGCTAAACATCCATCAGATAGAAAATCTGAAGCAAAAATATCCTAAGAAGAAATATTTACATATTGGCCTAATCCAAATAAAGATAACTGGTCTATTCAGGTCCGGAATAGATACACCTATTATGATAATATGCTGTGATGAAAGAATCATCAATAATCCTCTAAATAGTATATTAGGAGGAGCAAAGTCCAATCTGGCAAATAGAATATTTGGAGTAAATATACATCCTGATTTTTGCATCAGCTTACATGATACAAATATAGAAAAAGCTTGTACTCTTTCTATAAATTTAAAAGGAATTGAAATGCTCCCTGGATCTCAAGTATTGGGCATACAATGGGAACATTGTTTAGCACTAAACGAAACATCTACTTTTAGATCTATCACACCTACACAGTTTATTAAACTCTTTGAGGTTGGGAATGGAAAGATAATCCAACCAAGATTGGTCAATATAAGACATTTGAAATATGATAATGAGATGCAAATATTCTTGAAAACTTTGAAACCTAAGACACATCTCCCTATAGAAACATTTATTGCTTCAGGCAATACTATTTCCACTACGATTATAAATCCAAGTATTTCAAGAAGTCTTAGTACCTCTGAATATCGAAATACCAATATTTTGGTTGACCAAGCAAGACCTAGTATGTCTACCTTAGATAATACTCCTCTTGAAGGAAGGACTCAAAGAATCCTTGATCTTCAAAAGAAATCAGAAGACCAACATATTATAAGATTGCCATCTAGTTCATTTGGTTTATCAAATGTCGGATCTTCTTAAGAAAAAACCTCAATTACACATATACATTCCTATGACATTGATATTTCCTAACCAATCATGTCTTACCTTACATACTCTACTAGATTCAGGTGCTGAAACTAGTCTTATACATGAAAAATTTATCCCTAAGCAATTATGGTTACCACTGGAAAAGCAAGCAAGCTTAAATGACTTTATGGGCAGACCTGTAACTATTACTCATAAAGCAAATATCCCTATCTCTATTCCAGATATTCATAATATCTCTCATCATTATACTTTTGAATTCGCTTTATTACCTATTGATTTCAATGTCGATTGCTTAGTTGGCATGAATAACTTACGACATTATGCCCCTTTCAATACTCAAATTTTTCTCTTTGATAATCATCAAATTCCAAGGGTCCCTTTCCCGGTTCCCTTAGCTTCTTCTTATACTACAGCACAACGTGGTGAACTACTTATTTCCACCCACAACAACTGCACTTATCCTCTTACTATCTTCTCTAATACAGAAGAAATCATACACAG
Source organism: Dracaena cambodiana (assembly GCA_036321105.1). Classification (NCBI taxonomy): domain Eukaryota; kingdom Viridiplantae; phylum Streptophyta; class Magnoliopsida; order Asparagales; family Asparagaceae; genus Dracaena; species Dracaena cambodiana. The sequence goes on from JAYEPQ010000004.1 coordinate 36,265,982, forward strand.
TATGCTTAAACCATTATATTCAAATAACCCTTTATTATATTTTGATAGGGCACCAAGATATTGTACCCTTACATTACTTGATCAATACAAACATACTAATGTAAGAACAAATAGTATAATGGTATCCCCTATAGATAAACAAGAATTTTCAGCTCAAATAAAAGAGCTTTTATCTCTTAACCTAATACAGCCTAGCAGCAGTCCTCATTCATCACCTGCTTTTCTAGTCAGAAAGCATGCAGAACAAAAAAGGGGAAAGGCCAGAATGGTTATTAATTATAGAAAATTAAATAGCTATACAAAGTTTGACGGCTATTTTATACCTACTGCAGAACAATTGGTAAAACAGATACAAGGATCAAAATACTATAGTAAATTTGATGCTAAATCTGGGTTTTGGCAAGTAAAACTAGCCAATAAAGAATCTATAGAATTAACTGCTTTTAGTTGTCCCCAAGGACATTATGAGTGGTTAGTAATGCCATTTGGTTTAAAAAATGCCCCACAAATATTCCAAAAATGGATGAATTCTATGTTCGGACATCTACATTTTGTAGTAGTATACATAGATGATATACTAATTTTTTCTCCTACAATGGAAGAACATAAACAACATTTACTTCAAGTAGCAAAAATACTGCTAGATAATGGGATTATACTCAGTCCTACAAAAATACATTTATTTAAAAAGGAAATAGAATTCCTTGGGAAATATATAAAAGAAGGTCAAATAGAATTACAACAACATATATATTCCAAGGTAAAGGAATTCCCTAAAACATTCAAAACCCTAAAACAATTACAGAGTTTTCTGGGACTTTTGAATTATGGAAGAAAATTTATTCCTCACTTATCCCAGTTGGTCCAAAATCTGCAAGAAAGATTGACTATAGAACAATCTAAATACAAAATGGAAAATGGTGAACAACCAAGAAAATGGAATACAGACAAAATAGAAATTCAGCTCTCTTCAAAAGAAGAGAAAGAAATAGAAAATATAAAAGAGCTAATTACTCATCAAACAATATTATATTTTCCTACCGAAGAAGAATTAATAACCCTCCAAACTGATGCTTCTGACCTATTTTGGGCAGGAGTAATAATTGCCAAAGGAAAAGAAATAATAGCATATACCTCTGGAAAATTCACCAATACCCAACAAAAGTATTCCACTTATGATAAAGAATTACTGGCCATTAAGCTAGCTATAAAGAGCTTAAAAATATATTTACTCAATAGATATTTCGTAATAGAAACTGATAACAAAGCAGTATCCCAGTTTCTAAAAAAACGAACAATAAATAATCCTGAAGAAAACATCAGGAGAATAAGAATTGCTTTATATCTGGAAATATACCAATATAATGTTAAATACATTCCTGGATTTACTAATATTCTTGCAGACTTATTATCCCGACCAAACAATGGGTGACAAAAGACAAAAGGCTATGCTAAGACGAAAAAGAGAAGATCCAAAGATTCTCCTTTCAGAACAGCCTGAAAGCCCTCCAGAACATATCTTGGCCGAATTCAGGAGGCTACAACAAAAGTTTGCTGACCTGCAAAATCTTGCCAGACAACTCTGCCAGGTCTCTGTTCTTTCTAAATCTCAAGAACAAAAGCAACAAGAGAAAAGCAGGTTTTGTGGTTCTTCACCTGAAGAACAAGAACTCAAAACCATTGTCTCAAGAAGCAACCTTTCAGACATAGTAATCTGCCCAAATACAGATTTCTATCAGCTCCTATTACTTTTGGAAGTTGACACTGAAAGGGCAAGACAATTCAAGGCAGAAGCCATTGTGAACACAATGGTGAATCTACATCAGCAAAACTGCCTATCACATGAACATCTCCTCCTTTTCTTCCAACAACTAGAAGCTACAGAAATTACCCAGCTTCTGCTCCAGGAAGATGCTTTAATCAAGAACAAGTATGAACGCCCAAGGATATCTGTCTATTTAGGAGACATTCCTGAATCTGCCAGAGCTCTTCAGCTTGGGATAGTTCACAGTCTTTATTTAAGCACTTTATGTCCAGGAGATTATCTCGATCACATTCCAGAGATATGCAGTGACCGGGTTTCAAGTTACTCTAAGCAGCATTCTTGGGAAACAGGTTTCTGGTTCCGGATCTGGAGTATTTGGGAAGAAAGGAACCTGTATCAACTATTCACCTCTTTTCAAATATGGGAATTACATGACGAAAGTCAACAGTTTGCCCATGGATGGGGTGTTTATCCTAAGCCTGAATTTAATTATGAAGAACAAGCTTATGCAGCTGCAAAAGAATTTTTTACAGAAGCAATGACTGACAGTCTCTGTGGAGCAAGATCTATTACTATCAGTAAAAACATTATGCTCTATGACCATCTCTCAGCCATTGAATCTATTCAGATAAAATTGGGAAAAGTCATCCCTTTTCTTACCAATATTAACCTTGGGAGAATTGGAGAAAAAGCAAGAACTGACTTTTCCAGACAAAGTAAGAAGCATGGTGGGCCCATCCCATTCAGCATCTACTCAGCCAGAGATTCCTCCTTATCCTCTCCTCCGACAAAAGGACATCAATCAATTACGGTGGGACCATAAAGAGGACAATAATGTAAACTTTTTCCTGTACAAAGGACAATAATTCAGTCCTTTTCCCTGTACATCTTTTGTAAAAGAAACTTTGTAAAAGATTCCTTCTCATCTGAAGGATATCTTAGAAACTCTATAAATAAAGACTTGAGATGAAGGGAGGAGGCAGAGAGCCTTTCCGAACTTCTTTTTTTTAAAAAAACTTATCCCTTCCTCTGATCTGCTTCTTAGTTCTAAATAGTGTGAATATATAGTAGCGCTGAGTACTGGAGCAGAAGCTCTCCTGCAAACTGGTATCAGAGCCTGAATTTAATTATGAAGAACAAGCTTATGCAGCTGCAAAAGAATTTTTTACAGAAGCAATGACTGACAGTCTCTGTGGAGCAAGATCTATTACTATCAGTAAAAACATTATGCTCTATGACCATCTCTCAGCCATTGAATCTATTCAGATAAAATTGGGAAAAGTCATCCCTTTTCTTACCAATATTAACCTTGGGAGAATTGGAGAAAAAGCAAGAACTGACTTTTCCAGACAAAGTAAGAAGCATGGTGGGCCCATCCCATTCAGCATCTACTCAGCCAGAGATTCCTCCTTATCCTCTCCTCCGACAAAAGGACATCAATCAATTACGGTGGGACCATAAAGAGGACAATAATGTAAACTTTTTCCTGTACAAAGGACAATAATTCAGTCCTTTTCCCTGTACATCTTTTGTAAAAGAAACTTTGTAAAAGATTCCTTCTCATCTGAAGGATATCTTAGAAACTCTATAAATAAAGACTTGAGATGAAGGGAGGAGGCAGAGAGCCTTTCCGAACTTCTTTTTTTAAAAAAAACTTATCCCTTCCTCTGATCTGCTTCTTAGTTCTAAATAGTGTGAATATATAGTAGCGCTGAGTACTGGAGCAGAAGCTCTCCTGCAAACTGGTATCAGAGCCCTTGTGCAGTATCCTTCTTCTTTTTTTTTGTAAGTATCCTTAACTTAGCCATGTCTGGCTAAACTTGTTAGGCATGTTATTTCCTTAATTTCTTAAGTTAATTAGATAATAGTATCTTACGCCATGAGGTAGGAAACGAAACATGGCTGTGCTCTATCTCTCTGAAGCTTGTAATAGTGCTTGTGGTTGACTATATGTCCGGAAGGGACGCTTCAGTTATGGCTGCCTAACTCTAGGGAGAAAGCCACCCCTAGAGGTTACATAGCCGGAGAGACCAGGGTCAAAGCGATACTGTTATCTAATCTAATGAAAGAAAGGAAGGAAATAACATGTCTAAGTTTATAAGAACCTCTTTACAGAAATGTCTAGAGCTTTAGTTCTTCCTGAATCATACGAATGTCCTTTCAGTTTAAATACCCATGAACATAGTATTCATCTTCCAAGTAATGGTACAATAGAACAACAAAATAGTTTGCTAAACTATTTAAGTGATCAAATTTATTTAGTTTCTAAAAAACTAACTACTTTGCAAACCTTCTTAAGTTTTCCAACATTTTCTTCATCTTCAAAAGAAAGACTTGGATCAGTTAGAATGATAAAAACATCTTCGAAAAGTTTGAAAGAAACAAACTTAGATGAAATTGATTATCAAAAATATTTGAAATATAAAACCTTATTAGTTGAAGAAATAGAAGGAAAAATTACTTCTAAAGAGATTTTCAAATTCTATGAAGAAAACTCTGCTTCTATTAAATATTTTTCCAAAAGTTCTTCTGACAATGAAAGTTATATATCTGCATCTGATTCTTTTAATGATGAATTATCTGAATATGATGATATTGTTGATGAAATACCCTCTAATGAGGAGTATGGTGGTGTTGACCTATTATCACAACCCTCTAACGAGGAAGCCTCTTGGTCAGAGGAATCATACAACATACCCTCTAACGAGGACTATTATATACCAAATATACCCTCTAACGAGGAGCAGTATTTATTTAATATAAATATGGAACGTGGGGAATCATCTACCCAAATGAGTTCTACAGGTAGACAAAATCCACCACACCCTAATACTACTAAAGAAACTATGTATCATAGAGATACAGATGAAAACTATGTAGATTCCTATATCTATAAACAAGGAAAGAGACATCAAACTACTACGTCAGGATTAATATTTAATGTTGATCATATACCAACAAATGATTTAAGGGATTATATACTCAATTGGGATAAACACCCCATCCATGGGCAAACTGTTGACTTTCGTCATGTAATTCCCATATTTGAAAAGAGGTGAATAGTTGATACAGGTTCCTTTCTTCCCAAATACTCCAGATCCGGAACCAGAAACCTGTTTCCCAAGAATGCTGCTTAGAGTAACTTGAAACCCGGTCACTGCATATCTCTGGAATGTGATCGAGATAATCTCCTGGACATAAAGTGCTTAAATAAAGACTGTGAACTATCCCAAGCTGAAGAGCTCTGGCAGATTCAGGAATGTCTCCTAAATAGACAGATATCCTTGGGCGTTCATACTTGTTCTTGATTAAAGCATCTTCCTGGAGCAGAAGCTGGGTAATTTCTGTAGCTTCTAGTTGTTGGAAGAAAAGGAGGAGATGTTCATGTGATAGGCAGTTTTGCTGATGTAGATTCACCATTGTGTTCACAATGGCTTCTGCCTTGAATTGTCTTGCCCTTTCAGTGTCAACTTCCAAAAGTAATAGGAGCTGATAGAAATCTGTATTTGGGCAGATTACTATGTCTGAAAGGTTGCTTCTTGAGACAATGGTTTTGAGTTCTTGTTCTTCAGGTGAAGAACCACAAAACCTGCTTTTCTCTTGTTGCTTTTGTTCTTGAGATTTAGAAAGAACAGAGACCTGGCAGAGTTGTCTGGCAAGATTTTGCAGGTCAGCAAACTTTTGTTGTAGCCTCCTGAATTCGGCCAAGATATGTTCTGGAGGGCTTTCAGGCTGTTCTGAAAGGAGAATCTTTGGATCTTCTCTTTTTCGTCTTAGCATAGCCTTTTGTCTTTTGTCACCCATTGTTTGGTCGGGATAATAAGTCTGCAAGAATATTAGTAAATCCAGGAATGTATTTAACATTATATTGGTATATTTCCAGATATAAAGCAATTCTTATTCTCCTGATGTTTTCTTCAGGATTATTTATTGTTCGTTTTTTTAGAAACTGGCATAAACAACATTTACTTCAAGTAGCAAAAATACTGCTAGATAATGGGATTATACTCAGTCCTACAAAAATACATTTATTTAAAAAGGAAATAGAATTCCTTGGGAAATATATAAAAGAAGGTCAAATAGAATTACAACAACATATATATTCCAAGGTAAAGGAATTCCCTAAAACATTCAAAACCCTAAAACAATTACAGAGTTTTCTGGGACTTTTGAATTATGGAAGAAAATTTATTCCTCACTTATCCCAGTTGGTCCAAAATCTGCAAGAAAGATTGACTATAGAACAATCTAAATACAAAATGGAAAATGGTGAACAACCAAGAAAATGGAATACAGACAAAATAGAAATTCAGCTCTCTTCAAAAGAAGAGAAAGAAATAGAAAATATAAAAGAGCTAATTACTCATCAAACAATATTATATTTTCCTACCGAAGAAGAATTAATAACCCTCCAAACTGATGCTTCTGACCTATTTTGGGCAGGAGTAATAATTGCCAAAGGAAAAGAAATAATAGCATATACCTCTGGAAAATTCACCAATACCCAACAAAAGTATTCCACTTATGATAAAGAATTACTGGCCATTAAGCTAGCTATAAAGAGCTTAAAAATATATTTACTCAATAGATATTTCGTAATAGAAACTGATAAGAAGAAGCGAAGGGAACCGGGAAAGGGACCCTTGGAATTTGATGATTATCAAAGAGAAAAATTTGAGTATTGAAAGGGGCATAATGTCGTAAGTTATTCATGCCAACTAAGCAATCGACATTGAAATCAATAGGTAATAAAGCGAATTCAAAAGTATAATGATGAGAGATATTATGAATATCTGGAATAGAGATAGGGATATTTGCTTTATGAGTAATAGTTACAGGTCTGCCCATAAAGTCATTTAAGCTTGCTTGCTTTTCCAGTGGTAACCATAATTGCTTAGGGATAAATTTTTCATGTATAAGACTAGTTTCAGCACCTGAATCTAGTAGAGTATGTAAGGTAAGACATGATTGGTTAGGAAATATCAATGTCATAGGAATGTATATGTGTAATTGAGGTTTTTTCTTAAGAAGATCCGACATTTGATAAACCAAATGAACTAGATGGCAATCTTATAATATGTTGGTCTTCTGATTTCTTTTGAAGATCAAGGATTCTTTGAGTCCTTCCTTCAAGAGGAGTATTATCTAAGGTAGACATACTAGGTCTTGCTTGGTCAACCAAAATATTGGTATTTCGATATTCAGAGGTACTAAGACTTCTTGAAATACTTGGATTTATAATCGTAGTGGAAATAGTATTGCCTGAAGCAATAAATGTTTCTATAGGGAGATGTGTCTTAGGTTTCAAAGTTTTCAAGAATATTTGCATCTCATTATCATATTTCAAATGTCTTATATTGACCAATCTTGGTTGGATTATCTTTCCATTCCCAACCTCAAAGAGTTTAATAAACTGTGTAGGTGTGATAGATCTAAAAGTAGATGTTTCGTTTAGTGCTAAACAATGTTCCCATTGTATGCCCAATACTTGAGATCCAGGGAGCATTTCAATTCCTTTTAAATTTATAGAAAGAGTACAAGCTTTTTCTATATTTGTATCATGTAAGCTGATGCAAAAATCAGGATGTATATTTACTCCAAATATTCTATTTGCCAGATTGGACTTTGCTCCTCCTAATATACTATTTAGAGGATTATTGATGATTCTTTCATCACAGCATATTATCATAATAGGTGTATCTATTCCGGACCTGAATAGACCAGTTATCTTTATTTGGATTAGGCCAATATGTAAATATTTCTTCTTAGGATATTTTTGCTTCAGATTTTCTATCTGATGGATGTTTAGCAATTTGATGGAAGTAAAATCTTCATCTCCTTTTAGTTCTATATTTCCTTGCATTCTTTCAAAGATATAGGTAGGTTTATTTGTCCATAAAGATTTAAATTTGGACTGAGGTTTATATACCTCTTCTTGTTTAGCATATGGTATTGAAAGTTTTAGTCTTTCAATATCTTCATCAGTTACTTCATAATGTTCTCCTTGGCTATTTTCAATACTTATATTATGAATCTCTTGAGGTTCTATTTCCTTCAATGTATTCATGTATACTTTGTATTCAAACATAGATTCTTTTGAAGATTGTCCAGGGGTAAACTTTGGACTAAGAGGTGGAGATGTTGAAAGTAAAATATCTTGATCAACTTTTACCAATGCTAAATCTTCGTATTTATGGATTATAAGTATTCCTATAGGAGTACCTAAAGGAATTTGATATGAATTGTCATCTAAACTTGTACTTTTCATTATTATACTTATGTTTTGATCTGTCATAGATTCTATTATTCCATAAGTAATGAAAATATTTCTAAGAGCATGATGTCTTAGATTTTTAATTTCTCCATAATATCCATAAGGTATTCTTATAATCAGATCTAAATAAATTTCTATAGATTGATATCTTCTTATGCTATAATGATTGTTAGCATACAGAATATGTCCTGGAAATTTCAATGATTCCCTTTTGGGTAATATAGTAGTTTTAGTTAGGGGTATGATTTGAACAAAATGGTATGTTTTGTTTAAAGTTAACATGTTTATATTGAATTCTTCTGTTTCAGAAGATTCTGAGTTTAAAGGACTTTCTTCATATATGGTTTCTATCTCGTATATAGAAGAATTATCACTCAGGACTTCTTCTATGGTTCCTGTATGGATGTCATATATTTCTAACTCATCTAACCATATTGTTTTGATGTTTACTCTACATTCAGTAGCATAATGTCCTTGTTTTCCACATTTAAAACATGTACAATCCTTTTTCATACCTGTTTGATTTGTTTTAATAAACTTTCGTTTACCAAATTTCTTTGACTTTTTGTATTTCTCCTTATTTTCAGGTTTCCATTTTTTCCTGGATACCTTATATTTTTTCTTGTTATGTTTTTTGAATCTAGACTTGTAGTCTTTAGATTTTCTCCCATATTTTGTTTTCTTGGGAAAGAATGATTTGTTGAACCCATATACTGGAGGACAACCAAACTGATAATTAATATCTGGGTCATACTTAGGACAACAAGAAGTTTTAATGTCAGACTTATGTATGTATTTGGATAGATGATTATTTGCTTTTTGTAATTGGCAGGTTTTCTTAACAGTTTCCATACAAGCTTTCTTTAAGGCTCCTGTATTGTGTGGAATACCTCCAGATCTAAGACTGTTATATTTTTTCTCTATCATGGTGTCCCATGGTATAGGTAACTTAGAAAAGAAGGCTGTTAGCCAAAAGATTTTTTTATCTAAGGTATTCAGTTTAAAAATATAACTGATATAAAGATTAGCAAATTCTTCTAAATAACAAATGTTACAAAGTCTTAGTTTTAGAAGGATATTTTCATCTATTCCTTCAGCATTAATATCTTCTCCAGTTAAGTCTCCATATAGACTTTTACAAATGCTATGTAAAGCTGTCCTTCTAGATTCATGGCTATTTAAAGCTATTATCTCAGTTGGGTATAACTTTTCATATTGTGTTAGCCATCTTAAGGCTATTCCTTGCCAATATCCGCAAGCTAATATCACAAAATCTTGGTGAGAGATTCCCTGTGGCATTAGGGTATTTGTCCCAACCATTAATTGTTCCCAATTGAGTATATAATCCCTTAAATCATTTGTTGGTATATGATCAACATTAAATATTAATCCTGAAGTAGTAGTTTGATGTCTCTTTCCTTGTTTATAGATATAGGAATCTACATAGTTTTCATCTGTATCTCTATGATACATAGTTTCTTCAGTAGTATTAGGGTGTGGTGGATTTTGTCTACCTGTAGAAATCATTTGGGTAGATGATTCCCCACGTTCCATATTTATATTGTATAAATACTGCTCCTCGTTAGAGGGTATATTTGATATATGATAGTCCTCGTTAGAGGGTATGTTGTATAATTCCTCTGACCAAGAGGCTTCCTCGTTAGAGGGTTGTGATAGTTGGTCAACATCATCATACTCCTCATTAGAGGGTATTTCATCAACAATATCATCATATTCAGATAATTCATCATCAAAAGAATCAGATGCAGAAATATAATTTTCATTATCTGAAGAACTTTTGGAAAAATATTTAATAGAAGCAGAGTTTTCTTCATAGAATTTGAAAATCTCTTTAGAAGTAATTTTTCCTTCTATTTCTTCAACTAATAAGGTTTTATATTTCAAATATTTTTGATAATCAATTTCATCTAAGTTTGTTTCTTTCAAACTTTTCGAAGATGTTTTTATCATTCTAACTGATCCAAGTCTTTCTTTTGAAGATGAAGAAAATGTTGGAAAACTTAAGAAGGTTTGCAAAGTAGTTAGTTTTTTAGAAACTAAATAAATTTGATCACTTAAATAGTTTAGCAAACTATTTTGTTGTTCTATTGTACCATTACTTGGAAGATGAATACTATGTTCATGGGTATTTAAACTGAAAGGACATTCGTATGATTCAGGAAGAACTAAAGCTCTAGACATTTCTGTAAAGAGGTTCTTATAAACTTAGACATGTTATTTCCTTCCTTTCTTTCATTAGATTAGATAACAGTATCGCTTTGACCCTGGTCTCTCCGGCTATGTAACCTCTAGGGGTGGCTTTCTCCCTAGAGTTAGGCAGCCATAACTGAAGCGTCCCTTCCGGACATATAGTCAACCACAAGCACTATTACAAGCTTCAGAGAGATAGAGCACAGCCATGTTTCGTTTCCTACCTCATGGCGTAAGATACTATTATCTAATTAACTTAAGAAATTAAGGAAATAACATGCCTAACAAGTTTAGCCAGACATGGCTAAGTTAAGGATACTTACAAAAAAAGAAGAAGGATACTGCACAAGGGCTCTGATACCAGTTTGCAGGAGAGCTTCTGCTCCAGTACTCAGCGCTACTATATATTCACACTATTTAGAACTAAGAAGCAGATCAGAGGAAGGGATAAGTTTTTTTAAAAAAAGAAGTTCGGAAAGGCTCTCTGCCTCCTCCCTTCATCTCAAGTCTTTATTTATAGAGTTTCTAAGATATCCTTCAGATGAGAAGGAATCTTTTACAAAGTTTCTTTTACAAAAGATGTACAGGGAAAAGGACTGAATTATTGTCCTTTGTACAGGAAAAAGTTTACATTATTGTCCTCTTTATGGTCCCACCGTAATTGATTGATGTCCTTTTGTCGGAGGAGAGGATAAGGAGGAATCTCTGGCTGAGTAGATGCTGAATGGGATGGGCCCACCATGCTTCTTACTTTGTCTGGAAAAGTCCTTCTTTGGTACAGTCAGTTCTTGCTTTTTCTCCAATTCTCCCAAGGTTAATATTGGTAAGAAAAGGGATGACTTTTCCCAATTTTATCTGAATAGATTCAATGGCTGAGAGATGGTCATAGAGCATAATGTTTTTACTGATAGTAATAGATCTTGCTCCACAGAGACTGTCAGTCATTGCTTCTGTAAAAAATTCTTTTGCAGCTGCATAAGCTTGTTCTTCATAATTAAATTCAGGCTTAGGATAAACACCCCATCCATGGGCAAACTGTTGACTTTCGTCATGTAATTCCCATATTTGAAAAGAGGTGAATAGTTGATACAGGTTCCTTTCTTCCCAAATACTCCAGATCCGGAACCAGAAACCTGTTTCCCAAGAATGCTGCTTAGAGTAACTTGAAACCCGGTCACTGCATATCTCTGGAATGTGATCGAGATAATCTCCTGGACATAAAGTGCTTAAATAAAGACTGTGAACTATCCCAAGCTGAAGAGCTCTGGCAGATTCAGGAATGTCTCCTAAATAGACAGATATCCTTGGGCGTTCATACTTGTTCTTGATTAAAGCATCTTCCTGGAGCAGAAGCTGGGTAATTTCTGTAGCTTCTAGTTGTTGGAAGAAAAGGAGGAGATGTTCATGTGATAGGCAGTTTTGCTGATGTAGATTCACCATTGTGTTCACAATGGCTTCTGCCTTGAATTGTCTTGCCCTTTCAGTGTCAACTTCCAAAAGTAATAGGAGCTGATAGAAATCTGTATTTGGGCAGATTACTATGTCTGAAAGGTTGCTTCTTGAGACAATGGTTTTGAGTTCTTGTTCTTCAGGTGAAGAACCACAAAACCTGCTTTTCTCTTGTTGCTTTTGTTCTTGAGATTTAGAAAGAACAGAGACCTGGCAGAGTTGTCTGGCAAGATTTTGCAGGTCAGCAAACTTTTGTTGTAGCCTCCTGAATTCGGCCAAGATATGTTCTGGAGGGCTTTCAGGCTGTTCTGAAAGGAGAATCTTTGGATCTTCTCTTTTTCGTCTTAGCATAGCCTTTTGTCTTTTGTCACCCATTGTTTGGTCGGGATAATAAGTCTGCAAGAATATTAGTAAATCCAGGAATGTATTTAACATTATATTGGTATATTTCCAGATATAAAGCAATTCTTATTCTCCTGATGTTTTCTTCAGGATTATTTATTGTTCGTTTTTTTAGAAACTGGGATACTGCTTTGTTATCAGTTTCTATTACGAAATATCTATTGAGTAAATATATTTTTAAGCTCTTTATAGCTAGCTTAATGGCCAGTAATTCTTTATCATAAGTGGAATACTTTTGTTGGGTATTGGTGAATTTTCCAGAGGTATATGCTATTATTTCTTTTCCTTTGGCAATTATTACTCCTGCCCAAAATAGGTCAGAAGCATCAGTTTGGAGGGTTATTAATTCTTCTTCGGTAGGAAAATATAATATTGTTTGATGAGTAATTAGCTCTTTTATATTTTCTATTTCTTTCTCTTCTTTTGAAGAGAGCTGAATTTCTATTTTGTCTGTATTCCATTTTCTTGGTTGTTCACCATTTTCCATTTTGTATTTAGATTGTTCTATAGTCAATCTTTCTTGCAGATTTTGGACCAACTGGGATAAGTGAGGAATAAATTTTCTTCCATAATTCAAAAGTCCCAGAAAACTCTGTAATTGTTTTAGGGTTTTGAATGTTTTAGGGAATTCCTTTACCTTGGAATATATATGTTGTTGTAATTCTATTTGACCTTCTTTTATATATTTCCCAAGGAATTCTATTTCCTTTTTAAATAAATGTATTTTTGTAGGACTGAGTATAATCCCATTATCTAGCAGTATTTTTGCTACTTGAAGTAAATGTTGTTTATGTTCTTCCATTGTAGGAGAAAAAATTAGTATATCATCTATGTATACTACTACAAAATGTAGATGTCCGAACATAGAATTCATCCATTTTTGGAATATTTGTGGGGCATTTTTTAAACCAAATGGCATTACTAACCACTCATAATGTCCTTGGGGACAACTAAAAGCAGTTAATTCTATAGATTCTTTATTGGCTAGTTTTACTTGCCAAAACCCAGATTTAGCATCAAATTTACTATAGTATTTTGATCCTTGTATCTGTTTTACCAATTGTTCTGCAGTAGGTATAAAATAGCCGTCAAACTTTGTATAGCTATTTAATTTTCTATAATTAATAACCATTCTGGCCTTTCCCCTTTTTTGTTCTGCATGCTTTCTGACTAGAAAAGCAGGTGATGAATGAGGACTGCTGCTAGGCTGTATTAGGTTAAGAGATAAAAGCTCTTTTATTTGAGCTGAAAATTCTTGTTTATCTATAGGGGATACCATTATACTATTTGTTCTTACATTAGTATGTTTGTATTGATCAAGTAATGTAAGGGTACAATATCTTGGTGCCCTATCAAAATATAATAAAGGGTTATTTGAATATAATGGTTTAAGCATACTGTGTATGATTTCTTCTGTATTAGAGAAGATAGTAAGAGGATAAGTGCAGTTGTTGTGGCTTACAAAAAAAGAAGAAGGATACTGCACAAGGGCTCTGATACCAGTTTGCAGGAGAGCTTCTGCTCCAGTACTCAGCGCTACTATATATTCACACTATTTAGAACTAAGAAGCAGATCAGAGGAAGGGATAAGTTTTTTTAAAAAAAGAAGTTCGGAAAGGCTCTCTGCCTCCTCCCTTCATCTGATGTCTTTATTTATAATGTTTCCAAGACGTCCTTCAGATAGGAAGGAATCTTTTACAAAGTTTTTTTACAAAAGATGTACAGAAAAAAAGGACTGCATTATTGTCCTTTGTACAGGAAAAAGTTTACATTATTGTCCTTTATGGGGTCCCACCATACTGATTGGTGTCCTTCTTGTCGGTTGAGAGGATGAGGAGGAATCTTTGCTGAGTAAGACTGGCCCACCATGCTTGTCTGAGTTTGCTGAGTAGGATTGGCCCACCATGCTTATCCTTGCATAGTGTCTTCTTCGATGTCATCTTCAAGATTGATATCTGTATTTCCTCCGAGGTCTTCATCTTCATTTTCAATATTCTCTAGACTTTTATAAAAATCTTCTTTTGCTTTGGTCCCAACTTTTCCTAGCTGTAGAGAAGACAAAAAGGCCAGTACTTTGGGAATTTTTTGTTCAGAGTTTTCAAAAACTCCGATGAAGTCATAGAGGAGAATATTATCTTCAATTTTGATGGAATGAGCTCCTGATAAAGCTTTAGTATATGCTTCTTCAAAGAACTCTTGGGCAGCCCTTTTGGTTTCTTCTTCAAGATCTAGGACTGGAAGATTTTCACATGTTTTGGACTGAAGATAATTAAAATTGTGAAGTTCCCACAATTGTATAGAAGGAAATACTTTTAAATATTTCCTTTCTTCCCAAGTTCCCCAGATACGGAAGAAAAATGTAGACTGGTATCTGGTTGTATATGCTTTAAGGCTTTTGAGGCAGATTGGGGGTAAGTAGTCTGAGAATTCTTCTGGGTGAGAAGTATTGACAAATATTTCATGGACTAACCCCATTTGTATGGCTTTAAAGCTTTTGGGAATTTCCTGGAAACCAGTAATGATTCTGGGGGAATCATTTTTGTTAAGAATCTTTTCATGCTGTTGGAGGATGCTGATAACATCTGTTGCTTCTATAGTTTTGAAGAAGATTCTCAACTCTGAATCAGGAATCATATGTTGCTGGTTAAGCCCAATCATCTTGTAAACAGTTAGTTCTGCTTCTAACTGTCTAGCTTTCTCATTCTGGATTTTGCATAGTTCCAGCAATTTGTAGAATTCTGGCAATGGATGATGAACTTGATCTGCTATCTCCATGTCAGAGACAGTATTTCTTAAGAACTCTTGATCCAAGGAAGGACCTTGGAACCATGTCACCTTTCTTTGTTCTAAGTCCGAACTTTGGGTGGCAAGAGTATAATTGCAGAGGTCGGAAACAGCTTTGGTTATGGCTTGCTTTTCTGTTTTCTCCTGCAAATAGTGGTTAAGCATAGAAAGTACTAGCTGCTCTAGTTGAGAGAGCCAATACTTAGAGGCATGAAAATCATTTGACTGTATCGAACGATAGCAACCATTTAATTTTTCATAAATACTAGGATTGGAGTTTTTGAGTTCTGTGTTATACCAATCCCTTACAACAGTTGCTGCTGTTGGTCTTTGGGTTGTTTGGAATCTTTTCTGTGAGACTGCATTGCTGTAAGATGCTTGTTGTAGTGGTAGAACTGTCATCCCTGGTGGGGGAAAACTTTTTTCCTCGTTAGAGGCTGATGTAGTGTTGTTGCCAGTAGCCAGGAAGAGTTTCTTGTCTTCTGTCTTCTGGGCTGAGCTCTCTCCTTTTTCAGGAGCTTTTTTAAGAGCATTGCCTCCTGTTGAGGAAGCTTTCTTACTGTTTACCTTAGACCACTTAGATTCTTCTATCATGGTCTTTAGTTTCTTCAGTCTATCCTCATCCATGTTCAGGAAGAGGTAGGGAATCTGTAAGATTAGTATGTTCAAGAGCATTATATAAACTGATGACCATAGTAAGTCGAGAAACCTTAATAGTTGTTTTGCAATAAAAACCCATAAATGTATTATTGTTAGGTTTAAGATGATTCCATTATCAGTAGTATTTTTGCTACTTGGAGTAAGTGTTGTTTATGTTTTTCCATTTCAAGGGAAAAGACTAGTATATCATCTATATAAACTACTTCAAAATGTAGATGTCCGAACATAGAATTCATCCATTTTTGGAATAGTTGTGGAGCATTTTTTAAACCAAATAGCATTACTAACCACTCATAGTGTCCCTGGGGACAACTAAATGCAGTTAATTCTATAGATTCTTTATTGGATAGTTTTACTTGCCAAAAACCAGATTCAGCATCAAATTTACTATAGTATTTTGACCCTTGTATCTGTGTTATTAACTGTTCCGCAGTAGGTATAAAATAGCCGTCAAACTTTGTATAGCTATTTAATTTTCTATAATTAATGACCATTCTGGCTTTCCCTCTTTTTTGTTCTGTATGTTTTCTGACTAGAAAAGCAGGTGATGAATGAGGGCTGTTGGATACCATTATACTGTTTGTTCTTACATTAGTATTTTGGTATTGATCGAGTAAAGTAAGGGTACAATACCTTGGTGCCCTATCAAAATATAATAAAGGGTTATGAGAATATAATGGTTGAAGCATACTGTGTATGATTTCTTCTGTATTAGAGAAGATAGTAAGAGGATAAGTGCAGTTTTTTTGGGTGGAAATAAGTCGTTCACCACGTTGGGCTGCAGTATAGGATGATGCGAAGGGGACCGGAAAAGGAACCCTTGGAATTTGATGATTATCAAATAGAAAAATTTGAGAGTTGAATGGGGCATAATGCCGTAAGTTATTCATGCCCACTAAGCAATCGACATTAAAGTCAATAGGTAATAAAGCAAATTCAAAAGTATAGTGATGAGAGATATTATGAATATCTGGAATAGAGATAGGGATATTTGCTTTATGAGTAATAGGTACAGGTCTGCCCATAAAGTCATTTAAGCTTGCTTGCTTTTCCAGTGGTAACCATAATTGCTTAGGGATAAATTTTTCATGTATAAGACTAGTTTCAGCACCTGAATCTAGTAGAGTATGTAAGGTAAGACATGATTGGTCAGGAAATATCAATGTCATAGGAATGTATATGTGTAATCGAGGTTTTTTCTTAAGAAGATCCGACATTTGATAAACCAAATGAACTAGATGGCAATCTTATAATATGTTGGTCTTCTGATTTCTTTTGAAGATCAAGGATTCTTTGAGTCCTTCCTTCAAGAGGAGTATTATCTAAGGTAGACATACTAGGTCTTGCTTGGTCAACCAAAATATTGGTATTTCGATATTCAGAGGTACTAAGACTTCTTGAAATACTTGGATTTATAATCGTAGTGGAAATAGTATTGCCTGAAGCAATAAATGTTTCTATAGGGAGATGTGTCTTAGGTTTCAAAGTTTTCAAGAATATTTGCATCTCATTATCATATTTCAAATGTCTTATATTGACCAATCTTGGTTGGATTATCTTTCCATTCCCAACCTCAAAGAGTTTAATAAACTGTGTAGGTGTGATAGATCTAAAAGTAGATGTTTCGTTTAGTGCTAAACAATGTTCCCATTGTATGCCCAATACTTGAGATCCAGGGAGCATTTCAATTCCTTTTAAATTTATAGAAAGAGTACAAGCTTTTTCTATATTTGTATCATGTAAGCTGATGCAAAAATCAGGATGTATATTTACTCCAAATATTCTATTTGCCAGATTGGACTTTGCTCCTCCTAATATACTATTTAGAGGATTATTGATGATTCTTTCATCACAGCATATTATCATAATAGGTGTATCTATTCCGGACCTGAATAGACCAGTTATCTTTATTTGGATTAGGCCAATATGTAAATATTTCTTCTTAGGATATTTTTGCTTCAGATTTTCTATCTGATGGATGTTTAGCAA
The DNA here is from genome assembly GCA_036321105.1 of Dracaena cambodiana. NCBI lineage: Eukaryota > Viridiplantae > Streptophyta > Magnoliopsida > Asparagales > Asparagaceae > Dracaena > Dracaena cambodiana. Next base: position 36,283,516 of record JAYEPQ010000004.1, read on the forward strand.
TTTGATGGAAGTAAAATCTTCATCTCCTTTTAGTTCTATATTTCCTTGCATTCTTTCAAAGATATAGGTAGGTTTATTTGTCCATAAAGATTTAAATTTGGACTGAGGTTTATATACCTCTTCTTGTTTAGCATATGGTATTGAAAGTTTTAGTCTTTCAATATCTTCATCAGTTACTTCATAATGTTCTCCTTGGCTATTTTCAATACTTATATTATGAATCTCTTGAGGTTCTATTTCCTTCAATGTATTCATGTATACTTTGTATTCAAACATAGATTCTTTTGAAGATTGTCCAGGGGTAAACTTTGGACTAAGAGGTGGAGATGTTGAAAGTAAAATATCTTGATCAACTTTTACCAATGCTAAATCTTCGTATTTATGGATTATAAGTATTCCTATAGGAGTACCTAAAGGAATTTGATATGAATTGTCATCTAAACTTGTACTTTTCATTATTATACTTATGTTTTGATCTGTCATAGATTCTATTATTCCATAAGTAATGAAAATATTTCTAAGAGCATGATGTCTTAGATTTTTAATTTCTCCATAATATCCATAAGGTATTCTTATAATCAGATCTAAATAAATTTCTATAGATTGATATCTTCTTATGCTATAATGATTGTTAGCATACAGAATATGTCCTGGAAATTTCAATGATTCCCTTTTGGGTAATATAGTAGTTTTAGTTAGGGGTATGATTTGAACAAAATGGTATGTTTTGTTTAAAGTTAACATGTTTATATTGAATTCTTCTGTTTCAGAAGATTCTGAGTTTAAAGGACTTTCTTCATATATGGTTTCTATCTCGTATATAGAAGAATTATCACTCAGGACTTCTTCTATGGTTCCTGTATGGATGTCATATATTTCTAACTCATCTAACCATATTGTTTTGATGTTTACTCTACATTCAGTAGCATAATGTCCTTGTTTTCCACATTTAAAACATGTACAATCCTTTTTCATACCTGTTTGATTTGTTTTAATAAACTTTCGTTTACCAAATTTCTTTGACTTTTTGTATTTCTCCTTATTTTCAGGTTTCCATTTTTTCCTGGATACCTTATATTTTTTCTTGTTATGTTTTTTGAATCTAGACTTGTAGTCTTTAGATTTTCTCCCATATTTTGTTTTCTTGGGAAAGAATGATTTGTTGAACCCATATACTGGAGGACAACCAAACTGATAATTAATATCTGGGTCATACTTAGGACAACAAGAAGTTTTAATGTCAGACTTATGTATGTATTTGGATAGATGATTATTTGCTTTTTGTAATTGGCAGGTTTTCTTAACAGTTTCCATACAAGCTTTCTTTAAGGCTCCTGTATTGTGTGGAATACCTCCAGATCTAAGACTGTTATATTTTTTCTCTATCATGGTGTCCCATGGTATAGGTAACTTAGAAAAGAAGGCTGTTAGCCAAAAGATTTTTTTATCTAAGGTATTCAGTTTAAAAATATAACTGATATAAAGATTAGCAAATTCTTCTAAATAACAAATGTTACAAAGTCTTAGTTTTAGAAGGATATTTTCATCTATTCCTTCAGCATTAATATCTTCTCCAGTTAAGTCTCCATATAGACTTTTACAAATGCTATGTAAAGCTGTCCTTCTAGATTCATGGCTATTTAAAGCTATTATCTCAGTTGGGTATAACTTTTCATATTGTGTTAGCCATCTTAAGGCTATTCCTTGCCAATATCCGCAAGCTAATATCACAAAATCTTGGTGAGAGATTCCCTGTGGCATTAGGGTATTTGTCCCAACCATTAATTGTTCCCAATTGAGTATATAATCCCTTAAATCATTTGTTGGTATATGATCAACATTAAATATTAATCCTGACGTAGTAGTTTGATGTCTCTTTCCTTGTTTATAGATATAGGAATCTACATAGTTTTCATCTGTATCTCTATGATACATAGTTTCTTCAGTAGTATTAGGGTGTGGTGGATTTTGTCTACCTGTAGAAATCATTTGGGTAGATGATTCCCCACGTTCCATATTTATATTGTATAAATACTGCTCCTCGTTAGAGGGTATATTTGATATATGATAGTCCTCGTTAGAGGGTATGTTGTATAATTCCTCTGACCAAGAGGCTTCCTCGTTAGAGGGTTGTGATAGTTGGTCAACATCATCATACTCCTCATTAGAGGGTATTTCATCAACAATATCATCATATTCAGATAATTCATCATCAAAAGAATCAGATGCAGAAATATAACTTTCATTATCTGAAGAACTTTTGGAAAAATATTTAATAGAAGCAGAGTTTTCTTCATAGAATTTGAAAATCTCTTTAGAAGTAATTTTTCCTTCTATTTCTTCAACTAATAAGGTTTTATATTTCAAATATTTTTGATAATCAATTTCATCTAAGTTTGTTTCTTTCAAACTTTTCGAAGATGTTTTTATCATTCTAACTGATCCAAGTCTTTCTTTTGAAGATGAAGAAAATGTTGGAAAACTTAAGAAGGTTTGCAAAGTAGTTAGTTTTTTAGAAACTAAATAAATTTGATCACTTAAATAGTTTAGCAAACTATTTTGTTGTTCTATTGTACCATTACTTGGAAGATGAATACTATGTTCATGGGTATTTAAACTGAAAGGACATTCGTATGATTCAGGAAGAACTAAAGCTCTAGACATTTCTGTAAAGAGGTTCTTATAAACTTAGACATGTTATTTCCTTCCTTTCTTTCATTAGATTAGATAACAGTATTGCTTTGACCCTGGTCTCTCCGGCTATGTAACCTCTAGGGGTGGCTTTCTCCCTAGAGTTAGGCAGCCATAACTGAAGCGTCCCTTCCGGACATATAGTCAACCACAAGCACTATTACAAGCTTCAGAGAGATAGAGCACAGCCATGTTTCGTTTCCTACCTCATGGCGTAAGATACTATTATCTAATTAACTTAAGAAATTAAGGAAATAACATGCCTAACAAGTTTAGCCAGACATGGCTAAGTTAAGGATACTTACAAAAAAAGAAGAAGGATACTGCACAAGGGCTCTGATACCAGTTATATCTAGTATACGTGGCTATAACGGTAACCTCAGAGTCTCTTTTACGCATGGCCTCTCGACCATTGCAACCGCTTTGTAACGGACGTGTTCGGGTAAGAGCCAAAGCTTCGCCACAGATCACTCTGTGAGAACCCCGAATCACGTTGTGCAACTAAGTCCTTTGAGAATTCCGAAGTACGAGTTCCAAAAGCCCTAGAGTTCCTATCCAGTCTCCAACTGGGGAAACAGGGTGCCAAGGCAAAAGAAGAATTCTACCAGGACTTAGAAAGAGCAGAAGATGAAGAGTCTGGAGAGAGGACAATCAAGATAATAATGTTGAGGACGTCATGGATGACGACGCACTCCACAATATTATGCAGGATTAAAGCGTGGTAGGACCATGCTTGTCGACACCACCAAAAAAAGATTCCTCCTTATCCTTCACGGACCAGCAGCCGACACTATCCTCCAAACAGCCCAGCCGACAACTTTTTTCATTATTGTACTATGTCATTACTATACTAGTGGCAATTATTGTACTTCTTACTGTAGCCGCTATTATTGTGTATTCCTGTACTAGGATTCCTTCTTATCCTACTGTATGAAGAAATGCTATAAATAAAGACTGAAATGAAATGGCAGGGGCATCGAGCTTTCTTGCCTTTCCTTTTTTTTTTAATCTCTCTTCTCTTGAGTTCTTAAAGTTTTCTCTTTTAAATTTTGTGAATAGTTCAGTTGTGAATACCTGCGAAGTAAACTGGTATCAGAGCCTTGGCACTGGTGTACATACGCAGTTTTCTCTTCTTTTTTTGTAAGTACTCTTAACCTTATGTCTAGCTAAATCGGTTAGACGCGTTATTTTCTTAATTTCATTAGTTGTTTAGGTAATAATATCCTACGCCATGAGGTAGGAAACGAATCATAGCTTTGCTCTCTCTCTCTGAAGCCATGTAATAGGCTTGTGGTGTGTTCGTCGCAAAAGTTTCTTCGCTTCCTTCCATTGAATAAGCTTTAATTACAATAGAAGTGAACAAGAGATAAAAAGAACAAACGAGAGGATTTTATAGTTCAATCTCTCTCTTTTACAATATTGTGGGATCTGTGGCGATGGGATCTGTCAAGCAGCTCTTTTTGACGATCGGTACGTTGAAATCTTCTCTCTTGAAAATATGGGCCGACTATAGACGATCTTCTCTGGTTTTGATTTGTTCAATGCTCTCTCGCGTAACTCGAACTTCTCAAGAACTCCAGAAAATGTACGTGGCTATAACGGTAACCTCAGAGTCTCTTAGTTGCACAACGTGATTCGGGGTTCTCACAGAGTGATCTGTGGCGAAGCTTTGGCTCTTACCCGAACACGTCCGTTACAAAGCGGTTGCAATGGTCGAGAGGCCATGCGTAAAAGAGACTCTGAGGTTACCGTTATAGCCACGTATACTAAATGTGGAAAACAAGGACATTATGCTACTGAATGTAGAGTAAACATCAAAACAATATGGTTAGATGAGTTAGAAATATATGACATCCATACAGGAACCATAGAAGAAGTCCTGAGTGATAATTCTTCTATATACGAGATAGAAACCATATATGAAGAAAGTCCTTTAAACTCAGAATCTTCTGAAACAGAAGAATTCAATATAAACATGTTAACTTTAAACAAAACATACCATTTTGTTCAAATCATACCCCTAACTAAAACTACTATATTACCCAAAAGGGAATCATTGAAATTTCCAGGACATATTCTGTATGCTAACAATCATTATAGCATAAGAAGATATCAATCTATAGAAATTTATTTAGATCTGATTATAAGAATACCTTATGGATATTATGGAGAAATTAAAAATCTAAGACATCATGCTCTTAGAAATATTTTCATTACTTATGGAATAATAGAATCTATGACAGATCAAAACATAAGTATAATAATGAAAAGTACAAGTTTAGATGACAATTCATATCAAATTCCTTTAGGTACTCCTATAGGAATACTTATAATCCATAAATACGAAGATTTAGCATTGGTAAAAGTTGATCAAGATATTTTACTTTCAACATCTCCACCTCTTAGTCCAAAGTTTACCCCTGGACAATCTTCAAAAGAATCTATGTTTGAATACAAAGTATACATGAATACATTGAAGGAAATAGAACCTCAAGAAATTCATAATATAAGTATTGAAAATAGCCAAGGAGAACATTATGAAGTAACTGATGAAGATATTGAAAGACTAAAACTTTCAATACCATATGCTAAACAAGAAGAGGTATATAAACCTCAGTCCAAATTTAAATCTTTATGGACAAATAAACCTACCTATATCTTTGAAAGAATGCAAGGAAATATAGAACTAAAAGGAGATGAAGATTTTACTTCCATCAAATTGCTAAACATCCATCAGATAGAAAATCTGAAGCAAAAATATCCTAAGAAGAAATATTTACATATTGGCCTAATCCAAATAAAGATAACTGGTCTATTCAGGTCCGGAATAGATACACCTATTATGATAATATGCTGTGATGAAAGAATCATCAATAATCCTCTAAATAGTATATTAGGAGGAGCAAAGTCCAATCTGGCAAATAGAATATTTGGAGTAAATATACATCCTGATTTTTGCATCAGCTTACATGATACAAATATAGAAAAAGCTTGTACTCTTTCTATAAATTTAAAAGGAATTGAAATGCTCCCTGGATCTCAAGTATTGGGCATACAATGGGAACATTGTTTAGCACTAAACGAAACATCTACTTTTAGATCTATCACACCTACACAGTTTATTAAACTCTTTGAGGTTGGGAATGGAAAGATAATCCAACCAAGATTGGTCAATATAAGACATTTGAAATATGATAATGAGATGCAAATATTCTTGAAAACTTTGAAACCTAAGACACATCTCCCTATAGAAACATTTATTGCTTCAGGCAATACTATTTCCACTACGATTATAAATCCAAGTATTTCAAGAAGTCTTAGTACCTCTGAATATCGAAATACCAATATTTTGGTTGACCAAGCAAGACCTAGTATGTCTACCTTAGATAATACTCCTCTTGAAGGAAGGACTCAAAGAATCCTTGATCTTCAAAAGAAATCAGAAGACCAACATATTATAAGATTGCCATCTAGTTCATTTGGTTTATCAAATGTCGGATCTTCTTAAGAAAAAACCTCAATTACACATATACATTCCTATGACATTGATATTTCCTAACCAATCATGTCTTACCTTACATACTCTACTAGATTCAGGTGCTGAAACTAGTCTTATACATGAAAAATTTATCCCTAAGCAATTATGGTTACCACTGGAAAAGCAAGCAAGCTTAAATGACTTTATGGGCAGACCTGTAACTATTACTCATAAAGCAAATATCCCTATCTCTATTCCAGATATTCATAATATCTCTCATCATTATACTTTTGAATTCGCTTTATTACCTATTGATTTCAATGTCGATTGCTTAGTTGGCATGAATAACTTACGACATTATGCCCCTTTCAATACTCAAATTTTTCTCTTTGATAATCATCAAATTCCAAGGGTCCCTTTCCCGGTTCCCTTAGCTTCTTCTTATACTACAGCACAACGTGGTGAACTACTTATTTCCACCCACAACAACTGCACTTATCCTCTTACTATCTTCTCTAATACAGAAGAAATCATACACAGTATGCTTAAACCATTATATTCAAATAACCCTTTATTATATTTTGATAGGGCACCAAGATATTGTACCCTTACATTACTTGATCAATACAAACATACTAATGTAAGAACAAATAGTATAATGGTATCCCCTATAGATAAACAAGAATTTTCAGCTCAAATAAAAGAGCTTTTATCTCTTAACCTAATACAGCCTAGCAGCAGTCCTCATTCATCACCTGCTTTTCTAGTCAGAAAGCATGCAGAACAAAAAAGGGGAAAGGCCAGAATGGTTATTAATTATAGAAAATTAAATAGCTATACAAAGTTTGACGGCTATTTTATACCTACTGCAGAACAATTGGTAAAACAGATACAAGGATCAAAATACTATAGTAAATTTGATGCTAAATCTGGGTTTTGGCAAGTAAAACTAGCCAATAAAGAATCTATAGAATTAACTGCTTTTAGTTGTCCCCAAGGACATTATGAGTGGTTAGTAATGCCATTTGGTTTAAAAAATGCCCCACAAATATTCCAAAAATGGATGAATTCTATGTTCGGACATCTACATTTTGTAGTAGTATACATAGATGATATACTAATTTTTTCTCCTACAATGGAAGAACATAAACAACATTTACTTCAAGTAGCAAAAATACTGCTAGATAATGGGATTATACTCAGTCCTACAAAAATACATTTATTTAAAAAGGAAATAGAATTCCTTGGGAAATATATAAAAGAAGGTCAAATAGAATTACAACAACATATATATTCCAAGGTAAAGGAATTCCCTAAAACATTCAAAACCCTAAAACAATTACAGAGTTTTCTGGGACTTTTGAATTATGGAAGAAAATTTATTCCTCACTTATCCCAGTTGGTCCAAAATCTGCAAGAAAGATTGACTATAGAACAATCTAAATACAAAATGGAAAATGGTGAACAACCAAGAAAATGGAATACAGACAAAATAGAAATTCAGCTCTCTTCAAAAGAAGAGAAAGAAATAGAAAATATAAAAGAGCTAATTACTCATCAAACAATATTATATTTTCCTACCGAAGAAGAATTAATAACCCTCCAAACTGATGCTTCTGACCTATTTTGGGCAGGAGTAATAATTGCCAAAGGAAAAGAAATAATAGCATATACCTCTGGAAAATTCACCAATACCCAACAAAAGTATTCCACTTATGATAAAGAATTACTGGCCATTAAGCTAGCTATAAAGAGCTTAAAAATATATTTACTCAATAGATATTTCGTAATAGAAACTGATAACAAAGCAGTATCCCAGTTTCTAAAAAAACGAACAATAAATAATCCTGAAGAAAACATCAGGAGAATAAGAATTGCTTTATATCTGGAAATATACCAATATAATGTTAAATACATTCCTGGATTTACTAATATTCTTGCAGACTTATTATCCCGACCAAACAATGGGTGACAAAAGACAAAAGGCTATGCTAAGACGAAAAAGAGAAGATCCAAAGATTCTCCTTTCAGAACAGCCTGAAAGCCCTCCAGAACATATCTTGGCCGAATTCAGGAGGCTACAACAAAAGTTTGCTGACCTGCAAAATCTTGCCAGACAACTCTGCCAGGTCTCTGTTCTTTCTAAATCTCAAGAACAAAAGCAACAAGAGAAAAGCAGGTTTTGTGGTTCTTCACCTGAAGAACAAGAACTCAAAACCATTGTCTCAAGAAGCAACCTTTCAGACATAGTAATCTGCCCAAATACAGATTTCTATCAGCTCCTATTACTTTTGGAAGTTGACACTGAAAGGGCAAGACAATTCAAGGCAGAAGCCATTGTGAACACAATGGTGAATCTACATCAGCAAAACTGCCTATCACATGAACATCTCCTCCTTTTCTTCCAACAACTAGAAGCTACAGAAATTACCCAGCTTCTGCTCCAGGAAGATGCTTTAATCAAGAACAAGTATGAACGCCCAAGGATATCTGTCTATTTAGGAGACATTCCTGAATCTGCCAGAGCTCTTCAGCTTGGGATAGTTCACAGTCTTTATTTAAGCACTTTATGTCCAGGAGATTATCTCGATCACATTCCAGAGATATGCAGTGACCGGGTTTCAAGTTACTCTAAGCAGCATTCTTGGGAAACAGGTTTCTGGTTCCGGATCTGGAGTATTTGGGAAGAAAGGAACCTGTATCAACTATTCACCTCTTTTCAAATATGGGAATTACATGACGAAAGTCAACAGTTTGCCCATGGATGGGGTGTTTATCCTAAGCCTGAATTTAATTATGAAGAACAAGCTTATGCAGCTGCAAAAGAATTTTTTACAGAAGCAATGACTGACAGTCTCTGTGGAGCAAGATCTATTACTATCAGTAAAAACATTATGCTCTATGACCATCTCTCAGCCATTGAATCTATTCAGATAAAATTGGGAAAAGTCATCCCTTTTCTTACCAATATTAACCTTGGGAGAATTGGAGAAAAAGCAAGAACTGACTGTACCAAAGAAGGACTTTTCCAGACAAAGTAAGAAGCATGGTGGGCCCATCCCATTCAGCATCTACTCAGCCAGAGATTCCTCCTTATCCTCTCCTCCGACAAAAGGACATCAATCAATTACGGTGGGACCATAAAGAGGACAATAATGTAAACTTTTTCCTGTACAAAGGACAATAATTCAGTCCTTTTCCCTGTACATCTTTTGTAAAAGAAACTTTGTAAAAGATTCCTTCTCATCTGAAGGATATCTTAGAAACTCTATAAATAAAGACTTGAGATGAAGGGAGGAGGCAGAGAGCCTTTCCGAACTTCTTTTTTTAAAAAAACTTATCCCTTCCTCTGATCTGCTTCTTAGTTCTAAATAGTGTGAATATATAGTAGCGCTGAGTACTGGAGCAGAAGCTCTCCTGCAAACTGGTATCAGAGCCCTTGTGCAGTATCCTTCTTCTTTTTTTTTGTAAGTATCCTTAACTTAGCCATGTCTGGCTAAACTTGTTAGGCATGTTATTTCCTTAATTTCTTAAATTAATTAGATAATAGTATCTTACGCCATGAGGTAGGAAACGAAACATGGCTGTGCTCTATCTCTCTGAAGCTTGTAATAGTGCTTGTGGTTGACTATATGTCCGGAAGGGACGCTTCAGTTATGGCTGCCTAACTCTAGGGAGAAAGCCACCCCTAGAGGTTACATAGCCGGAGAGACCAGGGTCAAAGCGATACTGTTATCTAATCTAATGAAAGAAAGGAAGGAAATAACATGTCTAAGTTTATAAGAACCTCTTTACAGAAATGTCTAGAGCTTTAGTTCTTCCTGAATCATACGAATGTCCTTTCAGTTTAAATACCCATGAACATAGTATTCATCTTCCAAGTAATGGTACAATAGAACAACAAAATAGTTTGCTAAACTATTTAAGTGATCAAATTTATTTAGTTTCTAAAAAACTAACTACTTTGCAAACCTTCTTAAGTTTTCCAACATTTTCTTCATCTTCAAAAGAAAGACTTGGATCAGTTAGAATGATAAAAACATCTTCGAAAAGTTTGAAAGAAACAAACTTAGATGAAATTGATTATCAAAAATATTTGAAATATAAAACCTTATTAGTTGAAGAAATAGAAGGAAAAATTACTTCTAAAGAGATTTTCAAATTCTATGAAGAAAACTCTGCTTCTATTAAATATTTTTCCAAAAGTTCTTCAGATAATGAAAGTTATATTTCTGCATCTGATTCTTTTGATGATGAATTATCTGAATATGATGATATTGTTGATGAAATACCCTCTAATGAGGAGTATGATGATGTTGACCAACTATCACAACCCTCTAACGAGGAAGCCTCTTGGTCAGAGGAATTATACAACATACCCTCTAACGAGGACTATCATATATCAAATATACCCTCTAACGAGGAGCAGTATTTATACAATATAAATATGGAACGTGGGGAATCATCTACCCAAATGATTTCTACAGGTAGACAAAATCCACCACACCCTAATACTACTGAAGAAACTATGTATCATAGAGATACAGATGAAAACTATGTAGATTCCTATATCTATAAACAAGGAAAGAGACATCAAACTACTACTTCAGGATTAATATTTAATGTTGATCATATACCAACAAATGATTTAAGGGATTATATACTCAATTGGGAACAATTAATGGTTGGGACAAATACCCTAATGCCACAGGGAATCTCTCACCAAGATTTTGTGATATTAGCTTGCGGATATTGGCAAGGAATAGCCTTAAGATGGCTAACACAATATGAAAAGTTATACCCAACTGAGATAATAGCTTTAAATAGCCATGAATCTAGAAGGACAGCTTTACATAGCATTTGTAAAAGTCTATATGGAGACTTAACTGGAGAAGATATTAATGCTGAAGGAATAGATGAAAATATCCTTCTAAAACTAAGACTTTGTAACATTTGTTATTTAGAAGAATTTGCTAATCTTTATATCAGTTATATTTTTAAACTGAATACCTTAGATAAAAAAATCTTTTGGCTAACAGCCTTCTTTTCTAAGTTACCTATACCATGGGACACCATGATAGAGAAAAAATATAACAGTCTTAGATCTGGAGGTATTCCACACAATACAGGAGCCTTAAAGAAAGCTTGTATGGAAACTGTTAAGAAAACCTGCCAATTACAAAAAGCAAATAATCATCTATCCAAATACATACATAAGTCTGACATTAAAACTTCTTGTTGTCCTAAGTATGACCCAGATATTAATTATCAGTTTGGTTGTCCTCCAGTATATGGGTTCAACAAATCATTCTTTCCCAAGAAAACAAAATATGGGAGAAAATCTAAAGACTACAAGTCTAGATTCAAAAAACATAACAAGAAAAAATATAAGGTATCCAGGAAAAAATGGAAACCTGAAAATAAGGAGAAATACAAAAAGTCAAAGAAATTTGGTAAACGAAAGTTTATTAAAACAAATCAAACAGGTATGAAAAAGGATTGTACATGTTTTAAATGTGGAAAACAAGGACATTATGCTACTGAATGTAGAGTAAACATCAAAACAATATGGTTAGATGAGTTAGAAATATATGACATCCATACAGGAACCATAGAAGAAGTCCTGAGTGATAATTCTTCTATATACGAGATAGAAACCATATATGAAGAAAGTCCTTTAAACTCAGAATCTTCTGAAACAGAAGAATTCAATATAAACATGTTAACTTTAAACAAAACATACCATTTTGTTCAAATCATACCCCTAACTAAAACTACTATATTACCCAAAAGGGAATCATTGAAATTTCCAGGACATATTCTGTATGCTAACAATCATTATAGCATAAGAAGATATCAATCTATAGAAATTTATTTAGATCTGATTATAAGAATACCTTATGGATATTATGGAGAAATTAAAAATCTAAGACATCATGCTCTTAGAAATATTTTCATTACTTATGGAATAATAGAATCTATGACAGATCAAAACATAAGTATAATAATGAAAAGTACAAGTTTAGATGACAATTCATATCAAATTCCTTTAGGTACTCCTATAGGAATACTTATAATCCATAAATACGAAGATTTAGCATTGGTAAAAGTTGATCAAGATATTTTACTTTCAACATCTCCACCTCTTAGTCCAAAGTTTACCCCTGGACAATCTTCAAAAGAATCTATGTTTGAATACAAAGTATACATGAATACATTGAAGGAAATAGAACCTCAAGAGATTCATAATATAAGTATTGAAAATAGCCAAGGAGAACATTATGAAGTAACTGATGAAGATATTGAAAGACTAAAACTTTCAATACCATATGCTAAACAAGAAGAGGTATATAAACCTCAGTCCAAATTTAAATCTTTATGGACAAATAAACCTACCTATATCTTTGAAAGAATGCAAGGAAATATAGAACTAAAAGGAGATGAAGATTTTACTTCCATCAAATTGCTAAACATCCATCAGATAGAAAATCTGAAGCAAAAATATCCTAAGAAGAAATATTTACATATTGGCCTAATCCAAATAAAGATAACTGGTCTATTCAGGTCCGGAATAGATACACCTATTATGATAATATGCTGTGATGAAAGAATCATCAATAATCCTCTAAATAGTATATTAGGAGGAGCAAAGTCCAATCTGGCAAATAGAATATTTGGAGTAAATATACATCCTGATTTTTGCATCAGCTTACATGATACAAATATAGAAAAAGCTTGTACTCTTTCTATAAATTTAAAAGGAATTGAAATGCTCCCTGGATCTCAAGTATTGGGCATACAATGGGAACATTGTTTAGCACTAAACGAAACATCTACTTTTAGATCTATCACACCTACACAGTTTATTAAACTCTTTGAGGTTGGGAATGGAAAGATAATCCAACCAAGATTGGTCAATATAAGACATTTGAAATATGATAATGAGATGCAAATATTCTTGAAAACTTTGAAACCTAAGACACATCTCCCTATAGAAACATTTATTGCTTCAGGCAATACTATTTCCACTACGATTATAAATCCAAGTATTTCAAGAAGTCTTAGTACCTCTGAATATCGAAATACCAATATTTTGGTTGACCAAGCAAGACCTAGTATGTCTACCTTAGATAATACTCCTCTTGAAGGAAGGACTCAAAGAATCCTTGATCTTCAAAAGAAATCAGAAGACCAACATATTATAAGATTGCCATCTAGTTCATTTGGTTTATCAAATGTCGGATCTTCTTAAGAAAAAACCTCAATTACACATATACATTCCTATGACATTGATATTTCCTAACCAATCATGTCTTACCTTACATACTCTACTAGATTCAGGTGCTGAAACTAGTCTTATACATGAAAAATTTATCCCTAAGCAATTATGGTTACCACTGGAAAAGCAAGCAAGCTTAAATGACTTTATGGGCAGACCTGTAACTATTACTCATAAAGCAAATATCCCTATCTCTATTCCAGATATTCATAATATCTCTCATCATTATACTTTTGAATTCGCTTTATTACCTATTGATTTCAATGTCGATTGCTTAGTTGGCATGAATAACTTACGACATTATGCCCCTTTCAATACTCAAATTTTTCTCTTTGATAATCATCAAATTCCAAGGGTCCCTTTCAAGTGGATACAGATAGGTGCACTAACATGGGAAAAGATCTGTCAGCCATTTGGATGTCGACGAAGGCTTTGTTCCTCCCTTTTACTTCCTTTCCGTTAAAAGAAAGACGGGTAGGGGAATTTGAATGATTTCAAGTGACAGTCATGTTTGACAGTTTAGAGAAGAGGATCTCTACCACCTTTGAAAGACTGAAAAGCTGAACCAATTTCGTGAACTACAGAGCAAGAAAAGAGGATTGCTTCAGCATAATGAGGAAAACTACAGAAAGTCAATCCCGATTGACTCAATCAACAAGTAGTTGTCGAATTTTTGAGTGGTAGAAGAAATCGAAAAAGACAGAGTTGATGAACCGGGAAGGGGATTTACTTCAAAATGATATGATTTTATGGATTTTGCTCATGGATAAAACCTAAATGTTTTTTCTCGCACTGAAGGAGGGAGGAATTCTATCGACTGGATTTCACCAGTTTGTCATGAGAGTTCGAACATATGCCTACCATGACGAGAGTAAGTCAAAAAACACATATGGGTCTAGAAGTCAAAGCAAAGTCCTGTCCTATTGGAAAACACACTACTACAATATTTGTCTAAAGAATCTCCTCTATCTTCTTATCTGACATGATTAAAGAACTGCATCTCCTTTGCCCGTGGGCGATAGTTTGACTTTTTTTTTAGCAGAGAATGTTTGGCGGATTTGGAGTGCTATCGAACCTGGGAGACCCATCAACATACCACCACCTACCAGCTTTGGTTACCAGTTGGACACTACTATAAGCCAGTCGAGCACTACGGAGATAGATTCAGGTGCTCATGGTCGAGATAGGGGTGCCAAAGACTTTACTCGTCAATGGCATTGATTGATCGTTTGTTTTCACTTTCGAAGAGGGATGGGCTTACCGGAGAGTTTCGTTCCATCCACCGTCAGTCACTGTGGTCAGTACTCCCATCGCCTATCTCTGATTAGCAACTCGCGCGTCAATCTCTTCTCGCTCTCTAGTATATGCCCTTGTATATCGTTCTTCCTACATTTTGCCAAGATGAGATAGCCCGCCGACGCCTATAAGGTGAAGTGAAAGAAAAGAAGGAAGCCCTTGTTTTAGTTTTGTCTACGACATCCTTCAACGGCCATTTGCCAAATCCACTGGAGTGGTGAAAGACCGACCGAAAGCCCAATCTAATTATCATAGTTTAATCTCCTTTTCTGGGTCTTCAAAAAGAGTTTTTCGTTTCTTCTTGTCCTCTCTATTTCATCAGTGGTTAACCGCGCGGGCGGTCTGTCCATGCGCCCGTCAGTTCAAGTCCGTCCGAACAGGTCCGTCCGTCCGTCCTGGTTCGTCCAGGTCCGTCCATCCGCCCGCCCCCGCACGGCATGGTGCCCGGGCAGAGCCCGCCCCCGCACGGCAAGGTGCGCACAGCATGGGATCGATCTGCTGATGCAGACATGAACAGAGAACCATGGGAAATATCAGACGTCGGCTTTTTCATGCCTTTTGTCGAAGGCTTACCACATTCGGAATTTTCCTATTTTGCCAGATATATCATGCGTTGATCGACCTGTGACCCGTCGATCCTATGAACCGATTCACTTCGCTTTGTGGATCTTGTCCCTTCCTACTCTATAACGGGCAAGCCGTTGCTTCTTTTGCTTGCTGTTTAGCCAACACGTCAAAGCCTCTATCATCACGTCATTTGCGAAATTCTTCCATTGCTTTGTGGACTTCTTTTTTCGTGTTGTGCCTTTACCCTAGGATTTTCTGCCAAAGCCGTCGTATTCATAGTACCATACTGGCGAAAGACTGATTTTGCTGCCAAGAGACGTTCGCATATCTGGTTGCTCGGACAAAAAAGAGTCAAGCTATCGACGTCAGATGCGCTAACCTAATGAAAAGGCTCCCCGATTTCTTGTCGCCAGGAGTTTGTCGAGTAAACTCACGTCAGTTCCTCAAACTGAAATACAACTTTCAGTTGAATTCGTCGAAACGATGATCGATGTTCTCTTGCTTCTCCTATCGACGAGTACCCCTTTTTTCTCAAAGGAGATCTATTATTGTCAGATATGAAACGAGTATCTCTTTCTGAGAGTAAGTTACACGAAGGAAACAGAAACTTTCCACCCGTTTCTCATTCCGCGTGATATCCTCTGCTTTTCTAAATGAACTTTCTCGTGATGTTGATGAGCCCGAGTCTAATTTGATCCTACTGGAGAGGACTTTATTACACTTTTCTCAGTAGACTCCTTCTTTCGTCGAAGTCAAAATACGGGACCACTTGACGAGGACAACTCTTCCTTGCTACTGATACCACTTGTGCACAGTTCTATTCACAGTACTATGTCACTATTATTCACAAAATTTAAAAGGAAAAACTGAAAGGAAAAACTGAAAACTTAAGAACTCAGGAAGACAAGAGAATTTAGAAGAAAGGAAGGCTAGTAAGCTTTATGCCCTTCCCGTTGGCCTTGGCCTTTTATTTATAATCTTTCAAAGTTCCTTCAGATAAGAAGGAATCTTACAGCTGGAAAGTAAATAACATACTTTAAAGAAAAATGACTATATTATTTTCCTTACAGCATCTTTTAAATGGAAAAAGTTACTTTTAAAAAGCATCTTTGAAAAAGAAACTCCATTATTGTCCTTCTTGAGAGAGATGGCTGTTACTGCTGCAATGGTCTGGATGAGAAGGAATCTTTTGATATGGGTGGGTATGGTCCCACCACTCTTTAATCTTGCATGATGTTCAAGAGCAAGAAGCAGTAGTGACGCTAATACAGAGTCACAGATTTCAAACAAACGCAACGGAAGTTCTAATACAGAAGATTATATCCAAAGTATTCCGAAACTCCTCAAATAATCATGAGAGTTTTGGAAACTTTGGAGGGGGTTTTGTCGGGGAAAAATTCCGAAAAAGCAAAGCAGATCCACGAATTCAGAGACAGAAGCCCGCAACTCATCGAATCCGCGAATCTAAGAAACTGAGGTCCGCGAATCTAAGAAATTGAGATCTGCGATCCAAACGACGGAACAGGTTCGCGAATCTAAAGCTGAGATTCGCGACACTACCCATAACCTTCGGGTAGGGGTTTAATACAAAGTCACCCGACCCGAACAGAAGAATCACCACCTCGGATCGTGGGAATAACTGCCAAACGAATGCAGCGGCGTTACTTCGATCATGGGAGCAACCACCTGACGAACATGGCGGCACTTCTCGAGTAGTGGGAGCTAACGGTCGAGCAAAATATGGCGGGACGTTACTCCAAGCCCCCTATGCAAAAGTCATTAATCTCTTGAGACACAGGAAGAAACCCGCAGAAGATTAAGAAGAATCTCTTGCATTGGACGAAGTGGATACAGATAGGTGGACTAACATGGGAAAAGATCTGTCAGCCATTTGGATGTCGACGAAGGCTTTGTTCCTCTCTTTTACTTCCTTCCCGTTAAAAGAAAGACGGGTAGGGGAATTTGAATGATTTCGAGTGACAGTCATGTTTGACAGTTTAGAGAAGAGGATCTCTACCACCTTTGAAAGACTGAAATGCTGAACCAATCTCGTGAACTACAAAACAAGAAAAGAGGATTGCTTCAGCATAATGAGGAAAACTACAGAAAGTCAATCCCGATTGACTCAATCAACAAGTAGTTGTCGAATTTTTGAGTGGTAGAAGAAATCGAAAAAGACAGAGTTGATGAACCGGGAAGGGGATTCACTTCAAAATGATATGATTTTATGGATTTTGCTCATGGAT
The DNA here is from genome assembly GCA_036321105.1 of Dracaena cambodiana. Taxonomy (NCBI): domain Eukaryota; kingdom Viridiplantae; phylum Streptophyta; class Magnoliopsida; order Asparagales; family Asparagaceae; genus Dracaena; species Dracaena cambodiana. Next base: position 36,301,073 of record JAYEPQ010000004.1, read on the forward strand.
AAAACCTAAATGTTTTTTCTCGCACTGAAGGAGGGAGGAATTCTACCGACTGGCTTTCACCAGTTTGTCATGAGAGTTCGAACATATGCCTACCATGACGAGAGTAAGTCAAAAACACATATGGGTCTAGAAGTCAAAGCAAAGTCCTGTCCTATTAGAAAACACACTACTACAATATTTGTCTAAAGAATCTCCTCTACCTTCTTATCTGAAATGATTAAAGAACTGCATCTCCTTTGCCCGCGCGCGATAGCTTGACTTCTTTTTTAGCAGAGAATGTTTGGCGGATTTGGAGTGCTATCGAACCTGGGAGGCCCATCAACATACCACCACCTACCAGCTTCGGTTACCAGTTGGACACTACTATAAGCCAGTTGAGCACTACGTAGATAGATTCAGGTGTTCATGGTCGAGATAGGGGTGCCAAAGACTTTACTCGTCAATGGCATTGATTGATCGTTTGTTTTCACTTTCGAAGAGGGATGGGCTTAACGGAGAGTTTCTTTCCATCCACCATCGCCTATCTCTGATTAGCAACTCGCGCGTCAATCTCTTCTCTCTCTCTAGTATATGCCCTTGTATGTCGTTCTTACTACGTTTTGCCAAGATAAGATAGCCCGCCGACGCCTATAAGGTGAAGTGAAAGAAAAGAAGGAAGCCATTGTTTTAGTTTTGTCTACGACATCCTTCAACGGCCATTTGCCAAATCCACTGGAGTGGTGAAAGACCGACCGAAAGCCCAATCTAATTATCATAGTTTAACCTCTTTTTCTGGGTCTTCAAAAAGAGTTTCTTTCGTTTCTTCTTGTCCTCTCTATTTCATCAGTGGTTAACCGCGCGGGCGGTCTGTCCATGCGCCCGTCAGTTCAAGTCCGTCCGAACAGGTCCGTCCGTCTAGCCCGGTTCGTCCAGGTCCGTCCATCCGCCCGCCGGCAGGGCCCGCCCCCGCACGACAAGGTGCGCACGGCATGGGATCGATCTGCTGACGCAGACAGGAACAGAGAACCATGGGAAATATCAGACGTCAGCTTTTTCATGCCTTTTGTCGAAGGCTTACCACATTCGGAATTTTCCTATTTTGCCAGATATATCATGCGTTGATCGACCTGTGACCCGTCGATCCTATGAACCGATTCACTTCGCTTCGTTGGTTCCCTTCCTACTCTATAACGGGCAAGCCGTTGCTTCTTTTGCTTGTTCTTTAGCCAACACGTCAAAGCCTCTATCATCACGTCATTCGCGAAATTCTTCCTTTGCTTTGTGGACTACTTTTTTCATGTTGTGCCTTTACCCTTGGATTTTCTGCCAAAGCCGTCGTATTCATAGTACCATACTGGCGAAAGACTGATTTTGCTGCTAGAAGACGTTCGCATATCTGGTTGCTCGGAGAAAAAAGAGTCAAGCTATCGATGTCAGATGCGCTAACCTAATGAAAAGGCTCCCCGATTTCTTATCGCCAGGAGTTTGTCGAGTAAACTCACGTCAGTTCCTCAAACTGATATACCACTATCAGTTGAATTCGTCGAAACGATGATCGATGTTCTCTTGTTTCTCCTATCGACGAGTACACCTTTTTTCTCGAAGGAGATCTATTATTGTCAGATATGAAACGAGTATCTCTTTCTGAGAGTAAGTTACACGAAGGAAATAAAAACTTTCCACCCCTTTCTCATTCCGCGTGATATCCTCTGCTTTTCTAAATGAACTTTCTCGTGATGTTGATGAGCCCGAGTCCAATCTGATCCTACTGGAGAGGACTTTATTACACTTTTCTCGGTAGACTCCTTCTTTCGTCGAAGTCAAAATACGGGACCACTTGACGAGGACAATCAGAGCCCTTGTGCAGTATCCTTCTTCTTTTTTTTTGTAAGTATCCTTAACTTAGCCATGTCTGGCTAAACTTGTTAGGCATGTTATTTCCTTAATTTCTTAAATTAATTAGATAATAGTATCTTACGCCATGAGGTAGGAAACGAAACATGGCTGTGCTCTATCTCTCTGAAGCTTGTAATAGTGCTTGTGGTTGACTATATGTCCGGAAGGGACGCTTCAGTTATGGCTGCCTAACTCTAGGGAGAAAGCCACCCCTAGAGGTTACATAGCCGGAGAGACCAGGGTCAAAGCGATACTGTTATCTAATCTAATGAAAGAAAGGAAGGAAATAACATGTCTAAGTTTATAAGAACCTCTTTACAGAAATGTCTAGAGCTTTAGTTCTTCCTGAATCATACGAATGTCCTTTCAGTTTAAATACCCATGAACATAGTATTCATCTTCCAAGTAATGGTACAATAGAACAACAAAATAGTTTGCTAAACTATTTAAGTGATCAAATTTATTTAGTTTCTAAAAAACTAACTACTTTGCAAACCTTCTTAAGTTTTCCAACATTTTCTTCATCTTCAAAAGAAAGACTTGGATCAGTTAGAATGATAAAAACATCTTCGAAAAGTTTGAAAGAAACAAACTTAGATGAAATTGATTATCAAAAATATTTGAAATATAAAACCTTATTAGTTGAAGAAATAGAAGGAAAAATTACTTCTAAAGAGATTTTCAAATTCTATGAAGAAAACTCTGCTTCTATTAAATATTTTTCCAAAAGTTCTTCAGATAATGAAAGTTATATTTCTGCATCTGATTCTTTTGATGATGAATTATCTGAATATGATGATATTGTTGATGAAATACCCTCTAATGAGGAGTATGATGATGTTGACCAACTATCACAACCCTCTAACGAGGAAGCCTCTTGGTCAGAGGAATTATACAACATACCCTCTAACGAGGACTATCATATATCAAATATACCCTCTAACGAGGAGCAGTATTTATACAATATAAATATGGAACGTGGGGAATCATCTACCCAAATGATTTCTACAGGTAGACAAAATCCACCACACCCTAATACTACTGAAGAAACTATGTATCATAGAGATACAGATGAAAACTATGTAGATTCCTATATCTATAAACAAGGAAAGAGACATCAAACTACTACGTCAGGATTAATATTTAATGTTGATCATATACCAACAAATGATTTAAGGGATTATATACTCAATTGGGAACAATTAATGGTTGGGACAAATACCCTAATGCCACAGGGAATCTCTCACCAAGATTTTGTGATATTAGCTTGCGGATATTGGCAAGGAATAGCCTTAAGATGGCTAACACAATATGAAAAGTTATACCCAACTGAGATAATAGCTTTAAATAGCCATGAATCTAGAAGGACAGCTTTACATAGCATTTGTAAAAGTCTATATGGAGACTTAACTGGAGAAGATATTAATGCTGAAGGAATAGATGAAAATATCCTTCTAAAACTAAGACTTTGTAACATTTGTTATTTAGAAGAATTTGCTAATCTTTATATCAGTTATATTTTTAAACTGAATACCTTAGATAAAAAAATCTTTTGGCTAACAGCCTTCTTTTCTAAGTTACCTATACCATGGGACACCATGATAGAGAAAAAATATAACAGTCTTAGATCTGGAGGTATTCCACACAATACAGGAGCCTTAAAGAAAGCTTGTATGGAAACTGTTAAGAAAACCTGCCAATTACAAAAAGCAAATAATCATCTATCCAAATACATACATAAGTCTGACATTAAAACTTCTTGTTGTCCTAAGTATGACCCAGATATTAATTATCAGTTTGGTTGTCCTCCAGTATATGGGTTCAACAAATCATTCTTTCCCAAGAAAACAAAATATGGGAGAAAATCTAAAGACTACAAGTCTAGATTCAAAAAACATAACAAGAAAAAATATAAGGTATCCAGGAAAAAATGGAAACCTGAAAATAAGGAGAAATACAAAAAGTCAAAGAAATTTGGTAAACGAAAGTTTATTAAAACAAATCAAACAGGTATGAAAAAGGATTGTACATGTTTTAAATGTGGAAAACAAGGACATTATGCTACTGAATGTAGAGTAAACATCAAAACAATATGGTTAGATGAGTTAGAAATATATGACATCCATACAGGAACCATAGAAGAAGTCCTGAGTGATAATTCTTCTATATACGAGATAGAAACCATATATGAAGAAAGTCCTTTAAACTCAGAATCTTCTGAAACAGAAGAATTCAATATAAACATGTTAACTTTAAACAAAACATACCATTTTGTTCAAATCATACCCCTAACTAAAACTACTATATTACCCAAAAGGGAATCATTGAAATTTCCAGGACATATTCTGTATGCTAACAATCATTATAGCATAAGAAGATATCAATCTATAGAAATTTATTTAGATCTGATTATAAGAATACCTTATGGATATTATGGAGAAATTAAAAATCTAAGACATCATGCTCTTAGAAATATTTTCATTACTTATGGAATAATAGAATCTATGACAGATCAAAACATAAGTATAATAATGAAAAGTACAAGTTTAGATGACAATTCATATCAAATTCCTTTAGGTACTCCTATAGGAATACTTATAATCCATAAATACGAAGATTTAGCATTGGTAAAAGTTGATCAAGATATTTTACTTTCAACATCTCCACCTCTTAGTCCAAAGTTTACCCCTGGACAATCTTCAAAAGAATCTATGTTTGAATACAAAGTATACATGAATACATTGAAGGAAATAGAACCTCAAGAGATTCATAATATAAGTATTGAAAATAGCCAAGGAGAACATTATGAAGTAACTGATGAAGATATTGAAAGACTAAAACTTTCAATACCATATGCTAAACAAGAAGAGGTATATAAACCTCAGTCCAAATTTAAATCTTTATGGACAAATAAACCTACCTATATCTTTGAAAGAATGCAAGGAAATATAGAACTAAAAGGAGATGAAGATTTTACTTCCATCAAATTGCTAAACATCCATCAGATAGAAAATCTGAAGCAAAAATATCCTAAGAAGAAATATTTACATATTGGCCTAATCCAAATAAAGATAACTGGTCTATTCAGGTCCGGAATAGATACACCTATTATGATAATATGCTGTGATGAAAGAATCATCAATAATCCTCTAAATAGTATATTAGGAGGAGCAAAGTCCAATCTGGCAAATAGAATATTTGGAGTAAATATACATCCTGATTTTTGCATCAGCTTACATGATACAAATATAGAAAAAGCTTGTACTCTTTCTATAAATTTAAAAGGAATTGAAATGCTCCCTGGATCTCAAGTATTGGGCATACAATGGGAACATTGTTTAGCACTAAACGAAACATCTACTTTTAGATCTATCACACCTACACAGTTTATTAAACTCTTTGAGGTTGGGAATGGAAAGATAATCCAACCAAGATTGGTCAATATAAGACATTTGAAATATGATAATGAGATGCAAATATTCTTGAAAACTTTGAAACCTAAGACACATCTCCCTATAGAAACATTTATTGCTTCAGGCAATACTATTTCCACTACGATTATAAATCCAAGTATTTCAAGAAGTCTTAGTACCTCTGAATATCGAAATACCAATATTTTGGTTGACCAAGCAAGACCTAGTATGTCTACCTTAGATAATACTCCTCTTGAAGGAAGGACTCAAAGAATCCTTGATCTTCAAAAGAAATCAGAAGACCAACATATTATAAGATTGCCATCTCCTCCCTTCATCTCAAGTCTTTATTTATAGAGTTTCTAAGATATCCTTCAGATGAGAAGGAATCTTTTACAAAGTTTCTTTTACAAAAGATGTACAGGGAAAAGGACTGAATTATTGTCCTTTGTACAGGAAAAAGTTTACATTATTGTCCTCTTTATGGTCCCACCGTAATTGATTGATGTCCTTTTGTCGGAGGAGAGGATAAGGAGGAATCTCTGGCTGAGTAGATGCTGAATGGGATGGGCCCACCATGCTTCTTACTTTGTCTGGAAAAGTCCTTCTTTGGTACAGTCAGTTCTTGCTTTTTCTCCAATTCTCCCAAGGTTAATATTGGTAAGAAAAGGGATGACTTTTCCCAATTTTATCTGAATAGATTCAATGGCTGAGAGATGGTCATAGAGCATAATGTTTTTACTGATAGTAATAGATCTTGCTCCACAGAGACTGTCAGTCATTGCTTCTGTAAAAAATTCTTTTGCAGCTGCATAAGCTTGTTCTTCATAATTAAATTCAGGCTTAGGATAAACACCCCATCCATGGGCAAACTGTTGACTTTCGTCATGTAATTCCCATATTTGAAAAGAGGTGAATAGTTGATACAGGTTCCTTTCTTCCCAAATACTCCAGATCCGGAACCAGAAACCTGTTTCCCAAGAATGCTGCTTAGAGTAACTTGAAACCCGGTCACTGCATATCTCTGGAATGTGATCGAGATAATCTCCTGGACATAAAGTGCTTAAATAAAGACTGTGAACTATCCCAAGCTGAAGAGCTCTGGCAGATTCAGGAATGTCTCCTAAATAGACAGATATCCTTGGGCGTTCATACTTGTTCTTGATTAAAGCATCTTCCTGGAGCAGAAGCTGGGTAATTTCTGTAGCTTCTAGTTGTTGGAAGAAAAGGAGGAGATGTTCATGTGATAGGCAGTTTTGCTGATGTAGATTCACCATTGTGTTCACAATGGCTTCTGCCTTGAATTGTCTTGCCCTTTCAGTGTCAACTTCCAAAAGTAATAGGAGCTGATAGAAATCTGTATTTGGGCAGATTACTATGTCTGAAAGGTTGCTTCTTGAGACAATGGTTTTGAGTTCTTGTTCTTCAGGTGAAGAACCACAAAACCTGCTTTTCTCTTGTTGCTTTTGTTCTTGAGATTTAGAAAGAACAGAGACCTGGCAGAGTTGTCTGGCAAGATTTTGCAGGTCAGCAAACTTTTGTTGTAGCCTCCTGAATTCGGCCAAGATATGTTCTGGAGGGCTTTCAGGCTGTTCTGAAAGGAGAATCTTTGGATCTTCTCTTTTTCGTCTTAGCATAGCCTTTTGTCTTTTGTCACCCATTGTTTGGTCGGGATAATAAGTCTGCAAGAATATTAGTAAATCCAGGAATGTATTTAACATTATATTGGTATATTTCCAGATATAAAGCAATTCTTATTCTCCTGATGTTTTCTTCAGGATTATTTATTGTTCGTTTTTTTAGAAACTGGGATACTGCTTTGTTATCAGTTTCTATTACGAAATATCTATTGAGTAAATATATTTTTAAGCTCTTTATAGCTAGCTTAATGGCCAGTAATTCTTTATCATAAGTGGAATACTTTTGTTGGGTATTGGTGAATTTTCCAGAGGTATATGCTATTATTTCTTTTCCTTTGGCAATTATTACTCCTGCCCAAATAACCCTTTATTATATTTTGATAGGGCACCAAGATATTGTACCCTTACATTACTTGATCAATACAAACATACTAATGTAAGAACAAATAGTATAATGGTATCCCCTATAGATAAACAAGAATTTTCAGCTCAAATAAAAGAGCTTTTATCTCTTAACCTAATACAGCCTAGCAGCAGTCCTCATTCATCACCTGCTTTTCTAGTCAGAAAGCATGCAGAACAAAAAAGGGGAAAGGCCAGAATGGTTATTAATTATAGAAAATTAAATAGCTATACAAAGTTTGACGGCTATTTTATACCTACTGCAGAACAATTGGTAAAACAGATACAAGGATCAAAATACTATAGTAAATTTGATGCTAAATCTGGGTTTTGGCAAGTAAAACTAGCCAATAAAGAATCTATAGAATTAACTGCTTTTAGTTGTCCCCAAGGACATTATGAGTGGTTAGTAATGCCATTTGGTTTAAAAAATGCCCCACAAATATTCCAAAAATGGATGAATTCTATGTTCGGACATCTACATTTTGTAGTAGTATACATAGATGATATACTAATTTTTTCTCCTACAATGGAAGAACATAAACAACATTTACTTCAAGTAGCAAAAATACTGCTAGATAATGGGATTATACTCAGTCCTACAAAAATACATTTATTTAAAAAGGAAATAGAATTCCTTGGGAAATATATAAAAGAAGGTCAAATAGAATTACAACAACATATATATTCCAAGGTAAAGGAATTCCCTAAAACATTCAAAACCCTAAAACAATTACAGAGTTTTCTGGGACTTTTGAATTATGGAAGAAAATTTATTCCTCACTTATCCCAGTTGGTCCAAAATCTGCAAGAAAGATTGACTATAGAACAATCTAAATACAAAATGGAAAATGGTGAACAACCAAGAAAATGGAATACAGACAAAATAGAAATTCAGCTCTCTTCAAAAGAAGAGAAAGAAATAGAAAATATAAAAGAGCTAATTACTCATCAAACAATATTATATTTTCCTACCGAAGAAGAATTAATAACCCTCCAAACTGATGCTTCTGACCTATTTTGATTATCAAAAATATTTGAAATATAAAACCTTATTAGTTGAAGAAATAGAAGGAAAAATTACTTCTAAAGAGATTTTCAAATTCTATGAAGAAAACTCTGCTTCTATTAAATATTTTTCCAAAAGTTCTTCAGATAATGAAAGTTATATTTCTGCATCTGATTCTTTTGATGATGAATTATCTGAATATGATGATATTGTTGATGAAATACCCTCTAATGAGGAGTATGATGATGTTGACCAACTATCACAACCCTCTAACGAGGAAGCCTCTTGGTCAGAGGAATTATACAACATACCCTCTAACGAGGACTATCATATATCAAATATACCCTCTAACGAGGAGCAGTATTTATACAATATAAATATGGAACGTGGGGAATCATCTACCCAAATGATTTCTACAGGTAGACAAAATCCACCACACCCTAATACTACTGAAGAAACTATGTATCATAGAGATACAGATGAAAACTATGTAGATTCCTATATCTATAAACAAGGAAAGAGACATCAAACTACTACTTCAGGATTAATATTTAATGTTGATCATATACCAACAAATGATTTAAGGGATTATATACTCAATTGGGAACAATTAATGGTTGGGACAAATACCCTAATGCCACAGGGAATCTCTCACCAAGATTTTGTGATATTAGCTTGCGGATATTGGCAAGGAATAGCCTTAAGATGGCTAACACAATATGAAAAGTTATACCCAACTGAGATAATAGCTTTAAATAGCCATGAATCTAGAAGGACAGCTTTACATAGCATTTGTAAAAGTCTATATGGAGACTTAACTGGAGAAGATATTAATGCTGAAGGAATAGATGAAAATATCCTTCTAAAACTAAGACTTTGTAACATTTGTTATTTAGAAGAATTTGCTAATCTTTATATCAGTTATATTTTTAAACTGAATACCTTAGATAAAAAAATCTTTTGGCTAACAGCCTTCTTTTCTAAGTTACCTATACCATGGGACACCATGATAGAGAAAAAATATAACAGTCTTAGATCTGGAGGTATTCCACACAATACAGGAGCCTTAAAGAAAGCTTGTATGGAAACTGTTAAGAAAACCTGCCAATTACAAAAAGCAAATAATCATCTATCCAAATACATACATAAGTCTGACATTAAAACTTCTTGTTGTCCTAAGTATGACCCAGATATTAATTATCAGTTTGGTTGTCCTCCAGTATATGGGTTCAACAAATCATTCTTTCCCAAGAAAACAAAATATGGGAGAAAATCTAAAGACTACAAGTCTAGATTCAAAAAACATAACAAGAAAAAATATAAGGTATCCAGGAAAAAATGGAAACCTGAAAATAAGGAGAAATACAAAAAGTCAAAGAAATTTGGTAAACGAAAGTTTATTAAAACAAATCAAACAGGTATGAAAAAGGATTGTACATGTTTTAAATGTGGAAAACAAGGACATTATGCTACTGAATGTAGAGTAAACATCAAAACAATATGGTTAGATGAGTTAGAAATATATGACATCCATACAGGAACCATAGAAGAAGTCCTGAGTGATAATTCTTCTATATACGAATAATGTAAACTTTTTCCTGTACAAAGGACAATAATTCAGTCCTTTTCCCTGTACATCTTTTGTAAAAGAAACTTTGTAAAAGATTCCTTCTCATCTGAAGGATATCTTAGAAACTCTATAAATAAAGACTTGAGATGAAGGGAGGAGGCAGAGAGCCTTTCCGAACTTCTTTTTTTTAAAAAAACTTATCCCTTCCTCTGATCTGCTTCTTAGTTCTAAATAGTGTGAATATATAGTAGCGCTGAGTACTGGAGCAAAAGCTCTCCTGCAAACTGGTATCAGAGCCCTTGTGCAGTATCCTTCTTCTTTTTTTGTAAGTATCCTTAACTTAGCCATGTCTGGCTAAACTTGTTAGGCATGTTATTTCCTTAATTTCTTAAGTTAATTAGATAATAGTATCTTACGCCATGAGGTAGGAAACGAAACATGGCTGTGCTCTATCTCTCTGAAGCTTGTAATAGTGCTTGTGGTTGACTATATGTCCGGAAGGGACGCTTCAGTTATGGCTGCCTAACTCTAGTAGAGTATGTAAGGTAAGACATGATTGGTTAGGAAATATCAATGTCATAGGAATGTATATGTGTAATTGAGGTTTTTTCTTAAGAAGATCCGACATTTGATAAACCAAATGAACTAGATGGCAATCTTATAATATGTTGGTCTTCTGATTTCTTTTGAAGATCAAGGATTCTTTGAGTCCTTCCTTCAAGAGGAGTATTATCTAAGGTAGACATACTAGGTCTTGCTTGGTCAACCAAAATATTGGTATTTCGATATTCAGAGGTACTAAGACTTCTTGAAATACTTGGATTTATAATCGTAGTGGAAATAGTATTGCCTGAAGCAATAAATGTTTCTATAGGGAGATGTGTCTTAGGTTTCAAAGTTTTCAAGAATATTTGCATCTCATTATCATATTTCAAATGTCTTATATTGACCAATCTTGGTTGGATTATCTTTCCATTCCCAACCTCAAAGAGTTTAATAAACTGTGTAGGTGTGATAGATCTAAAAGTAGATGTTTCGTTTAGTGCTAAACAATGTTCCCATTGTATGCCCAATACTTGAGATCCAGGGAGCATTTCAATTCCTTTTAAATTTATAGAAAGAGTACAAGCTTTTTCTATATTTGTATCATGTAAGCTGATGCAAAAATCAGGATGTATATTTACTCCAAATATTCTATTTGCCAGATTGGACTTTGCTCCTCCTAATATACTATTTAGAGGATTATTGATGATTCTTTCATCACAGCATATTATCATAATAGGTGTATCTATTCCGGACCTGAATAGACCAGTTATCTTTATTTGGATTAGGCCAATATGTAAATATTTCTTCTTAGGATATTTTTGCTTCAGATTTTCTATCTGATGGATGTTTAGCAATTTGATGGAAGTAAAATCTTCATCTCCTTTTAGTTCTATATTTCCTTGCATTCTTTCAAAGATATAGGTAGGTTTATTTGTCCATAAAGATTTAAATTTGGACTGAGGTTTATATACCTCTTCTTGTTTAGCATATGGTATTGAAAGTTTTAGTCTTTCAATATCTTCATCAGTTACTTCATAATGTTCTCCTTGGCTATTTTCAATACTTATATTATGAATCTCTTGAGGTTCTATTTCCTTCAATGTATTCATGTATACTTTGTATTCAAACATAGATTCTTTTGAAGATTGTCCAGGGGTAAACTTTGGACTAAGAGGTGGAGATGTTGAAAGTAAAATATCTTGATCAACTTTTACCAATGCTAAATCTTCGTATTTATGGATTATAAGTATTCCTATAGGAGTACCTAAAGGAATTTGATATGAATTGTCATCTAAACTTGTACTTTTCATTATTATACTTATGTTTTGATCTGTCATAGATTCTATTATTCCATAAGTAATGAAAATATTTCTAAGAGCATGATGTCTTAGATTTTTAATTTCTCCATAATATCCATAAGGTATTCTTATAATCAGATCTAAATAAATTTCTATAGATTGATATCTTCTTATGCTATAATGATTGTTAGCATACAGAATATGTCCTGGAAATTTCAATGATTCCCTTTTGGGTAATATAGTAGTTTTAGTTAGGGGTATGATTTGAACAAAATGGTATGTTTTGTTTAAAGTTAACATGTTTATATTGAATTCTTCTGTTTCAGAAGATTCTGAGTTTAAAGGACTTTCTTCATATATGGTTTCTATCTCGTATATAGAAGAATTATCACTCAGGACTTCTTCTATGGTTCCTGTATGGATGTCATATATTTCTAACTCATCTAACCATATTGTTTTGATGTTTACTCTACATTCAGTAGCATAATGTCCTTGTTTTCCACATTTAAAACATGTACAATCCTTTTTCATACCTGTTTGATTTGTTTTAATAAACTTTCGTTTACCAAATTTCTTTGACTTTTTGTATTTCTCCTTATTTTCAGGTTTCCATTTTTTCCTGGATACCTTATATTTTTTCTTGTTATGTTTTTTGAATCTAGACTTGTAGTCTTTAGATTTTCTCCCATATTTTGTTTTCTTGGGAAAGAATGATTTGTTGAACCCATATACTGGAGGACAACCAAACTGATAATTAATATCTGGGTCATACTTAGGACAACAAGAAGTTTTAATGTCAGACTTATGTATGTATTTGGATAGATGATTATTTGCTTTTTGTAATTGGCAGGTTTTCTTAACAGTTTCCATACAAGCTTTCTTTAAGGCTCCTGTATTGTGTGGAATACCTCCAGATCTAAGACTGTTATATTTTTTCTCTATCATGGTGTCCCATGGTATAGGTAACTTAGAAAAGAAGGCTGTTAGCCAAAAGATTTTTTTATCTAAGGTATTCAGTTTAAAAATATAACTGATATAAAGATTAGCAAATTCTTCTAAATAACAAATGTTACAAAGTCTTAGTTTTAGAAGGATATTTTCATCTATTCCTTCAGCATTAATATCTTCTCCAGTTAAGTCTCCATATAGACTTTTACAAATGCTATGTAAAGCTGTCCTTCTAGATTCATGGCTATTTAAAGCTATTATCTCAGTTGGGTATAACTTTTCATATTGTGTTAGCCATCTTAAGGCTATTCCTTGCCAATATCCGCAAGCTAATATCACAAAATCTTGGTGAGAGATTCCCTGTGGCATTAGGGTATTTGTCCCAACCATTAATTGTTCCCAATTGAGTATATAATCCCTTAAATCATTTGTTGGTATATGATCAACATTAAATATTAATCCTGAAGTAGTAGTTTGATGTCTCTTTCCTTGTTTATAGATATAGGAATCTACATAGTTTTCATCTGTATCTCTATGATACATAGTTTCTTCAGTAGTATTAGGGTGTGGTGGATTTTGTCTACCTGTAGAAATCATTTGGGTAGATGATTCCCCACGTTCCATATTTATATTGTATAAATACTGCTCCTCGTTAGAGGGTATATTTGATATATGATAGTCCTCGTTAGAGGGTATGTTGTATAATTCCTCTGACCAAGAGGCTTCCTCGTTAGAGGGTTGTGATAGTTGGTCAACATCATCATACTCCTCATTAGAGGGTATTTCATCAACAATATCATCATATTCAGATAATTCATCATCAAAAGAATCAGATGCAGAAATATAACTTTCATTATCTGAAGAACTTTTGGAAAAATATTTAATAGAAGCAGAGTTTTCTTCATAGAATTTGAAAATCTCTTTAGAAGTAATTTTTCCTTCTATTTCTTCAACTAATAAGGTTTTATATTTCAAATATTTTTGATAATCAATTTCATCTAAGTTTGTTTCTTTCAAACTTTTCGAAGATGTTTTTATCATTCTAACTGATCCAAGTCTTTCTTTTGAAGATGAAGAAAATGTTGGAAAACTTAAGAAGGTTTGCAAAGTAGTTAGTTTTTTAGAAACTAAATAAATTTGATCACTTAAATAGTTTAGCAAACTATTTTGTTGTTCTATTGTACCATTACTTGGAAGATGAATACTATGTTCATGGGTATTTAAACTGAAAGGACATTCGTATGATTCAGGAAGAACTAAAGCTCTAGACATTTCTGTAAAGAGGTTCTTATAAACTTAGACATGTTATTTCCTTCCTTTCTTTCATTAGATTAGATAACAGTATCGCTTTGACCCTGGTCTCTCCGGCTATGTAACCTCTAGGGGTGGCTTTCTCCCTAGAGTTAGGCAGCCATAACTGAAGCGTCCCTTCCGGACATATAGTCAACCACAAGCACTATTACAAGCTTCAGAGAGATAGAGCACAGCCATGTTTCGTTTCCTACCTCATGGCGTAAGATACTATTATCTAATTAACTTAAGAAATTAAGGAAATAACATGCCTAACAAGTTTAGCCAGACAGAAGAAGGATACTGCACAAGGGCTCTGATACCAGTTTGCAGGAGAGCTTCTGCTCCAGTACTCAGCGCTACTATATATTCACACTATTTAGAACTAAGAAGCAGATCAGAGGAAGGGATAAGTTTTTTAAAAAAAGAAGTTCGGAAAGGCTCTCTGCCTCCTCCCTTCATCTCAAGTCTTTATTTATAGAGTTTCTAAGATATCCTTCAGATGAGAAGGAATCTTTTACAAAGTTTCTTTTACAAAAGATGTACAGGGAAAAGGACTGAATTATTGTCCTTTGTACAGGAAAAAGTTTACATTATTGTCCTCTTTATGGTCCCACCGTAATTGATTGATGTCCTTTTGTCGGAGGAGAGGATAAGGAGGAATCTCTGGCTGAGTAGATGCTGAATGGGATGGGCCCACCATGCTTCTTACTTTGTCTGGAAAAGTCCTTCTTTGGTACAGTCAGTTCTTGCTTTTTCTCCAATTCTCCCAAGGTTAATATTGGTAAGAAAAGGGATGACTTTTCCCAATTTTATCTGAATAGATTCAATGGCTGAGAGATGGTCATAGAGCATAATGTTTTTACTGATAGTAATAGATCTTGCTCCACAGAGACTGTCAGTCATTGCTTCTGTAAAAAATTCTTTTGCAGCTGCATAAGCTTGTTCTTCATAATTAAATTCAGGCTTAGGATAAACACCCCATCCATGGGCAAACTGTTGACTTTCGTCATGTAATTCCCATATTTGAAAAGAGGTGAATAGTTGATACAGGTTCCTTTCTTCCCAAATACTCCAGATCCGGAACCAGAAACCTGTTTCCCAAGAATGCTGCTTAGAGTAACTTGAAACCCGGTCACTGCATATCTCTGGAATGTGATCGAGATAATCTCCTGGACATAAAGTGCTTAAATAAAGACTGTGAACTATCCCAAGCTGAAGAGCTCTGGCAGATTCAGGAATGTCTCCTAAATAGACAGATATCCTTGGGCGTTCATACTTGTTCTTGATTAAAGCATCTTCCTGGAGCAGAAGCTGGGTAATTTCTGTAGCTTCTAGTTGTTGGAAGAAAAGGAGGAGATGTTCATGTGATAGGCAGTTTTGCTGATGTAGATTCACCATTGTGTTCACAATGGCTTCTGCCTTGAATTGTCTTGCCCTTTCAGTGTCAACTTCCAAAAGTAATAGGAGCTGATAGAAATCTGTATTTGGGCAGATTACTATGTCTGAAAGGTTGCTTCTTGAGACAATGGTTTTGAGTTCTTGTTCTTCAGGTGAAGAACCACAAAACCTGCTTTTCTCTTGTTGCTTTTGTTCTTGAGATTTAGAAAGAACAGAGACCTGGCAGAGTTGTCTGGCAAGATTTTGCAGGTCAGCAAACTTTTGTTGTAGCCTCCTGAATTCGGCCAAGATATGTTCTGGAGGGCTTTCAGGCTGTTCTGAAAGGAGAATCTTTGGATCTTCTCTTTTTCGTCTTAGCATAGCCTTTTGTCTTTTGTCACCCATTGTTTGGTCGGGATAATAAGTCTGCAAGAATATTAGTAAATCCAGGAATGTATTTAACATTATATTGGTATATTTCCAGATATAAAGCAATTCTTATTCTCCTGATGTTTTCTTCAGGATTATTTATTGTTCGTTTTTTTAGAAACTGGGATACTGCTTTGTTATCAGTTTCTATTACGAAATATCTATTGAGTAAATATATTTTTAAGCTCTTTATAGCTAGCTTAATGGCCAGTAATTCTTTATCATAAGTGGAATACTTTTGTTGGGTATTGGTGAATTTTCCAGAGGTATATGCTATTATTTCTTTTCCTTTGGCAATTATTACTCCTGCCCAAAATAGGTCAGAAGCATCAGTTTGGAGGGTTATTAATTCTTCTTCGGTAGGAAAATATAATATTGTTTGATGAGTAATTAGCTCTTTTATATTTTCTATTTCTTTCTCTTCTTTTGAAGAGAGCTGAATTTCTATTTTGTCTGTATTCCATTTTCTTGGTTGTTCACCATTTTCCATTTTGTATTTAGATTGTTCTATAGTCAATCTTTCTTGCAGATTTTGGACCAACTGGGATAAGTGAGGAATAAATTTTCTTCCATAATTCAAAAGTCCCAGAAAACTCTGTAATTGTTTTAGGGTTTTGAATGTTTTAGGGAATTCCTTTACCTTGGAATATATATGTTGTTGTAATTCTATTTGACCTTCTTTTATATATTTCCCAAGGAATTCTATTTCCTTTTTAAATAAATGTATTTTTGTAGGACTGAGTATAATCCCATTATCTAGCAGTATTTTTGCTACTTGAAGTAAATGTTGTTTATGTTCTTCCATTGTAGGAGAAAAAATTAGTATATCATCTATGTATACTACTACAAAATGTAGATGTCCGAACATAGAATTCATCCATTTTTGGAATATTTGTGGGGCATTTTTTAAACCAAATGGCATTACTAACCACTCATAATGTCCTTGGGGACAACTAAAAGCAGTTAATTCTATAGATTCTTTATTGGCTAGTTTTACTTGCCAAAACCCAGATTTAGCATCAAATTTACTATAGTATTTTGATCCTTGTATCTGTTTTACCAATTGTTCTGCAGTAGGTATAAAATAGCCGTCAAACTTTGTATAGCTATTTAATTTTCTATAATTAATAACCATTCTGGCCTTTCCCCTTTTTTGTTCTGCATGCTTTCTGACTAGAAAAGCAGGTGATGAATGAGGACTGCTGCTAGGCTGTATTAGGTTAAGAGATAAAAGCTCTTTTATTTGAGCTGAAAATTCTTGTTTATCTATAGGGGATACCATTATACTATTTGTTCTTACATTAGTATGTTTGTATTGATCAAGTAATGTAAGGGTACAATATCTTGGTGCCCTATCAAAATATAATAAAGGGTTATTTGAATATAATGGTTTAAGCATACTGTGTATGATTTCTTCTGTATTAGAGAAGATAGTAAGAGGATAAGTGCAGTTGTTGTGGGTGGAAATAAGTAGTTCACCACGCTCGATCGAATGCGACTGCACCAGAACCTGCTTTCTTCAGTGCTGAAACTGCCTCTGACTCTCATGGGTAACTCCTACTTGATTAGTAAGAACTTCTCTTTTTTAACTCGTGGATTGAGATATCCTCTTCTTTTTCATAGATAGGTTCCCTATTTGTTATTGCCGCGGATTGCTCATATTTCATTTACCCCAATAGAGGGTTTTTATTTTGTTTCAGCCCTTCTTTTCATCTTCACCTTCCAGTATGGAGATCTCCTTACGGGGAAGACCCTTCATCTGACCTGAGAGCCAGCCGTGCTCTTGCTCGAGTGGTTACTTCTTTCGCGAGTGAAAAGCTCCCTTATGACTTCTTCCTTGCTTTCGACGGGTTTTGACATGTGACTTCAAACGATTCTGGTTATTCTCGAGGAACTGGACGAAAGACGGAAGAAATTTACTCAAAAGCGATGTAGTGTTGACTTGGAAGTCTATACATCGCCCATACACCAATTGGTACGAAAGGCCCATCGATATGATATGCGCCTATCGAAACACACAAGTAGAGAAGAACAGGAAAACCGACACCGCGAAGATCAGACTCACTGACCTTTTTCTCCCTCACGTACCCCTTCTCCAATAACTCACTTACCTACAGTTGAAGCTCCTTTGTCTCTTCGGGATTGCTCCTATAGGCTGGTCGGTTTGGAATTGTCACACCGAGAATAAAATCAATTTGATGTTCAATCTCTCGAATTGGTGGTAATCCATGTGGTGTTAAACTTCAGAATCCATGCATGATAAAAGAAACAAAAGTAATAAGCCAAAAAATTCCGGAGCAGAAGGGAGCCTAGGAATCACACCAAAGAATAAATCCTAATGTTAGAAATCATTGCGCTTTTCAGCAGCATCTAAGGCAAGGATCAAAACAAAAGCTACATATAAGGCAAGGATAAAAAAAGAAACTGCTCATCCTCGCAAAATCAAGCAAGAATCCAGGATTGCAGTTAAGGATCTTAGCACAAGAAGATTTGCAGGTGTGCAACGTCTCCGAAGAAGAAATGGATACAGAAGTAGAAGTTGATATAGCCAATGAAGCCCACCCTAAAAAAACCTATGTACAAAAACTACTGAAACAATTACATAAAGATTCCAGCAATTGGTCTACTAGGGGAGGAGTTTCGAAAGCTTAGCTATTATGGTACAAAAGCAAACCATAGGGGCAGAGATACATGCTTTAAAATAGACGATACTACGCCCATGAACCAACATCATCAACAATGAGTGTTCGAATGTAAGACATGCAGCAAACAATTCGCTTCGTTCCAAGCGCTCGGTGGCCACTAGACAAGCCACAGGTGGTCGAGGACAGAAAAGCTACATGATATGGTAAGCAAGCCTAAAGTGCAAAGTGTTTCATCTGTGGAGTCGAGTTTATGAACAGGAAGGCTCTTGGGAGGCACATGAGGACACATGGGGCTAGAGATAGTCAAGAAAGTTCTAGTGGCAAGAGTGATTTGTATTTGGATCTGAGCTGGGGACCCTCTAGTTATGCCAACAGGATGAAACTATCCCGCATTTCCAGGTTCGACAAAAACCTTACCCTTTGATAATTTTCACAACTTCATCTCATGTAAATAGTCTGATTAAAAATAAAAGAGACCCTGTAAAGACCAAAACTGCTAAAGCAATGGAAAAAATGAATAGTTTGGTATTTAAAGCCTAAACAAAATCTTTGACAACTCATTATGCTAAGGGGAATAGCATGGCTAGTCCAACTCAAACGGTAGTTGGTAAAGGCAAGTCAAATCCGTTGATAGCTGGAGATTTGCTAAAAACTCCATGACAACTCATCATGCTGAGAAAATAGCATGACTAGCCCAACTCAAACGGTAGTTGGTGAAGTCAAATCAAATCTATTGATTGCTAGGATTTTGCTAAAAATCTCGTGACAACTCATCATGCTGAGAGAAATAGCATAGCTAGCCTAACTCAAACGGTAGTTGGTAAAGGCAAATTAAATCCGTTGATAGCTGGAGATTTGCTAAAAATCTCATAAGACTTGACATTCATAGGCCAAAGACATTATCAAAATAGTAGCAGTAAGATTCTCTACAAAACCCTTGACAATCGACATCAACAAAAAGATTCCCTGTAAAAGGTGACTGACAAAAGCAGCCTGATACAGCTGAAAGGAGCCTGATACAGACGAAAAGAGCCTAATCCAAAAGAAAAAAGGGAGGCATGATTAAAATCTCCTTCATGATTAAAGATGCGGACCCCACCCAAATAGAATCTAAGGAGTCCAAGATTTCGGCAAGAAGAAATTTAAAATTTCGGCAAGAAGGAATCTCTCCTATAAATAGAAGACTTCATGCAGAGATCAGGGTAGATTGAGAGGAGCAGGTGAAGCTTTTAGATTAAGGTTGAGATTAGAGAAAACCTTCGACACCAATCTCCATCACCATCATCTCCCATCGCCATCATCTTCCATCAACATCTTCCACCTTCCTTCTCATCCTCTCCACCATTTTTCCGGTTTTGTGTCATCCAATCCGACCACCTGTATAATTACACCACATATATATAATTAATGTGTGACAGTAGTAGTAGTGTGAGGTGTGCTTGTATTTCTTTTTCAGTAGTCTGTTTACCCCAAGTATCAGAGCCTGGCTAGTTCCTTTTTGGGTGATAGGGATCTGCAGTATGTACAAAGTTTCTCCAGTACTGTTCCAGTACGTATTGTATACTTTGAATTATTATAAAGTTGCTTGTATTTGCTTTGGTATGTTAGATCATCATGTATATAGTGACATGTACAAAATATTATAAAATAGTTTGTATTTGCTATGGTAAGTTTTATGTATATTTAGTGATAATTTTATACTTGATAGTTTGTATTTACTTTGGTGTTGGTGTGATAGATCAGTATGTACATAGTGACAAATTAACTATAAGATGGATTATTACTCTCTCATAACTTATGTTGGTATATATCATAGTTTCATCCTAAGTGTCCTTTCTTAGATTTGAGAAACCTTAAAGCCTACATTCCTAAGTGATCGCTTTGTTGGCGTGGGTAGACGTTTGACGGTAGCTGATGAAGGTGGGCCTGACAGTGCTTGTCGTGGATAACCGGGAATGATCGAGTAGATTGTGCTGCTTGTAAATGATGCTCGCTTCATGGAATATCGTTCCAGGCAAGGAGCGTCGCGTGGCTACTAGAAGGGGAAGTAATAAAAGGAGGTTGACTCGTGTCTATGATATCGACGTTCCTTTTATTATGATACTACTAGAACTGGTTGGTTATACACGGACATGCTTCATATTAGGGGTTGGGACTCGTCAGTACAATGAGTTTGATGTGGAGAATGTACAAGGATTCGTCTTTCTTCCGCCATGGTGATTCTAGGACTTCTAGTTCCTAGAAAGCCTATCATAGAGAAATTTCGTCTCCAGCTGTCTGAAGTCAAGCTTATTGTTAGGCTCGACGCTCTATCTGATCTTCTGACGAACATGGTTCATTCTCTATTCCATATAGAAATTCTGTTTTTGAAATCAAAAGTGGTACTCTCATCTTCTTTTAGAAGACTACCTCGACACCCTCAGTGGAATGATTTAGCTATGTTGATCTTTTATAGAAGAGAGTAGATGACTCTTTCAAACAATGATGGTCCGGGTCCCCCAAAAGAAAGTCTCGATGAAAGGAAAGGGGAGGAATCCTCATATTCAGCAGGGGAGAATCATTTTACAGGAAAGGGCAGTTGAGAGGTTTGGGCGAGGGAAAGGAACTGAAATCAAAGAGGAGGGAGTATCCGGAAGGAATAGGGGCCTCGGTAAGGGAACTATTCTTTTTTAAGTCCCACTAGTGGTTATTACTGGAGCTGAAAACAATCATAAAGAAAGGCGAGTCAAAGTCGGGGAACTTACCAAGGGAAGCAGTGAAGTAAAAATGAAAATCGAACAGGAAAGCACGTCGAGACGTCGCTGTAGAACGTCAAACCGACACTTCGCACTAGAAAGTGACACGATTCCCACTTTTGACATGTCAACGACGGTCGTCATAGAATCCCTCGTCAGCAGAATGACGTATTGGGTGAAAGAACTAAACTTATGGAATAAAAATTATGGGTGATTCCGGGGGTTCTTGAAACTGGTTTTTGGGGAGGCTGAATAGAAATAGATGCTCAACGATCGAAGCCGAGATAGAAAAAAGAGATCATAAGTGCTTTGGCTACTAGAGATGGAACTGGATAGCTCTTTCATCCATGACTCAAGAGTCCCTCCAATATGTCGGCCAGCTTTCTTTGGCAGGTTTACAGTGAAAAGTGGATCAGGCAGATCGACGCTTCGATGACTTCAAAACATAAATAACTTCTCGAAAGAGGGAGAGAGTTGGACGAAGCCCTAAAAGGTACAGTCATCCGACGCGACGGTCATTTGAATTCCCGTAGTTGGTAGAAAGGTTTTTGGAATTTCGACGACTTCAGTAAGCCTGCTAGCCTTGCTTTCAGCAATCCTTGACAAATACCTTCTATTCTTTCCTCCGTTCCACTATGTTCGTCGATGCGGGTAGCCAAGCGTGAAGCAGAATTAATCATCTCATCTCTTCGAACTGTCTCGTCTGCGAGGTCCTTCTTCTTTCGCTCTAGTTCCCGACGTCGCTTCCTCTCATTGGACAATCAGCTGCGTATCTTCTCTTTGACGATTTGCGATATAAATCGGGAGCCAATCCAGGCTCGTAGTGCTTCACATCCAGATGCCACCTCTTCGGCCGTACAATTCTGAGGCAAACAACAAAATGAGGCACTCCGTTGGTTTTCTGAATCGCATCCCTGCGTTTTGATATTGAAGCAAAGTAGTGATGATCATCCAAAGATTCTCTCTAGGTGTGATCAGAGTCCTGAGCCTCCGGCATTTCGTCGAGGAGGCGGTTAACTTTTTGGAAACCCCCAGAATGAAGGAGGCACCACACTATCGCTGAAATGTCTCAAAGAGACTTAGGGGGGCTATCTCTCTGTGTATGAGGGTAGTTCTCGATTATATGCTGGAACACGTTTTTTTGAGTATCGAAATAAAAGGACTGACTAGCAGTGCAATATCTTGAGGAAGCGAGAAAGTCTGAGATGATGAGTTGTAGTGACCAAGACCCGCGCGGTGGCTCTGTATCCCAAAATGAGAGTTCGGTTCTCGATACAAGATTGACATAAGGAAAGGTTTGCTAGGTCTCGCATTGGCATAGGGTTATCTCTCCTATTTGAGGCAGGAAAAGGCCACCCCATTCAGCGAGTACATACAAAACTGCTCAAATCATGCGGAAACGACCAATATGAGTCGGAACCCAGCTTCCGCTATATGGTTCGTAAGCTAGGCTTTTTTATCCGTCGGGGGGAGGGGTTTTGGAGAGTAAAAAAGAAAAGGGTTAGTGAGTCTGATCTTCGCGGTGACGGTTTTCCTGTTTTTCTCTACTTGTGTGTTTCGATAGGCGCATATCATATCAATGGGCCTTTCGTACCAATTGGTGTATGGGCGATGTATAGACTTCCAAGTCAACACTACACTGCTTTTGAGTAAATTCCTTCCGTCTTTCATCCAGTTCCTCGAGAATAACCAGAATCATTTGACGTCGCATGCCAAAACCCGTCGAAAACAAGGAAGAAGTCATAAGGGAGCTTTTCACTCGCGAAAGAAGTAACAACTCGAGAAAGAGCACGGCTGGCTCTCAGGTCAGATGAAGGGTCTTCCCCATAAGGAGATCTCCATACTGGAAGGTGAAGATGAAAGAAGGGCTGAAACAAAATAAAAACTCTCTATTGAGGTAGATGAAATATGAGCAATCTGCGGCAATAGCAAATAGGGAACCTATCTATGAAAAAGAAGAGGATATCTTAATCCACGAGTTAAGAAAGAGAAGTTCTTACTAATCAAGTAGGAGTTTACCCATGAGAGTCAGAGGCAGTATCAGCACTGAAGAAAGCAGGTTCGGTGCAGTCGAATTCGATCGAGAGCTAGATACACTAACCAGTCAGAAAGATAGAGTGCCTAGAACAGACTTACCGAGACAAGGGACAGTTGAGCGAAAAGCCAGCCCATATAGTAGTAGATAAGCAATGCAAATCTCCGGAGCTTGCAATGATTCTCTCTCTAGGTGTGATCAGAGTCCTGAGCTTCCGGCATTTCGTCGTGGAGGCGGTTGACTTTTGGAAGCCCTCGGAGTGAAGGAGGCACCACACTACCGCTGAAATGTCTCGAAGAGACTTAGGGGGGCTATCTCTTCGTGTATGAGGGTAGTTCTCGATTATATGCTGGAACACCTTTTTTTGAGTATCGAAATAAAAGGACTGACTAGCAGTGCAATATTTTGAGGAAGCGAGAAGTCTGAGATGATGAGTTGTAATGGCCAAGACCTGCGCGGTGGCTCTGTATCCCAAACTGAGGGTTCGGTTCTCGATACAAGATTGACGTAAGGAAAGGTTTGCTAGGTCTCGCATTGGCATAGGGTTATCTCTCCTATTTGAGGCAGGAAAAGGCCACCCCATTCTGCGAGTACATACCAAACTGCTCAAATCATGCAGAAACTACCAATATGAGTCGGAACCCAGCTTCCGCTTTTTGGTTCGTAAGCTAGGCTTTTTTATCTGTCGGGGGGAGGGGTTTGGAGAGTAAAAAAGAAAAATGTCAGTGAGTCTGATCTTCGCGGTGACGGTTTTCCTGTTCTTCTCTACTTGTGTGTTTCGATAGGCGCATATCATATCAATGGGCCTTTCGTACCAATTGGTGTATGGGCGATGTATAGACTTCCAAGTCAGCACTACACCGCTTTTGAGTAAATTCCTCAGCTTCTAGTGCAGTCGCATTCGATCGAGAGCTAGATACACTAACCAGTCAGAAAGATGGAGTGCCTAGAACAGACTTACCGAGACAAGGGACAATTGAGCGAAAAGCCAGCCCATATAGTAGTAGATAAGCAATGCAAATCTCCGGAGCTTGTAATGATTCTCTCTAGGCGTGATCAGAGTCCTGAGCCTCCGGCATTTCATCGAGGAGGCAGTTGACTTTTGGAAGCCCCCGGAGTGAAGGAGGCACCACACTATCGCTGAAATGTCTCGAAGAGACTTAGGGGGGCTATCTTTCCGTGTATGAGGGTAGTTCTCGATTATATGCTGGAACACATATTTTTGAGTATCGAAATAAAAGGACTAACTAGCAGTGCAATATCTTGAGGAAGCGAGAAAGTCTGAGATGATGAGTTGTAGTGACCAAGACCCGCGCGGTGGCTCTGTATCCCAAACTGAGTGTTCGGTTCTCGATACAAGATTGACGTAAGGAAAGGTTTGCTAGGTCTCGCATTGGAATAGGGTTATCTCTCCTATTTGAGGCAGGAAAAGGCCACCCCATTCTGCGAGTACATACCAAACTGCTCAAATCATGCGGAAACTACCGATATGAGTCGGAACCTAGTTTCCGCTATATGGTTCGTAAGCTAGGCTTTTTTATCTGTCGGGGGGAGGGGTTTTGGAGAGTGAAAAAGAAAAGGCAGTGAGTCTGATCTTCGCGGTGACGGTTTTTCTGTTCTTCTCTACTTGTGTGTTTCGATAGGCGCATATCATATCAATGGGCCTTTCGTACCAATTGGTGTATGAGCGATGTATAGACTTCCAAGTCAACACTACACCGCTTTTGAGTAAATTCCTTCTGTCTTTCGTCCAGTTCCTCGAGAATAACCAGAATCGTTTGACGTCGCATGCCAAAACCCGTCGAAAGCAAGGAAGCAGTCATAAGGGAGCTTTTCACTCGCGAAAGAAGTAACCACTCGAGCAAGAGCGCGGCTGGCTCTCAGGTCAGATGAAGGGTCTTCCCCATAAGGAGATCTCCATACTGGAAAGTGAAGATGAAAGAAGGGCTGAAATAAAATAAAAACCCTCTATTGGGGTAGTTGAAATATGAGCAATCTGCGGCAAAAGCAAATTGGGAACCTATCTATGAAAAAGAAGAGGATATCTCAATCCACGATTTAAGAAAGAGAAGTTCTTACTAATCAAGTATGAGTTTACCCATGAGAGTCAGAGGCAGTATCAGCATTGAAAGCAGGTTCTGGTGCAGTCGCATTCGATCGAGAGCTAGATACACTAACCAGTCAGAAAGATGGAGTGCCTAGAACAGACTTACCGAGACAAGGGACAGTTGAGCGAAAAGTTAGCCCATATAGTAGTAGATAAGCAATGCAAATCTCCGGTGCTTGCAATTTTCCAGAGAGAGTACAGCTTCCCTGGAATAAGGAACTTCTTCCAGATCTGCCGCTGAGGCGCCGTGGGATTGATATGAGAGGGTAGGGATGGCTATATTGCTAGGAGCAAACACTAGGCGTGATGCGAATCTCGTCAAAAATAACGAGACCCGTAAAACAAAAGGAAACAATCCAAGAACATCCACGATCAGGTTTGGTTGGGAGACCTCGATCCGTTGCTTCAACAAAAACAAGAATTTCGGTATAATTGACCTCAACTCGTTGTTTAATGCGAAACAAGATTATTGGTATAAGGAAAACGCTACAAACGGTAGGGGAAATCTGTTTGATAAGTCGATGATGAACGCCACGGAAGAATTCGATAAGTTCGAATAGTCCTTCAAAGAACCAAAGAAAATAAAACTCACCAATTTTCAGAAAACTATCTCCCCTTCTATTCCATTAGAAGCCTATTAATAGGTTAAAAAAATACAAAAAAAGTTCTAGAAATAGAAACAAAATAAAAGGAAACAATCTGACCCTTAATTTGGCTGATCAACATGCCCATAATAAAAATAGAAATAATCAGAAATAGAAACGAAACAAAAGGAAACAAAAAGACCTTAATTTGTCCGGATTCTTCTAGTAGTTGAATCATGTTAATGCATTTTTGTTAAACACGTGAACCATCCTCAATGGGCCTCCACGAATTTGCTTGAGCCCAAACCTCTTGAATCAGCCCATTAAGTGCATTTTTGATCTTCTTTTCTCGTGCTCTTGTAACCGGTCCAGCTGGAAATTGAACTGGTTTCTTTGTAGTCATGTCAGTATTTGCATCATTCCCCGCCTCTTGAAAAGGATTTGCCTTCAAATCATCACCTACATCAAAAGGACTCAAATCAGTAACATTGAAAGTAGCACTAACATTGTACTCACCGGGCAAATCTAGCTTATAAGCATTGTCATTAATGCACTCTAGAACTTAGAAAGGACCATCCCCTCTTGGAAGCAGTTTAGACCGTTTTTGCGCCGAAAATATCTCTTTTCTCATATGCAACCAAACCCAATCTCCGGATTAAAAAATAAGCTTGTGACGCCCCTTGTTGGTTTGTTTCTGCGAGTGCATACCAAACTGCTCAAATCATGCGGAAACTACCAATATGAGTCGGAACCCAGCTTCCGCTATATGGTTCGTAAGCTATGCTTTTTTATCTGTCGAAGGGAGGGGTTTGGAGAGTAAAAAAGAAAAATGTCAGTGAGTCTGATCTTCGCGGTGACGGTTTTCCTGTTCTTCTCTACTTGTGTGTTTCGATAGGTGCATATCATATCAACGGGCCTTTCGTACCAATTGGTGTATGGGCGATGTATAGACTTCCAAGTCAGCACTACACCGCTTTTGAGTAAATTCCTCAGCTTCTAGTGCAGTCGCATTCGATCGAGAGCTAGATACACTAACCAGTCAGAAAGATGGAGTGCCTAGAACAGACTTACCGAGACAAGGGACAGTTGAGCGAAAAGCCAGCTCATATAGTAGTAGATAAGCAATGCAAATCTCCGGAGCTTGTAATGATTCTCTCTAGGCGTGATCAGAGTGCTGAGCCTCCGGCATTTCATCGAGGAGGCGGTTGACTTTTGGAAGCCCCCGGAGTGAAGGAGGCACCACACTACCGCTGAAATGTCTCGAAGAGACTTAGGGGGGCTATCTCTCCGTGTATGAGGGTAGTTCTCGATTATATGCTGGAACACCTTTTTTTGAGTATCGAAATAAAAGGACTAACTAGCAGTGCAATATCTTGAGGAAGCGAGAAAGTCTGAGATGATGAGTTGTAGTGACCAAGACCCGCGCGGTGGCTCTGTATCCCAAACTGAGGGTTCGGTTCTCGATACAAGATTGACGTAAGGAAAGGTTTGCTAGGTCTCGCATTGGAATAGAGTTATCTCTCCTATTTGAGGCAGGAAAAGGCCACCCCATTCTGCGAGTACATACCAAACTGCTCAAATCATGCGGAAACTACCGATATGAGTCGGAACCCAGCTTCCGCTATATGGTTCGTAAGCTAGGCTTTTTTATCTGTCGGGGGGAGGGGTTTTGGAGAGTGAAAAAGAAAAGGCAGTGAGTCTGATCTTCGCGGTGACGGTTTTCCTGTTCTTCTATACTTGTGTGTTTCGATAGGCGCATATCATATCAATGGGCCTTTCGTACCAATTGGTGTATGAGCGATGTATAGACTTCCAAGTCAACACTACACCGCTTTTGAGTAAATTCCTTCTGTCTTTCGTCCAGTTCCTCGAGAATAATCAGAATCGTTTGACGTCGAATGCCAAAACCCGTCGAAAGCAAGGAAGCAGTCATAAGGGAGCTTTTCACTAGCGAAAGAAGTAACCACTCGAGCAAGAGCGCGGCTGGCTCTCAGGTCAGATGAAGGGTCTTCCCCATAAGGAGATCTCCAAACTGGAAAGTGAAGATGAAAGAAGGGCTGAAATAAAATAAAAACGCTCTATTGGGGTAGATGAAATATGAGCAATCTGCGGCAATAGCAAATTGGGAACCTATCTATGAAAAAGAAGAGGATATCTCAATCCACGAGTTAAGAAAGAGAAGTTCTTACTAATCAAGTATGAGTTTACCCATGAGAGTCAGAGGCAGTATCAGCATTGAAAGCAGGTTCTGGTGCAGTTGCATTCGATCGAGAGCTAGATACACTAACCAGTCAGAAAGATGGAGTGCCTAGAACAGACTTACCGAGACAAGGGACAGTTGAGCGAAAAGCCAGCCCATATAGTAGTAGTTAAGCAATGTAAATCTCCGGAGCTTGCAATTTTCCAGAGAGAGTACAACTTCCGTGGAATACGGAACTTCTTCCAGATCTGCCGCTGAGGCGCCGTGGGATTGATATGAGAGGGTAGGGATGGCTATATTGCTAGGAGCAAACACTAGGCGTGATGCGAATCTCGTCAAAAATATCGAGACCCGTAAAACAAAAGGAAACAATCCAAGAACGTCCACGATCAGATTTGGTTGGGAGACCTCGATCCGTTGCTTCAACAAAAATAAGAATTTCAGTATAATTGACCTCAACCCGTTGTTTAATGCGAAACAAGATTATTGGTATAAAGAAAACGCCACAAACGGTAGTGGAAATCTGTTTGATAAGTCGATGATGAACGCCACGGAAGAATTCGATAAGTTCGAATAGTCCTTCAAAGAACCAAAGAAAATAAAACTCACCAATTTTCAGAAAACTATCTCCCCTTCTATTCCATTAGACGCTTAAAAAAATACAAAAAAAGTTCTAGAAATAGAAACAAAATAAAAGGAAACAATCTGACCCTTAATTTGGCTGATCACATGCCCATAATAAAAATAGAAATAATCAGAAATAGAAACGAAACAAAAGGAAACAAAAAGACCTTAATTTGTCCGGATTCTTCTAGTAGTTAAATCATGTTAATGCATTTTTGTTAAACACGTGAACCATCCTCAATGGGCCTCCACGAATTTGCTTGAGCCCAAACCTCTTGAATCAGCCCATTAAGTGCATTTTTGATCTTCTTTTCTCGTGCTCTTGTAACCGGTCCAGCTGGAAATTGAACTGGCTCTTTTATAGTCATGTCAGTATTTGCATCATTCCCCGCCTCTTGAAAAGGATTTGCCCTCAAATCATCACCTACATCAAAAGGACTCAAATCAGTAACATTGAAAGTAGCACTAACATTGTACTCACCAGGCAAATCTAGTTTATAAGCATTGTCATTAATGCACTCTAGAACTTAGAAAGGACCATCCCCTCTTGGAAGCAGTTTAGACCGTCTTTGCGCCGGAAATATCTCTTTTCTCATATGCAACCAAACCCAATCTCCGGATTAAAAAATAAGTTTGTGACGCCCCTTGTTGGCTTGTTTTGCATACTGCTATGTTCTTCTCTCAATGTTGAGCCTTGACTTCTCATGTATCTGCTTAACAAAATCAGTTTTTTTCTTTCCATCCAAATTAACATGCTCAGAAGCAGGTAATAGAGATAAATCCAATGGAGTCAAAGGATTAAACCAATAAACAATTTCAAACGGTGAGAATTTAGTAGCAGAATGAATAGATCTATTATAAGCAAACTCAACATGTGGTAAACACTCTTCCCATATTTTGATGTTCTTTTTAATTATTGCCCTTAATAAAGTAGACAAAGTCCGATTTACTATTTCAGTTTGACAATCAGTTTGTGGGTGACAAGTACTAGAAAACAAAATCTTAGTATCTAGCTTACATCGCAAAGTCTTCCAAAAATAGCTCAAAAACTTAGCATCTCTATCCGAAACAATGGTTCTAGGCATGCCATACAATCTCACAATCTCCCTTAAGAACAAATCAGCAACATACGAAGTATCATCGTTTTGTGACATGGAATAAAGTGTGGCATCTTAGAAAATTCATCCACAACCACAAAAATCGAATCTCTTCCACGTTTAGTCCTAGGTAATCCTAACACAAAGTCCATTGAAATATCAATCCAGGGCTCACTGGGAATGGGTAAAGAAGTATACAAACCGTTGGGCTGCACTTTGGATTTAGCTTGCCTACATGTGACACATCTGCTACAAATCTGCTCAACATCTCGTTTCATGTGTGGCCAATAAAAGTGTTCCTGCAAAACAGCTAAGGTCTTAGCAATTACAAAATGTCCCATTAATCCCCCTCTATGGGATTCCTGCACTAACAAATCCCTCAAAGAACAGTTAGGTACACATAACTTATTTTCTCGAAACAGGAATCCATCATGTCTAAAGAACTTAACCACAAGCGTTTTCTCACAAGTCTGGTACTCTTCACAAAATTTGTTGTCATCAATGTATAAACTTTTAATGTGTTCAAAACCAAGCAATTTTGCATCAAGTGTAGAGAGTAATGCATACATGCGAGAAAGTGCGTCGGCGATCACATTCTCCTTACCTTGCTTATACCGGATGACATATGGAAATATCTCAATGAACTCTACCCAACGAGCATGCCTTTTATTTAGCTTGTGTTGGTCCTTCAAGTGTTTCAAGGACTCATGTTCAGTGTGAATCATGAACTCCTTAGGCCATAGGTAGTGCTGCCATGTCTCCAAAACTCGAACCAATGCATACAACTTCTTATCATAAGTCGGATAGTTTAAGGCTGCCCGCTTAATTTCTCGCTGAAGTAAGCAATTCATCATCCCTCCTGCATAAGAATTATGCCTATGCCAATACCTGAAGCATCACGTTCAATCTCAAATATTTTAGAAAAGTTAGATAAAGACAATAAGGGGGCGTTGGTTAGCTTCTCTTTGATTAGCTGAAACGCCTTCTCTTGTTTTTCTCCCCATATAAATCCGACGTTCTTCTTGATCACTTCGGTGTAAGTGGTGCGGTTATGCTACTAAAGTCCTTAACAAACCGTCGGTAAAAACTAGCAAGCCCATGAAAACTACGAACATTGCCTATACTTGTGGGACTCGGCCACTCTTGGATTGCACGTATCTTCTCTTCATCAAGCTGTATACCTTGTGCACTAACAATAAATCCCAGAAATATAAGCCTATCGGTGTAAAAAGTACACTTCTTCAAGTTAGCAAATAACTTTTCTTTCCTAAGCACATCTAAAAACGATTTCAAATGTACGGCATGATCAATCAAGTTTTTGCTATAAATGAGTATATCATCAAAATCGACAACAACAAACCTGCCTATAAATGCATGCAAAACATGATTCATAAGTCTCATAAAAGTGCTTGGTTCATTAGACAATCCAAATAGCATAACTAACCATTCATACAAACCATATTTTGTTTTAAAGGCAGTTTTCCATTCATCTCCTTCTTTCATTCTACTCTGATGATAACCACTCTTAAAATTAATCTTAGAGAACACACAAGAACCATGCAACACATTTTACATGTCATCTAAGCGAGGAATAGGATGACAATACTTTACCGTTATGTTCTGATGGCTTAGCAATCAACCGCTGAAATGTCTCGAAGAGACTTAGGGGGGCTATCTCTCCGTGTATGAGGGTAGTTCTCGATTATATGCTGGAACACCTTTTTTTGAGTATCGAAATAAAAGGACTGACTAGCAGTGCAATATCTTGAGGAAGCGAGAAAGTCTGAGATGATGAGTTGTAGTGACCAAGACCCGCACGGTGGCTCTGTATCCCAAACTGAGGGTTTGGTTCTCGATACAAGATTGACGAAAGGAAAGGTTTGCTAGGTCTCGCATTGGCATATTGTTATCTCTCCTATTTGAGGCAGGAAAAGGCCACCCCATTCTGCGAGTACATACCAAACTGCTCAAATCAAGCGGAAACTACCGATATGAGTCGGAACCCAGCTTCCGCTATATGGTTCGTAAGCTAAGCTTTTTTATCTGTCGGGGGGAGGGGTTTTGGAGAGTAAAAAAGAAAAAGGTCAGTGAGTCTAAACTTCGCGGTGACGGTTTTCCTGTTCTTCTCTACTTGTGTGTTTCGATAGGCGCATATCATATCAATGGGCCTTTCGTACCAATTGGTGTATGGGCGATGTATAGACTTCCAAGTCAACACTACACCGCTTTTGAGTAAATTCCTTCCGTCTTTCGTCCAGTTCCTCGAGAATAACCAGAATCGTTTGACGTCGCATACCAAAACCCGTTGAAAGCAAGGAAGAAGTCATAAGGGAGCTTTTCACTTGCGAAAGAAGTAACCACTAGAGCAAAAGCACGGCTGGCTCTCAGGTCAGATGAAGGGTCTTCCCCATAAGATCTCCATACTGGAAGGTGAAGATGAAAGAAGGGCTGAAACAAAATAAAAACCCTCTATTGGGGTAGATGAAATATGAGCAATCTGCGGCAATAGCAAATAGGGAACCTATTTATGAAAAAGAAGATGATATCTTAATCCACGAGTTAAGAAAGAGAAGTTCTTACTAATCAAGTAGGAGTTTACCCATAAGAGTCAAAGGCAGTATCAGCACTGAAGAAAGCAGGTTCTGGTGTAGTCGCATTCGATCGAGAGTTAGATACACTAACCAGTCAGAAAGATGGAGTGTCTAGAACAGACTTATCGAGACAAGGGACAGTTGAGCAAAAAGCCAGCCCATATAGTAGTAGATAAGCAATGCAAATATCCAGAGCTTGCAATGATTCTCTCTAGGTGTGATCAGAGTCCTGAGCCTCCGGCATTTCGTCAAGGAGGCGGTTGAATTTTGGAAGCCCCCGGAGTGAAGGAGGCACCACACTACCGCTGAAATGTCTCGAAGAGACTTAGGGAGGCTATCTCTCCGTGCATGAGGGTAGTTCTCGATTATATGCTGGAACACATTTTTTTGAGTATCGAAATAAAAGGACTGACTAGCAGTGCAATATCTTGAGGAAGCGAGAAAGTCTGAGATGATGAGTTGTAGTGACCAAGACCCGCGCGGTGGCTCTGTATCCCAAACTGCGAGTTCGGTTCTCGATACAAGATTGACGTAAGGAAAGGTTTGCTAGGTCTCGCATTGGCATAGGGTTATCTCTCCTATTTGTGGCAGGAAAAGGCCACCCCATTCTTCGAGTGCATACCAAACTGCTCAAATCATGCGGAAACTACCGATATGAGTCGGAACCCAACTTCCGCTATATGGTTCATAAGCTAGGCTTTTTTATCTTTCGGGGGGAGGGGTTTTGGAGAGTAAAAAAGAAAAGGTCAGTGAGTCTGATCTTCGCGGTGACGGTTTTTCTGTTCTTCTCTACTTGTGTGTTTCGATAGGCGCATATCATATCAATGGGTCAGTGCATACCAATTGGTGTATGAGCGATGTATAGACTTCCAAGTCAACACTACACCGCTTTTGAGTAAATTCCTTCCGTCTTTCGTCCAGTTCCTCGAGAATAACCAGAATCGTTTGACGTCGCATGCCAAAACCCGTCGAAAGCAAGGAAGAAGTCATAAGGGAGCTTTTCACTCGCGAAAGCAGTAACCACTCGAGCAAGAGCACAGCTGGCTCTCTGGTCAGATGAAGGGTCTTCCCCATAAGGAGATCTCCATACTGGAAGGTGAAGATGAAAGAAGGGCTGAAACAAAATAAAAACCCTCTATTGGGGTAGATGAAATATGAGCAATCTGCGGCAATAGCAAATAGGGAACCTATCTATGAAAAAGAAGAGGATATCTTAATCCACAAGTTAAGAAAGAGAAGTTCTTACTAATCAAGTAGGAGTTTACCCATGTGAGTCAGAGGCAGTATCAGCACTAAAGAAAGCAGGTTCTGGTGCAGTCGAATTCGATCGAGAGCTAGATACACTAACCAGTCAGAAAGATGGAGTGCCTAGAACAGACTTACTGAGACAAGGGACAGTTGAGCGAAAAGCCAGCCATATAGTAGTAGATAAGCAATGCAAATCTCCGGAGCTTGCAATGATTCTCTCTAGGTGTGATCAGAGTCCTGAGCCTCCGGCATTTCGTCGAGGAGGCGGTTGACTTTTGGAAGCCCCCGGAGTGAAGGAGGCACCACACTACCGCTGAAATGTCTCGAAGAGACTTAGGGGGGCTATCTCTCTGTGTATGAGGGTAGATCTCGATTATATGCCGGAACACCTTTTTTTGAGTATCGAAATAAAAGGACTCATTAGCAGTGCAATATCTTGAGGAAGCGAGAAAATCTGAGATGATGAGTTGTAGTGACCAAGACCCGCACGGTGGCTTTGTATCCCAAACTGAGGGTTCGGTTCTCGATAAAAGATTGACGAAAGGAAAGGTTTGCTAGGTCTCGCATTGGCATATTATTATCTCTCCTATTTGAGGCAGGAAAAGGCCACCCCATTCTGCGAGTACATACCAAACTGCTCAAATAATGCGGAAACTACCGATATGAGTCGGAACCCAGCTTCCGCTATATGGTTCGTAAGCTAGGCTTTTTTATCTGTCGGGGGGAGGGGTTTTGGAGAGTAAAAAAGAAAAAGGTCGGTGAGTCTGATTTTCGCGGTGACGGTTTTCCTGTTCTTCTCTACTTGTGTGTTTCGATAGGCGCATATCATATCAATGGGCCTTTCGTACCAATTGGTGTATGGGCGATGTATAGACTTCCAAGTCAACACTACACCGCTTTTGAGTAAATTCCTTCCGTCTTTCGTCCAGTTCCTCGAGAATAACCAGAATCGTTTGACGTCGCATACCAAAACCCGTTGAAAGCAAGGAAGAAGTGATAAGGGAGCTTTTCACTCGCGAAAGAAGTAACCACTAGAGCAAAAGCACGGCTGGCTCTCAGATCAGATAAAGGGTCTTCCCCATAAGATCTCCATACTGGAAGGTGAAGATAAAAGAAGGGCTGAAACAAAATAAAAACCCTCTATTGGGGTAGATGAAATATGAGCAATCTGCGGCAATAGCAAATAGGGAACCTATCTATGAAAAAGAAGAGGATATCTTAATCCACGAGTTAAGAAAGAGAAGTTCTTACTAATCAAGTTGGAGTTTACCCATGAGAGTCAGAGGCAGTATCAGCACTGAAGAAAGCAGATTCTGGTGCAGTCGAATTCGATCGAGAGCTAGATACACTAACCAGTCAGAAAGATGGAGTGCCTAGAACAGACTTACCGAGACAAGGGACAGTTGAGCGAAAAGCCAGCCCATATAGTAGTAGATAAGCAATGCAAATCTCCGGAGCTTGAAATGATTCTCTCTAGGTGTGATCAGAGTCCTGAGCCTCCGGCATTTCGTCGAGGAGGCGGTTGACTTTTGGAAGCCCCCGGAGTGAAGGAGGCACCCCACTACAGCTGAAATGTCTCGAAGAGACTTAGGGGGGCTATCTCTCCGTGTATGAGGGTAGTTCTCGATTATATGCCGGAACACCTTTTTTTGAGTATCGAAATAAAAGGACTGACTAGCAGTGCAATATCTTGAGGAAGCGAAAAAGTTTGAGATGATGAGTTGTAGTGACCAAGACCCGCACGGTGGCTCTATATCCCAAACTGAGGGTTCGGTTCTCGATACAAGATTGAAGAAAGGAAAGGTTTGCTAGGTCTCGCATTGGCATATTGTTATCTCTCCTATTTGAGGCAGGAAAAGGCCACCCCATTCTGCGAGTACATACCAATCTGCTCAAATCATGCGGAAACTACCGATATGAGTCGGAACCCAGTTTCCGTTATATGGTTCGTAAGCTAGGCTTTTTTATCTGTCGGGGGGAGAGGTTTTGGAGAGTAAAAAAGAAAAAGGTCAGTGAGTCTGATTTTCGAGGTGACGGTTTTCCTGTTCTTCTCTACTTGTGTGTTTCGATAGGCGCATATCATATCAATGGGCCTTTCGTACCAATTGGTGTATGGGCGATGTATAGACTTCCAAGTCAACACTACACCGCTTTTGAGTAAATTCCTTCCGTCTTTCGTCCAGTTCCTCGAGAATAACCAGAATCGTTTGACGTCGCATACCAAAACCCGTTGAAAGTAAGGAAGAAGTGATAAGGTAGCTTTTCACTCGCGAAAGAAGTAACCACTAGAGCAAAAGCACGGCTGGCTCTCAGATCAGATGAAGGGTCTTCCCCATAAGATCTCCATACTGGAAGGTGAAGATGAAAGAAGGGCTGAAACAAAATAAAAACCCTCTATTGGGGTAGATGAAATATGAGCAATCTGCGGCAATAGCAAATAGGGAACCTATCTGTGAAAAAGAAGAGGATATCTTAATCCACGAGTTAAGAAAGAGAAGTTCTTACTAATCAAGTTGGAGTTTACCCATGAGAGTCAGAGGCAGTATCAACACTGAAGAAAGCAGGTTCTGGTGTAGTCGCATTCGATCGAGAGCTAGATACACTAACCAGTCAGAAAGATGGAGTGTCTAGAGCAGACTTATCGAGACAAGGGACAGTTGAGCGAAAAGCCAGCCCATATAGTAGTAGATAAGCAATGCAAATCTCCGGAGCTTGCAATGATTCTCTCTAGGTGTGATCAGAGTCCTGAGCCTCCGGCATTTCGTCGAGGAGGCGGTTGACTTTTGGAAGCCCCCGGAGTGAAGGAGGCACCACACTACCGCTGAAATGTCTCGAAGAGACTTAGGGGGGCTATCTCTCCGTGTATGAGGGTAGTTCTCGATTATATGCCGGAACACCTTTTTTTGAGTATCGAAATAAAAGGACTGACTAGCAGTGCAATATCTTGAGGAAGCGAGAAAGTCTGAGATGATGAGTTGTAGTGACCAAGTCCCGCACGGTGGCTCTGTATCCCAAACTGAGGGTTCAGTTCTCGATACAAGATTGACGAAAGGAAAGGTTTGCTAGGTCTCGCATTGGCATATTGTTATCTCTCCTATTTGAGGCAGGAAAAGGCCACCCCATTCTGCGAGTACATACCAAACTGCTCAAATCATGCGGAAACTACCGATATGAGTCGGAACCCAGCTTCCGCTATATGGTTCGTAAGCTAGGCTTTTTTATCTGTCGGGGGGAGGGGTTTTGGAGAGTAAAAAAGAAAAAGGTCAGTGAGTCTGATTTTCGCGGTGACGGTTTTCTTGTTCTTCTCTACTTGTGTGTTTCGATAGGCGCATATCATATCAATGGGCCTTTCGTACCAATTGGTGTATGGGCGATGTATAGACTTCCAAGTCAACACTACACCGCTTTTGAGTAAATTCCTTCCGTCTTTCGTCCAGTTCCTCGAGAATAACCAGAATCGTTTGACGTCACATACCAAAACCCGTTGAAAGCAAGGAAGAAGTGATAAGGGAGCTTTTCACTCGCGAAAGAAGTAACCACTAGAGCAAAAGCACGGCTGGCTCTCAGATCAGATGAAGGGTCTTCCCCATAAGATCTCCATACTGGAAGGTGAAGATGAAAGAAGGGCTGAAACAAAATAAAAACCCTCTATTGGGGTAGATGAAATATGAGCAATCTGCGGCAATAGCAAATAGGGAACCTATCTATGAAAAAGAAGAGGATATCTTAATCCACGAGTTAAGAAAGAGAAGTTCTTACTAATCAAGTTGGAGTTTACCCATGAGAGTCAGAGGCAGTATCAGCACTGAAGAAAGCAGGTTCTGGTGTAGTCGCATTCGATCGAGAGCTAGATACACTAACCAGTCAGAAAGATGGAGTGTCTAGAGCAGACTTATCGAGACAAGGGACAGTTGAGCGAAAAGCCAGCCCATATAGTAGTAGATAAGCAATGCAAATCTCCGGAGCTTGCAATGATTCTCTCTAGGTGTGATCAGAGTCCTGAGCCTCCGGCATTTCGTCGAGGAGGCGGTTGACTTTTGGAAGCCCCCGGAGTGAAGGAGGCGCCACACTACCGCTGAAATGTCTCGAAGAGACTTAGGGGGGCTATCTCTCCGTGTATGAGGGTAGTTCTCGATTATATGCCGGAACACCTTTTTTTGAGTATCGAAATAAAAGAACTGACTAGCAGTGCAATATCTTGAGGAAGCGAGAAAGTCTGAGATGATGAGTTGTAGTGACCAAGACCCGCACGGTGGCTCTGTATCCCAAACTGAGGGTTCGGTTCTCGATACAAGATTGACGAAAGGAAAGGTTTGCTAGGTCTCGCATTGGCATATTGTTATCTCTCCTATTTGAGGCAGGAAAAGGCCATCCCATTCTGCGAGTACATACCAAACTGCTCAAATCATGCGGAAACTACCGATATGAGTCGGAACCCAGTTTCCGCTATATGGTTCGTAAGCTAGGCTTTTTTATCTGTCGGGGGGAGGGGTTTTGGAGAGTAAAAAAGAAAAAGGTCAGTGAGTCTGATTTTCGCGGTGACGGTTTTCCTGTTCTTCTCTACTTGTGTGTTTCGATAGGCGCATATCATATCAATGGGCCTTTCGTACCAATTGGTGTATGGGCGATGTATAGACTTCCAAGTCAACACTACACCGCTTTTGAGTAAATTCCTTCCGTCTTTCGTCCAGTTCCTCGAGAATAACCAGAATCGTTTGACGTCGCATACCAAAACCCGTTGAAAGCAAGGAAGAAGTGATAAGGGAGCTTTTCACTCGCGAAAGAAGTAACCACTAGAGTAAAAGCACGGCTGGCTCTCAGATCAGATGAAGGGTCTTCCCAATAAGATCTCCATACTGGAAGGTGAAGATGAAAGAAGGGCTGAAACAAAATAAAAACCCTCTATTGGGGTAGATGAAATATGAGCAATCTGCGGCAATAGCAAATAGGGAACCTATCTATGAAAAAGAAGAGGATATCTTAATCCACGAGTTAAGAAAGAGAAGTTCTTACTAATCAAGTTGGAGTTTACCCATGAGAGTCAGAGGCAGTATCAGCACTGAAGAAAGCAGGTTCTGGTGCAGTCGAGTTCGATCGAGAGCTAGATACACTAACCAGTCAGAAAGATGGAGTGCCTAGAACAGACTTACCGAGACAAGGGACAGTTGAGCGAAAAGCCAGCCCATATAGTAGTAGATAAGCAATGCAAATCTCCGGAGCTTGCAATGATTCTCTCTAGGTGTGATCAGAGTCCTGAGCCTCCGGCATTTCGTCGAGGAGGCGGTTGACTTTTGGAAGCCCCCGGAGTGAAGGAGGCACCCCACTACAGCTGAAATGTCTCGAAGAGACTTAGGGGGGCTATCTCTCCGTGTATGAGGGTAGTTCTCGATTATATGCCGGAACACCTTTTTTTGAGTATCGAAATAAAAGGACTGACTAGCAGTGCAATATCTTGAGGAAGCGAGAAAGTCTGAAATGATGAGTTGTAGTGACCAAGACCCGCACGGTGGCTCTGTATCCCAAACTGAGGGTTCGGTTCTCGATACAAGATTGACGAAAGGAAAGGTTTGCTAGGTCTCGCATTGGCATATTGTTATCTCTCCTATTTGAGGCAGGAAAAGTGTAAAGCCCCATTTTCCGGAGAGATACGAAAACGGAGTGCGTTACCGAGTGGTATCAGAGCTCTAGGTTAATTTAGGATGTCTTTAGGACTACTGCCATATATAAATATGTCTAAATTTTTCCTTGATCTGAAACCTTATCTTGGTCTTATTATTAGTTGATTTTCTATCTTGCCTTGTTCTTTTATCCATACCGTATCTATTTTTTTTGATTTTCTATGTACCTAGCCTTGTATTTCTGCTGGTCGAGTCCTATTGAGTTGACGTGATAATTATAAAGTTTTATTCTCAGTCGACAACAATTACAGTCATTCATTAGAACTATAGCAAGCAGATTTATGAGATACTCCATAGTTGATTTTCGACCAAAATCATATGCTTTCGCTATTATGAGTCTTACCTATTGGCGTGGCAATAACTGATCTGCAGGAAATTATTGCAGTTATTCACAAGGACCTTAATAAGCGAGACTTATGATATTTTTTCCATCATATATCTTTAATTATTTATCCCACTGGTTTAGATAGTATGACAAGTTAGTTAGTTTTCAGCTATATTCTGATTGGAACAATTTTCTCAATAACCACATTCATATCAATTGATTGATATCTTATTATTCCAATTAGTTAAAAAAATTAAATTTCGAGGACGAAATTTTTTTGTAAGGAGGGTAGGATGTAACAACCTAATTTCATTATAACTTACATTTTTGATATCAGATTAATCCCAAAATAAATGTGTTGTGTTTGTCTCATTTTTCTATATTTTTGTGATTTTCTTGAAATTTTTAAGATAGTCACTTAAAATAATATTATTTTAATCACCGGTGGGTCCTACACATATTTTTACTAGTCTCTTCTTTGACTTGTAAAGATGAAGTTTGACTTTTTTTTGGGTTAGTTTAATTTGAAATTATAACTTTAAACAACTATAATAACCTATTATTAGTATTCATTTGTCCTATACCTATTTTGTTTTATTCACCCATACCTTACTTTACCATGCTTGTCCTTTGGACAAGCATGACAAACTATTATCTAATCCCCAAATCCCTCTTTTATTATATCTTTTTTTTCCCTTCCTTTCATTTGTTTTCTCTCCTTCATTTTTAATTTAACTCTTACTTTTATTTTTTTCTACTCCAACTCAAGAGAAGAAGAAGAAAAGAGAAGAAGAAAAGAGAAGAAAAGAGGAGAAAAAGAATAAAAAGAGAAGTTCTTTAGTCTCAAGATAAACTTACCTTCTCTAACCTATCAAGGCAAGTAAAATCACATCCCCTCTCATGTTTTATTTTTAATTCTAATTGTTTATGGTTAACTTAGAATCTTGATTTGTTTAATTTTAGAAATGTGATATTTTTATACAAAATTCTCTATGATTATTTTAAATATAAAAATATGATTCTTACACTCTACTCTATGTTTATGTATTAAATTTGTGATTTTATTTAAGGTCTCCTATGCTTAAACTATAAGTTACAACTTAAACTATGTTTTATTTTGAAATTACAAAGAAACCACCTTTATGAATGTTCATCATATTGGATATATATTTGAATTTTTCCATATAAGCTCTTCATGTATAATGTAATGATTTTAAAATCATTTTCCACTTGCCGTTAGAAAATATGTATATATATACATTTATTTATTTATTCATTATCATGTTTTAAAGAGAGAGTTTCATATAAGTATTACATTAAATTTACTAAAATATTTCTATTATGCAAGCTATTATATTAGGTCATAATTCCTTTATGCTAATTCATGTTTACTTGAAACATATATACATTGGTAAGGTTTAATAAATTTTGCTACTTTCCATACCATGAAATCATTCTAGAATTTGGAAAATTCATTCATTCTAACATTTTATACTCCATCATACTTGCATTGACACATGCATACTAGTTACTTGTACAACATATACGAAATTATGCCGGACTTTCCTTATTAGTGCATACACGTCTTGATAGTGCCATGGAACTTGACTTGCCTGTTAACTTGATTTTGACATTCCATCATATTTACTTCAACGTATACATACTGTACAAGATACATAAAAATATTCCGGATTTTCCTTGTTAGTATATACACATGTCTTGATGGTGCCATGGATCCTAACTTGCCTGTTAACTTGATTTTGATATGGACCACATCTTGCTTGTTACTAGACATGTATATGTATTAATCTTGACATGATTAGTTTATCATATTCCGGATTGATTTGCATGTAAAATAACTTGAAATCTTGGGTTATGGGAGAACTAAAGGGTGGACAAATATTGTATCGTGAAAGGTTTAGGATAGGTTGCGCAACCGAAATAGGGGCCCATCCGCGGGGGCGCCCTGGTGGTACTGAGCCATCATCTCTTGTTTAGTCCATGTTGATGGGACGACCGATTACTCAGTAATCGGTATCTGCTTGAGTGCTTAGCGGCACGGCTGGTTCAGCGCCAGCATCTTGGCCAGGTCCCGGGTATGCACGGATACTTTCACGATACGAGTCATTTCTTCATCACTTAGTTCAAAATATAAAATAAAATATGGTATTAATCTAGACTTGATATGTATTAGTCTCCGTACTTGATATCAATCACATACGATTCAGAGTCATTTCTTCATCACTTAGTTCAAAATATAAAATAAAATATGGTATTAATCTAGACTTGTTATGTATTAGTCTCCGTACTTGATATCAATCACATACGATACAGATTCATTTCTTCATCACTTAGTTCAAAATATAAAATAAAATATGGTATTAATCTAGACTTGATATGTATTAGTCTCCGTACTTGATATCAATCACATACGATACAGATTTATTTCTTCACCAGTTAGTTCAAATATAAACTAAAATATGATATTAACTTAGACTTGATATGCATTAGTCTCCGTACTTTATATCGATCACATACGATACAAGTCTATTTCTTCACCAATTAGTTCACCATGCATGTGCATATGCTTTTTACATCAATTCATATTTTACTTGTTATTACATATTGCATGCTCCTTACCATACAAGTCTATTTATTCACCATTAGTCTCCATACTTGATAGCATGTACATTCTTTCTTGATATCATTACTTGATCATTTAATATTTTCCACACATGCGCATAGTTTCATATCCACACCCATATTTTACCTATTTGTTTATATTACACGCTCCGTACTTCTTATTATTTTACTTGCCGGGTTTGACCCTGAGCTACCCCACACGCTCAGGTACTGAAGATGTGAGCGAGGATCCGCCACTGCATGATCCGTACTTTCTATAGCAGACCGAGCAACAATAGATTTATAGGCCTCCGCTTTTGTATTTTTGGTTTGGTATGTATCACCCCTTTGGGACTTTATTTCTAACTTTTGTATCAGTATTGTACTTGTTGCTGCTTATCTTAGACATGTATATCTTCTCTTTTATATGGCAGTAGACTAACTTCCAAGATCCTGGTTGATTACTAGTATTCAGTTCCATTCATTTCTTCTTTTACATTTTTATAGATCTCGTGCACGTCGACTTACACGTGCCCGCCGGTAACGCACTCCGTTTTCGTATCCCTACGGAAAATGGGGCGTTACAAAAAGGCCACCCCATTCTGCGAGTACATACCAAACTGCTCAAATCATGCGGAAACTACCGATATGAGTCGGAACCCAGTTTCCGCTATATGGTTCGTAAGCTAGGCTTTTTTATCTGTCAGGGGGAGGGGTTTTGGAGAGTAAAAAAGAAAAAGGTCAGTGAGTCTGATTTTCGCGGTGACGGTTTTCCTGTTCTTCTCTACTTGTGTGTTTCGATAGGCGCATATCATATCAATGGGCCTTTCGTACCAATTGGTGTATGGGCGATGTATAGACTTCCAAGTCAACACTACACCGCTTTTGAGTAAATTCCTTCCGTCTTTCGTCCAGTTCCTCGAGAATAACCAGAATCGTTTGACGTCGCATACCAAAACCCG
Organism: Dracaena cambodiana; assembly: GCA_036321105.1. NCBI lineage: Eukaryota > Viridiplantae > Streptophyta > Magnoliopsida > Asparagales > Asparagaceae > Dracaena > Dracaena cambodiana. The sequence continues at coordinate 36,344,326 of JAYEPQ010000004.1, forward strand.
TTGAAAGCAAGGAAGAAGTGATAAGGGAGCTTTTCACTCGCGAAAGAAGTAACCACTAGAGCAAAAGCACGGCTGGCTCTCAGATCAGATGAAGGGTCTTCCCCATAAGATCTCCATACTGGAAGGTGAAGATGAAAGAAGGGCTGAAACAAAATAAAAACCCTCTATTGGGGTAGATGAAATATGAGCAATCTGCGGCAATAGCAAATAGGGAACCTATCTATGAAAAAGAAGAGGATATCTTAATCCACGAGTTAAGAAAGAGAAGTTCTTACTAATCAAGTTGGAGTTTACCCATGAGAGTCAGAGGCAGTATCAGCACTGAAGAAAGCAAGTTCTGGTGCAGTCGAATTCGATCGAGAGCTAGATACACTAACCAGTCAGAAAGATGGAGTGTCTAGAGCAGACTTATCGAGACAAGGGACAGTTGAGCGGAAAGCCAGCCCATATAGTAGTAGATAAGCAATGCAAATCTCCGGAGCTTGCAATGATTCTCTCTAGGTGTGATCAGAGTCCTGAGCCTCCGGCATTTCGTCGAGGAGGCGGTTGACTTTTGGAAGCCCCCGGAGTGAAGGAGGCACCACACTACCGCTGAAATGTCTCGAAGAGACTTAGGGGGGCTATCTCTCCGTGTATGAGGGTAGTTCTCGATTATATGCCGGAACACCTTTTTTTGAGTATCGAAATAAAAGGACTGACTAGCAGTGCAATATCTTGAGGAAGCGAGAAAGTCTGAGATGATGAGTTGTAGTGACCAAGACCCGCACGGTGGCTCTGTATCCCAAACTGAGGGTTCGGTTCTCGATACAAGATTGACGAAAGGAAAGGTTTGCTAGGTCTCGCATTGGCATATTGTTATCTCTCCTATTTGAGGCAGGAAAAGGCCACCCCATTCTGCGAGTACATACCAAACTGCTCAAATCATGCGGAAACTACCGATATGAGTCGGAACCCAGCTTCCGCTATATGGTTCGTAAGCTAGGCTTTTTTATCTGTCGGGGGGAGGGGTTTTGGAGAGTAAAAAAGAAAAAGGTCAGTGAGTCTGATTTTCGCGGTGACGGTTTTCCTGTTCTTCTCAACTTGTGTGTTTCGATAGGCGCATATCATATCAATGGGCCTTTCGTACCAATTGGTGTATGGGCGATGTATAGACTTCCAAGTCAACACTACACCGCTTTTGAGTAAATTCCTTCCGTCTTTCGTCCAGTTCCTCGAGAATAACCAGAATCGTTTGACGTCGCATACCAAAACCCGTTGAAAGCAAGGAAGAAGTGATAAGGGAGCTTTTCACTCGCGAAAGAAGTAACCACTAGAGTAAAAGCACGGCTGGCTCTCAGATCAGATGAAGGGTCTTCCCAATAAGATCTCCATACTGGAAGGTGAAGATGAAAGAAGGGCTGAAACAAAATAAAAACCCTCTATTGGGGTAGATGAAATATGAGCAATCTGCGGCAATAGCAAATAGGGAACCTATCTATGAAAAAGAAGAGGATATCTTAATCCACGAGTTAAGAAAGAGAAGTTCTTACTAATCAAGTTGGAGTTTACCCATGAGAGTCAGAGGCAGTATCAGCACTGAAGAAAGCAGGTTCTGGTGCAGTCGAATTCGATCGAGAGCTAGATACACTAACCAGTCAGAAAGATGGAGTGCCTAGAACAGACTTACCGAGACAAGGGACAGTTGAGCGAAAAGCCAGCCCATATAGTTGTAGATAAGCAATGCAAATCTCCGGAGCTTGCAATGATTCTCTCTAGGTGTGATCAGAGTCCTGAGCCTCCGGCATTTCGTCGAGGAGGCGGTTGACTTTTGGAAGCCCCCGGAGTGAAGGAGGCACCCCACTACAGCTGAAATGTCTCGAAGAGACTTAGGGGGGCTATCTCTCCGTGTATGAGGGTAGTTCTCGATTATATGCCGGAACACCTTTTTTTGAGTATCGAAATAAAAGGACTGACTAGCAGTGCAATATCTTGAGGAAGCGAGAAAGTCTGAAATGATGAGTTGTAGTGACCAAGACCCGCACGGTGGCTCTGTATCCCAAACTGAGGGTTCGGTTCTCGATACAAGATTGACGAAAGGAAAGGTTTGCTAGGTCTCGCATTGGCATATTGTTATCTCTCCTATTTGAGGCAGGAAAAGTGTAACGCCCCATTTTCCGGAGAGATACGAAAACGGAGTGCGTTACCGAGTGGTATCAGAGCTCTAGGTTAATTTAGGATGTCTTTAGGACTACTGCCATATATAAATATGTCTAAATTTTTCCTTGATCTGAAACCTTATCTTGGTCTTATTATTAGTTGATTTTCTATCTTGCCTTGTTCTTTTATCCATACCGTATCTATTTTTTTTGATTTTCTATGTACCTAGCCTTGTATTTCTGCTGGTCGAGTCCTATTGAGTTGACGTGATAATTATAAAGTTTTATTCTCAGTCGACAACAATTACAGTCATTCATTAGAACTATAGCAAGCAGATTTATGAGATACTCCATAGTTGATTTTCGACCAAAATCATATGCTTTCGCTATTATGAGTCTTACCTATTGGCGTGGCAATAACTGATCTGCAGGAAATTATTGCAGTTATTCACAAGGACCTTAATAAGCGAGACTTATGATATTTTTTCCATCATATATCTTTAATTATTTATCCCACTGGTTTAGATAGTATGACAAGTTAGTTAGTTTTCAGCTATATTCTGATTGGAACAATTTTCTCAATAACCACATTCATATCAATTGATTGATATCTTATTATTCCAATTAGTTAAAAAAATTAAATTTCGAGGACGAAATTTTTTTGTAAGGAGGGTAGGATGTAACAACCTAATTTCATTATAACTTACATTTTTGATATCAGATTAATCCCAAAATAAATGTGTTGTGTTTGTCTCATTTTTCTATATTTTTGTGATTTTCTTGAAATTTTTAAGATAGTCACTTAAAATAATATTATTTTAATCACCGGTGGGTCCTACACATATTTTTACTAGTCTCTTCTTTGACTTGTAAAGATGAAGTTTGACTTTTTTTTGGGTTAGTTTAATTTGAAATTATAACTTTAAACAACTATAATAACCTATTATTAGTATTCATTTGTCCTATACCTATTTTGTTTTATTCACCCATACCTTACTTTACCATGCTTGTCCTTTGGACAAGCATGACAAACTATTATCTAATCCCCAAATCCCTCTTTTATTATATCTTTTTTTTCCCTTCCTTTCATTTGTTTTCTCTCCTTCATTTTTAATTTAACTCTTACTTTTATTTTTTTCTACTCCAACTCAAGAGAAGAAGAAGAAAAGAGAAGAAGAAAAGAGAAGAAAAGAGGAGAAAAAGAATAAAAAGAGAAGTTCTTTAGTCTCAAGATAAACTTACCTTCTCTAACCTATCAAGGCAAGTAAAATCACATCCCCTCTCATGTTTTATTTTTAATTCTAATTGTTTATGGTTAACTTAGAATCTTGATTTGTTTAATTTTAGAAATGTGATATTTTTATACAAAATTCTCTATGATTATTTTAAATATAAAAATATGATTCTTACACTCTACTCTATGTTTATGTATTAAATTTGTGATTTTATTTAAGGTCTCCTATGCTTAAACTATAAGTTACAACTTAAACTATGTTTTATTTTGAAATTACAAAGAAACCACCTTTATGAATGTTCATCATATTGGATATATATTTGAATTTTTCCATATAAGCTCTTCATGTATAATGTAATGATTTTAAAATCATTTTCCACTTGCCGTTAGAAAATATGTATATATATACATTTATTTATTTATTCATTATCATGTTTTAAAGAGAGAGTTTCATATAAGTATTACATTAAATTTACTAAAATATTTCTATTATGCAAGCTATTATATTAGGTCATAATTCCTTTATGCTAATTCATGTTTACTTGAAACATATATACATTGGTAAGGTTTAATAAATTTTGCTACTTTCCATACCATGAAATCATTCTAGAATTTGGAAAATTCATTCATTCTAACATTTTATACTCCATCATACTTGCATTGACACATGCATACTAGTTACTTGTACAACATATACGAAATTATGCCGGACTTTCCTTATTAGTGCATACACGTCTTGATAGTGCCATGGATCTTGACTTGCCTGTTAACTTGATTTTGACATTCCATCATATTTACTTCAACGTATACATACTGTACAAGATACATAAAAATATTCCGGATTTTCCTTATTAGTATATACACATGTCTTGATGGTGCCATGGATCCTAACTTGCCTGTTAACTTGATTTTGATATGGACCACATCTTGCTTGTTACTAGACATGTATATGTATTAATCTTGACATGATTAGTTTATCATATTCCGGATTGATTTGCATGTAAAATAACTTGAAATCTTGGGTTATGGGAGAACTAAAGGGTGGACAAATATTGTATCGTGAAAGATTTAGGATAGGTTGCGCAACCGAAATAGGGGCCCATCCGCGGGGGCGCCCGGGTGGTACTGAGCCATCATCTCTTGTTTAGTCCATGTTGATGGGACGACCGATTACTCAGTAATCGGTATCTGCTTGAGTGCTTAGCGGCACGGCTGGTTCAGCGCCAGCATCTTGGCCGGGTCCCGGGTATGCACGGGTACTTTCACGATACGAGTCATTTCTTCATCACTTAGTTCAAAATATAAAATAAAATATGGTATTAATCTAGACTTGATATGTATTAGTCTCCGTACTTGATATCAATCACATACGATACAGAGTCATTTCTTCATCACTTAGTTCAAAATATAAAATAAAATATGGTATTAATCTAGACTTGATATGTATTAGTCTCCGTACTTGATATCAATCACATACGATACAGATTCATTTCTTCATCACTTAGTTCAAAATATAAAATAAAATATGGTATTAATCTAGACTTGATATGTATTAGTCTCCGTACTTGATATCAATCACATACGATACAGATTTATTTCTTCACCAGTTAGTTCAAATATAAACTAAAATATGATATTAACTTAGACTTGATATGCATTAGTCTCCGTACTTTATATCGATCACATACGATACAAGTCTATTTCTTCACCAATTAGTTCACCATACATGTGCATATACTTTTTACATCAATTCATATTTTACTTGTTATTACATATTGCATGCTCCTTACCATACAAGTCTATTTATTCACCATTAGTCTCCATACTTGATAGCATGTACATTCTTTCTTGATATCATTACTTGATCATTTAATATTTTCCACACATGCGCATAGTTTCATATCCACACCCATATTTTACCTATTTGTTTATATTACACGCTCCGTACTTCTTATTATTTTACTTGCCGGGTTTGACCCTGAGCTACCCCACACGCTCAGGTACTGAAGATGTGAGCGAGGATCCGCCACTGCATGATCCGTACTTTCTATAGCAGACCGAGCAGCAATAGATTTATAGGCCTCCGCTTTTGTATTTTTGGTTTGGTATGTATCACCCCTTTGGGACTTTATTTCTAACTTTTGTATCAGTATTGTACTTGTTGCTGCTTATCTTAGACATGTATATCTTCTCTTTTATATGGCAGTAGACTAACTTCCAAGATCCTGGTTGATTACTAGTATTCAGTTCCATTAATTTCTTCTTTTACATTGTTATAGATCTCGTGCACGTCGACTTACACGTGCCCGCCGGTAACGCACTCCGTTTTCGTATCCCTACGGAAAATGGGGCGTTACAAAAAGGCCACCCCATACTGCGAGTACATACCAAACTACTCAAATCATGCGGAAACTACCGATATGAGTCGGAACCCAGTTTCCGCTATATGGTTCGTAAGCTAGGCTTTTTTATCTGTCGGGGGGAGGGGTTTTGGAGAGTAAAAAAGAAAAAGGTCAGTGAGTATGATTTTCGCGGTGACGGTTTTCCTGTTCTTCTCTACTTGTGTGTTTCGATAGGCGCATATCATATCAATGGGCCTTTCGTACCAATTGGTGTATGGGCGATGTATAGACTTCCAAGTCAACACTACACCGCTTTTGAGTAAATTCCTTCCGTCTTTCGTCCAGTTCCTCGAGAATAACCAGAATCGTTTGACGTCGCATACCAAAACCCGTTGAAAGCAAGGAAGAAGTGATAAGGGAGCTTTTCACTCGCGAAAGAAGTAACCACTAGAGCAAAAGCACGGCTGGCTCTCAGATCAGATGAAGGGTCTTCCCCATAAGATCTCCATACTGGAAGGTGAAGATGAAAGAAGGGCTGAAACAAAATAAAAACCCTCTATTGGGGTAGATGAAATATGAGCAATCTGCGGCAATAGCAAATAGGGAACCTATCTATGAAAAAGAAGAGGATATCTTAATCCACGAGTTAAGAAAGAGAAGTTCTTACTAATCAAGTTGGAGTTTACCCATGAGAGTCAGAGGCAGTATCAGCACTGAAGAAAGCAGGTTCTGGTGTAGTCGCATTCGATCGAGAGCTAGATACACTAACCAGTCAGAAAGATGGAGTGTCTAGAGCAGACTTATCGAGACAAGGGACAGTTGAGCGAAAAGCCAGCCCATATAGTAGTAGATAAGCAATGCAAATCTCCGGAGCTTGCAATGATTCTCTCTAGGTGTGATCAGAGTCCTGAGCCTCCGGCATTTCGTCGAGGAGGCGGTTGACTTTTGGAAGCCCCCGGAGTGAAGGAGGCACCACACTACCGCTGAAATGTCTCGAAGAGACTTAGGTGGGCTATCTCTCCGTGTATGAGGGTAGTTCTCGATTATATGCCGGAACACCTTTTTTTGAGTATCGAAATAAAAGGACTGACTAGCAGTGCAATATCTTGAGGAAGCGAGAAAGTCTGAGATGATGAGTTGTAGTGACCAAGACCCGCACGGTGGCTCTGTATCCCAAACTGAGGGTTCGGTTCTCGATACAAGATTGACGAAAGGAAAGGTTTGCTAGGTCTCGCATTGGCATATTGTTATCTCTCCTATTTGAGGCAGGAAAAGGCCACCCCATTCTGCGAGTACATACCAAACTGCTCAAATCATACGGAAACTACCGATATGAGTCGGAACCCAGCTTCCGCTATATGGTTCGTAAGCTAGGCTTTTTTATCTGTCGGGGGGAGGGGTTTTGGAGAGTAAAAAAGAAAAAAGTCAGTGAGTCTTATCTTCGCGGTGACGGTTTTCCTGTTCTTCTCAACTTGTGTGTTTCGATAGGCGCATATCATATCAATGGGCCTTTCGTACCAATTGGTGTATGGGCGATGTATAGACTTCCAAGTCAACACTACACCACTTTTGAGTAAATTCCTTCCGTCTTTCGTCCAGTTCCTCGAGAATAACCAGAATCGTTTGACGTCGCATACCAAAACCCGTTGAAAGCAAGGAAGAAGTGATAAGGGAGCTTTTCACTCGCGAAAGAAGTAACCACTAGAGCAAAAGCACGGCTGGCTCTCAGATCAGATGAAGGGTCTTCCCCATAAGATCTCCATACTGGAAGGTGAAGATGAAAGAAGGGCTGAAACAAAATAAAAACCCTCTATTGGGGTAGATGAAATATGAGCAATCTGCGGCAATAGCAAATAGGGAACCTATCTATGAAAAAGAAGAGGATATCTTAATCCACGAGTTAAGAAAGAGAAGTTCTTACTAATCAAGTTGGAGTTTACCCATGAGAGTCAGAGGCAGTATCAGCACTGAAGAAAGCAGGTTCTGGTGTAGTCGCATTCGATCGAGAGCTAGATACACTAACCAGTCAGAAAGATGGAGTGTCTAGAGCAGACTTATCGAGACAAGGGACAGTTGAGCGAAAAGCCAGCCCATATAGTAGTAGATAAGCAATGCAAATCTCCGGAGCTTGCAATGATTCTCTCTAGGTGTGATCAGAGTCCTGAGCCTCCGGCATTTCGTCGAGGAGGCGGTTGACTTTTGGAAGCCCCCGGAGTGAAGGAGGCACCACACTACCGCTGAAATGTCTCGAAGAGACTTAGGTGGGCTATCTCTCCGTGTATGAGGGTAGTTCTCGATTATATGCCGGAACACCTTTTTTTGAGTATCGAAATAAAAGGACTGACTAGCAGTGCAATATCTTGAGGAAGCGAGAAAGTCTGAGATGATGAGTTGTAGTGACCAAGACCCGCACGGTGGCTCTGTATCCCAAACTGAGGGTTCGGTTCTCGATACAAGATTGACGAAAGGAAAGGTTTGCTAGGTCTCGCATTGGCATATTGTTATCTCTCCTATTTGAGGCAGGAAAAGGCCACCCCATTCTGCGAGTACATACCAAACTGCTCAAATCATACGGAAACTACCGATATGAGTCGGAACCCAGCTTCCGCTATATGGTTCGTAAGCTAGGCTTTTTTATCTGTCGGGGGGAGGGGTTTTGGAGAGTAAAAAAGAAAAAAGTCAGTGAGTCTTATCTTCGCGGTGACGGTTTTCCTGTTCTTCTCAACTTGTGTGTTTCGATAGGCGCATATCATATCAATGGGCCTTTCGTACCAATTGGTGTATGGGCGATGTATAGACTTCCAAGTCAACACTACACCACTTTTGAGTAAATTCCTTCCGTCTTTCGTCCAGTTCCTCGAGAATAACCAGAATCGTTTGACGTCGCATACCAAAACCCATTGAAAGCAAGGAAGAAGTGATAAGGGAGCTTTTCACTCGCGAAAGAAGTAACCACTAGAGCAAAAGCACGGCTGGCTCTCAGATCAGATGAAGGGTCTTCCCCATAAGATCTCCATACTGGAAGGTGAAGATGAAAGAAGGGCTGAAACAAAATAAAAACCCTCTATTGGGGTAGATGAAATATGAGCAATCTGCGGCAATAGCAAATAGGGAACCTATCTATGAAAAAGAAGAGGATATCTTAAATCACGAGTTAAGAAAGAGAAGTTCTTACTAATCAAGTTGGAGTTTACCCATGAGAGTCAGAGGCAGTATCTGCACTAAAGAAAGCAGGTTCTTGTGTAGTCGCATTCGATCGAGAGCTAGATACACTAACCAGTCAGAAAGATGGAGTGTCTAGAACAGACTTACCGAGACAAGGGACAGTTGAGTGAAAAGCCAGCCCATATAGTAGTAGATAAGCAATGCAAATCTCCGGAGCTTGCAATGATTCTCTCTAGGTGTGATCAGAGTTCTGAGCCTCCGGCATTTCGTCAAAGAGGCGGTTGACTTTTGGAAGCCCCCGGAGTGAAGGAGGCACCACACTACCGCTGAAATGTCTCGAAGAGATTCAGGGAGGCTATCTCTCCGTGTATGAGGGTAGTTCTCGATTATATGCTGGAACACATTTTTTTGAGTATCGAAATAAAAGGACTGACTAGCAGTGCAATATCTTGAGGAAGCGAGAAAGTCTGAGATGATAAGTTGTAGTGACCAAGACCCGCGCGGTGGCTCTGTATCCCAAACTGCGAGTTCGGTTCTCGATACAAGATTGACGTAAGGGAAGGTTTGGTAGGTCTCGCATTGGCATAGGGTTATCTATCCTATTTGAGGCAGGAAAAGGCCACCCCATTCTTCGAGTACATACCAAACTGCTCAAATCATGCGGAAACTAACGATATGAGTCGGAACCCAACTTCCGCTATATGGTTCATAAGCTAGGCTTTTTTATCTGTCGGGGGGAGGGGTTTTGGAGAGTAAAAAAGAAAAGGTCAGTGAGTCTGATCTTCGCGGTGACGGTTTTCCTGTTCTTCTCTACTTGTGTGTTTCGATAGGCGCATATCATATCAATGGGCCTTTTGTACCAATTGGTGTATGAGCGATGTATAGACTTCCAAGTCAACACTACACCGCTTTTGAGTAAATTCCTTCCGTCTTTCGTCCAGTTCCTCGAGAATAACCAGAATCGTTTGACGTCGCATGCCAAAACCCGTCGAAAGCAAGGAAGAAGTCATAAGGGAGCTTTTCACTCGCGAAAGCAGTAACCACTCGAGCAAGAGCACGGCTGGCTCTCTGGTCAGATGAAGGGTCTTCCCCATAAGGAGATCTCCATACTTGGAGGTGAAGATGAAAGAAGGGTTGAAACAATATAAAAACCCTCTATTGGGTTAGATGAAATATGAGCAATCTGCGGCAATAGCAAATAGGGAACCCATCTATGAAAAAGAAGAGGATATCTTAATCCACGAGTTAAGAAAGAGAAGTTCTTAGTAATCAATAAGGAGTTTACCCATGTGAGTCAGAGGCAGTATCAGCACTAAAGAAAGCAGGTTCTGGGGCAGTCGAATTCGATCGAGAGCTAGATACACTAACCAGTCAGAAAGATGGAGTGCCTAGAACAGACTTACCGAGACAAGGGACAGTTGAGCGAAAAGCCAGCCCATATAGTAGTAGATAAGCAATGCAAATCTCCGGAGCTTGCAATGATTCTCTCTGGGTGTGATCAGAGTCCTGAGCCTCCTGCATTTCGTCGAGGAGGCGGTTGACTTTTGGAAGCCCCCGGAGTGAAGGAGGCACCACACTACCGCTGAAATGTCTCGAAGAGACTTAGGGGGGCTATCTCTCCATGTATGAGGGTAGTTATCGATTATATGCTGGAACACCTTTTTTTGAGTATCGAAATAAAAGGACGGACTAGCAGTGCAATATCTGGAGAAAGCGAGAAAGTCTGAGATGATGAGTTGTAATGACCAAGACCTGCGCGGTGGCTCTGTATCCCAAACTGAGGGTTCAGTTCTCGATACAAGATTGACGTAAGGAAAGGTTTGCTAGGTCTCACATTGGCATAGAGTTATCTCTCCTATTTGAAGCAGGAAAAGGCCACCCCATTCTGCGAGTACATACCAAACTGCTCAAATCATGCGGAAACTACCAATATGAGTCGGAACCCAGCTTCCGCTATATGGTTCGTAAGCTAGGCTTTTTTATCTGTCGGGGGGAGGGATTTGGAGAGTAAAAAAGAAAAATGTCAGTGAGTCTGATCTTCGCGGTGACGGTTTTCCTGTTCTTCTCTACTTGTGTGTTTCGATAGGCGCATATCATATCAATGGGCCTTTCGTACCAATTGGTGTATGGGCGATGTATAGACTTCCTAGTCAGCACTACACCGCTTTTGAGTAAATTCCTCAGCTTCTAGTGCAGTCGCATTCGATCGAGAGCTAGATACACTAACCAGTCAGAAAGATGGAGTGCCTAAAACAGACTTACCGAGACAAGGGACAGTTGAGCGAAAAGCCAGCCCATATAGAAGTAGATAAGCAATGCAAATCTCCGGAACTTGTAATGATTCTCTCTAGGCGTGATCAGAGTCCTGAGCCTCTGGCATTTCATCGAGGAGGCGGTTGACTTTTGGAAGCCCCCGGAGTGAAGGAGGCACCACACTACCTGAAATGTCTCGAAGAGACTGAGGGGGGCTATCTCTCCATGTATGAGGGTAGTTCTCGATTATATGCTGGAACACCTTTTTTTGAGTATCGAAATAAAAGGACTAACTAGCAGTGCAATATCTTGAGGAAGCGAGAAAGTCTGAGATGATGAGTTGTAGTGACCAAGACCCGTGCGGTTGCTCTATATCTCAAACTGAGGGTTCGGTTCTCGATACAAGATTGACGTAAGGAAAGGTTTGCTAGGTCTCGCATTGGAATAGGGTTATCTCTCCTATTTGAGGCAGGAAAAGGCCACCCCATTCTGCGAGTACATACCAAACTGCTCAAATCATGCGGAAACTACCGATATGAGTCGGAACCCAGCTTCCGCTATATGGTTCGTAAGCTAGGCTTTTTTATCTGTCGGGGGGAGGGGTTTTGGAGAGTGAAAAAGAAAAGGCAGTGAGTCTGATCTTCGCGGTGACGGTTTTCCTGTTCTTCTCTACTTGTGTGTTTCGATCGGCGCATATCATATCAATGGGCCTTTCGTACCAATTGGTGTATGAGCGATGATGTATAGACTTCAAAGTCAACACTACACCGCTTTTGAGTAAATTCCTTCCGTCTTTCGTCCAGTTCCTCGAGAATAACCAGAATCGTTTGACGTCGCATGCCAAAACACGTCGAAAGCAAGGAAGCAGTCATAAGGGAGCTTTTCACTCGCGAAAGAAGTAACCACTCGAGCAAGAGAGCGGCTGGCTCTCAGGTCAGATGAAGGGTCTTCCCCATAAGGAGATCTCCATACTGGAAAGTGAAGATGAAAGAAGGGCTGAAATAAAATAAAAACCCTCTATTGGGGTAGATGAAATACTTTTAGATCTATCACACCTACACAGTTTATTAAACTCTTTGAGGTTGGGAATGGAAAAATAATCCAACCAAAATTGGTCAATATAAGACATTTGAGATATGATAATGAGATGCAAATATTCTTAAAAACCTTGAAACCAAAGACACATCTCCCTATAGAAACATTTATTGCTTCAGGCAATACTATTTCTACTACGATTATAAATCCAAGTATTCCAAGAAGTCTTAGTACCTCTGAATATCGAAATACCAATATCTTGGTTGAACAAGCTAGACCTAGTATGTCTGCCTTAGAAAATACTCCTCTTGAAGGAAGGACTCAAAGAATCCTTGATCTCCAAAAGAATTCAGAAAACCAACATATTATAAGATTACCATCTAGTTCATTTGGTTTATCAAATGTCGGATCTTCTTAAGAAAAAACCTCAATTACACATATACATTCCCATGACATTGCTATTTCCTGATCAATCATGTCTTACCTTACACACTCTACTAGATTCAGGTGCTGAAACTAGATGTTTCGTTTAGTGCTAAACAATGTTCCCATTGTATTCCCAATACTTGAGATCCAAGAAGCATCTCAATTCCTTTTAAATTTATAGAAAGAGTACAGGCTTTTTCTATATTTGTATCATGTAAGCTGATGCAAAAGTCAGGATGTATATTTACTCCAAATATTCGATTTGCCAAATTGGACTTTGCTCCTCCTAATATACTGTTTAGAGGATTATTGATGATTCTTTCATCACAACATATTATCATAATAGGTGTGTCTATTCCGGATCTGAATAGACCAGTTATCTTTATTTGGATTAATCCAATGTGTAAATATTTTTTCTTAGGATATTTTTGCTTCAGATTTTCTATCTGATGGAAGTTTAGCAATTTTATAGAAGTAAAATCTTCATCTCCTTTTAGTTCTATATTTCCTTGCATTCTTTCGAAGATATATGTAGGTTTATTTGTCCATAAAGATTTGAATTTAGATCGAGGTTTATAAACCTCCTCTTGTTTAGCATGGGGTATGGAAAGTTTTAGTCTTTCAATATCTTCATCAGTTACTTCATAATGTTCTCCTTGGCTGTTTTCAATACTTGTATTATGAATTTCTTGAGGTTCTATTTCCTTCAATGTATTCATATATACTTTGTATTCAAACATAGATTCTTTTGAAGATTGTCCAGGGGTAAACTTTGGACTAAGAGGTGGAGATGTTGAAAGTAAAATATCTTGATCAACTTTAACCAATGCTAAATCTTCGTATTTATGGATTATAAGTATTCCTATAGGAGTACCTAAAGGAATTTGATATGGATTATCATCTAAACTTGTACTTTTCATTATTATACTTATGTTTTGATCTGTCATAGATTCTATTATTCCATAAGTAATGAAAATATTTCTAAGAGCATGATGTCTTAGATTTTTAATTTCTCCATAATGTCCATAAGGAATTCTTATAATCAGATCTAAATAAATTTCGATAGATTGATATCTTCTTATGCTATAATGATTATTAGCATATAGAATATGTCCTGGAAATTTTAATGATTCCCTTTTGGGTAATATAGTAGTTTTGGACAAAGGTATGACCTGTATAAAATGGTATGTTTTATTCAAGGTTAACATGTTTATATTGAATTCTTCTGTTTCAGAAGAATCTGAATTTAAAGGACTTTTTTCATATATGGTTTCTATCTCGTATATAGAAGAGTTATCACTAAGGACTTTTTCTATGGTTCCAGTATGGATATCATACATTTCTAACTCATTTAACCATATTGTTTTGCTCTGATACCAGTTGCAGGAGAGCTTCTGCTCCAGTACTCAGCGCTACTATTTATTCACACTATTTTAAACTAAGAAGCAGATCAGAGGAAGAAATATGTTTAAGAAAAAGAAGTTCGGAAAGGCTCTCTGCCTCCTCCCTTCATCTGATGTCTTTATTTATAATGTTTCAAAGATGTCCTTCAGATAGGAAGGAATCTTTTACAAAGTTTCTTTACAAAAGATGTACAGGAAAAAGGACTGCATTATTGTCCTTTATACAGGAAAAAGGTTACATTATTGTCCTTCATAGGGTCCCACCATACTGATTGGTGTCCTTCTTGTTGGTTGAGAGGATGAGGAGGAATCTTTGCTGAGTAAGACTGGCCCACCATGCTTGCCTTTTGTCTGAATTTGCTGAGTAGGATTGGCCCACCATGCTTATCCTTGCATAGTGTCTTCTTCGATGTCATCTTCAAGATTGGCATCTGTATCTTCATTATTTCCTCCGAGGTCTTCATCTTCATTTTCTATATTCTCTAGACTTTTATAAAAATCCTCTTTTGCTTTAGTCCCAAATTTTCCTAGCTGTAAAGAAGACAGAAAAGCCAGTACTTTGGGAATTTTTTGTTCAGAGTTTTCAAAAACTCCGATGAAGTCATAGAGGAGAATATTATCTTCAATTTTGATGGAATGAGCTCCTGATAAAGCTTTAGTATAAGCTTCTTCGAAGAACTCTTGGGCAGCCCTTTTGGTTTCTTCTTCAAGATCTAGGACTGGAAGATTTTCACATGCTTTGGACTGAAGATAATTAAAATTGTGAAGTTCCCACAATTGTATAGAAGGAAATACTTTTAAATATTTCCTTTCTTCCCAAGTTCCCCAGATACGGAAGAAGAATGTAGACTGGTATCTGGTTGTATATGCTTTAAGGCTTTTGAGGCATATTGGGGGCAAGTAGTCTGAGAATTCTTCTGGATGAGAAGTATTAACAAATAATTCATGGACTAACCCCAATTGTATGGCCTTAAGGCTTTTGGGAATCTCCTGGAAGCCGGTAATGATTCTGGGGGAATCATTTTTGTTAAGAATCTTTTCATGCTGCTGAAGGATGCTGATGACATCTGTTGCTTCTACTGTTTTGAAGAAGATTCTTAGCTCCGAGTCAGGAATCATGTGTTGCTGGTTGAGTCCAATCATCTTGTAAACAGTTAGTTCTGCTTCTAACTGTCTGGCCTTCTCATTCTGGATTTTGCATAGTTCCAGCAATTTGTAGAATTCTGGCAATGGATGATGAACTTGATCTGCTATCTCCATGTCAGAGACAGTGTTTCTTAAGAACTCTTGATCCAAGGAAGGACCTTGGAACCATGTCACCTTTCTTTGTTCTAAGTCTGAACTTTGGGTGGCAAGAGTATAATTGCAGAGATCGGAAACAGCTTTGGTTATGGCTTGCTTTTCTGTTTTCTCCTGCAAATAGTGGTTAAGCATAGAAAGTACTAGCTGCTCTAGTTGAGAGAGCCAATACTTAGAAGCATGAAAATCATTTGATTGTATCGAACGATAGCAACCATTTAATTTTTCATAAATACTAGGATTGGAGTTTTTGAGTTCTGTGTTATACCAATCCCTTACAACAGTTGCTGCTGTTGGTCTTTGGGTTGTTTGGAATCTTTTCTGTGAGACTGCATTGCTGTAAGATGCTTGCTGTAGTGGTAGGACTGTCATCCCTGGTGGGGGAAAACTTTTTGCCTCGTTAGAAGCTGATGTAGTGTTGTTGCCAGTAGGCAGGAAGAGTTTCTTTTCTTCTGTCTTCTGGGTTGAGCTCTCTCCTTTTTCAGGAGTTTTTGTGTGAGCATTGCCTCCGGTTGTAGAGACTTTCTTTACCATAGTCCACTTGGATTCTTCTATCATAGTCTTTAGCTTCTTCAGTCTATCTTCATCCATGGTTAGGATGGTATTCAGAAAATCTGTAAATAATATCACCAGAATCATATTGATATAGTTCAAAGTTCCAAAAAACTCCATGATTGTTTTTGATTTATATTTTGGAGTATTTTATTTTTTAAACCAAATGGCATTACTAACCACTCATAGTGTCCTTGGGGACAACTAAAGGTAGTTAATTTTATAGTTTTTCTATTGGCTAGTTTTACTTGCCAAAAACCAGATTTAGCATCAAATTTACTATAGTATTTGGATCCTTGTATCTGCTTTATCAATTGTTCTGCAGCAGGTATAGAATAGCCATCAAACTTTGTATAGCTATTTGGTTTTCTATAATTAATGACCATTCTGGCCTTTCCTCTTTTTTGTTCTGCATGTTTTCTGACTAGAAAAGCAGGTGATGAGTGAGGACTGTTGCTAGGCTGTATTAGTTTAAGAGATAAAAGCTCGTTTATTTGAGCTGAAAATTCTTGTTTATCTATAGGGGATACCATTATACTGTTTGTTCTTACATTAGTATTTTTGTATTGATCTAGTAATGTAAGGGTACAATACCTTGGTGCCTTATCAAGATATAATAAAGGGTTATTTGAATATAATGGTTTAAGCATACTGTGTATGATTTCTTCTGTATTAGAGAAGATAGTAAGAGGATAAGTGCAGTTGTTTTGGGTGGAAATAAGTCGTTCACCACGTTGGGCTGCAGTATAAGATGATGCTAAGGGTACCGGAAAAGGAACCCGTGGAATTTGATGATTATCAAATAGAAAGATTTGAGAATTGTAAGGAGCATAATGTCGTAAGTTATTCATACCAACTAAGCAATCGACATTAAAGTCAATAGGTAATAGAGCAAATTCAAAAGTATAGGGATGAGAGATATTATGAATATCTGGAATAGAAATAGAGATATTTGCTTTATGAGTAATAATGACAGGTCTGCCCATAAAGTCATTTAAGCTTGCTTGCTTTTCTAGGGCTAACCATAATTGCTTAGGGATAAATTTTTCATGTATAAGACTAGTTTCAGCACCTGAATCTAGTAGAGTGTGTAAGGTAAGACATGATTGATCAGGAAATAGCAATGTCATGTATATGTGTAATTGAGGTTGTTTCTTAAGAAGATCCGACATTTGATAAACCAAATGAACTAGATGGTAATTTTATAATATGTTGGTCTTCTGCTTTCTTTTGAAGATCAAGGATTCTTTGAGTCCTTCCTTCAAGAGGAGTATTTTCTAAAGCAGACATACTGGGTCTAGCTTGTTCAACCAGAAAATTGGTATTTCTATATTCAGAGGTACTAAGACTTCTTGGAATACTTGGATTTATAATCGTGGTAGAAATAGTATTGCCTGAAGCAATAAATGTTTCTATAGGGAGATGTGTCTTTGGTTTTAAAGTTTTCAAGAATATTTGCATCTCATTATCATATCTCAAATGTCTTATATTGACCAATTTTGGTTGGATGATTTTTCCATTCCCAACCTCAAAGAGTTTAATAAACTGTGTAGGTGTGATAGATCTAAAAGTAGATGTTTCGTTTAGTGCTAAACAATGTTCCCATTGTATTCCCAATACTTGAGATCCAGGAAGCATTTCTATTCCTTTGAGATTGATAGATAGAGTACAAGCCTTTTCTATATTTGTATCATATAGACTGATGCAAAAATCAGGATGTATATTTACTCCAAATATTCGATTTGCCAAATTGGACTTTGCTCCTCCTAATATACTGTTTAGAGGATTATTGATGATTCTTTCATCACAACATATTATCATAATAGGTGTGTCTATTCCAGATCTGAATAGACCAGTTATCTTTATTTGGATTAAGCCAATGTGTAAATATTTCTTTTTAGGATATTTTTGCTTCAGATTTTCTATCTGATGGAAGTTTAGCAATTTTATAGAAGTAAAATCTTCATCTCCTTTTAGTTCTATATTTCCTTGCATTCTTTCGAAGATATATGTAGGTTTATTTGTCCATAAAGATTTGAATTTAGATTGAGGTTTATAAACCTCCTCTTGTTTAGCATGGGGTATGGAAAGTTTTAGTCTTTCAATATCTTCATCAGTTACTTCATAATGTTCTCCTTGGCTGTTTTCAATACTTGTATTATGAATTTCTTGAGGTTCTATTTCCTTCAATGTATTCATATATACTTTGTATTCAAACATAGATTCTTTTGAAGATTGTCCAGGGGTAAACTTTGGACTAAGAGGTGGAGATGTTGAAAGTAAAATATCTTGATCAACTTTAACCAATGCTAAATCTTCGTATTTATGGATTATAAGTATTCCTATAGGAGTACCTAAAGGAATTTGATATGGATTATCATCTAAACTTGTACTTTTCATTATTATACTTATGTTTTGATCTGTCATAGATTCTATTATTCCATAAGTAATGAAAATATTTCTAAGAGCATGATGTCTTAGATTTTTAATTTCTCCATAATATCCATAAGGAATTCTTATAATCAGATCTAAATAAATTTCGATAGATTGATATCTTCTTATGCTATAATGATTATTAGCATATAGAATATGTCCTGGAAATTTTAATGATTCCCTTTTGGGTAATATAGTAGTTTTGGACAAAGGTATGACCTGTATAAAATGGTATGTTTTATTCAAGGTTAACATGTTTATATTGAATTCTTCTGTTTCAGAAGAATCTGAATTTAAAGGACTTTCTTCATATATGGTTTCTATCTCGTATATAGAAGAGTTATCACTAAGGACTTCTTCTATGGTTCCAGTATGGATATCATACATTTCTAACTCATTTAACCATATTGTTTTGATATTTATTCTACATTCAGTAGCATAATGTCCTTCTTTTCCACATTTAAAACATGTACAGTTCTTTTTCATACCTGTTTGATTTGTTTTAATAAACTTTCGATTCTTATATTTCTTTGACTTTTTGTATTTCTCCTTGTATTCAGGTTTCCATTTTTTTCTGGATACCTTGTATTTTTTTCTGTTAGTCTTTTTGAATCTAGATTTATAATCTTTGGATTTTTTCCCATATTTTGTTTTCTTGGGAAAGAATGGTTTGTTGAACCCATATACTGGAGGACAACCAAACTGATAATTAATATCCGGATCATACTTAGGACAACAAGAAGTTTTAATGTCAGACTTATGTATGTATTTGGATAGATGATTATTTGCCTTTTGTAATTGGCAGGTTTTCTTAACTGTTTCCATACAAGCCTTTTTTAAAGCTCCTGTATTGTGTGGAATACCTCCAGATCTAAGACTGTTATATTTTTTCTCTATCATGGTATCCCATGGTATAGGTAACTTAGAAAAGAAGGCTGTTAGCCAAAAGATTTTTTTATCTAGGGTATTCAGTTTAAAAATATAACTGATATATAGATTAGCAAATTCTTCTAAGTAACAGATGTTACACAGTCTTAGTTTTAGAAGGATATTTTCATCTATGCCTTCTGCATTAATATCTTCTCCAGTTATGTCTCCATATAGACTTTTACAAATACTATGTAAAGCTGTTCTTCTAGATTCATGGCTATTTAAAGCTACTATCTCAGTTGGGTATAATTTTTCATATTGTGTTAGCCATCTTAAGGCTATTCCTTTTGAAGATGAAGAAAACTTTGGAAAACTTAAGAAGGTTTGCAAAGTAGTTAGTTTTTGAGAAACTAAATAGATTTGATCACTTAAATAGTTTAGCAAACTATTTTGTTGTTCTACAGTACCATTACTTGGAAGATGAATACTATGTTCATGAGAATTTAAACTGAAAGGACATTCGTATGTTTCAGGAAGAACTAAATCTCTAGACATTTCTGTGAAGAGGTTCTTATGAACTTAGACACGTTATTTCCTTCCTTTCTTTCACTAGATTAGATAACAGTATCGCTTTGACCCTGGTCTCTCCGGCTATGTAACCTCTAGGGGTGGTTTTCTCCCTAGAGTTAGGCAGCCATAACTGAAGCGTCCCTTCCGGACATATAGTCAACCACAAGCACTATTACAAGCTTCAGAGAGATAGAGCACAGCCATGTTTCGTTTCCTACCTCATGGCGTAAGATACTATTATCTAATTAGTTCAAGAAATTAAGGAAATAACATGCCTAACAGGTTTAGCCAGACATGGCTAAGTTAAGGATACTTACAAAAAAAAGAAGAAGGATACTGCACAAGGCTCTGATACCAGTTGCAGGAGAGCTTCTGCTCCAGTACTCAGTGCTACTATTTATTCACACTATTTTAAACTAAGAAGCATATCAGAGGAAGAAATATGTTTAAGAAAAAGAAGTTCGGAAAGGCTCTCTGCCTCCTCCCTTCATCTGATGTCTTTATTTATAATGTTTCAAAAGACGTCCTTCAGATAGGAAGGAATCTTTTACAAAGTCTCTTTACAAAAAGATGTACAGGAAAAAGGACTGCATGATTGTCCTTTGAACAGAAAAAGATTGTATTATTGTCCTTTACTGGGTCCCATCTTTGATAATTGTAGTCCTTGTGGAGATGAGAAGGAATCTTCTGGCGTGGCATGGGCCCACCACGCTTTTTACTTTGTCTGGAAAAGTCCTGAGCGGGTGTAATCAATCCTTGCCTTTTGTCCAATTCTTCCAAGGTTAATGCTGGTAAGGAAAGGGATGACTTTTCCTAATTTTACTTGAACAGATTCAATGGCTGAAAGATGATCATAGAGCATGATGTTATTACTGATGGTGATAGATCTTGCTCTGCAGAGGCTGTCAGTCATTGCTTCTGTAAAAAACTCTGTAGCAGCTGCATAAGCTTGTTCTTCATAGTTGTATTCATGCTTAGGATAAACACCCCATCCATGGGCGAACTGTTGGCTTTCGTCATGTAATTCTCATATTTGAAAAGAGGTGAACAGTTGGTACAGGTTTCTTTCTTCCCAAATGCTCCAAATACGGAACCAGAAACCAGTTTCCCAAGAATGCTGCTTTGAGTAGGTTGAAACTCGGTCACTGCATATCTTCGGAATGTGATCGAGATAATTTTCTGGATGTAAGGTACTTACATAAAGATTATGAACTATCCCAAGTTGAAGAGCTCTGGCAGATTTAGGAATATCACCTAAATAGACAGATAATCTTGGGTTTTCATATTTATTCTTGATTAAAGCATCTTCTTCGAGCAGAAGCCGGGTAATTTCCGTTGCTTCTAACTGATGGAAAAAAAGAAGGAGATGTTCATGTGATAGGCAGTTTTGCTGATTTAGATTTACCATTGTGTTTACAATGGCTTCTGCCTTGAACTTTCTTGCCCTTTCAGAGTCGACTTCTAAAAGAGATAGGAGCTGGTAGAAATCTGTAGCTGGGCAGATTACCATGTCTGAAAGGTTGCTTCTGGAAGTGATAGTTTTGAGTTCTTGTTCTTCAGGAGAAGAACCACAAAACCAATCTTTCTCCTTTTGCTTTAATTCTTGGGATTTAGTAAGAACAGAGACTTGGCACATTTGTTTGCCTAGATTTTGGAGTTCAGAAAGCTTCTGTTGTAGCTGTCTGAGGTTGATCAAGATGTGGTCTGGAAGGCTTTCAGTTTGTCCTGAAAGGTGATGGCTTTCAGTCTGTCCTGAAAGGTGTGGATTGGAACTGGAGGGGTCCATAATAGAGGTCTTTTGTCTTTTTCTTGACCTTTATCCATTGATTGGCCTGGATAATATATCTGCAAGAATATTAGTATAACCAGGAATATACTTAACATCATATTGGTATATTTCAAGGTATAAGGCAATTCTTATTCTCCTGATGTTTTCTTCAGGATTATTTATAGTCCGTTTCTTCAAGAATTGGGATACTGCTTTGTTATCAGTTTCTATGATGAACTGTCTATTGAGTAAATATATTTTTAAACTTTTTATTGCTGACTTAATGGCCAACAATTCTTTATCATAAATGGAATATCTTTGTTGGGGTTTATTGAATTTTCCCGAGGTATATGCTATAATTTCTTTTTGTTTAATTATTATAACTCCTGCCCAAAACATGTCTGATGCATCTGTTTGGAGGGTTACTAGGTCATTTTCTTTGGGAAAATATAGTATTGTTTGATGAGTAATTAACTCCTTTATATTTTTTATTTCTTTTTCCTCTTCAGGAGAGAGCTGGATTCCTATTTTGTCTGTATTCCATTTTCTTGGTTGTTCACCATATTCCATTTTATATTTAGATTGTTCTATAGTCAATTTTTCTTGTAGACTTTTGACTAGTTGGGATAGGTGAGGGATGAATTTCCTTCCATAGTTTAAAAGACCCAAGAAACTCTGTAATTGTTTTAGAGTTTTAAATGTTTTAGGGAATTCCTTTATCTTGGAATATATATGCTGTTGTAATTCTATCTGGCCTTCTTTTATATATTTCCCAAGGAATTCTATTTCCTTTTTGAATAGATGAATTTTTGTAGGGCTTAAAATAATTCCGTTATCAAGTAGTATTTTTGCTACTTGGAGTAAGTGCTGTTTATGTTCTTCCATTGTGGGAGAAAATACTAGTATATCATCTATATAAACTACTACAAAATGTAGATGTCCGAACATAGAATTCATCCATTTTTGGAATATTTGTGGAGCATTTTTCAAACCAAATGGCATTACTAACCACTCATAGTGTCCTTGGGGACAACTAAAGGCAGTTAATTCTATGGATTCTTTATTGGCTAGTTTTACTTGCCAAAAGCCAGATTTAGCATCAAATTTACTATAGTATTTGGATCCTTGTATCTGTTTTATCAACTGTTCTGCAGCAGGTATAAAATAGCCATCAAACTTTGTATAGCTGTTTAATTTTCTATAATTAATAACCATTCTGGCTTTTCCCCTTTTTAGTTCTGCATGTTTTCTGACTAGAAAAGCAGGTGATGAATGAGGGCTGCTGCTAGGCTGTATTAGTTTAAGAGATAAAAGCTCGTTTATTTGAGCTGAAAATTCTTGTTTATCTATAGGGGATACCATTATACTGTTTGATCTGATATTAGTATTTTTGTATTGATCAAGTAATGTAAGGGTACAATACCTTGGTGCCTTATCAAAATATAATAAAGGGTTATGTGAATATAATGGTTTAAGCATACTGTGTATGATTTCTTCTGTATTAGAGAAGATAGTAAGAGGATAAGTGCAGTTGTTTTGGGTGGAAATAAGTCGTTCACCACGTTGGGCTGCAGTATAAGATGATGCTAAGGGTACCGGAAAAGGAACCCGTGGAATTTGATGATTATCAAATAGAAAAATTTGAGAATTGAAAGGAGCATAATGTCGTAAGTTATTCATACCAACTAAGCAATCGACATTAAAGTCAATAGGTAATAGAGCAAATTCAAAAGTATAAGGATGAGAGATATTATGAATATCTGGAATAGAAATAGAGATATTTGCTTTATGAGTAATAATGACAGGTCTGCCCATAAAGTCATTTAAGCTTGCTTGCTTTTCTAGGGCTAACCATAATTGCTTAGGGATAAATTTTTCATGTATAAGACTAGTTTCAGCACCTGAATCTAGTAGAGTGTGTAAGGTAAGACATGATTGATCAGGAAATAGCAATGTCATGGGAATGTATATGTGTAATTGAGGTTTTTTCTTAAGAAGATCCGACATTTGGTTTATCAGTACTCAGCGCAACTGGTATCAGAGCCTTGTGCAGTATCCTTCTTCTTTTTTTTTGTAAGTATCCTTAACTTAGCCATGTCTGGCTAAACCTGTTAGGCATGTTATTTCCTTAATTTCTTGAACTAATTAGATAATAGTATCTTACGCCATGAGGTAGGAAACGAAACATGGCTGTGCTCTATCTCTCTGAAGCTTGTAATAGTGCTTGTGGTTGACTATATGTCCGGAAGGGACGCTTCAGTTATGGCTGCCTAACTCTAGGGAGAAAACCACCCCTAGAGGTTACATAGCCGGAGAGACCAGGGTCAAAGCGATACTGTTATCTAATCTAGTGAAAGAAAGGAAGGAAATAACGTGTCTAAGTTCATAAGAACCTCTTCACAGAAATGTCTAGAGCTTTAGTTCTTCCTGAAACATACGAATGTCCTTTCAGTTTAAATTCTCATGAACATAGTATTCATCTTCCAAGTAATGGTACTGTAGAACAACAAAATAGTTTGCTAAACTATTTAAGTGATCAAATCTATTTAGTTTCTCAAAAACTAACTACTTTGCAAACCTTCTTAAGTTTTCCAAAGTTTTCTTCATCTTCAAAAGAAAGACTTGGATCTGTTAGAATGATAAAAACATCTTCAAAAAGTTTGAAAGAAACAAACTTAGATGAAATTGATTATCAAAAATATTTGAAATATAAAACCTTATTAGTTGAAGAAATAGAAGGAAAAATTACTTCAAACGAAATTTTTAAATTCTATGAGGAAAACTCTGCTTCTATAAAATATTTTTCCAAAAGTTCTTCTGATAATGAAAGTTATATTTTTGCATCCGATTCTTTTGATGATAATGATGAATTATCTGAATATGATGATATTATTGATGAAATGCCATCTAATGAGGAGTATGTTGCTGATGAAATGTCAATACCCTCTAACGAGGAGTCCTCTTTTGAGGAATTACACTACATTCCCTCTAACGAGGACTATCATATATCAAATATACCCTCTAACGAGGAACAGTATTTATTCAATATAAATATGGAACGTGGGGAATCATCTACCCAAATGATTTCTACAGGTAGACAAAATCCACCACATCCTAATACTACTGAAGAAACTATGTATCATAGAGATACAGATGAAAACTATGTAGATTCCTATATCTATAAACAAGGAAAGAGACATCAAACTGCTACTTCAGGATTAATATTTAATGTTGATAATATACCAACAAATACTTTAAGAGATTATATACTCAATTGGGAACAATTAATGGTTGGGACAAATACCCTAATGCCACAAGGAATCCCTCATCAAGAATTCGTAATATTAGCTTGCGGATATTGGCAAGGAATAGCCTTAAGATGGCTAACACAATATGAAAAATTATACCCAACTGAGATAGTAGCTTTAAATAGCCATGAATCTAGAATAACAGCTTTACATAGTATTTGTAAAAGTCTATATGGAGACATAACTGGAGAAGATATTAATGCAGAAGGCATAGATGAAAATATCCTTCTAAAACTAAGACTGTGTAACATCTGTTACTTAGAAGAATTTGCTAATCTATATATCAGTTATATTTTTAAACTGAATACCCTAGATAAAAAAATCTTTTGGCTAACAGCCTTCTTTTCTAAGTTACCTATACCATGGGATACCATGATAGATAAAAAATATAACAGTCTTAGATCTGGAGGTATTCCACACAATACTCCAAATACATAATTCCCATTGTATTCCCAATACTTGAGATCCAGGAAGCATTTCTATTCCTTTGAGATTGATAGATAGAGTACAAGCCTTTTCTATATTTGTATCATGTAAGCTGATGCAAAAGTCAGGATGTATATTTACTCCAAATATTCGATTTGCCAAATTGGACTTTGCTCCTCCTAATATACTGTTTAGAGGATTATTGATGATTCTTTCATCACAACATATTATCATAATAGGTGTGTCTATTCCGGATCTGAATAGACCAGTTATCTTTATTTGGATTAATCCAATGTGTAAATATTTTTTCTTAGGATATTTTTGCTTCAGATTTTCTATCTGATGGAAGTTTAGCAATTTTATAGAAGTAAAATCTTCATCTCCTTTTAGTTCTATATTTACTTGCATTCTTTCGAAGATATATGTAGGTTTATTTGTCCATAAAGATTTGAATTTAGATTGAGGTTTATAAACCTCCTCTTGTTTAGCATGGGGTATGGAAAGTTTTAGTCTTTCAATATCTTCATCAGTTACTTCATAATGTTCTCCTTGGCTGTTTTCAATACTTGTATTATGAATTTCTTGAGGTTCTATTTCCTTCAATGTATTCATATATACTTTGTATTCAAACATAGATTCTTTTGAAGATTGTCCAGGGGTAAACTTTGGACTAAGAGGTGGAGATGTTGAAAGTAAAATATCTTGATCAACTTTAACCAATGCTAAATCTTCGTATTTATGGATTATAAGTATTCCTATAGGAGTACCTAAAGGAATTTGATATGGATTATTATCTAAACTTGTACTTTTCATTATTATACTTATGTTTTGATCTGTCATAGATTCTATTATTCCATAAGTAATGAAAATATTTCTAAGAGCATGATGTCTTAGATTTTTAATTTCTCCATAATGTCCATAAGGAATTCTTATAATCAGATCAGAGGAAGAAATATGTTTAAGAAAAAGAAGTTCGGAAAGGCTCTCTGCCTCCTCCCTTCATCTGATGTCTTTATTTATAATGTTTCAAAAGACGTCCTTCAGATAGGAAGGAATCTTTTACAAAGTCTCTTTACAAAAAGATGTACAGGAAAAAGGACTGCATGATTGTCCTTTGAACAGAAAAAGATTGTATTATTGTCCTTTACTGGGTCCCATCTTTGATAATTGTAGTCCTTGTGGAGATGAGAAGGAATCTTCTGGCGTGGCATGGGCCCACCACGCTTTTTTACTTTGTCTGGAAAAGTCCTGAGCGGGTGTAATCAATCCTTGCCTTTTGTCCAATTCTTCCAAGGTTAATGCTGGTAAGGAAAGGGATGACTTTTCCTAATTTTACTTGAACAGATTCAATGGCTGAAAGATGATCATAGAGCATGATGTTATTACTGATGGTGATAGATCTTGCTCCGCAGAGGCTGTCAGTCATTGCTTCTGTATAAAACTCTGTAGCAGCTGCATAAGCTTGTTCTTCATAGTTGTATTCATGCTTAGGATAAACACCCCATCCATGGGCGAACTGTTGGCTTTCGTCATGTAATTCCCATATTTGAAAAGAGGTGAACAGTTGGTACAGGTTTCTTTCTTCCCAAATGCTCCAAATACGGAACCAGTTGCAGGAAATAGAATTCCTTGGGAAATATATAAAAGAAGGCCAGATAGAATTACAACAGCATATATATTCCAAGATAAAGGAATTCCCTAAAACATTTAAAACTTTAAAACAATTACAGAGTTTCTTGGGTCTTTTAAACTATGGAAGGAAATTCATCCCTCACCTATCCCAACTAGTCAAAAGTCTACAAGAAAAATTGACTATAGAACAATCTAAATATAAAATGGAATATGGTGAACAACCAAGAAAATGGAATACAGACAAAATAGGAATCCAGCTCTCTCCTGAAGAGGAAAAAGAAATAAAAAATATAAAGGAGTTAATTACTCATCAAACAATACTATATTTTCCCAAAGAAAATGACCTAGTAACCCTCCAAACAGATGCATCAGACATGTTTTGGGCAGGAGTTATAATAATTAAACAAAAAGAAATTATAGCATATACCTCGGGAAAATTCAATAAACCCCAACAAAGATATTCCATTTATGATAAAGAATTGTTGGCCATTAAGTCAGCAATAAAAAGTTTAAAAATATATTTACTCAATAGACAGTTCATCATAGAAACTGATAACAAAGCAGTATCCCAATTCTTGAAGAAACGGACTATAAATAATCCTGAAGAAAACATCAGGAGAATAAGAATTGCCTTATACCTTGAAATATACCAATATGATGTTAAGTATATTCCTGGTTATCTGAAAGGACATTCGTATGTTTCAGGAAGAACTAAAGCTCTAGACATTTCTGTGAAGAGATTCTTATGAACTTAGACACGTTATTTCCTTCCTTTCTTTCACTAGATTAGATAACAGTATCGCTTTGACCCTGGTCTCTCCGGCTATGTAACCTCTAGGGGTGGTTTTCTCCCTAGAGTTAGGCAGCCATAACTGAAGCGTCCCTTCCGGACATATAGTCAACCACAAGCACTATTACAAGCTTCAGAGAGATAGAGCACAGCCATGTTTCGTTTCCTACCTCATGGCGTAAGATACTATTATCTAATTAGTTCAAGAAATTAAGGAAATAACATGCCTAACAGGTTTAGCCAGACATGGCTAAGTTAAGGATACTTACAAAAAAAAAGAAGAAGGATACTGCACAAGGCTCTGATACCAGTTGCAGGAGAGCTTCTGCTCCAGTACTCAGCGCTACTATTTATTCACACTATTTTAAACTAAGAAGCAGATCAGAGGAAGAAATATGTTTAAGAAAAAGAAGTTCGGAAAGGCTCTCTGCCTCCTCCCTTCATCTGATGTCTTTATTTATAATGTTTCAAAGACGTCCTTCAGATAGGAAGGAATCTTTTACAAAGTTTCTTTACAAAAGATGTACAGGAAAAAGGACTGCATTATTGTCCTTTATACAGGAAAAAGGTTACATTATTGTCCTTCATAGGGTCCCACCATACTGATTGGTGTCCTTCTTGTTGGTTGAGAGGATGAGGAGGAATCTTTGCTGAGTAAGACTGGCCCACCATGCTTGCCTTTTGTCTGAATTTGCTGAGTAGGATTGGCCCACCATGCTTATCCTTGCATAGTGTCTTCTTCGATGTCATCTTCAAGATTGGCATCTGTATCTTCATTATTTCCTCCGAGGTCTTCATCTTCATTTTCTATATTCTCTAGACTTTTATAAAAATCCTCTTTTGCTTTAGTCCCAAATTTTCCTAGCTGTAAAGAAGACAGAAAAGCCAGTACTTTGGGAATTTTTTGTTCAGAGTTTTCAAAAACTCCGATGAAGTCATAGAGGAGAATATTATCTTCAATTTTGATGGAATGAGCTCCTGATAAAGCTTTAGTATAAGCTTCTTCGAAGAACTCTTGGGCAGCCCTTTTGGTTTCTTCTTCAAGATCTAGGACTGGAAGATTTTCACATGTTTTGGACTGAAGATAATTAAAATTGTGAAGTTCCCACAATTGTATAGAAGGAAATACTTTTAAATATTTCCTTTCTTCCCAAGTTCCCCAGATACGGAAGAAGAATGTAGACTGGTATCTGGTTGTATATGCTTTAAGGCTTTTGAGGCATATTGGGGGCAAGTAGTCTGAGAATTCTTCTGGATGAGAAGTATTAACAAATAATTCATGGACTAACCCCAATTGTATGGCCTTAAGGCTTAAAGCCTTAAAGCATATACAACCAGATACCAGTCTACATTCTTCTTCCGTATCTGGGGAACTTGGGAAGAAAGGAAATATTTAAAAGTATTTCCTTCTATACAATTGTGGGAACTTCACAATTTTAATTATCTTCAGTCCAAAGCATGTGAAAATCTTCCAGTCCTAGATCTTGAAGAAGAAACCAAAAGGGCTGCCCAAGAGTTCTTCGAAGAAGCTTATACTAAAGCTTTATCAGGAGCTCATTCCATCAAAATTGATGATAATATTCTCCTCTATGACTTCATCGGAGTTTTTGAAAACTCTGAACAAAAAATTCCCAAAGTACTGGCTTTTCTGTCTTCTTTACAGCTAGGAAAATTTGGGACTAAAGCAAAAGAGGATTTTTATAAAAGTCTAGAGAATATAGAAAATGAAGATGAAGACCTCGGAGGAAATAATGAAGATACAGATGCCAATCTTGAAGATGACATCGAAGAAGACACTATGCAAGGATAAGCATGGTGGGCCAATCCTACTCAGCAAATTCAGACAAAAGGCAAGCATGGTGGGCCAGTCTTACTCAGCAAAGATTCCTCCTCATCCTCTCAACCAACAAGAAGGACACCAATCAGTATGGTGGGACCCTATGAAGGACAATAATGTAACCTTTTTCCTGTATAAAGGACAATAATGCAGTCCTTTTTCCTGTACATCTTTTGTAAAGAAACTTTGTAAAAGATTCCTTCCTATCTGAAGGACGTCTTTGAAACATTATAAATAAAGACATCAGATGAAGGGAGGAGGCAGAGAGCCTTTCCGAACTTCTTTTTCTTAAACATATTTCTTCCTCTGATCTGCTTCTTAGTTTAAAATAGTGTGAATAAATAGTAGCGCTGAGTACTGGAGCAGAAGCTCTCCTGCAACTGGTATCAGAGCCTTGTGCAGTATCCTTCTTCTTTTTTTTGTAAGTATCCTTAACTTAGCCATGTCTGGCTAAACCTGTTAGGCATGTTATTTCCTTAATTTCTTGAACTAATTAGATAATAGTATCTTACGCCATGAGGTAGGAAACGAAACATGGCTGTGCTCTATCTCTCTGAAGCTTGTAATAGTGCTTGTGGTTGACTATATGTCCGGAAGGGACGCTTCAGTTATGGCTGCCTAACTCTAGGGAGAAAACCACCCCTAGAGGTTACATAGCCGGAGAGACCAGGGTCAAAGCGATACTGTTATCTAATCTAGTGAAAGAAAGGAAGGAAATAACGTGTCTAAGTTCATAAGAACCTCTTCACAGAAATGTCTAGAGTTTTAGTTCTTCCTGAAACATACGAATGTCCTTTCAGTTTAAATTCTCATGAACATAGTATTCATCTTCCAAGTAATGGTACTGTAGAACAACAAAATAGTTTGCTAAACTATTTAAGTGATCAAATCTATTTAGTTTCTCAAAAACTAACTACTTTGCAAACCTTCTTAAGTTTTCCAAAGTTTTCTTCATCTTCAAAAGAAAGACTTGGATCTGTTAGAATGATAAAAACATCTTCAAAAAGTTTGAAAGAAACAAACTTAGATGAAATTGATTATCAAAAATATTTGAAATATAAAACCTTATTAGTTGAAGAAATAGAAGGAAAAATTACTTCAAACGAAATTTTTAAATTCTATGAGGAAAACTCTGCTTCTATAAAATATTTTTCCAAAAGTTCTTCTGATAATGAAAGTTATATTTCTGCATCCGATTCTTTTGATGATAATGATGAATTATCTGAATATGATGATATTATTGATGAAATGCCCTCTAATGAGGAGTATGTTGCTGATGAAATGTCAATACCCTCTAACGAGAAGTCCTCTTTTGAGGAATTACACTACATTCCCTCTAACGAGGACAATCATATATCAAATATACCCTCTAACGAGGAACAGTATTTATTCAATATAAATATGGAACGTGGGGAATCATCTACCCAAATGATTTCTACAGGTAGACAAAATCCACCACATCCTAATACTACTGAAGAAACTATGTATCATAGAGATACAGATGAAAACTATGTAGATTCCTATATCTATAAACAAGGAAAGAGACATCAAACTGTTACTTCAGGATTAATATTTAATGTTGATAATATACCAACAAATGCTTTAAGAGATTATATACTCAATTGGGAACAATTAATGGTTGGGACAAATACCCTAATGCCACAAGGAATCCCTCATCAAGAATTCGTAATATTAGCTTGCGGATATTGGCAAGGAATAGCCTTAAGATGGCTAACACAATATGAAAAATTATACCCAACTGAGATAGTAGCTTTAAATAGCCATGAATCTAGAAGAACAGCTTTACATAGTATTTGTAAAAGTCTATATGGAGACATAACTGGAGAAGATATTAATGCAGAAGGCATAGATGAAAATATCCTTCTAAAACTAAGACTGTGTAACATCTGTTACTTAGAAGAATTTGCTAATCTATATATCAGTTATATTTTTAAACTGAATACCCTAGATAAAAAAATCTTTTGGCTAACAGCCTTCTTTTCTAAGTTACCTATACCATGGGATACCATGATAGAGAAAAAATATAACAGTCTTAGATCTGGAGGTATTCCACACAATACAGGAGCTTTAAAAAAGGCTTGTATGGAAACAGTTAAGAAAAC
Organism: Dracaena cambodiana; assembly: GCA_036321105.1. Lineage (NCBI taxonomy): Eukaryota > Viridiplantae > Streptophyta > Magnoliopsida > Asparagales > Asparagaceae > Dracaena > Dracaena cambodiana. The sequence goes on from JAYEPQ010000004.1 coordinate 36,375,927, forward strand.
CTGCCAATTACAAAAGGCAAATAATCATCTATCCAAATACATACATAAGTCTGACATTAAAACTTCTTGTTGTCCTAAGTATGATCCGGATATTAATTATCAGTTTGGTTGTCCTCCAGTATATGGGTTCAACAAACCATTCTTTCCCAAGAAAACAAAATATGGGAAAAAAATCCAAAGATTATAAATCTAGATTCAAAAAGACTAACAGAAAAAAATACAAGGTATCCAGAAAAATATGGAAACCTGAATACAAGGAGAAATACAAAAAGTCAAAGAAATATAAGAATCGAAAGTTTATTAAAACAAATCAAACAGGTATGAAAAAGAACTGTACATGTTTTAAATGTGGAAAAGAAGGACATTATGCTACTGAATGTAGAATAAATATCAAAACAATATGGTTAAATGAGTTAGAAATGTATGATATCCATACTGGAACCATAGAAGAAGTCCTTAGTGATAACTCTTCTATATACGAGATAGAAACCATATATGAAGAAAGTCCTTTAAATTCAGATTCTTCTGAAACAGAAGAATTCAATATAAACATGTTAACCATCCTCTTACTATCTTCTCTAATACAGAAGAAATCATACACAGTATGCTTAAACCATTATATTCAAATAACCCTTTATTATATCTTGATAAGGCACCAAGGTATTGTACCCTTACATTACTAGATCAATACAAAAATACTAATGTAAGAACAAACAGTATAATGGTATCCCCTATAGATAAACAAGAATTTTCAGCTCAAATAAACGAGCTTTTATCTCTTAAACTAATACAGCCTAGCAACAGTCCTCACTCATCACCTGCTTTTCTAGTCAGAAAACATGCAGAACAAAAAAGAGGAAAGGCCAGAATGGTCATTAATTATAGAAAACCAAATAGCTATACAAAGTTTGATGGCTATTCTATACCTGCTGCAGAACAATTGATAAAGCAGATACAAGGATCCAAATACTATAGTAAATTTGATGCTAAATCTGGTTTTTGGCAAGTAAAACTAGCCAATAGAAAAACTATAAAATTAACTACCTTTAGTTGTCCCCAAGGACACTATGAGTGGTTAGTAATGCCATTTGGTTTAAAAAATAAAATACTCCAAAATATAAATCAAAAACAATCATGGAGTTTTTTGGAACTTTTAACTATATCAATATGATTCTGGTGATATTATTTACAGATTTTCTGAATACCATCCTAACCATGGATGAAGATAGACTGAAGAAGCTAAAGACTATGATAGAAGAATCCAAGTGGACTAAGGTAAAGAAAGTCTCTACAACCGGAGGCAATGCTCACACAAAAACTCCTGAAAAAGGAGAGAGCTCAACCCAGAAGACAGAAGAAAAGAAACTCTTCCTGCCTACTGGCAACAACACTACATCAGCTTCTAACGAGGCAAAAAGTTTTCCCCCACCAGGGATGACAGTCCTACCACTACAGCAAGCATCTTACAGCAATGCAGTCTCACAGAAAAGATTCCAAACAACCCAAAGACCAACAGCAGCAACTGTTGTAAGGGATTGGTATAACACAGAACTCAAAAACTCCAATCATAGTATTTATGAAAAATTAGATATGTTTTCCAAAGTTTTCTTCATCTTCAAAAGAAAGACTTGGATCTGTTAGAATGATAAAAACATCTTCAAAAAGTTTGAAAGAAACAAACTTAGATGAAATTGATTATCAAAAATATTTGAAATATAAAACCTTATTAGTTGAAGAAATAGAAGGAAAAATTACTTCAAACGAAATTTTTAAATTCTATGAGGAAAACTCTGCTTCTATAAAATATTTTTCCAAAAGTTCTTCTGATAATGAAAGTTATATTTCTGCATCCGATTCTTTTGATGATAATGATGAATTATCTGAATATGATGATATTATTGATGAAATGCCCTCTAATGAGGAGTATGTTGCTGATGAAATGTCAATACCCTCTAACGAGGAGTCTCAAGAATTCGTAATATTAGCTTGCGGATATTGGCAAGGAATAGCCTTAAGATGGCTAACACAATATGAAAAATTATACCCAACTGAGATAGTAGCTTTAAATAGCCATGAATCTAGAAGAACAGCTTTACATAGTATTTGTAAAAGTCTATATGGAGACATAACTGGAGAAGATATTAATGCAGAAGGCATAGATGAAAATATCCTTCTAAAACTAAGACTGTGTAACATCTGTTACTTAGAAGAATTTGCTAATCTATATATCAGTTATATTTTTAAACTGAATACCCTAGATAAAAAAATCTTTTGGCTAACAGCCTTCTTTTCTAAGTTACCTATACCATGGGATACCATGATAGAGAAAAAATATAACAGTCTTAGATCTGGAGGTATTCCACACAATACAGGAGCTTTAAAAAAGGCTTGTATGGAAACAGTTAAGAAAACCTGCCAATTACAAAAGGCAAATAATCATCTATCCAAATACATACATAAGTCTGACATTAAAACTTCTTGTTGTCCTAAGTATGATCCGGATATTAATTATCAGTTTGGTTGTCCTCCAGTATATGGGTTCAACAAACCATTCTTTCCCAAGAAAACAAAATATGGGAAAAAATCCAAAGATTATAAATCTAGATTCAAAAAGACTAACAGAAAAAAATACAAGGTATCCAGAAAAAAATGGAAACCTGAATACAAGGAGAAATACAAAAAGTCAAAGAAATATAAGAATCGAAAGTTTATTAAAACAAATCAAACAGGTATGAAAAAGAACTGTACATGTTTTAAATGTGGAAAAGAAGGACATTATGCTACTGAATGTAGAATAAATATCAAAACAATATGGTTAAATGAGTTAGAAATGTATGATATCCATACTGGAACCATAGAAGAAGTCCTTAGTGATAACTCTTCTATATACGAGATAGAAACCATATATGAAGAAAGTCCTTTAAATTCAGATTCTTCTGAAACAGAAGAATTCAATATAAACATGTTAACCTTGAAAAAAACATACCATTTTATACAGGTCATACCTTTGTCCAAAACTACTATATTACCCAAAAGGGAATCATTAAAATTTCCAGGACATATTCTATATGCTAATAATCATTATAGCATAAGAAGATATCAATCTATCGAAATTTATTTAGATCTGATTATAAGAATTCCTTATGGATATTATGGAGAAATTAAAAATCTAAGACATCATGCTCTTCGAAATATTTTCATTACTTATGGAATAATAGAATCTATGACAGATCAAAACATAAGTATAATAATGAAAAGTACAAGTTTAGATGATAATCCATATCAAATTCCTTTAGGTACTCCTATAGGAATACTTATAATCCATAAATACGAAGATTTAGCATTGGTTAAAGTTGATCAAGATATTTTACTTTCAACATCTCCACCTCTTAGTCCAAAGTTTACCCCTGGACAATCTTCAAAAGAATCTATGTTTGAATACAAAGTATATATGAATACATTGAAGGAAATAGAACCTCAAGAAATTCATAATACAAGTATTGAAAACAGCCAAGGAGAACATTATGAAGTAACTGATGAAGATATTGAAAGACTAAAACTTTCCATACCCCATGCTAAACAAGAGGAGGTTTATAAACCTCAATCTAAATTCAAATCTTTATGGACAAATAAACCTACATATATCTTCGAAAGAATGCAAGGAAATATAGAACTAAAAGGAGATGAAGATTTTACTTCTATAAAATTGCTAAACTTCCATCAGATAGAAAATCTGAAGCAAAAATATCCTAAAAAGAAATATTTACACATTGGCTTAATCCAAATAAAGATAACTGGTCTATTCAGATCTGGAATAGACACACCTATTATGATAATATGTTGTGATGAAAGAATCATCAATAATCCTCTAAACAGTATATTAGGAGGAGCAAAGTCCAATTTGGCAAATCGAATATTTGGAGTAAATATACATCCTGATTTTTGCATCAGTGTATATGATACAAATATAGAAAAGGCTTGTACTCTATCTATCAATCTCAAAGGAATAGAAATGCTTCCTGGATCTCAAGTATTGGGAATACAATGGGAACATTGTTTAGCACTAAACGAAACATCTACTTTTAGATCTATCACACCTACACAGTTTATTAAACTCTTTGAGGTTGGGAATGGAAAAATCATCCAACCAAAATTGGTCAATATAAGACATTTGAGATATGATAATGAGATGCAAATATTCTTGAAAACTTTAAAACCAAAGACACATCTCCCTATAGAAACATTTATTGCTTCAGGCAATACTATTTCTACCACGATTATAAATCCAAGTATTCCAAGAAGTCTTAGTACCTCTGAATATAGAAATACCAATTTTCTGGTTGAACAAGCTAGACCCAGTATGTCTGCTTTAGAAAATACTCCTCTTGAAGGAAGGACTCAAAGAATCCTTGATCTTCAAAAGAAACCAGAAGACCAACATATTATAAAATTACCATCTAGTTCATTTGGTTTATCAAATGTCGGATCTTCTTAAGAAACAACCTCAATTACACATATACATGACATTGCTATTTCCTGATCAATCATGTCTTACCTTACACACTCTACTAGATTCAGGTGCTGAAACTAGTCTTATACATGAAAAATTTATCCCTAAGCAATTATTGTTAGCCCTAGAAAAGCAAGCAAGCTTAAATGACTTTATGGGCAGACCTGTCATTATTACTCATAAAGCAAATATCTCTATTTCTATTCCAGATATTCATAATATCTCTCATCCTTATACTTTTGAATTTGCTCTATTACCTATTGACTTTAATGTCGATTGCTTAGTTGGTATGAATAACTTACGACATTATGCTCCTTACAATTCTCAAATCTTTCTATTTGATAATCATCAAATTCCACGGGTTTCTTTTCCGGTACCCTTAGCATCATCTTATACTGCAGCCCAACGTGGTGAACGACTTATTTCCACCCAAAACAACTGCACTTATCCTCTTACTATCTTCTCTAATACAGAAGAAATCATACACAGTATGCTTAAACCATTATATTCAAATAACCCTTTATTATATCTTGATAAGGCACCAAGGTATTGTACCCTTACATTACTAGATCAATACAAAAATACTAATGTAAGAACAAACAGTATAATGGTATCCCCTATAGATAAACAAGAATTTTCAGCTCAAATAAACGAGCTTTTATCTCTTAAACTAATACAGCCTAGCAACAGTCCTCACTCATCACCTGCTTTTCTAGTCAGAAAACATGCAGAACAAAAAAGAGGAAAGGCCAGAATGGTCATTAATTATAGAAAACCAAATAGCTATACAAAGTTTGATGGCTATTCTATACCTGCTGCAGAACAATTGATAAAGCAGATACAAGGATCCAAATACTATAGTAAATTTGATGCTAAATCTGGTTTTTGGCAAGTAAAACTAGCCAATAGAAAAACTATAAAATTAACTACCTTTAGTTGTCCCCAAGGACACTATGAGTGGTTAGTAATGCCATTTGGTTTAAAAAATAAAATACTCCAAAATATAAATCAAAAACAATCATGGAGTTTTTTGGAACTTTTAACTATATCAATATGATTCTGGTGATATTATTTACAGATTTTCTGAATACCATCCTAACCATGGATGAAGATAGACTGAAGAAGCTAAAGACTATGATAGAAGAATCCAAGTGGACTAAGGTAAAGAAAGTCTCTACAACCGGAGGCAATGCTCACACAAAAACTCCTGAAAAAGGAGAGAGCTCAACCCAGAAGACAGAAGAAAAGAAACTCTTCCTGCCTACTGGCAACAACACTACATCAGCTTCTAACGAGGCAAAAAGTTTTCCCCCACCAGGGATGACAGTCCTACCACTACAGCAAGCATCTTACAGCAATGCAGTCTCACAGAAAAGATTCCAAACAACCCAAAGACCAACAGCAGCAACTGTTGTAAGGGATTGGTATAACACAGAACTCAAAAACTCCAATCCTAGTATTTATGAAAAATTAAATGGTTGCTATCGTTCGATACAATCAAATGATTTTCATGCTTCTAAGTATTGGCTCTCTCAACTAGAGCAGCTAGTACTTTCTATGCTTAACCACTATTTGCAGGAGAAAACAGAAAAGCAAGCCATAACCAAAGCTGTTTCCGATCTCTGCAATTATACTCTTGCCACCCAAAGTTCAGACTTAGAACAAAGAAAGGTGACATGGTTCCAAGGTCCTTCCTTGGATCAAGAGTTCTTAAGAAACACTGTCTCTGACATGGAGATAGCAGATCAAGTTCATCATCCATTGCCAGAATTCTACAAATTGCTGGAACTATGCAAAATCCAGAATGAGAAGGCCAGACAGTTAGAAGCAGAACTAACTGTTTACAAGATGATTGAACTCAACCAGCAACACATGATTCCTGACTCGGAGCTAAGAATCTTCTTCAAAACAGTAGAAGCAACAGATGTCATCAGCATCCTTCAGCAGCATGAAAAGATTCTTAACAAAAATGATTCCCCCAGAATCATTACCGGCTTCCAGGAGATTCCCAAAAGCCTTAAGGCCATACAATTGGGGTTAGTCCATGAATTATTTGTTAATACTTCTCATCCAGAAGAATTCTCAGACTACTTGCCCCCAATATGCCTCAAAAGCCTTAAAGCATATACAACCAGATACCAGTCTACATTCTTCTTCCGTATCTGGGGAACTTGGGAAGAAAGGAAATATTTAAAAGTATTTCCTTCTATACAATTGTGGGAACTTCACAATTTTAATTATCTTCAGTCCAAAGCATGTGAAAATCTTCCAGTCCTAGATCTTGAAGAAGAAACCAAAAGGGCTGCCCAAGAGTTCTTCGAAGAAGCTTATACTAAAGCTTTATCAGGAGCTCATTCCATCAAAATTGAAGATAATATTCTCCTCTATGACTTCATCGGAGTTTTTGAAAACTCTGAACAAAAAATTCCCAAAGTACTGGCTTTTCTGTCTTCTTTACAGCTAGGAAAATTTGGGACTAAAGCAAAAGAGGATTTTTATAAAAGTCTAGAGAATATAGAAAATGAAGATGAAGACCTCGGAGAAAATAATGAAGATACAGATGCCAATCTTGAAGATGACATCGAAGAAGACCCTATGCAAGGATAAGCATGGTGGGCCAATCCTACTCAGCAAATTCAGACAAAAGGCAAGCATGGTGGGCCAGTCTTACTCAGCAAAGATTCCTCCTCATCCTCTCAACCAACAAGAAGGACACCAATCAGTATGGTGGGACCCTATGAAGGACAATAATGTAACCTTTTTCCTGTATAAAGGACAATAATGCAGTCCTTTTTCCTGTACATCTTTTATAAAGAAACTTTGTAAAAGATTCCTTCCTATCTGAAGGACGTCTTTGAAACATTATAAATAAAGACATCAGATGAAGGGAGGAGGCAGAGAGCCTTTCCGAACTTCTTTTTCTTAAACATATTTCTTCCTCTGATCTGCTTCTTAGTTTAAAATAGTGTGAATAAATAGTAGCGCTGAGTACTGGAGCAGAAGCTCTCCTGCAACTGGTATATTCAGATCTGGAATAGACACACCTATTATGATAATATGTTGTGATGAAAGAATCATCAATAATCCTCTAAACAGTATATTAGGAGGAGCAAAGTCCAATTTGGCAAATCGAATATTTGGAGTAAATATACATCCTGATTTTTGTATCAGTCTATATGATACAAATATAGAAAAGGCTTGTACTCTATCTATCAATCTCAAAGGAATAGAAATGCTTCCTGGATCTCAAGTATTGGGAATACAATGGGAACATTGTTTAGCACTAAACGAAACATCTACTTTTAGATCTATCACACCTACACAGTTTATTAAACTCTTTGAGGTTGGGAATGAAAAAATAATCCAACCAAAATTGGTCAATATAAGACATTTGAGATATGATAATGAGATGCAAATATTCTTAAAAACCTTGAAACCAAAGACACATCCTATAGTAAATTTGATGCTAAATCTGGTTTTTGGCAAGTAAAACTAGCCAATAGAAAAACTATAAAATTAACTACCTTTAGTTGTCCCCAAGGACACTATGAGTGGTTAGTAATGCCATTTGGTTTAAAAAATAAAATACTCCAAAATATAAATAAAAAACAATCATGGAGTTTTTTGGAACTTTTAACTATATCAATATGATTCTGGTGATATTATTTACAGATTTTCTGAATACCATCCTAACCATGGATGAAGATAGACTGAAGAAGCTAAAGACTATGATAGAAGAATCCAAGTGGACTAAGGTAAAGAAAGTCTCTACAACCGGAGGCAATGCTCACACAAAAACTCCTGAAAAAGGAGAGAGCTCAACCCAGAAGACAGAAGAAAAGAAACTCTTCCTGCCTACTGGCAACAACACTACATCAGCTTCTAACGAGGCAAAAAGTTTTGCCCCACCAGGGATGACAGTCCTACCACTACAGCAAGATCTTACAGCAATGCAGTCTCACAGAAAAGATTCCAAACAACCCAAAGACCAACAGCAGCAACTGTTGTAAGGGATTGGTATAACACAGAACTCAAAAACTCCAATCCTAGTATTTATGAAAAATTAAATGGTTGCTATCGTTCGATACAATCAAATGATTTTCATGCTTCTAAGTATTGGCTCTCTCAACTAGAGCAGCTAGTACTTTCTATGCTTAACCACTATTTGCAGGAGAAAACAGAAAAGCAAGCCATAACCAAAGCTGTTTCCGATCTCTGCAATTATACTCTTGCCACCCAAAGTTCAGACTTAGAACAAAGAAAGGTGACATGGTTCCAAGGTCCTTCCTTGGATCAAGAGTTCTTAAGAAACACTGTCTCTGACATGGAGATAGCAGATCAAGTTCATCATCCATTGCCAGAATTCTACAAATTGCTGGAACTATGCAAAATCCAGAATGAGAAGGCCAGACAGTTAGAAGCAGAACTAACTGTTTACAAGATGATTGGACTCAACCAGCAACACATGATTCCTGACTCGGAGCTAAGAATCTTCTTCAAAACAGTAGAAGCAACAGATGTCATCAGCATCCTTCAGCAGCATGAAAAGATTCTTAACAAAAATGATTCCCCCAGAATCATTACCGGCTTCCAGGAGATTCCCAAAAGCCTTAAGGCCATACAATTGGGGTTAGTCCATGAATTATTTGTTAATACTTCTCATCCAGAAGAATTCTCAGACTACTTGCCCCCAATATGCCTCAAAAGCCTTAAAGCATATACAACCAGATACCAGTCTACATTCTTCTTCCGTATCTGGGGAACTTGGGAAGAAAGGAAATATTTAAAAGTATTTCCTTCTATACAATTGTGGGAACTTCACAATTTTAATTATCTTCAGTCCAAAGCATGTGAAAATCTTCCAGTCCTAGATCTTGAAGAAGAAACCAAAAGGGCTGCCCAAGAGTTCTTCGAAGAAGCTTATACTAAAGCTTTATCAGGAGCTCATTCCATCAAAATTGAAGATAATATTCTCCTCTATGACTTCATCGGAGTTTTTGAAAACTCTGAACAAAAAATTCCCAAAGTACTGGCTTTTCTGTCTTCTTTACAGCTAGGAAAATTTGGGACTAAAGCAAAAGAGGATTTTTATAAAAGTTTAGAGAATATAGAAAATGAAGATGAAGACCTCGGAGGAAATAATGAAGATACAGATGCCAATCTTGAAGATGACATCGAAGAAGACACTATGCAAGGATAAGCATGGTGGGCCAATCCTACTCAGCAAATTCAGACAAAAGGCAAGCATGGTGGGCCAGTCTTACTCAGCAAAGATTCCTCCTCATCCTCTCAACCAACAAGAAGGACACCAATCAGTATGGTGGGACCCTATGAAGGACAATAATGTAACCTTTTTCCTGTATAAAGGACAATAATGCAGTCCTTTTTCCTGTACATCTTTTGTAAAGAAACTTTGTAAAAGATTCCTTCCTATCTGAAGGACGTCTTTGAAACATTATAAATAAAGACATCAGATGAAGGGTCGCAGAGAGCCTTTCCGAACTTCTTTTTCTTAAACATATTTCTTCCTCTGATCTGGTTCTTAGTTTAAAATAGTGTGAATAAATAGTAGCGCTGAGTACTGGAGCAGAAGCTCTCCTGCAACTGGTATATTCAGATCTGGAATAGACACACCTATTATGATAATATGTTGTGATGAAAGAATCATCAATAATCCTCTAAACAGTATATTAGGAGGAGCAAAGTCCAATTTGGCAAATCGAATATTTGGAGTAAATATACATCCTGATTTTTGTATCAGTCTATATGATACAAATATAGAAAAGGCACTTATCCTCTTACTATCTTCTCTAATACAGAAGAAATCATACACAGTATGCTTAAACCATTATATTCAAATAACCCTTTATTATATCTTGATAAGGCACCAAGGTATTGTACCCTTACATTACTAGATCAATACAAAAATACTAATGTAAGAACAAACAGTATAATGGTATCCCCTATAGATAAACAAGAATTTTCAGCTCAAATAAACGAGCTTTTATCTCTTAAACTAATACAGCCTAGCAACAGTCCTCACTCATCACCTGCTTTTCTAGTCAGAAAACATGCAGAACAAAAAAGAGGAAAGGCCAGAATGGTCATTAATTATAGAAAACCAAATAGCTATACAAAGTTTGATGGCTATTCTATACCTGCTGCAGAACAATTGATAAAGCAGATACAAGGATCCAAATACTATAGTAAATTTGATGCTAAATCTGGTTTTTGGCAAGTAAAACTAGCCAATAGAAAAACTATAAAATTAACTACCTTTAGTTGTCCCCAAGGACACTATGAGTGGTTAGTAATGCCATTTGGTTTAAAAAATAAAATACTCCAAAATATAAATAAAAAACAATCATGGAGTTTTTTGGAACTTTTAACTATATCAATATGATTCTGGTGATATTATTTACAGATTTTCTGAATACCATCCTAACCATGGATGAAGATAGACTGAAGAAGCTAAAGACTATGATAGAAGAATCCAAGTGGACTAAGGTAAAGAAAGTCTCTACAACCGGAGGCAATGCTCACACAAAAACTCCTGAAAAAGGAGAGAGCTCAACCCAGAAGACAGAAGAAAAGAAACTCTTCCTGCCTACTGGCAACAACACTACATCAGCTTCTAACGAGGCAAAAAGTTTTCCCCCACCAGGGATGACAGTCCTACCACTACAGCAAGCATCTTACAGCAATGCAGTCTCACAGAAAAGATTCCAAACAACCCAAAGACCAACAGCAGCAACTGTTGTAAGGGATTGGTATAACACAGAACTCAAAAACTCCAATCCTAGTATTTATGAAAAATTAAATGGTTGCTATCGTTCGATACAATCAAATGATTTTCATGCTTCTAAGTATTGGCTCTCTCAACTAGAGCAGCTAGTACTTTCTTTGCTTAACCACTATTTGCAGGAGAAAACAGAAAAGCAAGCCATAACCAAAGCTGTTTCCGATCTCTGCAATTATACTCTTGCCACCCAAAGTTCAGACTTAGAACAAAGAAAGGTGACATGGTTCCAAGGTCCTTCCTTGGATCAAGAGTTCTTAAGAAACACTGTCTCTGACATGGAGATAGCAGATCAAGTTCATCATCCATTGCCAGAATTCTACAAATTGCTGGAACTATGCAAAATCAAGAATGAGAAAGCCAGACAGTTAGAAGCAGAACTAACTGTTTACAAGATGATTGGACTCAACCAGCAACACATGATTCCTGACTCGGAGCTAAGAATCTTCTTCAAAACAGTAGAAGCAACAGATGTCATCAGCATCCTTCAGCAGCATGAAAAGATTCTTAACAAAAATGATTCCCCCAGAATCATTACCGGCTTCCAGGAGATTCCCAAAAGCCTTAAGGCCATACAATTGGGGTTAGTCCATGAATTATTTGTTAATACTTCTCATCCAGAAGAATTCTCAGACTACTTGCCCCCAATATGCCTCAAAAGCCTTAAAGCATATACAACCAGATACCAGTCTATATTCTTCTTCCGTATCTGGGGAACTTGGGAAGAAAGGAAATATTTAAAAGTATTTCCTTCTATACAATTGTGGGAACTTCACAATTTTAATTATCTTCAGTCCAAAGCATGTGAAAATCTTCCAGTCCTAGATCTTGAAGAAGAAACCAAAAGGGCTGCCCAAGAGTTCTTCGAAGAAGCTTATACTAAAGCTTTATCAGGAGCTCATTCCATCAAAATTGAAGATAATATTCTCCTCTATGACTTCATCGGAGTTTTTGAAAACTCTGAACAAAAAATTCCCAAAGTACTGGCTTTTCTGTCTTCTTTACAGCTAGGAAAATTTGGGACTAAAGCAAAAGAGGATTTTTATAAAAGTCTAGAGAATATAGAAAATGAAGATGAAGACCTTGGAGGAAATAATGAAGATACAGATGCCAATCTTGAAGATGACATCGAAGAAGACACTATGCAAGGATAAGTTTAAAATAGTGTGAATAAATAGTAGCGCTGAGTACTGGAGCAGAAGCTCTCCTGCAACTGGTATCAGAGCCTTGTGCAGTATCCTTCTTCTTTTTTTTGTAAGTATCCTTAACTTAGCCATGTCTGGCTAAACCTGTTAGGCATGTTATTTCCTTAATTTCTTGAACTAATTAGATAATAGTATCTTACGCCATGAGGTAGGAAACGAAACATGGCTGTGCTCTATCTCTCTGAAGCTTGTAATAGTGCTTGTGGTTGACTATATGTCCGGAAGGGACGCTTCAGTTATGGCTGCCTAACTCTAGGGAGAAAACCACCCCTAGAGGTTACATAGCCGGAGAGACCAGGGTCAAAGCGATACTGTTATCTAATCTAGTGAAAGAAAGGAAGGAAATAACGTGTCTAAGTTCATAAGAACCTCTTCACAGAAATGTCTAGAGCTTTACCAATATATGAAAAAGAAGAGGATATCTCAATCCACGAGTTAAGAAAGAGAAGTTCTTACTAATCAAGTATGAGTTTACCCATGAGAGTCAGAGGCAGTATCAGCATTGAAAGCAGGTTCTGGTGCAGTCGCATTCGATCGAGAGCTAGATACACTAACCAGTCAGAAAGATGGAGTGCCTAGAACAGACTTACCGAGATAAGGGACAGTTGAGCGAAAAGCCAGCCCATATAGTAGTAGATAAGCAATGCAAATCTCCGGAGCTTGTAATGATTCTCTCTAGGCGTGATCAGAGTCCTGAGCCTCCGGCATTTCATCGAGGAGGCGGTTGACTTTTGGAAGCCCCCGGAGTGAAGGAGGCACCACACTACCGCTGAAATGTCTCGAAGAGACTTAGGGGGGCTATCTCTCCGTGTATGAGGGTAGTTCTCAATTATATGCTGGAACACCTTTTTTTTAGTATCGAAATAAAAGGACTGACTAGCAGTGCAATATCATGAGGAAGCGAGAAAGTCTAAGATGATGAGTTGTAATGACCAAGACCTGCTCGGTGGCTCTGTATCCCAAACTGAGGGTTCGGTTCTCGATACAAGATTAACGTAAGGAAAGGTTTGCTAGGTCTCACATTGGCATAGAGTTATCTCTCCTATTTGAGGCAGGGAAAGGCCATCCCATTCTGCGAGTGCATACCAAACTGCTCAAATCATGCGGAAACTACCAATATGAGTCGGAACCCAGCTTCCGCTATATGATTCGTAAGCTAGGCTTTTTTATCTGTCGGGGGGAGGGGTTTGGAGAGTAAAAAAGAAAAATGTCAGTGAGTCTGATCTTCGCGGTGACGGTTTTCCTGTTCTTCTCTACTTGTGTGTTTCGATAGGCGCATATCATATCAATGGGCCTTTCGTACCAATTGGTGTATGGGCGATGTATAGACTTCCTAGTCAGCACTACACCGCTTTTGAGTAAATTCCTCAGCTTCTAGTGCAGTCGCATTCGATCGAGAGCTAGATACACTAACCAGTCAGAAAGATGGAGTGCCTAAAACAGACTTACCGAGACAAGGGACAGTTGAGCGAAAAGCCAGCCCATATAGAAGTAGATAAGCAATGCAAATCTCCGGAACTTGTAATGATTCTCTCTAGGCGTGATCAGAGTCCTGAGCCTCCGGCATTTCATCGAAGAGGCGGTTGACTTTTGGAAGCCCCCGGAGTGAAGGAGGCACCACACTACCTGAAATGTCTCGAAGAGACTGAGGGGGGCTATCTCTCCATGTATGAGGGTAGTTCTCGATTATATGCTGGAACACCTTTTTTTGAGTATCGAAATAAAAGGACTAACTAGCAGTGCAATATCTTGAGGAAGCGAGAAAGTCTGAGATGATGAGTTGTAGTGACCAAGACCCGTGCGGTGGCTCTATATCTCAAACTGAGGGTTCGGTTCTCGATACAAGATTGATGTAAGGAAAGGTTTGCTAGGTCTCGCATTGGAATAGGGTTATCTCTCCTATTTGAGGCAGGAAAAGGCCACCCCATTCTGCGAGTACATACCAAACTGCTCAAATCATGCGGAAACTACCGATATGAGTCGGAACCCAGCTTCCGCTATATGGTTCGTAAGCTAGGCTTTTTTATCTGTCGGGGGGAGGGGTTTTGGAGAGTGAAAAAGAAAAGGCAGTGAGTCTGATCTTCGCGGTGACGGTTTTCCTGTTCTTCTCTACTTGTGTGTTTCGATCGGCGCATATCATATCAATGGGCCTTTCGTACCAATTGGTGTATGAGCGATGATGTATAGACTTCCAAGTCAACACTACACCGCTTTTGAGTAAATTCCTTCCGTCTTTCGTCCAGTTCCTCGAGAATAACCAGAATCGTTTGACGTCGCATGCCAAAACCCGTCGAAAGCAAGGAAGCAGTCATAAGGGAGCTTTTCACTCGCGAAAGAAGTAACCACTCGAGCAAGAGAGCGGCTGGCTCTCAGGTCAGATGAAGGGTCTTCCCCATAAGGAGATCTCCATACTGGAAAGTGAAGATGAAAGAAGGGCTGAAATAAAATAAAAACCCTCTATTGGGGTAGATGAAATATGAGCAATCTGCGGCAATAGCAAATTGGGAACCTATATATGAAAAAGAAGAGTATATCTCAATCCACGAGTTAAGAAAGAGAAGTTCTTACTAATCAAGTATGAGTTTACCCATGAGAGTCAGAGGCAGTATCAGCATTGAAAGCAGGTTCTGGTGCAGTCGCATTCGATCGAGAGCTTGATACACTAACCAGTCAGAAAGATGGAGTGCCTAGAACAGACTTACCGAGACAAGGGACAGTTGAGCCAAAAGCCAGCCCATATAGTAGTAGATAAGCAATGCAAATCTCCGGAGCTTGTAATGATTCTCTCTAGGCGTGATCAGAGTCCTGAGCCTCCGGCATTTCATCGAGGAGGCGGTTGACTTTTGGAAGCCCCCGGAGTGAAGGAGGCACCACACTACCGCTGAAATGTCTCGAAGAGACTTAGGGGGGCTATCTCTCCGTGTATGAGGGTAGTTCTCAATTATATGCTGGAACACCTTTTTTTTAGTATCGAAATAAAAGGACTGACTAGCAGTGCAATATCATGAGGAAGCGAGAAAGTCTAAGATGATGAGTTGTAATGACCAAGACCTGCTCGGTGGCTCTGTATCCCAAACTGAGGGTTCGGTTCTCGATACAAGATTGACGTAAGGAAAGGTTTGCTAGATCTCACATTGGCATAGAGTTATCTCTCCTATTTGAGGCAGGAAAAGGCCATCCCATTCTGCGAGTGCATACCAAACTGCTCAAATCATGCTGAAACTACCAATATGAGTCGGAACCCAGCTTCCGCTATATGATTCGTAAGCTAGGCTTTTTTATCTGTCGGGGGGAGGGGTTTGGAGAGTAAAAAAGAAAAATATCAGTGAGTCTGATCTTCGCGGTGACGGTTTTCTTGTTCTTCTCTACTTGTGTGTTTCGATAGGCGCATATCATATCAATGGGCCTTTCGTACCAATTGGTGTATGGGCGATGTATAGACTTCCAAGTCAGCACTACACCGCTTTTGAGTAAATTCCTCAGCTTCTAGTGCAGTCGCATTCAATCGAGAGCGAGATACACTAACCAGTCAGAAAGATGGAGTGCCTAAAACAGACTTACCGAGACAAGGGACAGTTGAGCGAAAAGCCAGCCCATATAGTAGTAGATAAGCAATGCAAATCTCCGGAACTTGTAATGATTCTCTCTAGGCGTGATCAGAGTCCTGAGCCTCCGGCATTTCATCGAGGAGGCGGTTGACTTTTGGAAGCCCCCGGAGTGAAGGAGGCACCACACTACCGCTGAAATGTCTCGAAGAGACTAAGGGGGGCTATCTCTCCGTGTATGAGGGTAGTTCTCGATTATATGCTGGAACACCTTTTTTTGAGTATCGAAATAAAAGGACTAACTTGCAGTGCAATATCTTGAGGAAGCGAGAAAGTCTGAGATGATGAGTTGTAGTGACCAAGACTCGTGCGGTGGCTCTATATCCCAAACTGAGGGTTCGGTTCTCGATACAAGATTGACGTAAGGAAAGGTTTGCTAGGTCTCGCATTGGAATAGGGTTATCTCTCCTATTTGAGGCAGGAAAAGGCCACCCCATTCTGCGAGTACATACAAAACTGCTCAAATCTTGCGGAAACTACCGATATGAGTCGGAACCCAGCTTCCGCTATATGGTTCGTAAGCTAGGCTTTTTTATCTGTCGGGGGGAGGGGTTTTGGAGAGTGAAAAAGAAAAGGCAGTGAGTCTGATCTTCGCGGTGACGGTTTTCCTGTTCTTCTCTACTTGTGTGTTTCGATAGGCGCATATCATATCAATGGGCTTTTTGTACCAATTGGTGTATGAGCGATGATGTATAGACTTCCAAGTCAACACTACACCGCTTTTGAGTAAATTCCTTCCGTCCTTCGTCCAGTTCCTCGAGAATAACCAGAATCGTTTGACGTCGCATGCCAAAACCCGTCGAAAGCAAGGAAGCAGTCATAAGGGAGCTTTTCACTCGCGAAAGAAGTAACCACTCGAGGAAGAGCGCGGCTGGCTCTCAGGTCAGATGAAGGGTCTTCACCATAAGGAGATCTCCATACTGGAAAGTGAAGATGAAAGAAGGGCTGAAATAAAATAAAAACCCTCTATTGGGGTAGATGAAATATGAGCAATCTGCGGCAATAGCAAATTGGGAACCTATCTATGAAAAAGAAGAGGATATCTCAATCCACGAGTTAAGAAAGAGAAGTTCTTACTAATCAAGTATGAGTTTACCCATGAGAGTCAGAGGCAGTATCAGCATTGAAAGCAGGTTCTGGTGCAGTCGCATTCGATCGAGAGCTTGATACACTAACCAGTCAGAAAGATGGAGTGCCTAGAACAGACTTACCGAGACAAGGGACAGTTGAGCCAAAAGCCAGCCCATATAGTAGTAGATAAGCAATGCAAATCTCCGGAGCTTGTAATGATTCTCTCTAGGCGTGATCAGAGTCCTGAGCCTCCGGCATTTCATCGAGGAGGCGGTTTACTTTTGGAAGCCCCCGGAGTGAAGGAGGCACCACACTACCGCTGAAATGTCTCGAAGAGACTTAGGGGGGCTATCTCTCCGTGTATGAGGGTAGTTCTCGATTATATGCTGGAACACCTTTTTTTGAGTATCGAAATAAAAGAACTGACTTGCAGTGCAATATCTTGAGGAAGCGAGAAAGTCTGAGATGATGAGTCATTACCATGACCTGCGCGGCGGCTCTGTATCCCAAACTGAGGGTTCGGTTCTCGATACAAGATTGACGTAAGGAAAGGTTTGCTAGGTCTCACATTGGCATAGAGTTATCTCTCCTATTTGAGGCAGGAAAAGGCCACCCCATTCTGCGAGTACATACCAAACTGCTCAAATCATGCGGAAACTACCAATATGAGTCGGAACCCAGCTTCCGCTATATGGTTCGTAAGCTAGGCTTTTTTATCTGTCGGGGGGAGGGGTTTGGAGAGTAAAAAAGAAAAATGTCAGTGAGTCTGATCTTCGCGGTGACGGTTTTCCTGTTCTTCTCTACTTGTGTGTTTCGATAGGCGCATATCATATCAATGGGCCTTTCGTACCAATTGGTGTATGGGCGATGTATAGACTTCCAAGTCAGCACTACACCGCTTTTGAGTAAATTCCTCAGCTTCTAGTGCAGTCGCATTCGATCGAGAGCTAGATACACTGACCAGTCAGAAAGATTGAGTGCCTAAAACAGACTTACCGAGACAAGGGACAGTTGAGCGAAAAGCCAGCCCATATAGTAGTAGATAAGCAATGCAAATCTCCGGAACTTGTAATGATTCTCTCTAGGCGTGATCAGAGTCCTGAGCCTCTGGCATTTCATCGAGGAGGCGGTTGACTTTTGGAAGCCCCCGGAGTGAAGGAGGCACCACACTACCGCTGAAATGTCTCGAAGAGACTGAGGGGGGCTATCTCTCCGTGTATGAGGGTAGTTCTCGATTATATGCTGGAACACCTTTTTTTGAGTATCGAAATAAAAGGACTAACTAGCAGTGCAATATCTTGAGGAAGCGAGAAAGTCTGAGATGATGAGTTGTAGTGACCAAGACCCGTGCGGTGGCTCTATATCCCAAACTGAGGGTTCGGTTCTCGATACAAGATTGACGTAAGGAAAGGTTTGCTAGGTCTCGCATTGGAATAGGGTTATCTCTCCTATTTGAGGCAGGAAAAGGCCACCCCATTCTGCGAGTACATACCAAACTGCTCAAATCATGCGGAAACTACCGATATGAGTCGGAACCCAGCTTCCGCTATATGGTTCGTAAGCTAGGCTTTTTTATCTGTCGGGGGGAGGGGTTTTGGAGAGTGAAAAAGAAAAGGCAGCGAGTCTGATCTTCGCGGTGATGGTTTTCCTGTTCTTCTCTACTTGTGTGTTTCGATAGGCGCATATCATATCAATGGGCCTTTCGTACCAATTGGTGTATGAGCGATGATGTATAGACTTCCAAGTCAACACTACACCGCTTTTGAGTAAATTCCTTCCGTCCTTCGTCCAGTTCCTCGAGAATAACCAGAATCGTTTGACGTCGCATGCCAAAACCCGTCGAAAGCAAGGAAGCAGTCATAAGAGAGCTTTTCACTCGCGAAAGAAGTAACCACTCGAGCAAGAGCGCGGCTGGCTCTCAGGTCAGATGAATGGTCTTCCCCATAAGGAGATCTCCATACTGGAAAGTGAAGATGAAAGAAGGGCTGAAATAAAATAAAAACCCTCTATTGGGGTAGATGAAATATGAGCAATCTGCGGCAATAGCAAATTGGGAACCTATCTATGAAAAAGAAGAGGATATCTCAATCTACGAGTTAAGAAAGAGAAGTTCTTACTAATCAAGTATGAGTTTACCCATGAGAGTCAGAGGCAGTATCAGAATTGAAAGCAGGTTCTGGTGCAGTCGCATTCGATCGAGAGCTAGATACACTAACCAGTCAGAAAGATGGAGTGCCTAGAACAGACTTACCGAGACAAGGGACAGTTGAGCCAAAAGCCAGCCCATATAGTAGTAGATAAGCAATGCAAATCTCCGGAGCTTGTAATGATTTTCTCTAGGCGTGATCAGAGTCCTGAGCCTCCGGCATTTCATCGAGGAGGCGGTTTACTTTTGGAAGCCCCCGGAGTGAAGGAGGCACCACACTACCGCTGAAATGTCTCGAAGAGACTTAGGGGGGCTATCTCTCCGTGTATGAGGGTAGTTCTCGATTATATGCTGGAACACCTTTTTTTGAGTATCGAAATAAAAGGACTGACTTGCAGTGCAATATATTGAGGAAGCGAGAAAGTCTGAGATGATGAGTTGTAATGACCAAGACCTGCGCGGTGGCTCTGTATCCCAAACTGAGGGTTCGGTTCTCGATACAAGATTGACGTAAGGAAAGGTTTGCTAGGTCTCACATTGGCATAGAGTTATCTCTCCTATTTGAGGCAGGAAAAGGCCACCCTATTCTACGAGTACATACCAAACTGCTCAAATCATGCGGAAACTACCAATATGAGTCGGAACCCAGCTTCCGCTATATGGTTCGTAAGTTAGGCTTTTTTATCTGTCGGGGGGAGGGGTTTGGAGAGTAAAAAAGAAAAATGTCAGTGAGTCTGATCTTCGCGGTGACGGTTTTCCTGTTCTTCTGTACTTGTGTGTTTCGATAGGCGCATATCATATCAATGGGCCTTTCGTACCAATTGGTGTATGGGCGATGTATAGACTTCCAAGTCAGCACTACACCGCTTTTTAGTAAATTCCTCAGCTTCTAGTGCAGTCGCATTCGATCGAGAGCTAGATACACTGACCAGTCAGAAAGATTGAGTGCCTAAAACAGACTTACCGAGACAAGGGACAGTTGAGCGAAAAGCCAGCCCATATAGTAGTAGATAGGCAATGCAAATCTCCGGAACTTGTAATGATTCTCTCTAGGCGTGATCAGAGTCCTGAGCCTCCGGCATTTCATCGAGGAGGCGGTTGACTTTTGGAAGCCCCCGGAGTGAAGGAGGCACCACACTACCGCTGAAATGTCTCGAAGAGACTGAGGGGGGCTATCTCTCCGTGTATGAGGGTAGTTCTCGATTATATGCTGGAACACCTTTTTTTGAGTATCGAAATAAAAGGACTAACTAGCAGTGCAATATCTTGAGGAAGCGAGAAAGTCTGAGATGATGAGTTGTAGTGACCAAGACCCGTGCGGTGGCTCTATATCCCAAACTGAGGGTTCGGTTCTCGATACAAGATTGACGTAAGGAAAGGTTTGCTAGGTCTCGCATTGGAATAGGTTATCTCTCCTATTTGAGGCAGGAAAAGGCCACCCCATTCTGCGAGTACATACCAAACTGCTCAAATCATGCGGAAACTACCGATATGAGTCGGAACCCAGCTTCCGCTATATGGTTCGTAAGCTAGGCTTTTTTATCTGTCGGGGGGAGGGGTTTTGGAGAGTGAAAAAGAAAAGGCAGTGAGTTTGATCTTCGCGGTGGCGGTTTTCCTGTTCTTCTCTACTTGTGTGTTTCGATAGGCGCACATCATATCAATGGGCCTTTCGTACCAATTGGTGTATGAGCGATGATGTATAGACTTCCAAGTCAACACTACACCGCTTTTGAGTAAATTCCTTCCGTCTTTCGTCCAGTTCCACCAGAATAACCAGAATCGTTTGACGTCGCATGCCAAAACCCGTCGAAAGCAAGGAAGCAGTCATAAGGGAGCTTTTCACTCGCGAAAGAAGTAACCACTCGAGCAAGAGCGCGGCTGGCTCTCAGGTCAGATGAAGGGTCTTCCCCATAAGGAGATCTCCATACTGGAAAGTGAAGATGAAAGAAGGGCTGAAATAAAATAAAAACCCTCTATTGGGGTAGATGAAATATGATCAATCTTCGGCAATAGCAAATTGGGAACCTATCTATGAAAAAGAAGAGGATATCTCAATCCACGAGTTAAGAAAGAGAAGTTCTTACTAATCAAGTATGAGTTTACCCATTAGAGTCAGAGGCAGTATCAGCATTGAAAGCAGGTTCTGGTGCAGTCGCATTCGATCGAGAGCTAGATACACTAACCGGTCAGAAAGATGGAGTGCCTAGAACAGACTTACCGAGACAAGGGACAGTTGAGCGAAAAGCCAGCCCATATAGTAGTAGATATGCAATGCAAATCTTCGGAGCTTGTAATGATTCTCTCTAGGCGTGATCAGAGTCCTGAGCCTCCGGCATTTCATCGAGGAGGCGGTTGACTTTTGGAAGCCCCCGGAGTGAAGGAGGCACCACACTACCGCTGAAATGTCTCGAAGAGACTTAGGGGGGCTATCTCTCCGTGTATGAGGGTAGTTCTCGATTATATGCTGGAACACCTTTTTTTGAGTATCGAAATAAAAGGACTGACTAGCAGTGCAATATCTTGAGGAAGCGAGAAAGTCTGAGATGATGAGTTGTAATGACCAAGACCTGCGCGGTGGCTCTGTATCCCAAACTGAGGGTTCGGTTCTCGATACAAGATTGACGTAAGGAAAGGTTTGCTAGGTCTCACATTGGCATAGAGTTATCTCTCCTATTTGAGGCAGGAAAAGGCCACCCCATTCTGCGAGTACATACCAAACTGCTCAAATCATGCGGAAACTACCAATATGAGTCGGAACCCAGCTTCCGCTATATGGTTCGTAAGTTAGGCTTTTTTATCTGTCGGGGGGAGGGGTTTGGAGAGTAAAAAATAAAAATGTCAGTGAGTCTGATCTTCGCGGTGACGGTTTTCCTGTTCTTCTCTACTTGTGTGTTTCGAGAGGCGCATATCATATCAATGGGCCTTTCGTACCAATTGGTGTATGGGCGATGTATAGACTTCCAAGTCAGCACTACACCGCTTTTGAGTAAATTCCTCAGCTTCTAGTGCAGTCGCATTCGATCGAGATCTAGATACACGAACCAGTCAGAAAGATGGAGTGCTTAAAACAGACTTACCGAGACAAGGGACAGTTGAGCGAAAAGCCAGCCCATATAGTAGTAGATAAGCAATGCAAATCTCCGGAACTTGTAATGATTCTCTCTAGGTGTGATCAGAGTCCTGAGCCTCCGGCATTTCATCGAGGAGGCGGTTGACTTTTGGATGCCCCCGGTGTGAAGGAGGCACCACACGACCGCTGAAATGTCTCGAAGAGACTGAGGGGGGCTATCTCTCCGTGTATGAGGGTAGTTCTCGATTATATGCTGGAACACCTTTTTTTGAGTATCGAAATAAAAGGACTAACGAGCAGTGCAATATCTTGATGAAACGAGAAAGTCTGAGATGATGAGTTGTAGTGACCAAGACTCGTGCGGTGGCTCTATATCCCAAACTGAGGGTTCGGTTCTCGATACAAGATTGACGTAAGGAAAGGTTTGCTAGGTCTCGCATTGGAATAGGGTTATCTCTTCTATTTGAGGCAGGAAAAGGCCACCCCATTCTGCGAGTACATACCAAACTGCTCAAATCATGCAGAAACTACCGATATGAGTCGGAACCCAGCTTCCGCTATATGGTTCGTAAGCTAGGCGTTTTTATCTGTCGGGGGGAGGGGTTTTGGAGAGTGAAAAAGAAAAGGCAGTGAGTCTGATCTTCGCAGTGACGGTTTTCCTGTTCTTCTCTACTTGTGTGTTTCGATAGGCGCATATCATATCAATGGGCCTTTCGTACCAATTGGTGTATGAGCGATGATGTATATAGACTTCCAAGTCAACACTACACCGCTTTTGAGTAAATTCCTTCCGTCTTTCGTCCAGTTCCTCGAGAATAACCAGAATCGTTTGACGTCGCATATCAAAACCCGTCGAAAGCAAGGAAGCAGTCATAAGGGAGCTTTTCACTCCCGAAAGAAGTAACCACTCGAGCAAGAGCGCGGCTGGCTCTCAGGTCAGATGAAGGGTCTTCCCCATAAGGAGATCTCCATACTGGAAAGTGAAGATGAAAGAAAGGCTGAAATAAAATAAAAACCCTCTATTGGGGTAGTTGAAATATGAGCAATCTGCGGCAATAGCAAATTGGGAACCTATCTATGAAAAAGAAGAGGATATCTCAATCCACGAGTTAAGAAAGAGAAGTTCTTACTAATCAAGTATGAGTTTACCCATGAGAGTCAGAGGCAGTATCAGCATTGAAAGCAGGTTCTGGTGCAGTCGCATTCGATCGACAGCTAGATACATTAACCAGTCAGAAAGATGGAGTGCCTAGAACAGACTTACCGAGACAAGGGACAGTTGAGCGAAAAGCCAGCCCATATAGTAGTAGATAAGCAATGCAAATCTCCGGAGCTTGTAATGATTCTCTCTAGGCGTGATCAGAGTCCTGAGCCTCCGGCATTTCCTCGAGGAGGCGGTTGACTTTTGGAAGCCCCCGGAGTGAAGGAGGCACCACACTACCGCTGAAATGTCTCGAAGAGACTTAGGGGGGCTATCTCTCCGTGTATGAGGGTAGTTCTCGATTATATGCTGGAACACCTTTTTTTGAGTATCGAAATAAAAGGACTGACTAGCAGTGCAATATCTTGAGGAAGCGAGAAGTCTGAGATGATGAGTTGTAATGACCAAGACCTGCGCGGTGGCTCTGTATCCCAAACTGAGGGTTCGGTTCTCGATACAAGATTGACGTAAGGAAAGGTTTGCTAGGTCTCACATTGGCATAGAGTTATCTCTCCTATTTGAGGCAGGAAAAGGCCACCCCATTCTGCGAGTACATACCAAACTGCTTAAATCATGCGGAAACTACCAATATGAGTCGGAACCCAGCTTCCGCTATATGGTTCGTAAGTTAGGCTTTTTAATCTGTCGGGGGGAGGGGTTTGGAGAGTAAAAAAGAAAAATGTCAGTGAGTCTGATCTTCGCGGTGACGGTTTTCCTGTTCTTCTCTACTTGTGTGTTTCGATAGGCGCATATCATATCAATGGGCCTTTCGTACCAATTGGTGTATGGGCGATGTATAGACTTCCAAGTCAGCACTACACCGCTTTTGAGTAAATTCCTCAGCTTCTAGTGCAGTCGCATTCGATCGAGAGCTAGATACACTAACCAGTCAGAAAGATGGAGTGCCTAAAACAGACTTACCGAGACAAGGGACAGTTGAGCGAAAAGCCAGCCCATATAGTAGTAGATAAGCAATGCAAATCTCCGGAACTTGTAATGATTCTCTCTAGGCGTGATCAGAATCCTGAGCCTCCGGCATTTCATCGAGGAGGCGGTTGACTTTTGGAAGCCCCCGGAGTGAAGGAGGCACCACACTACCGCTGAAATGTCTCGAAGAGACTGAGGGGGGCTATCTCTCCGTGTATGAGGGTAGTTCTCGATTATATGCTGGAACACCTTTTTTTGAGTATCGAAATAAAAGGACTAACTAGCAGTGCAATATCTTGAGGAAGCGAGAAAGTCTGAGATGATGAGTTGTAGTGACCAAGACCCGTGCGGTGGCTCTATATCCCAAACTGAGGGTTCGGTTCTCGATACAAGATTGACGTAAGGAAAGGTTTGCTAGGTCTCGCATTGGAATAGGGTTATCTCTCCTATTTGAGGCAGGAAAAGGCCACCCCATTCTGCGAGTACATACCAAACTGCTCAAATCATGCGGAAACTACCGATATGAGTCGGAACCCAGCTTCCGCTATATGGTTCGTAAGCTAGGCTTTTTTATCTGTCGGGGGGAGGGGTTTTGGAGAGTGAAAAAGAAAAGGCAGTGAGTCTGATCTTCGCGGTGACGGTTTTCCTGTTCTTCTCTACTTGTGTGTTTCGATAGGCGCATATCATATCAATGGGCCTTTCGTACCAATTGGTGTATGAGCGATGATGTATAGAGTTCCAAGTCAACACTACACCGCTTTTGAGTAAATTCCTTCCGTCCTTCGTCCAGTTCCTCAAGAATAACCAGAATCGTTTGACGTCGCATGCCAAAACCCGTCGAAAGCAAGGAAGCAGTCATAAGGGAGCTTTTCACTCCCGAAAGAAGTAACCACTCGAGGAAGAGCGCGGCTGGCTCTCAGGTCAGATGAAGGGTCTTCCCCATAAGGAGATCTCCATACTGGAAAGTGAAGATGAAAGAAGGGCTGAAATAAAATAAAAACCCTCTATTGGGGTAGATGAAATATGAGCAATCTGCGGCAATAGCAAATTGGGAACCTATCTATGAAAAAGAAGAGGATATCTCAATCTACGAGTTAAGAAAGAGAAGTTCTTACTAATCAAGTATGAGTTTACCCATGAGAGTCAGAGGCAGTATCAGAATTGAAAGCAGGTTCTGGTGCAGTCGCATTCGATCGAGAGCTAGATACACTAACCAGTCAGAAAGATGGAGTGCCTAGAACAGACTTACCGAGACAAGGGACAGTTGAGCCAAAAGCCAGCCCATATAGTAGTAGATAAGCAATGCAAATCTCCGGAGCTTGTAATGATTCTCTCTAGGCGTGATCAGAGTCCTGAGCCTCCGGCATTTCATCGAGGAGGCGGTTTACTTTTGGAAGCCCCCGGAGTGAAGGAGGCACCACACTACCGCTGAAATGTCTCGAAGAGACTTAGGGGGGCTATCTCTCCGTGTATGAGGGTAGTTCTCGATTATATGCTGGAACACCTTTTTTTGAGTATCGAAATAAAAGGACTGACTTGCAGTGCAATATATTGAGGAAGCGAGAAAGTCTGAGATGATGAGTTGTAATGACCAAGACCTGCGCGGTGGCTCTGTATCCCAAACTGAGGGTTCGGTTCTCGATACAAGATTGACGTAAGGAAAGGTTTGCTAGGTCTCACATTGGCATAGAGTTATCTCTCCTATTTGAGGCAGGAAAAGGCCACCCTATTCTGCGAGTACATACCAAACTGCTCAAATCATGCGGAAACTACCAATATGAGTCGGAACCCAGCTTCCGCTATATGGTTCGTAAGCTAGGCTTTTTTATCTGTCGGGGGGAGGGGTTTGGAGAGTAAAAAAGAAAAATGTCAGTGAGTCTGATCTTCGCGGTGACGGTTTTCCTGTTCTTCTGTACTTGTGTGTTTCGATAGGCGCATATCATATCAATGGGCCTTTCGTACCAATTGGTGTATGGGCGATGTATAGACTTCCAAGTCAGCACTACACCGCTTTTTAGTAAATTCCTCAGCTTCTAGTGCAGTCGCATTCGATCGAGAGCTAGATACACTGACCAGTCAGAAAGATTGAGTGCCTAAAACAGACTTACCGAGACAAGGGACAGTTGAGCGAAAAGCCAGCCCATATAGTAGTAGATAAGCAATGCAAATCTCCGGAACTTGTAATGATTCTCTCTAGGCGTGATCAGAGTCCTGAGCCTCCGGCATTTCATCGAGGAGGCGGTTGACTTTTGGAAGCCCCCGGAGTGAAGGAGGCACCACACTACCGCTGAAATGTCTCGAAGAGACTGAGGGGGGCTATCTCTCCGTGTATGAGGGTAGTTCTCGATTATATGCTGGAACACCTTTTTTTGAGTATCGAAATAAAAGGACTAACTAGCAGTGCAATATCTTGAGGAAGTGAGAAAGTCTGAGATGATGAGTTGTAGTGACCAAGACCCGTGCGGTGGCTCTATATCCCAAACTGAGGGTTCGGTTCTCGATACAAGATTGACGTAAGGAAAGGTTTGCTAGGTCTCGCATTGGAATAGGGTTATCTCTCCTATTTGAGGCAGGAAAAGGCCACCCCATTCTGCGAGTACATACCAAACTGCTCAAATCATGCGGAAACTACCGATATGAGTCGGAACCCAGCTTCCGCTATATGGTTCATAAGCTAGGCTTTTTTATCTGTCGGGGGGAGGGGTTTTGGAGAGTGAAAAAGAAAAGGCAGTGAGTCTGATCTTCGTGGTGACGGTTTTCCTGTTCTTCTCTACTTGTGTGTTTCGATAGGCGCATATCATATCAATGGGCCTTTCGTACCAATTGGTGTATGAGCGATGATGTATAGACTTCCAAGTCAACACTACACCGCTTTTGAGTAAATTCCTTCCGTCTTTCGTCCAGTTCCTCAAGAATAACCAGAATCGTTTGACGTCGCATGCCAAAACCCGTCGAAAGCAAGGAAGCAGTCATAAGGGAGCTTTTCACTCCCGAAAGAAGTAACCACTCGAGCAAGAGCGCGGCTGGCTCTCAGGTCAGATGAAGGGTCTTCCCCATAAGGAGATCTCCATACTGGAAAGTGAAGATGAAAGAAGGGCTGAAATAAAATAAAAACCCTCTATTGGGGTAGATGAAATATGAGCAATCTGCGGCAATAGCAAATTGGGAACCTATCTATGAAAAAGAAGAGGATATCTCAATCTACGAGTTAAGAAAGAGAAGTTCTTACTAATCAAGTATGAGTTTACCCATGAGAGTCAGAGGCAGTATCAGAATTGAAAGCAGGTTCTGGTGCAGTCGCATTCGAACGAGAGCTAGATACACTAACCAGTCAGAAAGATGGAGTGCCTAGAACAGACTTACCGAGACAAGGGACAGTTGAGCGAAAAGCCAGCCCATATAGTAGTAGATAAGCAATGCAAATCTCCGGAGCTTGTAATGATTCTCTCTAGGCGTGATCAGAGTCCTGAGCCTCCGGCATTTCATCGAGGAGGCGGTTTACTTTTGGAAGCCCCCGGAGTGAAGGAGGCACCACACTACCGCTGAAATGTCTCGAAGAGACTTAGGGGGGCTATCTCTCCGTGTATGAGGGTAGTTCTCGATTATATGCTGGAACACCTTTTTTTGAGTATCGAAATAAAAGGACTAACTAGCAGTGCAATATCTTGAGGAAGCGAGAAAGTCTGAGATGATGAGTTGTAGTGACCAAGACCCGTGCGGTGGCTCTATATCCCAAACTGAGGGTTCGGTTCTCGATACAAGATTGACGTAAGGAAAGGTTTGCTAGGTCTCGCATTGGAATAGGGTTATCTCTCCTATTTGAGGCAGGAAAAGGCCACCCCATTCTGCGAGTACATACCAAACTGCTCAAATCATGCGGAAACTACCGATATGAGTCGGAACCCAGCTTCCGCTATATGGTTCGTAAGCTAGGCTTTTTTATCTGTCGGGGGGAGGGGTTTTGGAGAGTGAAAAAGAAAAGGCAGTGAGTCTGATCTTCGCGGTGACGGTTTTCCTGTTCTTCTCTACTTGTGTGTTTCGATAGGTGCATATCATATCAATGGGCCTTTCGTACCAATTGGTGTATGAGCGATGATGTATAGACTTCCAAGTCAACACTACACCGCTTTTGAGTAAATTCCTTCCGTCTTTCGTCCAGTTCCTCAAGAATAACCAGAATCGTTTGACGTCGCATGCCAAAACCCGTCGAAAGCAAGGAAGCAGTCATAAGGGAGCTTTTCACTCGCGAAAGAAGTAACCACTCGAGCAAGAGCGCGGCTGGCTCTCAGGTCAGATGAAGGGTCTTCCCCATAAGGAGATCTCCATACTGGAAAGTGAAGATGAAAGAAGGGCTGAAATAAAATAAAAACCCTCTATTGGGGTAGATGAAATATGAGCAATCTGCGGCAATAGCAAATTGGGAACCTATCTATGAAAAAGAAGAGGATATCTCAATCCACGAGTTAAGAAAGAGAAGTTCTTGCTAATCAAGTATGAGTTTACCCATGAGAGTCAGAGGCAGTATCAGCAGTGAAAGCAGGTTCTGGTGCAGTCGCATTCGATCGAGAGCTAGATACACTAACCAGTCAGAAAGATGGAGTGCCTAGAACAGACTTACCGAGACAATGGATAGTTGAGCGAAAAACCAGCCCATATAGTAGTAGATAAGCAATGCAAATCTCCGGAGCTTGCAATTTTCCAGAGAGAGTACAGCTTCCCTGGAATAAGGAACTTCTTCCAGATTTGCCGCTGAGGCGCCGTGGGACTGATGTGAGAGGGTAGGGATGGCTATATTGCTAGGAGCAAACACTAGGCGTGATGCAAATCTCGTCAAAAATAACGAGACCCGTAAAACAAAAGGAAACAATCCAAGAACGTCCACGATCAGGTTTGGTTGGGAGACCTCGATCCGTTGCTTCAACAAAAACAAGAATTTCGGTATAATTGACCTCAACCCGTTGTTTAATGCGAAACAAGATTATTGGTATAAGGAAAACGCTACAAACGGTAGGGAAAATCTGTTTGATAAGTCGATGATGAACGCCACGGAAGAATTCGATAAGTTCAAATAGTCCTTCAAAGAACCAAAGAAAATAAAATTCACCAATTTTCAGAAAACTATCTCCCCTTCTATTCCATTAGACGCCTATTAATAGGTTAAAAAAATACAAAAAAAGTTCTAGAAATAGAAATAAAATAAAAGGAAACAATCAGCCCCTTAATTTGGCTGATCACATG
Organism: Dracaena cambodiana; assembly: GCA_036321105.1. Taxonomy (NCBI): domain Eukaryota; kingdom Viridiplantae; phylum Streptophyta; class Magnoliopsida; order Asparagales; family Asparagaceae; genus Dracaena; species Dracaena cambodiana. Next base: position 36,405,699 of record JAYEPQ010000004.1, read on the forward strand.
CCCATAATAAAAATAGAAATAATCAGAAATAGAAACGAAACAAAAGGAAACAAAAAAACCTTAATTTGTCCGGATTCTTCTAGTAGTTGAATCATGTTAATGCATTTTTGTTAAACACGTGAATCATTCTCAATGGGCCTCCACGAATTTGCTTGAGCCCAAACCTCTTGAATCAGCCCATTAAGTGCATTTTTGATCTTCTTTTCTCGTGCTCTTGTAACCGGTCCAGCTGGAAATTGAACTGGCTCCTTTGTAGTCATGTCAGTATTTGCATCATTCCCCGCCTCTTGAAAAGGATTTGCCCTCAAATCATCACCTACATCAAAAGGACTCAAATCAGTAACATTGAAAGTAGCACTAACATTGTACTCACCGGGCAAATCTAGCTTATAAGCATTGTCATTAATGCACTCTAGAACTTAGAAATGACCATCCCCTCTTGGAAGCAGTTTAGACCGTCTTTGCGCCGGAAATATCTCTTTTCTCATATGCAACCAAACCCAATCTCCGGATTAAAAAATAAGCTTGTGACGCCCCTTGTTGGCTTGTTTTGCATACTGCTATGTTCTTCTCTCAATGTTGAGCCTTGCCTTCTCATGTATCTGCTTAACAAAATCAGTTTTTTTTCTTTCCAACCAAATTAACATGCTCAGAAGCAGGTAATAGAGATAAATCCAATGGAGTCCAAGTATTAAACCCATAAACAATTTCAAACGGTGAGAATTTAGTAGCATAATGAATAGATCTATTATAAGTAAACTCAACATGTGGTAAACACTCTTCCCATATTTTGATGTTCTTTTTAATTATTGCCCTCAATAAAGTAGACAAAGTCCGATTTACTACTTCAGTTTGACAATCAGTTTGTGGGTGACAAGTACTAGGAAACAAAATCTTAGTATCTAGCTTACATCGCAAAATCTTCCAAAAATAGCTCAAGAACTTAGCATCTCTATCCGAAACAATGGTTCTAGGCATGCCATACAATCTCACAATCTCCCTAAAGAATAAATCAGCAACATACGAAGTATCATCCGTTTTGTGACATGGAATAAAGTGTGGCATCTTAGAAAATTTATCCACAACCACAAAAATCGAATCTCTTCCACGTTTAGTCCTAGGTAATCCTAATCTGCTACAAATCCGCTCAACATCTCGTTTCATGTGTGGCCAATAAAAGTGTTCCTGCAAAACAGCTAAGGTCTTAGTAATTACAAAATGTCCCATTAATCCCCCTCCATGGGATTCCTGCACTAACAAATCCCTCAAAGAACAGTTAGGTACACATAACTTATTTTCTCGAAACAGGAACCCATCATGTCTAAAGAACTTAACCACAAGCGTTTTCTCACAAGTCTGGTACTCTTCACAAAATTTGTGGTCATCAATGTATAAACTTTTAATGTGTTCAAAACCAAGCAATTTTGCATCAAGTGTAGAGAGTAATGCATACATGCGAGAAAGTGCGTCGGCGATCACATTCTCCTTACCTTGCTTATACCGGATGACATATGGAAATATCTCAATGAACTCTACCCAACGAGCATGCCTTTTATTTAGCTTGTGTTGGTCCTTCAAGTGTTTCAAGGACTCATGTTCAGTGTGAATCATGAACTCCTTAGGCCATAGGTAGTGCTGCCATGTCTCCAAAACTCGAACCAATGCATACAACTTCTTATCATAAGTCGGATAGTTTAAGGTTGCCCGCTTAATTTCTCGCTGAAGTAAGCAATTCGTCGTCCCTCTGCATAAGAATTGTGCCTATGCCAATACCTGAAGCATCACGTTCAATCTCAAATATTTTAGAAAAGTTAGATAAATACAATAAGGGGCGTTGGTTAGCTTCTCTTTGATTAGCTGAAACGCCTTCTCTTGTTCTTCTCCCCATATAAATCCGACGTTCTTCTTGATCACTTCGGTGTAAGTGGTGCGGTTATGCTACTAAAGTCCTTAACAAACCGTCGGTAAAAACTAGCAAGCCCATGAAAACTACGAACATTGTCTATACTTGTGGGACTCGGCCACTCTTGGATTGCACGTATCTTCTCTTCATCAAGCTGTATACCTTGTGCACTAATAATAAATCCCAGAAATATAAGCTTATCGATGTAAAAAGTACACTTCTTCAAGTTAGCAAATAACTTTTCTTTCCTAAGCACATCTAAAACCGATTTCAAATGTACGGCATGATCAATCAAGTTTTTGCTATAAATGAGTATATCATCAAAATCGACAACAACAAACCTGCCTATAAATGCATGCAAAACATGATTCATAAGTCTCATAAAAGTGCTTGATGCATTAGACAATCCAAAAAGCATAACTAACCATTCATACAAACTATATTTTGCTTTAAAGGCAGTTTTCCATTCATCTCCTTCTTTCATTCTACTATGATGATAACTACTCTTAAAATTAATCTTAGAGAACACACAAGAACCATGCAACTCATTTTACATGTCATCTAAGCGAGGAATAGAATGACAATACTTTACCGTTATGTTTTGATGGCTCGGCAATCAACTGCTGAAATGTCTCGAAGAGACTTAGGGGGGCTATCTCTCCGTGTATGAGGGTAGTTCTCGATTATATGCTGGAACACCTTTTTTTGAGTATCGAAATAAAAGGACTGACTAGCAGTGCAATATCTTGAGGAAGCGAGAAAGTCTGAGATGATGAGTTGTAGTGACCAAGACCTGCGTGGTGGCTCTGTATCCCAAACTGAGGGTTCGGTTCTCGATACAAGATTGACGTAAGGAAAGGTTTGCTAGGTCTCGCATTGGCATATTGTTATCTCTCCTATTTGAGGCAGGAAAAGGCCACACCATTCTGCGAGTACATACCAAACTGCTCAAATCATGCGTAAACTACCGATATGAGTCGGAACCCAGCTTCCGCTATATGGTTCGTAAGCTAGGCTGGGAGGGGTTTTGGAGAGTAAAAAAGAAAAGGGTCAGTGAGTCTGATCTTCGCGGTGACGGTTTTCCTGTTCTTCTCTACTTGTGTGTTTCGATAGGCGCATATCATATCAATGAGCCTTTCGTACCAATTGGTGCATCGGCGATGTATAGACTTCCAAGTCAACACTACACGGCTTTTGAGTAAATTCCTTCCGTCTTTCGTCCAGTTCCTCGAGAATAACCAGAATCGTTTGACGTCGCATACCAAAACCCGTTGAAAGCAAGGAAGAAGTCATAAGGGAGCTTTTCACTCGTGAAAGAAGTAACCACTAGAGCAAAAGCACGGCTGGCTCTCAGGTCAGATGAAGGGTCTTCCCCATAAGATCTCCATACTGGAAGGTGAAGATGAAAGAAGGGCTGAAATAAAATAAAAACCCTCTATTGGGGTAGATGAAATATGAGCAATCTGCGGCAATAGCAAATAGGGAACCTATCTATGAAAAAGAAGAGGATATCTTAATCTACGAGTTAAGAAAGAGAAGTTCTTACTAATCAAGTAGGAGTTTACCCATGAGAGTCAGAGGCAGTATCAGCATTGAAAGCAGGTTCTGGTGCAGTCGCATTCGATCGAGAGCTAGATACACTAACCAGTCAGAAAGATGGAGTGCCTAGAACAGACTTACCGAGACAAGGGACAGTTGAGCGAAAAGCCAGCCCATATAGTAGTAGATAAGCAATGCAAATCTCCGGAGCTTGTAATGATTCTCTCTAGGCGTGATCAGAGTCCTGAGCCTCCGGCATTTCGTCAAGGAGGCGGTTGACTTTTGGAAGCCCCCGGAGTGAAGGAGGCACCACACTACCGCTGAAATGTCTCGAAGAGACTTAGGGAGGCTATCTCTCCGTGTATGAGGGTAGTTCTCGATTATATGCTGGAACACATTTTTTTGAGTATCGAAATAAAAGGACTGACTAGCAGTGCAATATCTTGAGGAAGCGAGAAAGTCTGAGATAATGAGTTGTAGTGACCAAGACCCGCGCGGTGGCTCTGTATCCCAAACTGCGAATTCGGTTCTCGATACAAGATTGACGTAAGGAAAGGTTTGCTAGGTCTCGCACTGGCATAGGGTTATCTCTCCTATTTAAGGCAGGAAAAGGCCACCCCATTCTGCGAGTACATACCAAACTGCTCAAATCATGCGGAAACTACCGATATGAGTCGGAACCCAACTTCCGCTATATGGTTCGTAAGCTAGGCTTTTTTATCTGTCGGGGGGAGGGGTTTTGGAGAGTAAAAAAGAAAAGGTCAGTGAGTCTGATTTTCGCGGTGACGGTTTTCATGTTCTTCTCTACTTGTGTGTTTCGATAGGCGCATATCATATCAATGGGCCTTTCATACCAATTGGTGTATGAGCGATGTATAGACTTCCAAGTCAACACTACACCGCTTTTGAGTAAATTCCTTCCGTCCTTCGTCCAGTTCCTCGAGAATAACCAGAATCGTTTGACGTCGCATGCCAAAACCCGTCGAAAGCAAGGAGAAGTCATAAGGGAGCTTTTCACTCGTGAAAGCAGTAACCACTCGAGCAAGAGCACGGCTGGCTCTCTGGTCAGATGAAGGGTCTTCCCCATAAGGAGATCTCCATACTGGAAGGTGAAGATGAAAGAAGGGCTGAAACAAAATAAAAACCCTCTATTGGGGTAGATGAAATATGAGCAATCTGCGGCAATAGCAAATAGGGAACCTATCTATGAAAAAAAAGAGGATATCTCAATCCACGAGTTAAGAAAGAGAAGTTCTTACTAATCAAGTAGGAGTTTACCCATGAGAGTCAGAGGCAGTATCAGCACTGAAAGCTGGTTCTGGTGCAGTCGCATTCGATCGAGAGCTAGATACACTAACCAGTCATAAAGATGGAGTGCCTAGAACAGACTTACCGAGACAAGGGACAGTTGAGCGAAAAGCTAGCCCATATAGTAGTAGATAAGCAATGCAAATCTCCGGAGCTTGCAATTTTCCAGAGAGAGTACAGCTTCCCTGGAATAAGGAAGTTCTTCCTGATCTGCCGCTGAGGCGCCGTGGTATTGATGTGAGAGGGTAGGGATGGCTATATTGCTAGGATCAAACACTAGGCGTGATGCGAATCTTGTCAAAAATAACGAGACCCGTAAAACAAAAGGAAACAATCCAAGAACGTCCACGATCAGGTTTGGTTGGGAGAGCTCGACCCGTTGCTTCAACAAAAATAAGAATTTCGGTATAATTGACCTCAACCCGTTGTTTAATGCGAAACAAGATTATTGGTATAAGGAAGACGCCACAAACGGTAGTGGAAATTTGTTTGATAAGTCGATGATGAACGCCACGGAAGAATTCGATAAGTTCGAATAGTCCTTCGAAGAACCAAAGAAAATAAAACTCACCAATTTCTAGAAAACTATCTCCCCTTCTATTCCATTAGACGCCTATTAATAGGTTAAAAAAATACAAAAAAAGTTCTAGAAATAGAAACAAAATAAAATGAAACAATCAGCCCCTTAATTTGACTGATCACATGCCCATAATAAAAAAAGAAATAATCAGAAATAGAAACGAAACAAAAGGAAACAAAAAGCCCTTAATTTGTCCGGATTCTTTTAGTAGTTGAATCATGTTAATGCATTTTTGTTAAACACGTGAACCATCCTCAATGGGCCTCCACGAATTTGCTTGAGCCCAAACCTCTTGAATCAGCCCATTAAGTGCATTTTGGATCTTCTTTTCTCGTACTCTTGTGACCGGTCCAGCTGGAAATTGAACTGGCTCCTTTGTAGTCATGTCATTATTTGCATCATTCCCCACCTCTTGAAAAGGATTTGCCCTCAAATCATCACCTACATCAAAAGGACTCAAATCAGTAATATTGAAAGTAGCACTAACATTGTACTCACCGGGCAAATCTAGCTTATAAGCATTATCATTAATGCGCTCTAGAACTTGAAAGGACCATCCCCTCTTGGAAGCAGTTTAGACCGTCTTTGCGCCGAAAATATCTCTTTTTTCATATGCAACCAAACCCAATCACCGGATTAAAAAATAAGCTTGTGACGCCCCTTGTTGGCTTGTTTTGCATACTGCTATGTTCTTCTCTCAATATTGAGACTTGCCTTCTCATGTATTTGCTTAACAAAATCAGTTTTTTTCTTTCCATCCAAATTAACATGCTCATAATAGAGATAAATCCAATGGAGTCAAAGGATTAAACCCATAAACAATTTCAAACAGTGAGAATTTAGTAGCAGAATGAAAAGATCTATTATAAGCAAACTCAACATGTGGTAAACACTCTTCCCATATTTTGATGTTCTTTTTAATTATTGCCCTCAATAAAGTAGACAAAGTCTGATTTACTACTTCAGTTTGACCATCAGTTTGTGGGTGACAAGTACTAGAAAACAAAATCTTGGCATCTAACTTACATCGCAAAGTCTTCCAAAAATAGCTCAAGAACTTAACATCTCTATCCGAAACAATGGTTCTAGGCATGCCATACAATCTCACAATCTTCCTAAAGAGCAAATCAGCAACATGCGAAGTATCATCCGTTTTGTGACATGGAATAAAGTGTGGCATCTTAGAAAATTTATCCACAACCACAAAAATCGAATCTCTTCCACGTTTAGTCCTAGGTAATCCTAACACAAAGTCCATTGAAATATCAATCCAAGGCTCACTGGGAATGGGTAAAGAAGTATACAAACCGTTGGGTTGCACTTTGGATTTAACTTGCCTACATGTGACACATCTGCTACAAATCTGCTCAACATCTCGTTTCATGTGTGGCCAATAAAAGTGTTCCTGCAAAACAGCTAAGGTCTTAAAAATTACAAAATGTCCCATTAATCCCCCTCCATGGGATTCCTACACTAACAAATCCCTCAAAGAACAGTTAGGTACACATAACTTATTTTCTCGAAACAGGAACCCATCATGTCTAAAGAACTTAACCACAAGCGTTTTCTCACACGTCTGGTACTCTTCACAAAATTCGTGGTCATCAATGTATAAACTTTTAATGTGTTCAAAACCAAGCAATTTTGCATCAAGTGTAGAGAGTAATGCATACATGCGAGAAAGTGCGTCGGCGACCACATTCTCCTTACCTTGCTTATACCGGATGACATATGGAAATATCTCAATGAACTCTACCCAACGAGCATGCCTTTTATTTAGCTTGTGTTGGTCCTTCAAGTGTTTCAAGGACTCATGTTCAGTGTGAATCACGAACTCCTCAGGCCATAGGTAGTGCTGCCATGTCTCCAAAGCTCGAACCAATGCATACAACTTCTTGTCATAAGTCAGATAGTTTAAGGCTGCCCGCTTAATTTCTCGCTGAAGTAAGCAATTCGTCGTCCCTCCTGCATAAGAATTGTGCCTATGCCAATACCTGAAGCATCACGTTCAATCTCAAATATTTTAGAAAAGTTAGATAAAGACAATAAGGGGGCGTTGGTTAGCTTCTCTTTGATTAGCTGAAACGCCTTCTCTTGTTCTTCTCCCCATATAAATCCGACGTTCTTCTTGATCACTTCGGTGTAAGTGGTGCGGCTATGCTACTAAAGTCCTTCACAAACCGTCGGTAAAAACTAGCAAGCTCATGAAAACTACGAACATTGCCTATACTTGTGGGACTCGGCCACTCTTGGATTGCACGTATCTTCTCTTCATCAAGCTGTATACCTTGTGCACTAACAATAAATCCCAGAAATATAAGCTTATCGGTGTAAAAAGTACACTTCTTCAAGTTAGCAAATAACTTTTCTTTCCTAAGCACATCTAAAACTGATTTCAAATGTACAGCATGATCATCCAAGTTTTTGCTATAAATGAGTATATCATCAAAATCGACAACAACAAGTCTGCCTATAAATGCATGCAAAACATGATTCATAAGTCTCATAAAAGTGCTTGGTGCATTAGACAATCCAAAAGGCATAACTAACCATTCATACAAACCATATTTTGTTTTAAAGACAGTTTTCCATTCATCTCCTTCTTTCATTCTACTCTGATGATAACCACTCTTAAAATTAATCTTAGAGAACACACAAGAACCATGCAACTCATTTAACATGTCATCTAAGGGAGGAATAGGATGACAATACTTTACCGCTATGTTTTGATGGCTCGGCAATCAACGCACATTCTCCACGTCTCATCCTTCTTAGGTACAAGTAAAATCGGAACGGCGCACGGACTCATGCTCTCCCTCACGTACCCCTTCTCCAACAACTTACTTACCTGCCGTTGAAGCTCCTTTGTCTCTTCGGGATTACTCCTATAGGCTGGTCGGTTTGGAATTGTCACACCGAGAATAAAATCAACTTGATGTTCAATCCCTCGAATTGGTGGTAATCCATGTGGTGTTAAACTTCAGAATCCATGCATGATAAAAGAAACAAAAGTAATAAACCAAAAAATTTCAGAGCAAAAGGGAGCTAGGAATCACACCAAAGAATAAATCCTAAGGTTAGAAATCATCACGCTTTTCAGCAGCATCTAAGGCAAGGATCAAAACATAAGCTGCATATAAGGCAAGGATAAAAAAAGAAGCTGCTCATCTTCGCAGAATCAAGCAAGAATCCAGGATTGCAGTTAAGGATCTTAGCACAAGAAGATTTACAGGTGTGCAACGTCTCCAAAGAAGAAATGGATATAGAAGTAGAAGTTGATATAGCCAAAGAAGCCCACCCTAAAAAAACCTATGTACAGAAACTACTGAAACAATTACATAAAGATTCCAGCAATTGGTCTACTAGGGGAGGAGTTTCGAAAGTTTAGCTATTATGGTACAAAAGCAAACCATAGGGGCAGGGATACATGCTCTAAAATAGACGATACTACGCCCATGAACCAACATCATCAACAATGAGTGTTCAAATGTTAGACATGCAGCAAAAAATTCGCTTCGTTCCAAGCGCTCGGTGGCCACTAGACAAGCCACAGGTGGTCGAGGACAGAAAAGCTACATGATATGGTAAGCAAGCCTAAAGTGCAAAGTGTTCCATCTGTGGAGTCGAGTTTATGAACAGGAAGGCTCTTGGGTGGCACATGAGGACACATGGTGAACGACTTATTTCCACCCAAAACAACTGCACTTATCCTCTTACTATCTTCTCTAATACAGAAGAAATCATCCACAGTATGCTTAAACCATTATATTCAAATAACCCTTTATTATATTTTGATAGGGCACCAAGGTATTGTACCCTTACATTACTTGATCAATACAAAAATACTAATGTAAGAACAAACAGTATAATGGTATCCCCTATAGATAAACAAGAATTTTCAGCTCAAATACACGAGCTTTTATCTCTTAAACTAATACAGCCTAGCAGCAGCCCTCATTCATCACCTGCTTTTCTAGTCAGAAAACATGCAGAACAAAAAAGAGGGAAAGCCAGAATGGTCATTAATTATAGAAAATTAAATAGCTATACAAAGTTTGACGGATATTTTATACCTGCTGCAGAACAGTTAATCAAGCAGATACAAGGATCCAAATACTATAGTAAATTTGATGCTAAATCTGGGTTTTGGCAAGTAAAACTAGCCAATAAAGAATCTATAGAATTAACTGCCTTTAGTTGTCCCCAAGGACACTATGAGTGGTTAGTAATGCCATTTGGTTTGAAAAATGCCCCACAAATATTCCAAAAATGGATGAATTCTATGTTCGGACATCTACATTTTGTAGTAGTTTACATAGATGATATACTAGTTTTTTCTCCTACAATGGAAGAACATAAACAACACTTACTTCAAGTAGCAAAAATACTACTTGATAACGGAATTATTCTAAGCCCTACAAAAATTCATCTATTCAAAAAGGAAATAGAATTCCTTGGAAAATATATAAAAGAAGGCCAGATAGAATTACAACAACATATATATTCCAAGATAAAGGAATTCCCTAACACATTTAAAACTCTAAAACAATTACAGAGTTTCTTGGGTCTTTTAAATTATGGGAGGAAATTTATTCCTCACCTATCCCAACTAGTCAAAAATTTACAAGAAAAATTGACTATAGAACAATCTAAATATAAAATGGAAAATGGTGAACAACCAAGAAAATGGAATACAGACAAAATAGGAATCCAGCTCAATCCTGAAGAGGAAAAAGAGATAAAACATATAAAGGAGCTAATTACTCACCAAACAATACTATATTTTCCCAAAGAAAATGACCTAGTAACCCTCCAAACAGATGCATCAGATATGTTTTGGGCAGGAGTTATAATAGTTAAACAAAAAGAAATTATAGCATATACCTCGGGAAAATTTAATAAACCCCAACAAAGATATTCCACTTATGATAAAGAATTGTTGGCCATTAAATTAGCAATAAAGAGTTTAAAAATATATTTGCTCAATAGACAGTTCATCATAGAAACTGATAACAAAGCAGTATCCCAATTCTTGAAAAAACGAACTATTAATAATCCTGAAGAAAACATCAGGAGAATAAGAATTGCCTTATACCTCGAAATATACCAATATGATGTTAAGTATATTCCTGGTTATACTAATATTCTTGCAGATATATTATCCAGGCCAAACAATGGATAAAGGTCGAGAAAAAAGACAAAAGACCTTTATTATGGATCCCTCCAGTTCCAATCCACACCTTTCAGGACAGACTGAAAGCCATCACCTTTCAGGACATACTGAAAGCCTTCCAGGCCACATCAAACTCAGACAACTACAACAGAAGCTTTCTGAACTCCAAAACCTTGGCAAACAGATATGCCAGGTCTCTGTTCTTTCTAAATCTCAAGAATTGAAGCAAAAGGAGAAACATTGGTTCTCTGGTTCTTCTCCTGAAGAACAGGAACTCAAAACTATTACTTCCAGAAGCAACCTTTCAGATATGGTAATCTGCCCAGCTACAGATTTCTACCAGCTCCTATCTCTTTTAGAAGTTGACTCTGAAAGGGCAAGAAAATTCAAGGCAGAAGCCATTGTGAACACAATGGTAAATCTAAATCAGCAAAACTGCCTGCCACATGAACATCTCCTCCTATTTTTCCATCAGTTAGAAGCAACGGAAATTACCCGGCTTCTGCTCGAAGAAGATGCTTTAATCAAGACTAAATATGAAACCCCAAGATTATCTGTCTATTTAGAGGATATTCCTAAATCTGCCAGAGCTCTTCAACTTGGGATAGTTCATAGTCTTTACTTAAGCACATTATATCCTGGAGATTACCTCGATCACATTCCAAAGATATGCAGTGACCGAGTTTCAACCTACTCAAAGCAGCACTCTTGGAAAACTGGTTTTTGGTTCCGAATTTGGAGCATTTGGGAAGAAAGGAACCTATACCAACTATTCACCTCTTTTCAAATATGGGAATTACATGACGAAAGTCAACAGTTCGCCCATGGATGGGGTGTATATCCTAAGCATGAATATAACTATGAAGAACAAGCTTATGCAGCTGCTAAAGAGTTTTTTACAGAAGCAATGACTGACAGTCTATGTGGAGCAAGATCTATTACCATCAGTAATAACATCATGCTCTATGATCATCTTTCTGCCATTGAATCTGTTCAAATAAAATTAGGAAAAGTCATCCCTTTTCTTACCAGTATTAACCTTGGGAGAATTGGACAAAAGGCAAGGATTGATTGCAACCAAGAAGGACTTTTTCAGACAAGATAAAAGCGTGGTGGGCCCATGCCACGCCAGAAGATTCCTTCTCATCTCCACAAGGACTACAATTATTAAAGATAGGACCCAGTAAAGGACAATCATGTAAACTTTTTCTGTTCAAAGGACAATCATGCAGTCCTTTTTCCTGTACATCTTTTGTAAAGAAACTTTGTAAAAGATTCCTTCCTATCTGAAGGACGTCTTTTGAAATATTATAAATAAAGACATCAGATGAAGGGAGGAGGCGGAGAGCCTTTCCGAACTTCTTTTTTTCTTAAACATATTTCTTCCTCTGATCTGCTTCTTAGTTTAAAATAGTGTGAATAAATAGTAGCGCTGAGTACTGGAGCAGAAGCTCTCCTGCAACTGGTATCAGAGCCTTGTGCAGTTCCGTTCTTTTTTTTGTAAGTATCCTTAACATAGCCATGTCTGGCTAAACTGTTTAGGCATGTTATTTCCTTAATTTCTTAAGCTAATTAGATAATAGTATCTTACGCCATGAGGTAGGAAACGAAACATGGCTGTGCTCTGTCTCTCTGAAGCTTGTAATAGTGCTTGTGGTTGACTATATGTCCGGAAGGGACGCTTCAGTTGTTGCGGCCTCACTCTAGGGAGAAAGCCACCCCTAGAGGTTACATAGCCGGAGAGACCAGGGTCAAAGCGATACTGTTATCTAATCCAGTGAAAGAAAGGAAGGAAATAACGTGTCTAAGTTCATAAGAACCTCTTTACAGAAATGTCTAGAGCTTTAGTTCTTCCTGAAACATACGAATGTCCTTTTAGTTTAAATTCTCATGAACATAGTATTCATCTTCCAAGTAATGGTACAATAGAACAACAAAATAGTTTGCTAAACTATTTAAGTGATCAAATCTATTTAGTTTCTCAAAAACTAACTACTTTGCAAACCTTCTTAAGCTTTCCAAAGTTTTCTTCATCTTCAAAAGAAAGACTTGGATCTGTTAGAATGATAAAAACATCTTCAAAAAGTTTGAAAGAAACAAACTTAGATGAAATTGATTATCAGAAATATTTGAAGTATAAAACTTTATTAGTTGAAGAAATAGAAGGAAAAATTACTTCTAAAGAGATTTTCAAATTTTATGAAGTAAATTCTGCTTCTATAAAATATTATTCAAAAAGTTCTTTTGATAATGAAAGTTATATCTCTGCATCTGATTCTTTTGATGATGAATTATCTGAATATGATGATATTGTTAATGAAATACCCTCTAATGAGGAGTATGATGATGTTGACCAACTATCACTACCCTCTAACGAGGAAGCCTCTTGGTCAGAGGAATTACACTACATTCCCTCTAACGAGGACTATCATATACCCTCTAACGAGGAACAATATTTATATAATATAAATATGGAACGTGGGGAATCATCTACCCAAATGATTTCTACAGGTAGACAAAATCCACCACATCCTAATACTGCAGAAGAAACTATGTATCATAAAGATACAGATGAAAACTATGTAGATTCCTATATCTATAAACAAGGAAAGAGACATCAAACTGCTACTTCAGGGTTAATATTTAATATTGATAAAATACCAACTAATGAGTTGAGAGATTATATATTAAATTGGAAACAACTAATGGTTGGAACAAATACCCTAATGCCACAGGGAATCCCTCATCAAGAATTCGTAATATTAGCTTGCGGATATTGGCAAGGAATAGCCTTAAGATGGCTAACACAATATGAAAAGTTATACCCAACTGAGATAGTAGCTTTAAATAGCCATGAATCTAGAAGAACAGCTTTACATAGTATTTGTAAAAGTCTATATGGAGACATAACTGGAGAAGATATTAATGCTGAAGGCATAGATGAAAATATCCTTCTAAAACTAAGACTGTGTAACATCTGTTACTTAGAAGAATTTGCTAATCTATATATCAGTTATATTTTTAAACTGAATACCTTAGATAAAAAAATCTTTTGGCTAACAGCTTTCTTTTCTAAGTTACCTACACCATGGGATACTATGATAGAGAAAAAATATAACAATCTTAGAGCTGGAGGTATTCCACACAATACAGGAGCTTTAAAAAAGGCTTGTATGGAAACACTTAAGAAAACTTGCCAACTACAAAAGGCAAATAATCATCTATCCAAATACATACATAAGTCTGACATTAAAACTTCTTGTTGTCCAAAATATGATCCAGATATTAATTATCAGTTTGGTTGTCCTCCAGTATATGGGTTCAACAAACCATTCTTTCCCAAGAAAACAAAATATGGGAAAAAATCCAAAGACTATAAATCTAGATTCAAAAAGAATAACAAAAAAAAATACAAGGTATCCAGAAAAAAATGGAAACCTGAAAAAAAGGAGAAATACAAAAAGTCAAAGAAATATAAAAATCGAAAGTTTATTAAAACAAATCAAACAGGTATGAAAAAGAACTGTACATGTTTTAAATGTGGAAAAGAGGGACATTATGCTACAGAATGTAGAATAAACATTAAAACAATATGGTTAAATGAGTTAGAAATGTATGATATCCATACTGGAACCATAGAAGAAGTCCTTAGTGATAACTCTTCTATATACGAAATGGAAACCATATATGAAGAAAGCCCTTTAAATTCAGATTCTTCTGAAACAGAAGAGTTCAATATAAACATGTTAACCTTAAATAAAACATACCATTTTATACAGGTTATACCCTTGTCTAAAACTACTATATTACCCAAAAGGGAATCATTGAAATTTCCAGGACATATTCTATATGCTAACAATCATTATAGCATAAGAAGATATCAATCTATAGAAATTTATTTAGATCTGATTATAAGAATACCTTATGGATATTATGGAGAAATTAAAAATCTAAGACATCATGCTCTTAGAAATATTTTCATTACTTATGGAATAATAGAATCTATGACAGATCAAAACATAAGTATAATAATGAAAAGTACAAGTTTAGATGATAATCCATATCAAATTCCTTTAGGTACTCCTATAGGAATACTTATAATCCATAAATACGAAGATTTAGCATTGGTTAAAGCTGATCAAGATATTTTACTTTCAACATCTCCACCTCTTAGTCCAAAGTTTACCCCTGGACAATCTTCAAAAGAATCTATGTTTAAATACAAAGTATATATGAATACATTGAAGGAAATAGAACCTCAAGAGATTCATAATACAAGTATTGAAAATAGCCAAGGGGAACATTATGAAGTAACTGATGAAGATATTGAAAGATTAAAACTTTCCATACCACATGCTAAACAAGAGGAGGTTTATAAACCTCAATCTAAATTTAAATCTTTATGGACAAATAAACCTACATATATCTTCGAAAGAATGCAAGGAAATATAGAACTAAAAGGAGATGAAGATTTTACTTCTATAAAATTGCTAAACTTCCATCAAATAGAAAATCTGAAGCAAAAATATCCTAAAAAAAAATATTTACACATTGGCTTAATCCAAATAAAGATTACTGGTCTATTCAGATCCGGAATAGACACACCTATTATGATAATATGTTGTGATGAAAGAATCATCAATAATCCTCTAAATAGTATATTAGGAGGAGCAAAGTCCAATCTGGCAAATAGAATATTCGGAGTAAATATACATCCTGATTTTTGCATCAGCCTACATGACACAAATATAGAAAAAGCTTGTACCCTTTCTATAAATTTAAAAGGAATTGAAATGCTTCCTGGATCTCAAGTATTGGGAATACAATGGGAACATTGTTTAGCACTAAATGAAACATCTACTTTTAGATCTATCACACCTACACAGTTTATTAAACTTTTTGAGGTTGGGAATGGAAAAATAATCCAACCAAAATTGGTCAATATAAGACATTTGCGATATGATAATGAGATGCAAATATTCTTGAAAACTTTGAAACCAAAGACACATCTCCCTATAGAAACATTTATTGCTTCAGGCAATACTATTTCTACTACGATTATAAATCCAAGTATTCCAAGAAGCCTTAGTACCTCTGAATATCGAAATACCAATTTTTTGGTTGAACAAGCTAGACCTAGTATGTCTACCTTAGAAAATACTCCTCTTGAAGGAAGGACTCAACGAATCCTTGATCTCCAAAAGAAATCAGAAGACCAGCATATTATAAGACTACCATCCAGTTCATTTGGTTTATCAAATGTCGGATCTTCTTAAGAAAAAACCTCAATTACACATATACATTCCCATGACATTATTATTTCCTGATAACTCTTGTCTTACCTTACATACTCTACTAGATTCAGGTGCTGAAACTAGTCTGATACATGAAAAATTTATCCCTAAGCAATTATGGTTAGCCCTGGAAAAGCAAGCAAGCTTAAATGACTTTATGGGCAGACCTGTGATTATTACTCATAAAGCAAATCTCTCTATTTCTATTCCAGATATTCATAATATCTCTCATCCATATACTTTTGAATTTGCATTATTACCTATTGATTTCAATGTCGATTGCTTAGTTGGCATGAATAACTTACGACATTATGCCCCTTTCAATTCTCAAATTTTTTTATTTGATAATCATCAAATTCCCCGGGTTCCTTTTCCGGTACCCTTAGCATCATCTTATACTGCAGCACAACGTGGTGAACGACTTATTTCTTGGTTGTCCTCCAGTATATGGGTTCAACAAACCATTCTTTCCCAAGAAAACAAAATATGGGAAAAAATCCAAAGACTATAAATCTAGATTCAAAAAGAATAACAAGAAAAAATACAAGGTATCCAGAAAAAAATGGAAACCTGAAAAAAAGGAGAAATACAAAAAGTCAAAGAAATATAAAAATCGAAAGTTTATTAAAACAAATCAAACAGGTATGAAAAAAGTAGCACTCTTGGGAAACTGGTTTTTGGTTCCGAATTTGGAGCATTTGGGAAGAAAGGAACCTATACCAACTATTCACCTCTTTTCAAATATGGGAATTACATGACGAAAGTCAACAGTTCGCCCATGGATGGGGTGTATATCCTAAGCATGAATATAACTATGAAGAACAAGCTTATGCAGCTGCTAAAGAGTTTTTTACAGAAGCAATGACTGACAGTCTATGTGGAGCAAGATCTATTACCATCAGTAATAACATCATGCTCTATGATCATCTTTCTGCCATTGAATCTGTTCAAATAAAATTAGGAAAAGTCATCCCTTTTCTTACCAGTATTAACCTTGGGAGAATTGGACAAAAGGCAAGGATTGATTGCAAAATAGTTTGCTAAACTATTTAAGTGATCAAATCTATTTAGTTTCTCAAAAACTAACTACTTTGCAAACCTTCTTAAGCTTTCCAAAGTTTTCTTCATCTTCAAAAGAAAGACTTGGATCTGTTAGAATGATAAAAATATCTTCAAAAAGTTTGAAAGAAACAAACTTAGATGAAATTGATTATCAGAAATATTTGAAGTATAAAACTTTATTAGTTGAAGAAATAGAAGGAAAAATTACTTCTAAAGAGATTTTCAAATTTTATGAAGAAAATTCTGCTTCTATAAAATATTATTCAAAAAGTTCTTCTGATAATGAAAGTTATATCTCTGCATCTGATTCTTTTGATGATGAATTATCTGAATATGATGATATTGTTAATGAAATACCCTCTAATGAGGAGTATGATGATGTTGACCAACTATCACTACCCTCTAACGAGGAAGCCTCTTGGTCAGAGGAATTACACTACATTCCCTCTAACGAGGACTATCATATACCCTCTAACGAGGAACAATATTTATATAATATAAATATGGAACGTGGGGAATCATCTACCCAAATGATTTCTACAGGTAGACAAAATCCACCACATCCTAATACTACAGAAGAAACTATGTATCATAGAGATACAGATGAAAACTATGTAGATTCCTATATCTATAAACAAGGAAAGAGACATCAAACTGCTACTTCAGGGTTAATATTTAATATTGATAAAATACCAACTAATGAGTTGAGAGATTATATATTAAATTGGGAACAACTAATGGTTGGAACAAATACCCTAATGCCACAGGGAATCCCTCATCAAGAATTCGTAATATTAGCTTGCGGATATTGGCAAGGAATAGCCTTAAGATGGCTAACACAATATGAAAAGTTATACCCAACTGAGATAGTAGCTTTAAATAGCCATGAATCTAGAAGGACAGCTTTACATAGTATTTGTAAAAGTCTATATGGAGACATAACTGGAGAAGATATTAATGCTGAAGGCATAGATGAAAATATCCTTCTAAAACTAAGACTGTGTAACATCTGTTACTTAGAAGAATTTGCTAATCTATATATCAGTTATATTTTTAAACTGAATACCTTAGATAAAAAAATCTTTTGGCTAACAGCTTTCTTTTCTAAGTTACCTACACCATGGGATAGTATGATAGAGAAAAAATATAACAATCTTAGAGCTGGAGGTATTCCACACAATACAGGAGCTTTAAAAAAGGCTTGTATGGAAACACTTAAGAAAACTTGCCAACTACAAAAGGCAAATAATCATCTATCCAAATACATACATAAGTCTGACATTAAAACTTCTTGTTGTCCTGAAATGTCTCGAAGAGACTTAGGGAGGCTATCTCTCCGTGTATGAGGGTAGTTCTCGATTATATGCTGGAACACATTTTTTTGAGTATCGAAATAAAAGGACTGACTAGCAGTGCAATATCTTGAGGAAGCGAGAAAGTCGGAGATAATGAGTTGTAGTGACCAAGACCCGCGCGGTGGCTCTGTATCCCAAACTGCGAATTCGGTTCTCGATACAAGATTGACGTAAGGAAAGGTTTGCTAGGTCTCGCACTGGCATAGGGTTATCTCTCCTATTTAAGGCAGGAAAAGGCCACCCCATTCTGCGAGTACATACCAAACTGCTCAAATCATGCGGAAACTACCGATATGAGTCGGAACCCAACTTCCGCTATATGGTTCGTAAGCTAGGCTTTTTTATCTGTCGGGGGGAGGGGTTTTGGAGAGTAAAAAAGAAAAGGTCAGTGAGTCTGATTTTCGCGGTGACGGTTTTCCTGTTCTTCTCTACTTGTGTGTTTCGATAGGCGCATATCATATCAATGGGCCTTTCATACCAATTGGTGTATGGGCGATGTATAGACTTCCAAGTCAACACTACACCGCTTTTGAGTAAATTCCTTCCGTCTTTCGTCCAGTTCCTCGAGAATAACCAGAATCGTTTGAAGGAAATAACGTGTCTAAGTTCATAAGAACCTCTTTACAGAAATGTCTAGAGCTTTAGTTCTTCCTGAAACATACGAATATCCTTTCAGTTTAAATTCTCATGAACATAGTATTCATCTTCCAAGTAATGGTACAATAGAACAACAAAATAGTTTGCTAAACTATTTAAGTGATCAAATCTATTTAGTTTCTCAAAAACTAACTACTTTGCAAACCTTCTTAAGCTTTCCAAAGTTTTCTTCATCTTCAAAAGAAAGAATTGGATCTGTTAGAATGATAAAAACATCTTCAAAAAGTTTGAAAGAAACAAACTTAGATGAAATTGATTATCAGAAATATTTGAAGTATAAAACTTTATTAGTTGAAGAAATAGAAGGAAAAATTACTTCTAAAGAGATTTTCAAATTTTATGAAGAAAATTCTGCTTCTATAAAATATTATTCAAAAAGTTCTTCTGATAATGAAAGTTATATCTCTGCATCTGATTCTTTTGATGATGAATTATCTGAATATGATGATATTGTTAATGAAATACCCTCTAATGAGGAGTATGATGATGTTGACCAACTATCACTACCCTCTAACGAGGAAGCCTCTTGGTCAGAGGAATTACACTACATTCCCTCTAACGAGGACTATCATATACCCTCTAACGAGGAACAATATTTATATAATATAAATATGGAACGTGGGGAATCATCTACCCAAATGATTTCTACAGGTAGACAAAATCCACCACATCCTAATACTACAGAAGAAACTATGTATCATAGAGATACAGATGAAAACTATGTAGATTCCTATATCTATAAACAAGGAAAGAGACATCAAACTGCTACTTCAGGGTTAATATTTAATATTGATAAAATACCAACTAATGAGTTGAGAGATTATATATTAAATTGGGAACAACTAATGGTTGGAACAAATACCCTAATGCCACAGGGAATCCCTCATCAAGAATTCGTAATATTAGCTTGCGGATATTGGCAAGGAATAGCCTTAAGATGGCTAACACAATATGAAAAGTTATACCCAACTGAGATAGTAGCTTTAAATAGCCATGAATCTAGAAGAACAACTTTACATAGTATTTGTAAAAGTCTATATGGAGACATAACTGGAGAAGATATTAATGCTGAAGGCATAGATGAAAATATCCTTCTAAAACTAAGACTGTGTAACATCTGTTACTTAGAAGAATTTGCTAATCTATATATCAGTTATATTTTTAAACTGAATACCTTAGATAAAAAAATCTTTTGGCTAACAGCTTTCTTTTCTAAGTTACCTACACCATGGGATACTATGATAGAGAAAAAATATAACAATCTTAGAGCTGGAGGTATTCCACACAATACAGGAGCTTTAAAAAAGGCTTGTATTGAAACACTTAAGAAAACTTGCCAACTACAAAAGGCAAATAATCATCTATCCAAATACATACATAAGTCTGACATTAAAACTTCTTGTTGTCCAAAATATGATCCAGATATTAATTATCAGTTTGGTTGTCCTCCAGTATATGGGTTCAACAAACCATTCTTTCCCAAGAAAACAAAATATGGGAAAAAATCCAAAGACTATAAATCTAGATTCAAAAAGAATAACAAGAAAAAATACAAGGTATCCAGAAAAAAATGGAAACCTGAAAAAAAGGAGAAATACAAAAAGTCAAAGAAATATAAAAATCGAAAGTTTATTAAAACAAATCAAACAGGTATGAAAAAGAACTGTACATGTTTTAAATGTGGAAAAGAGGGACATTATGCTACAGAATGTAGAATAAACATTAAAACAATATGGTTAAATGAGTTAGAAATGTATGATATCCATACGGGAACCATAGAAGAAGTCCTTAGTGATAACTCTTCTATATACGAGATAGAAACCATATATGAAGAAAGCCCTTTAAATTCAGATTCTTCTGAAACAGAAGAGTTCAATATAAACATGTTAACCTTAAATAAAACATACCATTTTATACAGGTTATACCCTTGTCTAAAACTACTATATTACCCAAAAGGGAATCATTGAAATTTCCAGGACATATTCTATATGCTAACAATCATTATAGCATAAGAAGATATCAATCTATAGAAATTTATTTAGATCTGATTATAAGAATACCTTATGGATATTATGGAGAAATTAAAAATCTAAGACATCATGCTCTTAGAAATATTTTCATTACTTATGGAATAATAGAATCTATGACAGATCAAAACATAAGTATAATAATGAAAAGTACAAGTTTAGATGATAATCCATATCAAATTCCTTTAGGTACTCCTATAGGAATACTTATAATCCATAAATACGAAGATTTAGCATTGGTTAAAGCTGATCAAGATATTTTACTTTCAACATCTCCACCTCTTAGTCCAAAGTTTACCCCTGGACAATCTTCAAAAGAATCTATGTTTGAATACAAAGTATATATGAATACATTGAAGGAAATAGAACCTCAAGAGATTCATAATACAAGTATTGAAAATAGCCAAGGGGAACATTATGAAGTAACTGATGAAGATATTGAAAGATTAAAACTTTCCATACCACATGCTAAACAAGAGGAGGTTTATAAACCTCAATCTAAATTTAAATCTTTATGGACAAATAAACCTACATATATCTTCGAAAGAATGCAAGGAAATATAGAACTAAAAGGAGATGAAGATTTTACTTCTATAAAATTGCTAAACTTCCATCAAATAGAAAATCTGAAGCAAAAATATCCTAAAAAGAAATATTTACACATTGGCTTAATCCAAATAAAGATTACTGGTCTATTCAGATCCGGAATAGACACACCTATTATGATAATATGTTGTGATGAAAGAATCATCAATAATCCTCTAAATAGTATATTAGGAGGAACAAAGTCCAATCTGGCAAATAGAATATTCGGAGTAAATATACATCCTGATTTTTGCATCAGCCTACATGACACAAATATAGAAAAAGCTTGTACCCTTTCTATAAATTTAAAAGGAATTGAAATGCTTCCTGGATCTCAAGTATTGGGAATACAATGGGAACATTGTTTAGCACTAAATGAAATATCTACTTTTAGATCTATCACACCTACACAGTTTATTAAACTTTTTGAGGTTGGGAATGGAAAAATAATCCAACCAAAATTGGTCAATATAAGACATTTGCGATATGATAATGAGATGCAAATATTCTTGAAAACTTTGAAACCAAAGACACATCTCCCTATAGAAACATTTATTGCTTCAGGCAATACTATTTCTACTACGATTATAAATCCAAGTATTCCAAGAAGCCTTAGTACCTCTGAATATCGAAATACCAATTTTTTGGTTGAACAAGCTAGACCTAGTATGTCTACCTTAGAAAATACTCCTCTTGAAGGAAGGACTCAACGAATCCTTGATCTCCAAAAGAAATCAGAAGACCAGCATATTATAAGACTACCATCCAGTTCATTTGGTTTATCAAATGTCGGATCTTCTTAAGAAAAAACCTCAATTACACATATACATTCCCATGACATTATTATTTCCTGATAACTCTTGTCTTACCTTACATACTCTACTAGATTCAGGTGCTGAAACTAGTCTGATACATGAAAAATTTATCCCTAAGCAATTATGGTTAGCCCTGGAAAAGCAAGCAAGCTTAAATGACTTTATGGGCAGACCTGTGATTATTACTCATAAAGCAAATCTCTCTATTTCTATTCCAGATATTCATAATATCTCTCATCCATATACTTTTGAATTTGCATTATTACCTATTGATTTCAATGTCGATTGCTTAGTTGGCATGAATAACTTACGACATTATGCCCCTTTCAATTCTCAAATTTTTTTATTTGATAATCATCAAATTCCCCGGGTTCCTTTTCCGGTACCCTTAGCATCATCTTATATTGCAGCACAACGTGGTGAACGACTTATTTCTTGGTTGTCCTCCAGTATATGGGTTCAACAAACCATTCTTTCCCAAGAAAACAAAATATGGGAAAAAATCCAAAGACTATAAATCTAGATTCAAAAAGAATAACAAGAAAAAATACAAGGTATCCAGAAAAAAATGGAAACCTGAAAAAAAGGAGAAATACAAAAAGTCAAAGAAATATAAAAATCGAAAGTTTATTAAAACAAATCAAACAGGTATGAAAAAAGTAGCACTCTTGGGAAACTGGTTTTTGGTTCCGAATTTGGAGCATTTGGGAAGAAAGGAACCTATACCAACTATTCACCTCTTTTCAAATATGGGAATTACATGACGAAAGTCAACAGTTCGCCCATGGATGGGGTGTATATCCTAAGCATGAATATAACTATGAAGAACAAGCTTATGCAGCTGCTAAAGAGTTTTTTATAGAAGCAATGACTGACAGTCTATGTGGAGCAAGACTATTACCATCAGTAATAACATCATGCTCTATGATCATCTTTCTGCCATTGAATCTGTTCAAATAAAATTAGGAAAAGTCATCCCTTTTCTTACCAGTATTAACCTTGGGAGAATTGGACAAAAGGCAAGGATTGATTGCAAAATAGTTTGCTAAACTATTTAAGTGATCAAATCTATTTAGTTTCTCAAAAACTAACTACTTTGCAAACCTTCTTAAGCTTTCCAAAGTTTTCTTCATCTTCAAAAGAAAGACTTGGATCTGTTAGAATGATAAAAACATCTTCAAAAAGTTTGAAAGAAACAAACTTAGATGAAATTGATTATCAGAAATATTTGAAGTATAAAACTTTATTAGTTGAAGAAATAGAAGGAAAAATTACTTCTAAAGAGATTTTCAAATTTTATGAAGAAAATTCTGCTTCTATAAAATATTATTCAAAAAGTTCTTCTGATAATGAAAGTTATATCTCTGCATCTGATTCTTTTGATGATGAATTATCTGAATATGATGATATTGTTAATGAAATACCCTCTAATGAGGAGTATGATGATGTTGACCAACTATCACTACCCTCTAACGAGGAAGCCTCTTGGTCAGAGGAATTACACTACATTCCCTCTAACGAGGACTATCATATAACCTCTAACGAGGAACAATATTTATATAATATAAATATGGAACGTGGGGAATCATCTACCCAAATGATTTCTACAGGTAGACAAAATCCACCACATCCTAATACTACAGAAGAAACTATGTATCATAGAGATACAGATGAAAACTATGTAGATTCCTATATCTATAAACATGGAAAGAGACATCAAACTGCTACTTCAGGGTTAATATTTAATATTGATAAAATACCAACTAATGAGTTGAGAGATTATATATTAAATTGGGAACAACTAATGGTTGGAACAAATACCCTAATGCCACAGGGAATCCCTCATCAAGAATTCGTAATATTAGCTTGCGGATATTGGCAAGGAATAGCCTTAAGATGGCTAACACAATATGAAAAGTTATACCCAACTGAGATAGTAGCTTTAAATAGCCATGAATCTAGAAGAACAGCTTTACATAGTATTTGTAAAAGTCTATATGGAGACATAACTGGAGAAGATATTAATGCTGAAGGCATAGATGAAAATATCCTTCTAAAACTAAGACTGTGTAACATCTGTTACTTAGAAGAATTTGCTAATCTATATATCAGTTATATTTTTAAACTGAATACCTTAGATAAAAAAATCTTTTGGCTAACAGCTTTCTTTTCTAAGTTACCTACACCATGGGATACTATGATAGAGAAAAAATATAACAATCTTAGAGCTGGAGGTATTCCACACAATACAGGAGCTTTAAAAAAGGCTTGTATTGAAACACTTAAGAAAACTTGCCAACTACAAAAGGCAAATAATCATCTATCCAAATACATACATAAGTCTGACATTAAAACTTCTTGTTGTCCAAAATATGATCCAGATATTAATTATCAGTTTGGTTGTCCTCCAGTATATGGGTTCAACAAACCATTCTTTCCCAAGAAAACAAAATATGGGAAAAAATCCAAAGACTATAAATCTAGATTCAAAAAGAATAACAAGAAAAAATACAAGGTATCCAGAAAAAAATGGAAACCTGAAAAAAAGGAGAAATACAAAAAGTCAAAGAAATATAAAAATCGAAAGTTTATTAAAACAAATCAAACAGGTATGAAAAAGAACTGTACATGTTTTAAATGTGGAAAGAGGGACATTATGCTACAGAATGTAGAATAAACATTAAAACAATATGGTTAAATGAGTTAGAAATGTATGATATCCATACGGGAACCATAGAAGAAGTCCTTAGTGATAACTCTTCTATATACGAGATAGAAACCATATATGAAGAAAGTCCTTTAAATTCAGATTCTTCTGAAATAGAAGAGTTCAATATAAACATGTTAACCTTAAATAAAACATACCATTTTATACAGGTTATACCCTTGTCTAAAACTACTATATTACCCAAAAGGGAATCATTGAAATTTCCAGGACATATTCTATATGCTAACAATCATTATAGCATAAGAAGATATCAATCTATAGAAATTTATTTAGATCTGATTATAAGAATACCTTATGGATATTATGGAGAAATTAAAAATCTAAGACATCATGCTCTTAGAAATATTTTCATTACTTATGGAATAATAGAATCTATGACAGATCAAAACATAAGTATAATAATGAAAAGTACAAGTTTAGATGATAATCCATATCAAATTCCTTTAGGTACTCCTATAGGAATACTTATAATCCATAAATACGAAGATTTAGCATTGGTTAAAGCTGATCAAGATATTTTACTTTCAACATCTCCACCTCTTAGTCCAAAGTTTACCCCTGGACAATCTTCAAAAGAATCTATGTTTGAATACAAAGTATATATGAATACATTGAAGGAAATAGAACCTCAAGAGATTCATAATACAAGTATTGAAAATAGCCAAGGGGAACATTATGAAGTAACTGATGAAGATATTGAAAGATTAAAACTTTCCATACCACATGCTAAACAAGAGGAGGTTTATAAACCTCAATCTAAATTTAAATCTTTATGGACAAATAAACCTACATATATCTTCGAAAGAATGCAAGGAAATATAGAACTAAAAGGAGATGAAGATTTTACTTCTATAAAATTGCTAAACTTCCATCAAATAGAAAATCTGAAGCAAAAATATCCTAAAAAGAAATATTTACACATTGGCTTAATCCAAATAAAGATTACTGGTCTATTCAGATCCGGAATAGACACACCTATTATGATAATATGTTGTGATGAAAGAATCATCAATAATCCTCTAAATAGTATATTAGGAGGAACAAAGTCCAATCTGGCAAATAGAATATTCGGAGTAAATATACATCCTGATTTTTGCATCAGCCTACATGACACAAATATAGAAAAAGCTTGTACCCTTTCTATAAATTTAAAAGGAATTGAAATGCTTCCTGGATCTCAAGTATTGGGAATACAATGGGAACATTGTTTAGCACTAAATGAAATATCTACTTTTAGATCTATCACACCTACACAGTTTATTAAACTTTTTGAGGTTGGGAATGGAAAAATAATCCAACCAAAATTGGTCAATATAAGACATTTGCGATATGATAATGAGATGCAAATATTCTTGAAAACTTTGAAACCAAAGACACATCTCCCTATAGAAACATTTATTGCTTCAGGCAATACTATTTCTACTACGATTATAAATCCAAGTATTCCAAGAAGCCTTAGTACCTCTGAATATCGAAATACCAATTTTTTGGTTGAACAAGCTAGACCTAGTATGTCTACCTTAGAAAATACTCCTCTTGAAGGAAGGACTCAACGAATCCTTGATCTCCAAAAGAAATCAGAAGACCAGCATATTATAAGACTACCATCCAGTTCATTTGGTTTATCAAATGTCGGATCTTCTTAAGAAAAAACCTCAATTACACATATACATTCCCATGACATTATTATTTCCTGATAACTCTTGTCTTACCTTACATACTCTACTAGATTCAGGTGCTGAAACTAGTCTGATACATGAAAAATTTATCCCTAAGCAATTATGGTTAGCCCTGAAAAAGCAAGCAAGCTTAAATGACTTTATGGGCAGACCTGTGATTATTACTCATAAAGCAAATCTCTCTATTTCTATTCCAGATATTCATAATATCTCTCATCTATATACTTTTGAATTTGCATTATTACCTATTGATTTCAATGTCGATTGCTTAGTTGGCATGAATAACTTACGACATTATGCCCCTTTCAATTCTCAAATTTTTTTATTTGATAATCATCAAATTCCCCGGGTTCCTTTTCCGGTACCCTTAGCATCATCTTATACTGCAGCACAACGTGGTGAACGACTTATTTCCACCCAAAACAACTGCACTTATCCTCTTACTATCTTCTCTAATACAGAAGAAATCATCCACAGTATGCTTAAACCATTATATTCAAATAACCCTTTATTATATTTTGATAGGGCACCAAGGTATTGTACCCTTACATTACTTGATCAATACAAAAATACTAATGTAAGAACAAACAGTATAATGGTATCCCCTATAGATAAACAAGAATTTTCAGCTCAAATACACGAGCTTTTATCTCTTAAACTAATACAGCCTAGCAGCAGCCCTCATTCATCACCTGCTTTTCTAGTCAGAAAACATGCAGAACAAAAAAGAGGGAAAGCCAGAATAGTCATTAATTATAGAAAATTAAATAGCTATACAAAGTTTGACGGATATTTTATACCTGCTGCAGAACAGTTAATCAAGCAGATACAAGGATCCAAATACTATAGTAAATTTGATGCTAAATCTGGGTTTTGGCAAGTAAAACTAGCCAATAAAGAATCTATAGAATTAACTGCCTTTAGTTGTCCCCAAGGACACTATGAGTGGTTAGTAATGCCATTTGGTTTGAAAAATGCCCCACAAATATTCCAAAAATGGATGAATTCTATGTTCGGACATCTACATTTTGTAGTAGTTTACATAGATGATATACTAGTTTTTTCTCCTACAATGGAAGAACATAAACAACACTTACTTCAAGTAGCAAAAATACTACTTGATAACGGAATTATTCTAAGCCCTACAAAAATTCATCTATTCAAAAAGAAAATAGAATTCCTTGGAAAATATATAAAAGAAGGCCAGATAGAATTACAACAACATATATATTCCAAGATAAAGGAATTCCCTAACACATTTAAAACTCTAAAACAATTACAGAGTTTCTTGGGTCTTTTAAATTATGGGAGGAAATTTATTCCTCACCTATCCCAACTAGTCAAAAATTTACAAGAAAAATTGACTATAGAACAATCTAAATATAAAATGGAAAATGGTGAACAACCAAGAAAATGGAATACAGACAAAATAGGAATCCAGCTCAATCCTGAAGAGGAAAAAGAGATAAAATATATAAAGGAGCTAATTACTCACCAAACAATACTATATTTTCCCAAAGAAAATGACCTAGTAACCCTCCAAACAGATGCATCAGATATGTTTTGGGTAGGAGTTATAATAGTTAAACAAAAAGAAATTATAGCATATACCTCGGGAAAATTTAATAAACCCCAACAAAGATATTCCACTTATGATAAAGAATTGTTGGCCATTAAATTAGCAATAAAGAGTTTAAAAATATATTTGCTCAATAGACAGTTCATCATAGAAACTGATAACAAAGCAGTATCCCAATTCTTGAAAAAACGAACTATTAATAATCCTGAAGAAAACATCAGGAGAATAAGAATTGCCTTATACCTCGAAATATACCAATATGATGTTAAGTATATTCCTGGTTATACTAATATTCTTGCAGATATATTATCCAGGCCAAACAATGGATAAAGGTCGAGAAAAAAGACAAAAGACCTTTATTATGGATCCCTCCAGTTCCAATCCACACCTTTCAGGACAGACTGAAAGCCATCACCTTTCAGGACATACTGAAAGCCTTCCAGGCCACATCAAACTCAGATAACTACAACAGAAGCTTTCTGAACTCCAAAACCTTGGCAAACAGATATGCCAGGTCTCTGTTCTTTCTAAATCTCAAGAATTGAAGCAAAAGGAGAAACATTGGTTCTCTGGTTCTTCTCCTGAAGAACAGGAACTCAAAACTATTACTTCCAGAAGCAACCTTTCAGATATGGTAATCTGCCCAGCTACAGATTTCTACCAGCTCCTATCTCTTTTAGAAGTTGACTCTGAAAGGGCAAGAAAATTCAAGGCAGAAGCCATTGTGAACACAATGGTAAATCTAAATCAGCAAAACTGCCTGCCACATGAACATCTCCTCCTATTTTTCCATCAGTTAGAAGCAACGGAAATTACACGGTTTCTGCTCGAAGAAGATGCTTTAATCAAGACTAAATATGAAACCCCAAGATTATCTGTCTATTTAGGGGATATTCCTAAATCTGCCAGAGCTCTTCAACTTGGGATAGTTCATAGTCTTTACTTAAGCACATTATATCCTGGAGATTACCTCGATCACATTCCAAAGATATGCAGTGACCGAGTTTCAACCTACTCAAAGCAGCACTCTTGGGAAACTGGTTTTTGGTTCCGAATTTGGAGCA
This sequence comes from Dracaena cambodiana, assembly GCA_036321105.1. Lineage (NCBI taxonomy): Eukaryota > Viridiplantae > Streptophyta > Magnoliopsida > Asparagales > Asparagaceae > Dracaena > Dracaena cambodiana. The sequence continues at coordinate 36,435,048 of JAYEPQ010000004.1, forward strand.
TTTGGGAAGAAAGGAACCTATACCAACTATTCACCTCTTTTCAAATATGGGAATTACATGACGAAAGTCAACAGTTCGCCCATGGATGGGGTGTATATCCTAAGCATGAATATAACTATGAAGAACAAGCTTATGCAGCTGCTAAAGAGTTTTTTACAGAAGCAATGACTGACAGTCTATGTGGAGCAAGATCTATTACCATCAGTAATAACATCATGCTCTATGATCATCTTTCTGCCATTGAATCTGTTCAAATAAAATTAGGAAAAGTCATCCCTTTTCTTACCAGTATTAACCTAGGGAGAATTGGACAAAAGGCAAGGATTGATTGCAACCAAGAAGGACTTTTTCAGACAAGATAAAAGCGTGGTGGGCCCATGCCACGCCAGAAGATTCCTTCTCATCTCCACAAGGACTACAATTATTAAAGATAGGACCCAGTAAAGGACAATCATGTAAACTTTTTCTGTTCAAAGGACAATCATGCAGTCCTTTTTCCTGTACATCTTTTGTAAAGAAACTTTGTAAAAGATTCCTTCCTATCTGAAGGACGTCTTTTGAAACATTATAAATAAAGACATCAGATGAAGGGAGGAGGCAGAGAGCCTTTCCGAACTTCTTTTTTTCTTAAACATATTTCTTCCTCTGATCTGCTTCTTAGTTTAAAATAGTGTGAATAAATAGTAGCGCTGAGTACTGGAGCAGAAGCTCTCCTGCAATCTTACTATCTTCTCTAATACTAAAGAAATCATCCACAGTATGCTTAAACCATTATATTCAAATAACCCTTTATTATATTTTGATAGGGCACCAAGGTATTGTACCCTTACATTACTTGATCAATACAAAAATACTAATGTAAGAACAAACAGTATAATGATATCCCCTATAGATAAACAAGAATTTTCAGCTCAAATACACGAGCTTTTATCTCTTAAACTAATACAGCCTAGCAGCAGCCCTCATTCATCACCTGCTTTTCTAGTCAGAAAACATGCAGAACAAAAAAGAGGGAAAGCCAGAATGGTCAATAATTATAGAAAATTAAATAGCTATACAAAGTTTGACGGATATTTTATACCTGCTGCAGAACAGTTAATCAAGCAGATACAAGGATCCAAATACTATAGTAAATTTGATGCTAAATCTGGGTTTTGGCAAGTAAAACTAGCCAATAAAGAATCTATAGAATTAACTGCCTTTAGTTGTCCTCAAGGACACTATGAGTGGTTAGTAATGCCATTTGATTTGAAAAATGCCCCACAAATATTCCAAAAATGGATGAATTCTATGTTCGGACATCTACATTTTGTAGTAGTTTACATAGATGATATACTAGTTTTTTCTCCTACAATGGAAGAACATAAACAACACTTACTTCAAGTAGCAAAAATACTACTTGATAACGGAATTATTCTAAACCCTACAAAAATTAATCTATTCAAAAAGGAAATAGAATTCCTTGGAAAATATATAAAAGAAGGCCAGATAGAATTACAACAACATATATATTCCAAGATAAAGGAATTCCCTAACACATTTAAAACTCTAAAACAATTACAGAGTTTCTTGGGTCTTTTAAATTATGGGAGGAAATTTATTCCTTACCTATCCCAACTAGTCAAAAATTTACAAGAAAAATTGACTATAGAACAATCTAAATATAAAATGGAAAATGGTGAACAACCAAGAAAATGGAATACAGACAAAATAGGAATCCAGCTCAATCCTGAAGAGGAAAAAGAGATAAAACATATAAAGGAGCTAATTACTCACCAAACAATACTATATTTTCCCAAAGAAAATGACCTAGTAACCCTCCAAACAGATGCATCAGATATGTTTTGGGCAGGAGTTATAATAGTTAAACAAAAAGAAATTATAGCATATACCTCGGGAAAATTTAATAAACCCCAACAAAGATATTCCACTTATGATAAAGAATTGTTGGCCATTAAATTAGCAATAAAGAGTTTAAAAATATATTTGCTCAATAGATAGTTCATCATAGAAACTGATAACAAAGCAGTATCCCAATTCTTGAAAAAACGAACTATTAATAATCCTGAAGAAAACATCAGGAGAATAAGAATTGCCTTATACCTCGAAATATACCAATATGATGTTAAGTATATTCCTGGTTATACTAATATTCTTGCAGATATATTATCCAGGCCAAACAATGGATAAAGGTCGAGAAAAAAGACAAAAGACCTTTATTATGGATCCCTCCAGTTCCAATCCACACCTTTCAGGACAGACTGAAAGCCATCACCTTTCAGGACATACTGAAAGCCTTCCAGGCCACATCAAACTCAGACAACTACAACAGAAGCTTTCTGAACTCCAAAACCTTGGCAAACAGATATGCCAGGTCTCTGTTCTTTCTAAATCTCAAGAATTGAAGCAAAAGGAGAAACATTGGTTCTCTGGTTCTTCTCCTGAAGAACAGGAACTCAAAACTATTACTTCCAGAAGCAACCTTTCAGATATGGTAATCTGCCCAGCTACAGATTTCTACCAGCTCCTATCTCTTTTAGAAGTTGACTCTGAAAGGGCAAGAAAATTCAAGGCAGAAGCCATTGTGAACACAATGGTAAATCTAAATCAGCAAAACTGCCTGCCACATGAACATCTCCTCCTATTTTTCCATCAGTTAGAAGCAACGGAAATTACCCGGCTTCTGCTCGAAGAAGATGCTTTAATCAAGACTAAATATGAAACCCCAAGATTATCTGTCTATTTAGAGGATATTCCTAAATCTGCCAGAGCTCTTCAACTTGGGATAGTTCATAGTCTTTACTTAAGCACATTATATCCTGGAGATTACCTCGATCACATTCCAAAGATATGCAGTGACCGAGTTTCAACCTACTCAAAGCAGCACTCTTGGGAAACTGGTTTTTGGTTCCGAATTTGGAGCATTTGGGAAGAAAGGAACCTATACCAACTATTCACCTCTTTTCAAATATGGGAATTACATGACGAAAGTCAACAGTTCGCCCATGGATGGGGTGTATATCCTAAGCATTAATATAACTATGAAGAACAAGCTTATGCAGCTGCTAAAGAGTTTTTTACAGAAGCAATGACTGACAGTCTATGTGGAGCAAGATCTATTACCATCAGTAATAACATCATGCTCTATGATCATCTTTCTGCCATTGAATCTGTTCAAATAAAATTAGGAAAAGTCATCCCTTTTCTTACCAGTATTAACCTTGGGAGAATTGGACAAAAGGCAAGGATTGATTGCAACCAAGAAGGACTTTTTCAGACAAGATAAAAGCGTGGTGGGCCCATGCCACGCCAGAAGATTCCTTCTCATCTCCACAAGGACTACAATTATTAAAGATAGGACCCAGTAAAGGACAATCATGTAAACTTTTTCTGTTCAAAGGACAATCATGCAGTCCTTTTTCCTGTACATCTTTTGTAAAGAAACTTTGTAAAAGATTCCTTCCTATCTGAAGGACGTCTTTTGAAACATTATAAATAAAGACATCAGATGAAGGGAGGAGGCAGAGAGCCTTTCCGAACTTCTTTTTTTCTTAAACATATTTCTTCCTCTGATCTGCTTCTTAGTTTAAAATAGTGTGAATAAATAGTAGCGCTGAGTACTGGAGCAGAAGCTCTCCTGCAACTGGTATCAGAGCCTTGTGCAGTTCCGTTCTTCTTTTTTTTGTAAGTATCCTTAACATAGCCATGTCTGGCTAAACTGTTTAGGCATGTTATTTCCTTAATTTCTTAAGCTAATTAGATAATAGTATCTTACGCCATGAGGTAGGAAACGAAACATGGCTGTGCTCTGTCTCTCTGAAGCTTGTAATAGTGCTTGTGGTTGACTATATGTCCGGAAGGGACGCTTCAGTTGTTGCGGCCTCACTCTAGGGAGAAAGCCACCCCTAGAGGTTACATAGCCGGAGAGACCAGGGTCAAAGCGATACTGTTATCTAATCCAGTGAAAGAAAGGAAGGAAATAACGTGTCTAAGTTCATAAGAACCTCTTTACAGAAATGTCTAGAGCTTTAGTTCTTCCTGAAACATACGAATGTCCTTTTAGTTTAAATTCTCATGAACATAGTATTCATCTTCCAAGTAATGGTACAATAGAACAACAAAATAGTTTGCTAAACTATTTAAGTGATCAAATCTATTTAGTTTCTCAAAAACTAACTACTTTGCAAACCTTCTTAAGCTTTCCAAAGTTTTCTTCATATTCAAAAGAAAGACTTGGATCTGTTAGAATGATAAAAACATCTTCAAAAAGTTTGAAAGAAACAAACTTAGATGAAATTGATTATCAGAAATATTTGAAGTATAAAACTTTATTAGTTGAAGAAATAGAAGGAAAAATTACTTCTAAAGAGATTTTCAAATTTTATGAAGAAAATTCTGCTTCTATAAAATATTATTCAAAAAGTTCTTCTGATAATGAAAGTTATATTTCTGCATCTGATTCTTTTGATGATGAGTTATCTGAATATGATGATATTGTTGAAGAAATACCCTCTAATGAGGAGTACGATGATGTTGACCAACTATCACTACCCTCTAACGAGGAAGCCTCTTGGTCAGAGGAATCATACAACATACCCTCTAACGAGGACTATCATATATCAAATATACCCTCTAACGAGGAACAGTATTTATTTAATATAAATATGGAACGTGGGGAATCATCTACCCAAATGATTTCTACAGGTAGACAAAATCCACCACATCCTAATACTACAGAAGAAACTATGTATCATAGAGATACAGATGAAAACTATGTAGATTCCTATATCTATAAACAAGGAAAGAGACATCAAACTGCTACTTCAGGGTTAATATTTAATATTGATAAAATACCAACTAATGAGTTGAGAGATTATATATTAAATTGGGAACAACTAATGGTTGGAACAAATACCGTAATGCCACAGGGAATCCCTCATCAAGAATTCGTAATATTAGCTTGCGGATATTGGCAAGGAATAGCCTTAAGATGGCTAACACAATATGAAAAGTTATACCCAACTGAGATAGTAGCTTTAAATAGCCATGAATCTAGAAGGACAGCTTTACATAGTATTTGTAAAAGTCTATATGGAGACATAACTGGAGAAGATATTAATGCTGAAGGCATAGATGAAAATATCCTTCTAAAACTAAGACTGTGTAACATCTGTTACTTAGAAGAATTTGCTAATCTATATATCAGTTATATTTTTAAACTGAATACCTTAGATAAAAAAATCTTTTGGCTAACAGCTTTCTTTTCTAAGTTACCTACACCATGGGATACTATGATAGAGAAAAAATATAACAATCTTAGAGCTGGAGGTATTCCACACAATACAGGAGCTTTAAAAAAGGCTTGTATGGAAACACTTAAGAAAACTTGCCAACTACAAAAGGCAAATAATCATCTATCCAAATACATACATAAGTCTGACATTAAAACTTCTTGTTGTCCAAAATATGATCCAGATATTAATTATCAGTTTGGTTGTCCTCTAGATATGGGTTCAACAAACCATTCTTTCCCAAGAAAACAAAATATGGGAAAAAATCCAAAGACTATAAATCTAGATTCAAAAAGAATAACAAGAAAAAATACAAGGTATCCAGAAAAAAATGGAAACCTGAAAAAAAGGAGAAATACAAAAAGTCAAAGAAATATAAAAATCGAAAGTTTATTAAAACAAATCAAACAGGTATGAAAAAGAACTGTACATGTTTTAAATGTGGAAAAGAGGGACATTATGCTACAGAATGTAGAATAAACATTAAAACAATATGGTTAAATGAGTTAGAAATGTATGATATCCATACTGGAACCATAGAAGAAGTCCTTAGTGATAACTCTTCTATATACGAAATAGAAACCATATATGAAGAAAGCCCTTTAAATTCAGATTCTTCTGAAACAGAAGAGTTCAATATAAACATGTTAACCTTAAATAAAACATACCATTTTATACAGGTTATACCCTTGTCTAAAACTACTATATTACCCAAAAGGGAATCATTGAAATTTCCAGGACATATTCTATATGCTAACAATCATTATAGCATAAGAAGATATCAATCTATAGAAATTTATTTAGATCTGATTATAAGAATACCTTATGGATATTATGGAGAAATTAAAAATCTAAGACATCATGCTCTTAGAAATATTTTCATTACTTATGGAATAATAGAATCTATGACAGATCAAAACATAAGTATAATAATGAAAAGTACAAGTTTAGATGATAATCCATATCAAATTCCTTTAGGTACTCCTATAGGAATACTTATAATCCATAAATACGAAGATTTAGCATTGGTTAAAGCTGATCAAGATATTTTACTTTCAACATCTCCACCTCTTAGTCCAAAGTTTACCCCTGGACAATCTTCAAAAGAATCTATGTTTGAATACAAAGTATATATGAATACATTGAAGGAAATAGAACCTCAAGAGATTCATAATACAAGTATTGAAAATAGCCAAGGGGAACATTATGAAGTAACTGATGAAGATATTGAAAGATTAAAACTTTCCATACCACATGCTAAACAAAAGGAGGTTTATAAACCTCAATCTAAATTTAAATCTTTATGGACAAATAAACCTACATATATCTTCGAAAGAATGCAAGGAAATATAGAACTAAAAGGAGATGAAGATTTTACTTCTATAAAATTGCTAAACTTCCATCAAATAGAAAATCTGAAGCAAAAATATCCTAAAAAGAAATATTTACACATTGGCTTAATCCAAATAAAGATTACTGGTCTATTCAGATCCGGAATAGACACACCTATTATGATAATATGTTGTGATGAAAGAATCATCAATAATCCTCTAAATAGTATATTAGGAGGAGCAAAGTCCAATCTGGCAAATAGAATATTCGGAGTAAATATACATCCTGATTTTTGCATCAGCCTACATGACACAAATATAGAAAAAGCTTGTACCCTTTCTATAAATTTAAAAGGAATTGAAATGCTTCCTGGATCTCAAGTATTGGGAATACAATGGGAACATTGTTTAGCACTAAATGAAACATCTACTTTTAGATCTATCACACCTACACAGTTTATTAAACTTTTTGAGGTTGGGAATGGAAAAATAATCCAACCAAAATTGGTCAATATAAGACATTTGCGATATGATAATGAGATGCAAATATTCTTGAAAACTTTGAAACCAAAGACACATCTCCCTATAGAAACATTTATTGCTTCAGGCAATACTATTTCTACTACGATTATAAATCCAAGTATTCCAAGAAGCCTTAGTACCTCTGAATATCGAAATACCAATTTTTTGGTTGAACAAGCTAGACCTAGTATGTCTACCTTAGAAAATACTCCTCTTGAAGGAAGGACTCAACGAATCCTTGATCTCCAAAAGAAATCAGAAGACCAGCATATTATAAGACTACCATCCAGTTCATTTGGTTTATCAAATGTCGGATCTTCTTAAGAAAAAACCTCAATTACACATATACATTCCCATGACATTATTATTTCCTGATAACTCTTGTCTTACCTTACATACTCTACTAGATTCAGGTGCTGAAACTAGTCTGATACATGAAAAATTTATCCCTAAGCAATTATGGTTAGCCCTGGAAAAGCAAGCAAGCTTAAATGACTTTATGGGCAGACCTGTGATTATTACTCATAAAGCAAATCTCTCTATTTCTATTCCAGATATTCATAATATCTCTCATCCATATACTTTTGAATTTGCATTATTACCTATTGATTTCAATGTCGATTGCTTAGTTGGCATGAATAACTTACGACATTATGCCCCTTTCAATTCTCAAATTTTTTTATTTGATAATCATCAAATTCCCCGGGTTCCTTTTCCGGTACCCTTAGCATCATCTTATACTGCAGCACAACGTGGTGAACGACTTATTTCCACCCAAAACAACTGCACTTATCCTCTTACTATCTTCTCTAATACAAGCAAGGAGAAGTCATAAGGGAGCTTTTCACTCGTGAAAGCAGTAACCACTCGAGCAAGAGCACGGCTGGCTCTCTGGTCAGATGAAGGGTCTTCCCCATAAGGAGATCTCCATACTGGAAGGTGAAGATGAAAGAAGGGCTGAAACAAAATAAAAACCCTCTATTGGGGTAGATGAAATATGAGCAATCTGCGGCAATAGCAAATAGGGAACCTATCTATGAAAAAAAAGAGGATATCTCAATCCACGAGTTAAGAAAGAGAAGTTCTTACTAATCAAGTAGGAGTTTACCCATGAGAGTCAGAGGCAGTATCAGCACTGAAAGCTGGTTCTGGTGCAGTCGCATTCGATCGAGAGCTAGATACACTAACCAGTCATAAAGATGGAGTGCCTAGAACAGACTTACCGAGACAAGGGACAGTTGAGCGAAAAGCTAGCCCATATAGTAGTAGATAAGCAATGCAAATCTCCGGAGCTTGCAATTTTCCAGAGAGAGTACAGCTTCCCTGGAATAAGGAAGTTCTTCCTGATCTGCCGCTGAGGCGCCGTGGTATTGATGTGAGAGGGTAGGGATGGCTATATTGCTAGGAGCAAACACTAGGCGTGATGCGAATCTTGTCAAAAATAACGAGACCCGTAAAACAAAAGGAAACAATCCAAGAACGTCCACGATCAGGTTTGGTTGGGAGAGCTCGACCCGTTGCTTCAACAAAAATAAGAATTTCGGTATAATTGACCTCAACCCGTTGTTTAATGCGAAACAAGATTATTGGTATAAGGAAGACGCCACAAACGGTAGTGGAAATTTATTTGATAAGTCGATGATGAACGCCACGGAAGAATTCGATAAGTTCGAATAGTCCTTCGAAGAACCAAAGAAAATAAAACTCACCAATTTCTAGAAAACTATCTCCCCTTCTATTCCATTAGACGCCTATTAATAGGTTAAAAAAATACAAAAAAAGTTCTAGAAATAGAAACAAAATAAAATGAAACAATCAGCCCCTTAATTTGACTGATCACATGCCCATAATAAAAAAAGAAATAATCAGAAATAGAAACGAAACAAAAGGAAACAAAAAGCCCTTAATTTGTCCGGATTCTTTTAGTAGTTGAATCATGTTAATGCATTTTTGTTAAACACGTGAACCATCCTCAATGGGCCTCCACGAATTTGCTTGAGCCCAAACCTCTTGAATCAGCCCATTAAGTGCATTTTGGATCTTCTTTTCTCGTACTCTTGTGACCGGTCCAGCTGGAAATTGAACTGGCTCCTTTGTAGTCATGTCATTATTTGCATCATTCCTCACCTCTTGAAAAGGATTTGCCCTCAAATCATCACCTACATCAAAAGGACTCAAATCAGTAATATTGAAAGTAGCACTAACATTGTACTCACCGGGCAAATCTAGCTTATAAGCATTATCATTAATGCGCTCTAGAACTTGAAAGGATCATCCCCTCTTGGAAGCAGTTTAGACCGTCTTTGCGCCGGAAATATCTCTTTTCTCATATGCAACCAAACCCAATCACCGGATTAAAAAATAAGCTTGTGACGCCCCTTGTTGGCTTGTTTTGCATACTGCTATGTTCTTCTCTCAATATTGAGACTTGCCTTCTCATGTATCTGCTTAACAAAATCAGTTTTTTTCTTTCCATCCAAATTAACATGCTCATAATAGAGATAAATCCAATGGAGTCAAAGGATTAAACCCATAAACAATTTCAAACAGTGAGAATTTAGTAGCAGAATGAAAAGATCTATTATAAGCAAACTCAACATGTGGTAAACACTCTTCCCATATTTTGATGTTCTTTTTAATTATTGCCCTCAATAAAGTAGACAAAGTCCGATTTACTACTTCAGTTTGACCATCAGTTTGTGGGTGACAAGTACTAGAAAACAAAATCTTGGCATCTAACTTACATCGCAAAGTCTTCCAAAAATAGCTCAAGAACTTAACATCTCTATCCGAAACAATGGTTCTAGGCATGCCATACAATCTCACAATCTTCCTAAAGAGCAAATCAGCAACATGCGAAGTATCATCCGTTTTGTGACATGGAATAAAGTGTGGCATCTTAGAAAATTTATCCACAACCACAAAAATCGAATCTCTTCCACGTTTAGTCCTAGGTAATCCTAACACAAAGTCCATTGAAATATCAATCCAAGGCTCACTGGGAATGGGTAAAGAAGTATACAAACCGTTGGGTTGCACTTTGGATTTAACTTGCCTACATGTGACACATCTGCTACAAATCTGCTCAACATCTCGTTTCATGTGTGGCCAATAAAAGTGTTCCTGCAAAACAGCTAAGGTCTTAAAAATTACAAAATGTCCCATTAATCCCCCTCCATGGGATTCCTACACTAACAAATCCCTCAAAGAACAGTTAGGTACACATAACTTATTTTCTCGAAACAGGAACCCATCATGTCTAAAGAACTTAACCACAAGCGTTTTCTCACACGTCTGGTACTCTTCACAAAATTCGTGGTCATCAATGTATAAACTTTTAATGTGTTCAAAACCAAGCAATTTTGCATCAAGTGTAGAGAGTAATGCATACATGCGAGAAAGTGCGTCGGCGACCACATTCTCCTTACCTTGCTTATACCGGATGACATATGGAAATATCTCAATGAACTCTACCCAACGAGCATGCCTTTTATTTAGCTTGTGTTGGTCCTTCAAGTGTTTCAAGGACTCATGTTCAGTGTGAATCACGAACTCCTCAGGCCATAGGTAGTGCTGCCATGTCTCCAAAGCTCGAACCAATGCATACAACTTCTTGTCATAAGTCAGATAGTTTAAGGCTGCCCGCTTAATTTCTCGCTGAAGTAAGCAATTCGTCGTCCCTCCTGCATAAGAATTGTGCCTATGCCAATACCTGAAGCATCACGTTCAATCTCAAATATTTTAGAAAAGTTAGATAAAGACAATAAGGGGGCGTTGGTTAGCTTCTCTTTGATTAGCTGAAACGCCTTCTCTTGTTCTTATCCCCATATAAATCCGACGTTCTTCTTGATCACTTCGGTGTAAGTGGTGCGGCTATGCTACTAAAATCCTTCACAAACCGTCGGTAAAAACTAGCAAGCTCATGAAAACTACGAACATTGCCTATACTTGTGGGACTCGGCCACTCTTGGATTGCACGTATCTTCTCTTCATCAAGCTGTATACCTTGTGCACTAACAATAAATCCCAGAAATATAAGCTTATCGGTGTAAAAAGTACACTTCTTCAAGTTAGCAAATAACTTTTCTTTCCTAAGCACATCTAAAACTGATTTCAAATGTACAGCATGATCATCCAAGTTTTTGCTATAAATGAGTATATCATCAAAATCGACAACAACAAGCCTGCCTATAAATGCATGCAAAACATGATTCATAAGTCTCATAAAAGTGCTTGGTGCATTAGACAATCCAAAAGGCATAACTAACCATTCATACAAACCATATTTTGTTTTAAAGGCAGTTTTCCATTCATCTCCTTCTTTCATTCTACTCTGATGATAACCACTCTTAAAATTAATCTTAGAGAACACACAAGAACCATGCAACTCATTTAACATGTCATCTAAGCGAGGAATAGGATGACAATACTTTACCGCTATGTTTTGATGGCTCGGCAATCAACGCACATTCTCCACGTCTCATCCTTCTTAGGTACAAGTAAAATCGGAACGGCGCACGGACTCATGCTCTCCCTCACGTACCCCTTCTCCAACAACTTACTTACCTGCCGTTGAAGCTCCTTTGTCTCTTCGGGATTACTCCTATAGGCTGGTCGGTTTGGAATTGTCACACCGAGAATAAAATCAACTTGATGTTCAATCCCTCGAATTGGTGGTAATCCATGTGGTGTTAAACTTCAGAATCCATGCATGATAAAAGAAACAAAAGTAATAAACCAAAAAATTTCAGAGCAAAAGGGAGCTAGGAATCACACCAAAGAATAAATCCTAAGGTTAGAAATCATCACGCTTTTCAGCAGCATCTAAGGCAAGGATCAAAACATAAGCTGCATATAAGGCAAGGATAAAAAAAGAAGCTGCTCATCTTCGCAGAATCAAGCAAGAATCCAGGATTGCAGTTAAGGATCTTAGCACAAGAAGATTTACAGGTGTGCAACGTCTCCAAAGAAGAAATGGATATAGAAGTAGAAGTTGATATAGCCAAAGAAGCCCACCCTAAAAAAACCTATGTACAGAAACTACTGAAACAATTACATAAAGATTCCAGCAATTGGTCTACTAGGGGAGGAGTTTCGAAAGTTTAGCTATTATGGTACAAAAGCAAACCATAGGGGCAGGGATACATGCTCTAAAATAGACGATACTACGCCCATGAACCAACATCATCAACAATGAGTGTTCAAATGTTAGACATGCAGCAAAAAATTCGCTTCGTTCCAAGCGCTCGGTGGCCACTAGACAAGCCACAGGTGGTCGAGGACAGAAAAGCTACATGATATGGTAAGCAAGCCTAAAGTGCAAAGTGTTCCATCTGTGGAGTCGAGTTTATGAACAGGAAGGCTCTTGGGTGGCACATGAGGACACATGGTGAACGACTTATTTCCACCCAAAATAACTGCACTTATCCTCTTACTATCTTCTCTAATACAGAAGAAATCATCCACAGTATGCTTAAACCATTATATTCAAATAACCCTTTATTATATTTTGATAGGGCACCAAGGTATTGTACCCTTACATTACTTGATCAATACAAAAATACTAATGTAAGAACAAACAGTATAATGGTATCCCCTATAGATAAACAAGAATTTTCAGCTCAAATACACGAGCTTTTATCTCTTAAACTAATACAGCCTAGCAGCAGCCCTCATTCATCACCTGCTTTTCTAGTCAGAAAACATGCAGAACAAAAAAGAGGGAAAGCCAGAATGGTCATTAATTATAGAAAATTAAATAGCTATACAAAGTTTGACGGATATTTTATACCTGCTGCAGAACAGTTAATCAAGCAGATACAAGGATCCAAATACTATAGTAAATTTGATGCTAAATCTGGGTTTTGGCAAGTAAAACTAGCCAATAAAGAATCTATAGAATTAACTGCCTTTAGTTGTCCCCAAGGACACTATGAGTGGTTAGTAATGCCATTTGGTTTGAAAAATGCCCCACAAATATTCCAAAAATGGTTGAATTCTATGTTCGGACATCTACATTTTGTAGTAGTTTACATAGATGATATACTAGTTTTTTCTCCTACAATGGAAGAACATAAACAACACTTACTTCAAGTAGCAAAAATACTACTTGATAACGGAATTATTCTAAGCCCTACAAAAATTCATCTATTCAAAAAGGAAATAGAATTCCTTGGAAAATATATAAAAGAAGGCCAGATAGAATTGCAACAACATATATATTCCAAGATAAAGGAATTCCCTAACACATTTAAAACTCTAAAACAATTACAGAGTTTCTTGGGTCTTTTAAATTATGGGAGGAAATTTATTCCTCACCTATCCCAACTAGTCAAAAATTTACAAGAAAAATTGACTATAGAACAATCTAAATATAAAATGGAAAATGGTGAACAACCAAGAAAATGGAATACAGACAAAATAGGAATCCAGCTCAATCCTGAAGAGGAAAAAGAGATAAAACATATAAAGGAGCTAATTACTCACCAAACAATACTATATTTTCCCAAAGAAAATGACCTAGTAACCCTCCAAACAGATGCATCAGATATGTTTTGGGCAGGAGTTATAATAGTTAAACAAAAAGAAATTATAGCATATACCTCGGGAAAATTTAATAAACCCCAACAAAGATATTCCACTTATGATAAAGAATTGTTGGCCATTAAATTAGCAATAAAGAGTTTAAAAATATATTTGCTCAATAGACAGTTCATCATAGAAACTGATAACAAAGCAGTATCCCAATTCTTGAAAAAACGAACTATTAATAATCCTGAAGAAAACATCAGGAGAATAAGAATTGCCTTATACCTCGAAATATACCAATATGATGTTAAGTATATTCCTGGTTATACTAATATTCTTGCAGATATATTATCCAGGCCAAACAATGGATAAAGGTCGAGAAAAAAGACAAAAGACCTTTATTATGGATCCCTCCAGTTCCAATCCACACCTTTCAGGACAGACTGAAAGCCATCACCTTTCAGGACATACTGAAAGCCTTCCAGGCCACATCAAACTCAGACAACTACAACAGAAGCTTTCTGAACTCCAAAACCTTGGCAAACAGATATGCCAGGTCTCTGTTCTTTCTAAATCTCAAGAATTGAAGCAAAAGGAGAAACATTGGTTCTCTGGTTCTTCTCCTGAAGAACAGGAACTCAAAACTATTACTTCCAGAAGCAACCTTTCAGATATGGTAATCTGCCCAGCTACAGATTTCTACCAGCTCCTATCTCTTTTAGAAGTTGACTCTGAAAGGGCAAGAAAATTCAAGGCAGAAGCCATTGTGAACACAATGGTAAATCTAAATCAGCAAAACTGCCTGCCACATGAACATCTCCTCCTATTTTTCCATCAGTTAGAAGCAACGGAAATTACCCGGCTTCTGCTCGAAGAAGATGCTTTAATCAAGACTAAATATGAAACCCCAAGATTATCTGTCTATTTAGAGGATATTCCTAAATCTGCCAGAGCTCTTCAACTTGGGATAGTTCATAGTCTTTACTTAAGCACATTATATCCTGGAGATTACCTCGATCACATTCCAAAGATATGCAGTGACCGAGTTTCAACCTACTCAAAGCAGCACTCTTGGGAAACTGGTTTTTGGTTCCGAATTTGGAGCATTTGGGAAGAAAGGAACCTATACCAACTATTCACCTCTTTTCAAATATGGGAATTACATGACGAAAGTCAACAGTTCGCCCATGGATGGGGTGTATATCCTAAGCATGAATATAACTATGAAGAACAAGCTTATGCAGCTGCTAAAGAGTTTTTTACAGAAGCAATGACTGACAGTCTATGTGGAGCAAGATCTATTACCATCAGTAATAACATCATGCTCTATGATCATCTTTCTGCCATTGAATCTGTTCAAATAAAATTAGGAAAAGTCATCCCTTTTCTTACCAGTATTAACCTTGGGAGAATTGGACAAAAGGCAAGGATTGATTGCAACCAAGAAGGACTTTTTCAGACAAGATAAAAGCGTGGTGGGCCCATGCCACGCCAGAAGATTCCTTCTCATCTCCACAAGGACTACAATTATTAAAGATAGGACCCAGTAAAGGACAATCATGTAAACTTTTTCTGTTCAAAGGACAATCATGCAGTCCTTTTTCCTGTACATCTTTTGTAAAGAAACTTTGTAAAAGATTCCTTCCTATCTGAAGGACGTCTTTTGAAACATTATAAATAAAGACATCAGATGAAGGGAGGAGGCAGAGAGCCTTTCCGAACTTCTTTTTTTCTTAAACATATTTCTTCCTCTGATCTGCTTCTTAGTTTAAAATAGTGTGAATAAATAGTAGCGCTGAGTACTGGAGCAGAAGCTCTCCTGCAACTGGTATCAGAGCCTTGTGCAGTTCCGTTCTTCTTTTTTTTGTAAGTATCCTTAACATAGCCATGTCTGGCTAAACTGTTTAGGCATGTTATTTCCTTAATTTCTTAAGCTAATTAGATAATAGTATCTTACGCCATGAGGTAGGAAACGAAACATGGCTGTGCTCTGTCTCTCTGAAGCTTGTAATAGTGCTTGTGGTTGACTATATGTCCGGAAGGGACGCTTCAGTTGTTGCGGCCTCACTCTAGGGAGAAAGCCACCCCTAGAGGTTACATAGCCGGAGAGACCAGGGTCAAAGCGATACTGTTATCTAATCCAGTGAAAGAAAGGAAGGAAATAACGTGTCTAAGTTCATAAGAACCTCTTTACAGAAATGTCTAGAGCTTTAGTTCTTCCTGAAACATACGAATGTCCTTTTAGTTTAAATTCTCATGAACATAGTATTCATCTTCCAAGTAATGGTACAATAGAACAACAAAATAGTTTGCTAAACTATTTAAGTGATCAAATCTATTTAGTTTCTCAAAAACTAACTACTTTGCAAACCTTCTTAAGCTTTCCAAAGTTTTCTTCATCTTCAAAAGAAAGACTTGGATCTGTTAGAATGATAAAAACATCTTCAAAAAGTTTGAAAGAAACAAACTTAGATGAAATTGATTATCAGAAATATTTGAAGTATAAAACTTTATTAGTTGAAGAAATAGAAGGAAAAATTACTTCTAAAGAGATTTTCAAATTTTATGAAGAAAATTCTGCTTCTATAAAATATTATTCAAAAAGTTCTTCTGATAATGAAAGTTATATCTCTGCATCTGATTCTTTTGATGATGAATTATCTGAATATGATGATATTGTTAATGAAATACCCTCTAATGAGGAGTATGATGATGTTGACCAACTATCACTACCCTCTAACGAGGAAGCCTCTTGGTCAGAGGAATTACACTACATTCCCTCTAACGAGGACTATCATATACCCTCTAACGAGGAACAATATTTATATAATATAAATATGGAACGTGGGGAATCATCTACCCAAATGATTTCTACAAGTAGACAAAATCCACCACATCCTAATACTGCAGAAGAAACTATGTATCATAGAGATACAGATGAAAACTATGTAGATTCCTATATCTATAAACAAGGTAAGAGACATCAAACTGCTACTTCAGGGTTAATATTTAATATTGATAAAATACCAACTAATGAGTTGAGAGATTATATATTAAATTGGGAACAACTAATGGTTGGAACAAATACCCTAATGCCACAGGGAATCCCTCATCAAGAATTCGTAATATTAGCTTGCGGATATTGGCAAGGAATAGCCTTAAGATGGCTAACACAATATGAAAAGTTATACCCAACTGAGATAGTAGCTTTAAATAGCCATGAATCTAGAAGAACAGTGTGAATCACGAACTCCTCAGGCCATAGGTAGTGCTGCCATGTCTCCAAAGCTCGAACCAATGCATACAACTTCTTGTCATAAGTCAGATAGTTTAAGGCTGCCCGCTTAATTTCTCGCTGAAGTAAGCAATTCGTCGTCCCTCCTGCATAAGAATTGTGCCTATGCCAATACCTGAAGCATCACGTTCAATCTCAAATATTTTAGAAAAGTTAGATAAAGACAATAAGGGGGCGTTGGTTAGCTTCTCTTTGATTAGCTGAAACGCCTTCTCTTGTTCTTCTCCCCATATAAATCCGACGTTCTTCTTGATCACTTCGGTGTAAGTGGTGCGGCTATGCTACTAAAGTCCTTCACAAACCGTCGGTAAAAACTAGCAAGCTCATGAAAACTACGAACATTGCCTATACTTGTGGGACTCGGCCACTCTTGGATTGCACGTATCTTCTCTTCATCAAGCTGTATACCTTGTGCACTAACAATAAATCCCAGAAATATAAGCTTATCGGTGTAAAAAGTACACTTCTTCAAGTTAGCAAATAACTTTTCTTTCCTAAGCACATCTAAAACTGATTTCAAATGTACAGCATGATCATCCAAGTTTTTGCTATAAATGAGTATATCATCAAAATCGACAACAACAAGCCTGCCTATAAATGCATGCAAAACATGATTCATAAGTCTCATAAAAGTGCTTGGTGCATTAGACAATCCAAAAGGCATAACTAACCATTCATACAAACCATATTTTGTTTTAAAGGCAGTTTTCCATTCATCTCCTTCTTTCATTCTACTCTGATGATAACCACTCTTAAAATTAATCTTAGAGAACACACAAGAACCATGCAACTCATTTAACATGTCATCTAAGCGAGGAATATGATGACAATACTTTACCGCTATGTTTTGATGGCTCGGCAATCAACGCACATTCTCCACGTCTCATCCTTCTTAGGTACAAGTAAAATCGGAACGGCGCACGGACTCATGCTCTCCCTCACGTACCCCTTCTCCAACAACTTACTTACCTGCCGTTGAAGCTCCTTTGTCTCTTCGGGATTACTCCTATAGGCTGGTCGGTTTGGAATTGTCACACCGAGAATAAAATCAACTTGATGTTCAATCCCTCGAATTGGTGGTAATCCATGTGGTGTTAAACTTCAGAATCCATGCATGATAAAAGAAACAAAAGTAATAAACCAAAAAATTTCAGAGCAAAAGGGAGCTAGGAATCACACCAAAGAATAAATCCTAAGGTTAGAAATCATCACGCTTTTCAGCAGCATCTAAGGCAAGGATCAAAACATAAGCTGCATATAAGGCAAGGATAAAAAAAGAAGCTGCTCATCTTCGCAGAATCAAGCAAGAATCCAGGATTGCAGTTAAGGATCTTAGCACAAGAAGATTTACAGGTGTGCAACGTCTCCAAAGAAGAAATGGATATAGAAGTAGAAGTTGATATAGTCAAAGAAGCCCACCCTAAAAAAACCTATGTACAGAAACTACTGAAACAATTACATAAAGATTCCAGCAATTGGTCTACTAGGGGAGGAGTTTCGAAAGTTTAGCTATTATGGTACAAAAGCAAACCATAGGGGCAGGGATACATGCTCTAAAATAGACGATACTACGCCCATGAACCAACATCATCAACAATGAGTGTTCAAATGTTAGACATGCAGCAAAAAATTCGCTTCGTTCCAAGCGCTCGGTGGCCACTAGACAAGCCACAGGTGGTCGAGGACAGAAAAGCTACATGATATGGTAAGCAAGCCTAAAGTGCAAAGTGTTCCATCTGTGGAGTCGAGTTTATGAACAGGAAGGCTCTTGGGTGGCACATGAGGACACATGGGGCTAGAGATAGTCAAGAAAGTCCTAGTGGCAAGAGTGATTTGTGTTTGGATCTGAGCTGGGGACCCTCTAGTTATACCAACAGGATGAAACTATCCCGCATTTCCAGGTTCGACAAAAACCTTACCCTTTGATAATTTTCACAACTTCATCTCATGTAAATAGTCTGATTAAAAATAAAAGAGACCCTGTAAAGACCAAAACTGCTAAAGCAATGGAAAAAGGAATAGTTTGGTATTTAAAGCCTAAACAAAATCTTTGACAACTCATCATGCTAAGGGGAATAGCATGGCTAGTCCAACTCAAACGGTAGTAGGTAAAGGCAAGTCAAATCCGTTGATAGCTGGAGATTTGCTAAAAACTCCATGACAACTCATCATGCTGAGAAAATAGCATGACTAGCCCAACTCAAACGGTAGTTGGTGAAGTCAAATCAAATCCGTTGATAGCTAGGATTTTGCTAAAAATCTCGTGACAACTCGTCATGCTGAGGGAAATAGCATAGCTAGCCTAACTCAAACGGTAGTTGGTAAAGGCAAATTAAATCCGTTGATAGCTGGAGATTTGCTAAAAATCTCATAAGACTTGACATTCATAGGCCAAAGACATTATCAAAATAGTAGCAGTAAGATTCTCTACAAAAGCCTTGACAACCAACATCAACAGAAAGATTCCCTGTAAAAGGTGCCTGACAAAAGCTGCCTGATACAGCCGAAAGGAGCCTGATACAGCCGAAAGGAGCCTGATACAGATAAAAAGAGCCTAATCCAAAAGAAAAAAGGGAGGCATGATTAAAATCTCCTTCATGATTAAAGATGCGGACCCCACCCAAATAGAATCTAAGGAGTCCAAGACTTCGGCAAGAAGAAATTTAAAATTTCGGCAAGAAGGAATTTCTCCTATAAATAGAAGACTTCATGCAGAGATCAGGGTAGATTGAGAGGAGCAGGTGAAGCTTTTAGATTAAGGTTGAGATTAGAGAAAACCTTCGACACCAATCTCCATCACCATCATCTCCCATCGCCATCATCTTCCATCAACATCTTCCACCTTCCTTCTCATCCTCTCCACCATTTTTCCGGTCTTGTGCCATCCAATCCGACCACCTGTATAATTACACCACATATGTATAATTAGTGTGTGACAGTAGTAGTAGTAGTGTGAGAGTGTACTTGTATTTCTTTTTCAGTAGTCTATTTACCCCAAGTATCAGAGCCTGGCTAGTTCCTTTTTGGGCGATAGGGATTTGCAGTATGTACAGAGTTTCTCCAGTACTGTTCCGATACGTATTGTATACTTTGAATTATTATAAAGTTGTTTGTATTTGCTTTGGTATGTTAGATCATCATGTATATAGTGACATGTACAAAATATTATAAAATAGTTTGTATTTGCTATGGTAAGTTTTATGTATATTTAGTGATAATTTTATACTTGATAGTTTGTATTTACTTTGGTGTTGGTGTGATAGATCAGTATGTACATAGTGACAAATTAACTATAAGAAGGATTATTACTCTCTCATAAGTTATGTTGGTATATATCATAGTTTCATCCTAAGTGTCCTTTCTTAGATTTGAGAAACTTTAAAGCCTACATTCCTAAGTGATCGCTTTGTTGGCGTGGGTAGACGTTTGTAGGGTGACCCTCAAAATGTGATTTTAGGCACCGTTGGTAACTCAGAGCTAACTATCCACTGACATCTTAGATGGCTACCGGTAATCTTTATTGGAAATGTGAGATCTATGAAATGTATTATAGTTTAGATGACACCATGTATCATGATCATATAATATACGCCCCAAAGTATTTCGAACAAAAAGCTTATAAAATAGATTTAAATTTATCTAGTACTATGTATTGAGATGATAGAACGTATAAACCAAAGTATTCTAAAATCGATCTGATGAGGTAATTCGCTCAATAAAATATTAGAAATAACAGAGTAAAAATCCTGACTTAACTGCAAAAGAAATAAAAGATAATACACCTGAAAAGATCTATAAAAAATTTAAAAATTTACGAAGTCATTTTGAATATAAGTTGAACCAAGAAGAGATCAAACCTAGTGCCAAAAACAAAGTAACTAAGGAGGATAAAATGGCGAATAAAGAATATGATAGTAACCTTCAAGTAGAAAATGAAAATGATTGCGAAAAAAATATCTTATATTTCGAAGAACCATCTTATAACGGCTAAAGAAATAATTATGAAGCAGAAAGAATAATTGATGAAATCATCTTGAGAACTGAGGAACTTTCGGATCAAGTGGAAGAATATACGATAGGATATGATGAAATAATTTCTATTCTAGAACAGGTAAAAGAGATAAAGGAAGTAATAGGAAAGTTAGATCACATCAACAGTGTAGAACAGAAAAAATCAAGTCAATAAATTAATACGCAAGTCGAAAGAACATATTCCAAATAAGAATTCGACTCAATAGTTGAGCTAATTAATTGCTGGAAAGAGTTGTATCGGGATCAAAATAGAACTATTCAAGAGAGAGATTATCTAGTGAATAGGATACAAGAAACGTACCTCCAGTATAAAGATTTGTTATCCCATTTCGAGTTTGATCCTGGGATATACAACTTAGATGAGAATCTAAAAGATAAGAGCATCACGAATTTAGAAAATTAAGACTATGAGGAAATTACATATGATGAGTACAGGACAAAATCTAAAAAAAATATTAAATCTGACAATAAGCTGATATATATCAGGGAAGATAGTAAATTCGTAATAGATTTGCGTGATTTACAAATGGAAAAAAATTATCCGAATATACACTTTACGGATAAACGAAAGGTCATAAATGACTTGGCACAATCCCTAGCATTCATAATCACAAACTCTGAAGAGGCATGGGATGAAAAAGTACTTGTCAGTTACATCACAGAAACCTTACAAGAAAATGTATTGCAATGGATAAATTCAAAGGAAATAAAATATAACCGAAAATGGGTCGAAAATAACAAGTTCACTAGGTTTGAAAATATCCCTACAGACTTCATAAAAATCATAAAAGAAGATTTATGTGGATTCATAAATAACAAAGCCCAAGAGGAAGAAATACTTCATGCGTTATTCAGAATAGAATTATGCGAAGTATGTGAGTTTGAAGAATTTTGTAAAATATTTTTAAAATATTTTTACAAATTAGATAAGACACAAAACGGGCTTGATCCATTTCTTCACAAAACTGCCATGGGATACTAAAACACAAAACCGATACCTAGATTACCTAAAATGAATCGAGAAAGAGGACATTCTAGGATAACATATTCACTATGCCCTTAATATAAAATCTTATAGAAAATGAAAACACAATCAGTAACTCTCCTAAAAGGAAAAAATACTGGAATCGCGAGAAATGGAAAAAAGGAAGCAGGAAAAAACCAAAACCATTTAAAGGAAAAATAAAAGATAAAAGGTAACAGCAGAACCTGCTAGAACTGTTGAATTATAGGATGAATTTTATAGAGGAATTGACTAAGAAAGAAATATCACTTTTGAAAAAACTTGATAAAATCGAGATTTCATCTGGATAGTTGAAGATAAAAGAGTTTTAAAATAGCAAGTTGAAAATACCCCAGAATTTTACCCACCTAAACCTGTGTCTAGAAAACCTTCTTGATGGAGGCTATGGAGAAAGAAAAGGAGATTTATCAAGAATAATAAATATAACCACAAGTGTGATGAATCCTCTACACAAATGGGTAAAAGGGA
This sequence comes from Dracaena cambodiana, assembly GCA_036321105.1. Lineage (NCBI taxonomy): Eukaryota > Viridiplantae > Streptophyta > Magnoliopsida > Asparagales > Asparagaceae > Dracaena > Dracaena cambodiana. Next base: position 36,457,539 of record JAYEPQ010000004.1, read on the forward strand.
ATTGAAATATTTTGTGTGTGACAAAGAAGGCCAGCATCCCAGAAATGAAAAAGATGCTCAGAAAATAATAGAGCAAAATTTAGAAACTTGCCTTAAAAAAGAAATCTCCCCTCCGGATATAGTGCCATGCGGACTTGATTCGGAGTTGGAGATGATCCTTATAATGAACAACGAGTCAGATATTAACACACTCCTATTGCTAGGATTAGATAACATAATGTTAGGAAATGCAGTTGGGAGAAAAGCAACCTTTAGTTCAAGAGACATCAAAAAATAAATAAAAAATAATAGTAAATTCTTAATGAAGGAAAATGCTAGTAATATATCAATCAAATTTTTGATGATGAGAAACATGGTGGGTTAGGAAAAATTTATAGCAAATAGTATCCCTATTCCAGCAGCATTTATTGTATACATAGAATACCAGCCAGGTATCTACACAATACAGGATAAATATTATAAACAGGTATTCGATGAATCATGCAGTAGACATTACTACTCCTGTGAGGATGTTATATGTCACTCCAGAATCCATGCATGACAAAAGAAACAAAAGTAATAAGCCAAAATATTCCGAAGCAAAAGGGAGTCTTGGAATCACACCAAAGAATAAATCTAAGGATGTAAATCATCACGTTTTTCAGCATCATATAAGGCAAGGATCATAAAAGAAGCTGCATATAAGGTAAGGATTAAAAAAGAAGTTGCTTATCCTCGCTGAATCAAGAAAGAATCCAGGATTGTAGTTCAGGATCTTAGCATAAGAAGATTTGCAGGTGTGCAACGTCTCCAAAGAAGAAATGGATACAGAAGTAGAAGTTGACATAGCCAAAGAAGCCCACCCTAAAGAAGCCTATATACAAAAACTACTGAAGCAATTACATAAAGATATCAATCTAGCAGTTGGTCTACTAGGGGAGGAGTTTGGAAAGCTCGGCTATTATGGTACAAAAACAAACCATAGAGGCAGAGAAACACTCTCTAAAATAGATGACACTACGCCCATGAACCAATATCATCAACAACAAGTGTTCAAATGTAAGACATGCAGCAAGTAATTCACTTCGTTCCAAGCGCTCGGTGGCCACCAGACAAACCACAGGTGGTTGTGGCTAGAAAAGCTACATGATATTGTAAGCAAGCCTAAGGTGCACAAGTGTTCCATATGTGGATTCGAGTTTATGAACGGGAAGGCTCTTAAGGGGCACATGAGGACGCATGGGGCTAGAAATAGTCAAGAAAGTCCTGGTGGCAAGAGTGGTTTGTTTTTGAATCTTAGCTTGGGACCCTCTAGTTATGCCAACAGGATGAGACGATCCCGCATCTCCAAGTTCGACAAAAACTTTACCCTTTGATAATTTTCACAACTTCATCTCATGTAAATAGTCTGTTTAAAAAAAGACCCTTTAAAGACCAAACCTGCTAAAACAATGGGAAAAAGAATAGTTTGGCATTTAAAATCCAAACAAAATCCTTGACAACCCATAATGCTGAAGGAAATAGCATGGCTAGCCCAACTCGAATGGTAGTTGGTAAAGGCAAGTTAAATCTGTTGATAGCTGGTGGTTTACTAAAAATCTCATGGCAACTCATCATACTGAGAAAAATAGCATGGCTAGCCCAACTCAAGCGGTAGTTGGTAAATGCAGATCAAATCCGTTGATAGTTAGGATTTGCTAAAACCTCCATGACAACTCATCATACTGAGGGAAATAGTATGACTAGTCCAACTCAAATGGTAGTTAGTAAAGGTAATCAAATCCGTTGATAGCTGTGGGTTTGCTAAAAATCCCGTGACAACTCATCATGCTGAGGAAAATAGCATGGCTAGTCCAACTCAAACAATAGTTGGTAAAGGCAAATCAAATTTGTTGATAGCTGGAGATTTACTAAAAATCCCCTAAGACTTTTACATTCACAGGCCAAAAATATCATCAAAATAATAGTAGCAAGATTCTCCACAAAAAGATGATTGATATCAATATTTACATTCATGAACGATTAACAAGGCAACAAAAGTAAGATTCTCTACAAAAAGCATTGACAACCGACATCAACAGAAGATTCCCTCCAAAAGGTGCCTGACAAAAATAGCCTGATATAGTCGAAAGGAGCCTGATATAGACGAAAAGAGCCTAATATATAAAAAAGAGAAAAGGGAGGTATGATTAAAAGCTCCTTCATGATTAAAGATGCAGGCCCCACATAAATAGACTCCAAGGAGTCCAAGGCTTTGGGAAGAAGCAATCGAAGACTTCGGAAGGAAGAAATCTATCTTATAAATAGAAGGCTTCCAGCAGATTTAGAGGAGCAAGTTAAGATAGCAGGTTAAGATTTCATATTAAGCCTGAGATTAGAGAAAACCTTTGACACCATTCTCCATCACCATCATCTCTCATCGCCATCATCCTTCATCAACATCATCCACCTTCCTTCTCATCCTCTCCACCATCATTCTGGTTTTGTGCCACCCATTCCAACCACCTGTATAATTCCACCACATATGTATAATTAGTGTGTGACAGTAGCAGTAGTGTGATCAGTGTGAGAGTGTGTTTGTATTTTCCCATTTAGTGTGCTTGTGTTTAACCCCCTGGTGTTAGAGCCCGACCGGTTCCTTTTTGGGCTGTAGGGATTTGCAGTTTGTACAGAGTTTCTCCAGTACTATTACGGTATTTATTGTATGCTTTGAATTATTATAAAGTTGTTTGTATTTACTTTGATGTTGGTGTGTTAGATCAGTATGTATATGGTGACAAATTAACTATAAGACGGATTGTTGCTCTCTCATAATTTATATTGGTATATCATAGTTTCATTCTAAGTGTCTCCTTTTAGAATTGAATAATTTTAAAGTCCAGATTCGTAAGTGATCCCTTTGTTGTCGGGGTAGGCATTTGTAGGGTGACCTTTACGAGATGGTTTTAAGCACCATAGGTGACTCAGACTACCTATCCACTGACATCTTAGATGATTGAATAATCTTAAAATCCAGATTCGTAAGTGATCCATTTATTATCGGGGTAGGCATTTGTAGGGTGACCTTCACTAGATGGTTTTAAGCACCATAGGTGACTCAGACTACCTATCCACCGACATCTTAGATGGCTACTGATGACTTTTATTGATAATGTGAGATCTATAAGACGTATTATAGTTTAGATGACACCATATATCATGATGATATAATATACGTCCCAAAATATTCCAATGAAACAGATTTTGATTTATCTAAAACTATGTACTGTGATGATAGAACGTATGAACCAAAGTATTCCAAAAAAGATTTGATGAAGTAGTTCGCTCAATAGAATATTGGAAAGATTAGTGTAAAAATCCAGACTTAACTGTAAAAGTGTTCAAAGATAATACACCTGAAAAGATCTATAAAAAATTTAAAGAACTACTAAATCATTTTGGATATAAGTTGGACTTAGAACAGGACAAAAAAGCAAAAATGTTAGCAGCCTTCCAATAGGAGAGGAAAAAGACTGTAGCAGCAACAATCAATCACAAACCAGTGATCAAGAATATAATAATGGGACAACTATAGAGGTAATAATAACCAAAGTGATCTCTCTCAAACTCAAACTGAGAATCTAATAAAGAATAGTCACCAAGGAAATAAATATGAGGTAGAAAGAACAAATGAAGAATTTATCCAAAGTTCTAAAAAATCTTTTGACAAAAAAGAAGAGTATACGATAGGATACGATGAAATAATTTCTGTTCCAGAACAAGTAAAAGAGATAAAGGAAGTAGTAGGGAAGTTAGATCATATCGATAGTGTAGAAGGGAAAAAAACCAAGTCAACAAATCAATATGCAAGTCGAAAGAACATATTCCAAATAAGAATACGACTCAATAGTTGAGATAATTAATTGCTGGAAAGAATGGTATAGGGATCAAAATAATACTATTCAAGAGAAACACTATCTAGTGAATAGGATACAAGAGACGTACCTCCAGTATAAAGATTTGTTACACCATTTCGAGTTTGATCCTGGGATATACAACTTGGAAAGTGAGAATGAAAGCGTCACAAATTCAATGATTAAAGACTGTGAGATGGTTATAAATGATACAAGATAAAATCTGAAGGAAATACCAAATCTGATAATGAATTGATAAATGTCAGTGAAGGTAGCAAAACTTCATTATATTTAAATGATTTACGAATGGGAAAAATTTTAGGATTAATGATCCAGTAAATTGGAATATATTACAAGGAAGAAATTATTCGGATATACACTTTATGGATAAACGAAAGGTCATAGATGATTTGGCACAATCTCTAGCAATCATAATCACAAAGCATGAAGAGACATGGGATGAAAAAAAGATTTGTCAATTGCATCACGGTAACCTTACAAGGAGATATGTTGTAATGGACAAATTCAAAAGAAATAAATGTTTAGCAAAAAGAGTTGTTTGAAAATGACAAAATCACTGGGGTTGAAGATATCCTTACTAACTTTGTAAAAGAAAATTTTTATATATCATTTTCAAAATACGAAAAGGCACAAAATGAACATTATTTCCATCTCAAAAAAGTATTAAAAAGATTAATAGATAAGTGAGTAATTATTAGTAAAGAGAAAATAGAATTATACAAAGTTTATATAGAGTTATTGGGACATAGAATAGGACCTTTCAAAGATATAAAGATAGTAAAACAAATCAAGCAAGAAACCGAACGAATAACTTGATATGCAAACGGAAAATTCGATTCAAGTTTAGATTGTAATGCATTTCGCTTATACTTGCAGAAACCTTTTACTAACAGGACATATTATGTAGCAATTGTTAAAATTGCATCTAAAAAAATTAAGCAGTTATAGATGGACAAAATTTATAAATACAATACAAGATCATAGACACAAACCAAAATCTGAGCATATAATTACAGAAAAATTATCTAGACTAATTTTTTGGTATTCAATTTTGCATATGAATCCCAGAGAATTCATGAGATTTGGAGATATTTATTTCAAGCAGTTTGCATCACAGAGTAAAGAGTCATCAGAGTCACAGAATTTCAGGTAGATTTAATACAACAATGTCTACTAGATAATTTGTGGAATCTAAGAATAGATCAGCCAAAAGAAAATGTTAAAGTAATTAAAACATTACCTTATTATTTTAAAGGTATTATACATACACCCCAGTCACAGAGTTTTATCAGTTATGTCATACTTAGAGGTCATCAAGTAGGAATTTACAAAAATTGGTATGCAGTTAAGAAAGTTAGACTCAAATTTTAATAATCCAATATTTAAAGGCTTTTATATCATTAAAGAAGCTATATAATATGTTAGAAATAATATTCCAAATTCTTGTTATTTTGATGAAAGTCCTATAGAATTTATGAATCCACAAAAGAGTCAACAGTGTTCAAGTGAATCAGAATCATCAACAGAGTGTAAAAATTGTCAAGTTATTATGAAGCATTTTTAAACATTTAAAAATACAAAAAGATAAATTAGTTGGAAATCTCAGTAAACAAGCACATATAAGGAAAATGAGAACCTAAAAAATATGAGAGAAAAAGAATCGAGTATAAGAGATAGAAAGGAGAGCCTCCAACATATGAGAAAATACAAAAGTCATGCAAGCTAGATGATTCTTTAAAACAAGTGATGAATTATCTATTCATCCAGAAGATGTCAGACAAAGCATTCACCAGAAAGTTTAAGACAGTTTCTATACAAAAGTCGAAGACATACAACAGATACTCAAAGAAATCCAACAAGAAGAAAGAAGATGTAGAGGGATAGTTGTAGACCAAGTGATACACTATGCCAACACAGATAGATGCAGCAACATCAATTCAGATTGCAGCATCATAGACCCCTCACAACCAAAATGCAAATGTGAGTTAGCTTATATCATTTACAGACTAATTATACAATTAAGCCAAATGAAAATAGAGAAACTTTATGGAACAGACTATAATTGAAAGGACTTTTTAGATATGGAATTTGTTTCATAAATAATTTATTTATCATCCAGATCATGTATAATTACTTCCCGATTCTTTAGCATTTCCAGTCTCAGAAGCTTTTACAGATAAGGAGGCACAGCTCAAGATAGAATTTGGCTTCATAATAGCAGAATATATTAAGGGAGTATAGTATTCTACAAAGCATAGTGCATGGATTACATACAGATTGGCCCATCCTCTATATCTAGATATAGAGGCAAGATGAGTAATCTGTGACAGAAAGATTCCAAGACAGATTAGGCACTGGAGAGCAAAAATCATAATATATGAATTCAATTGGCAAAAATATAGTGCAAATAGATTCAGATTAACCACTGAAACAGAAATCTACAGAGTCTATGTAGATAAAGAAATTATTTTAAGATCTCTAAGATTGTCAGATCAGCTCATGAAGAATTAATTCAAACTACATACAAAAGAAAATGGTAGAAGACAAAGTACTTCAGCAGGACATGACAGAATGTGTAGAAGAATATATACTACCAGATCTACTAAGACACATGAGAGAAGAAGGCATACAGAATCTCGACAATATGATGGAAGATTAGGCAACCAGTCAATTTTCTGTAAGTATCTTATGTAAATATAGTCTATTAAAAAATATATATTTTTGCCCTATGAAGCCCAAAGTTGCTAAAGCAAATGGGAGGAGGAATAGTTTGGCATTTAAGTCAAAACAAAATTTTCGACAACTCATCATTCTGAGGGGAATAGTATGACTAGCCCAACTCAAACGGTTATTGGTCTGCAAGCCAAATCCGTTAATAGCTGGGGGTTTGCTAAAAAATCCATGACAACTCATCATGCTGAGGGAAATAGTATGGCTAGCCAACTCAAACGGTAGTTGGTAAAAACAAATCAAATCCGTTGATAGCTGGGGATTTGCTAAAAATTCCATCACAACTCATCATGATGAGGGAAATAGCATGGCTAGCCCAACTTAAATGGTAGTTGGTAAAGGCAAATCAAATCCATTAATAGCTGGAGATTTGCTAAAAATCCCATAAGACTTAACATTCACAAGCCAAAGACATCATCAAGATAGTAGCAGTAAGATTCTCTACAAAAACTTTGACAACCGACATCAACAGAAAGAATCCCTGCAAAAGGTGCCTGACAAAAGGAGCCTAATACAGATGAAAGGAGCCTAATATATTCAAAAGAAAAAGGGAGGCATGATTAAAAGCTCCTTCATAATTAAAGAGGCAGCGCCACACAAATGAAATCTAAGGAGTCCAAGGCTTCGGCAAGAAAAAATCAGAGACTTTGGCAGGAAGAAATCTCTCCTATAAATAAAAGGCTTCCAGGAGATTGAGTGAAGCTGGTGAAGATTTCAGATTAAGGTTGAGATTAGACAAAACCTTTGACACCATTCTCCATCACCATCATCTCTCATCGCCATCATCCTCCAATCAACATCTTTCACCTTCTTTCTCATCCTCTCCACCATCATTCCGGTCTTGTGCCACCCAATCCGACCACCTGTATAATTCCACCACATATGTATAATTAGTGTGTGACAGTAGTAGTGTGAGAGTGTGCTTGTATTTCCTTTTCAGCAGTCTGTTTAACCCCCTGATATCAAAGCCCGGTCGGTTCCTTTTTGGGTGGTAGGGATCTACAGTCTGTATAGAGTTTCTCCAGTACTGTTCCGGTATGTATTGTATGCATTAAATTATTAGTAAAGTAGTTTGTATTTGCTTTGGTGTATTAGATAAACTTTATGTATATTTAGTGATAATTTTATTTCCATAAAAATTTTTGGCATAGCTGGGGGATAGTACGGAAGAACCCTTTGGCATGTATATGGTGACAAATTAACTATAGGACGGATTATTGCTCTTTCATGACTTATATTGGTATATCATAATTTCATTCTAAGTATTTTTTTCTAGATTTGAGTAAAGTTAAAGCCCAAATACCTAAGTGATCCCTTTGTTGCTACGGATAGGGGTTTGTAAGGTGACCCTCAGGAGGTGGTTTTAGGCACCATAGGTGACTCACACTAGCTACCCACCAACATCTTAGATGGCTATTAATGACCTTTATTGAGAATGTGAGATCTATGAAACGTATTATAGTTTAGATGACACCATATATCATGATGATTAATATACGCCCCAGAGTATTCCAAACAAAAATTTTATGAAACAGATTTTAATTTGTCTAGTACTAAATATTATGATGATAGAGCGTATAAACCAAAGTATTCTAAAAAATTATTTGATTAGGTAGTTCGCTCAATAGAATATTGGAAAGAACAGTGTAAACATACCGGCCCTTTTAGTCAACTACCCCTGGTATCAGAGCCGGAACATCTATTGCCTTTATCTCTTCTTCAAATTGTGTAATCAGAGCCCGGCCAGTTCCTTTTTGGGGCGGTAGGGATCTGCAATCTGTACAGAGTCTCTCCAGTACTGTTCCGGTATATATTATACGCTTTGAATTATTTTAAAGTAGTTTGTAGGGTGACCCTCTGCGTTTGTAGGGTGACCCTCAAGAGGTGGTTTTAGGCACCATAGGTGACTCAGACTAGCTACCCACCAACATCTTAGATGGCTATTGATGACCTTTATTGAGAATGTGAGATCTATGAAACGTATTATAGTTTAGATGACACCATGTATCATGATGATATAATATACGCCCAGAGTATTCCAAACAAAAATTTTATGAAACAAATTTTAATTTGTCTAGTACTAAATATTACGATGATAGAACGTATAAACCAAAGTATTCTAAAAAATGATTTGATGAGGTGTTCGTTCAATAGAATATTGGAACAAACAGTGTAGACATATCAGGCCTTTTAGTCAACTACCCATGGTATCAGAGCCGGAACAACTATTGCCTTTATCTCTTCTTCAAATTGTGTAATCAGAGCCCGGCCAGTTCCTTTTTGGGTGGTAGGGATCTGCAGTCTGTACAGAGTCTCTTCAGTACTGTTCCGGTATGTATTGTATGCTTTGAATTATTGTAAAGTAGTTTGTATTTGCTTTGGTATATTAGATAAGTTTTATGTATATTTATTGATAATTTCATACATGATAGTTTGTATTTACTTTGGTGTTGGTGTGTTAGATCAGTATGTATATAGTGACAAATTAATTATAAGACGGATTGTTGCTCTCTCATAACTTATATTGGTATATCATAGTTTTCATTCTAAGTGTCTCCTGCTAGAATTGAGTAATCTTAAAACCCAGATTCCTAAGTTATTCCTTTGTTACCGCAGATAGGCGTTTGTAGGGTGACTCTCAGGAGGTGGTTTTAGGCACCATATGTGACTCAGAGCTAGTTATCCACTGACATCTTAGATGGCTACCGATGACCTTTATTCGGAATGTGAGATCAATGAAACGTTTTATAGTTTAGATGACAACATGTATCATGATGATATAATATACATCCCAAAGTATTCCGAACAAAAATCTTATGAAACAAATTTTAATTTATCTAGTACTATGTATTGTGATGATAGAACGTATAAACCAAAGTATTCTAAAAAACAATTTGATGAGTTAGTTCCCTCAACAGAATATTGGAAACAACAGAGTAAAAATCCTGACTTAACTGCAAAAGAGATAAAAGACAATACACCTGAAAAGATCTATAAAAAGTTTAAAGCTTTACTAAGTCATTTTGGATATAAGTTGAACCAAGAAGTGATCGAACCTAGTGTCATAAACAAAGTAAACTGAGGAGGATGAAAAGGTGAATAAAGAAAATGATAGTAATCTCCCTGTAGAAGAGGAAAATGGATGTAGCAACCTATCACAAGTCAATGACCAACAACATAATAATGAGGCAATTGAAAAGGGTAATAATAACTTAAATGCTCCCTCACAAACTGAAAATCTAACGAAGAATAGTTACTAAGGAGGTAAATATGAGGTAGAGAGAATAAATGAAGAATTCATTTTAAGTTCTGAATAATCTTTTGACAAAAAAGAAGATAGGATACGATGAAATAATTTCTGTTCCAGATCAAGTAAAAGAAATAAAGGTGGTAGTGGGAAAATTAGATCACATTGACAGTTTAGAAACCAGTTCAAAATAGAAGAGACCAAGTCAACAAATTAATATGATGCAAGTCAAGAAAACATACTCCAAATAAGAATATGATTTGATAATTGAACTGATTAATTGCTGGAAAGAACTATATAAAGATCCGATATGCACTATTTAGGAGAAAAACCATCTAGTAAATAGAATACAAGAGACGTAGCTCTAGTATAAAGATTTGTTACACCATTTCGAGTTTGACCCTAAAATATACAACTTGGATAAAGATCTAAAAAATGAGAGTATTATGAATTCAGGGTATAAAAACTGTGAGGAGACTACACATGATGAGTACAAGACGAAATCTGAAGAGAATAGCAAATCTGACAATGAACTGATATATATCAAGAAAGGTAGTAAATGCTCAAATGACTCGAGTGATTTACAAATAAAAGGAATATGAGGTTTAATGATTCTAAGAGTGTGCCATAAGATGGAACTCATCTGGATCTGTCTAATGTACACTTTAAGTATAGACATAAAATCATAAACAACTGGGCACAGACTCCAGTAATAATAGTCACAATTTACAAGAAAATATGGAAAAAAGAAAGGTCTGTAAATCACATTTCAAGAACCTTTCAAGAAGATGTACTACAATGGATAGACTCGGAAGAAGGGAAGGGAAAAAGTAAGCAAAAAGAGTGGGTTGAAACTAACAGATCCATTGGATCCGAGGATATCCCCACTGACCTCATAAAAATCATAAAAAAAATTATGTGAATTAATAGATGACAAAGCTTATGAGGAAAAAATCCTCTATGCATTATCTAAAATTGAACTATGCAAATTCGAATAATACTGTAAAACGTTCTCAAAATACTTTTACAAATTAGAATACGATAAGACACAAAACTGGCTTGATCCATTCTTTCACAAGCTCCAAGTCCATGGGATACTAAAATACAAAACGGATACCTAGATTATCTAAAACAAAATGAGAAAGAGGACAATCTAAGACACTATATTTGCTATGCCCTTGATATAAAACTTATAAAGAAATGAAAAACACAATCAGTAGCCCTGCTAAAGTGAGGAAATGCTGTGAGAAGATAAATGGCGAGAAATGGAAAAAAGAAGTAAGAAAAGACCAAGATCATTTGAAGAAGAAATAAAGAATAAGAGGCAACAACAAAGCCTGGTAGAACTGCTGAACGCTGAAAATAATTTTCTAAAGAAATTGACTAAGTAAGAAATACTACCATTGAAAAAACTCGATAAATATCGACGTTTCATCGGGACAGACGAAGATGAAAAAATTTTAAAACAGCAAGCTGAAAATGCCTCAGAAGTTTACCTACCTAAACCAGTATCTAGAAAACCTTCTCGATGGAGGTATGGAGAAAGAAAAGGGGGTTTATTAAGAATAACAAATATATCCAGAAGTGTGATGAGACCTCTACACAAATGGGTAAAAGGAAATGCAAGTATTTTGTATGTGACAAAAAGAACACTATCCTAGAAATGAAAAAGATGCTCAAAAAATAATAAAGCAAAATTTAGAAGCCTGTCTTGGAAAAATCTCTCCTCCGAAATAGTACTATGCTAGAGTAATTCGGAGTTTGAGATAATTCCTATAATGAACAATGAGTCAGATATTATCGCACTCCTAACGCCAGGATTATACAACATAATGTTAGGAAATGCAGTTGGGAGAAAAGTAGCCTTTAGCCCAAGAGATATCAAAAAATAAATAAAAAATAATAGTAAATTCTTAATGAAGGAAAACGCTAGTGATATATCAATCAAGCTTTTGAAGATAAGAAATATGGTAAGGACAAAGCTATAAAAAATAGTATCCCTATTTCAGCAGCATTTGTTGTATACGTAGGATACCAACTAGATATCTACACAATATAGGATAAATGTTATAAACATGTATTCAATGAATCATGCCGCAGACATTACTACTCTTGTGAGGATGCTATATCGCTTCAAAATCCATGAATGAAAGAAGAAACAAAAGTAATAAGCCAAGAAATTCCGGAGCTAAAAGAAGCCTAGGAATCACACCAAAGAATAAATCCTAAGGTTGAAAATAATTGCTCCTTTCAGCAGCATATATGGCAAGGATAAAAAAAGAAGCTGCTCATCCCCACTGAATCAAGCAAGAATACTGGATTGCAGTTTAGGATCTTAGAACAAGAAGATTCACAGGAGTGCAACATCTCCAAAGAAGAAATGGATACAGAAGTAGAAGTCGACATAGCTAAAGAAGCCTACAATAAAGGAGCCGCTACACAAATGCTACTGAAGCAATTACCTGAAGATAGCAATTCAGCAGTTGGTCTACCGGGAGATGAATTTTGAAAGTTTGAATATAATAGTACGCCAGAAGTAACCCATAGAGGCAGAGATACACACTCTAAAATAGTCGACAAGAAAATCGATCTTCGTAATGTTGAGGACATTATGACCATGAACCAACAACAACATAATTGAATGTTCAAATGTAAGACATGAAACAAGCAATTCGCTTCATTCCAAGCGCTCGGTGGTCACCAGACATGCCACAAGTGGACGAGGGAGGAAACGCCACATGTTGTACCAAATAAGCCTAAAGTGCATAGGTGCACCGCCTGTGAAGTCGAGTTTGCAGTAGGAAAACTCTTGGGGCACATGAGAAGACACAAAGCTAGGAATGACAAGAATATTCTAGCGACAAGAAGGGTTTGTGCCTAGATCTGGGTTGGAACCCTCTAATTATGCCAATAAGGTAAGACGGCCATGCATCTGCAGGTTTGGCAAAAATTTCAGCATTTGGTAATTTTTACAACCTTTTGAAAGTATACTCATATAAAATAAAGCCTATTAAAAAAAACAGAGAGACCCTGTAAAGATCAAAGCTGCTAAAAGGAATAGTTTGGTATTTAAGCCCAAACGAAATCCTTGACAACTCATCATACTGAGGGAAAAAGTATGACTAGCTCAATTCAAACAATAGTTGGTAAAGGCAAGTCAAATACGGTTATAGTTTGGGGGTTTGGTAAAATCTCCGTGACAACTCATCATGCTGAGGAAAATAGTATGACCAGCTCAACTTAAACGGTAGATGGTAAACTAAAATCAAATCCGTTGATAGCTGAGAGTTTGCTAAAAATCTCGTGACAACTCATCATGCTGAGGAAAATAGAATGACTAGTCTAACTCAAATGGTAGTTGGTAAAGGTAAATCAAATCTGTTGATAACTGGGGATTTGGAAAAAATCACATAAGACTTGACATTCACAGACCAAAGTATCATCAAAATAGTAGCAGTAAGATTCTCTACAAAAGCCTTGACAACTGACATCAACAGAAAGATTCTCTACAAAAGGTGCCTAACAAAAGCAGCCTGATATAGCCGAAAGGAGCCTGATATAGACGAAAGAAGCTTAATATATCCAAAAGAAAAAAGGAAGGTATGATTAAAAGCTCCTTCATGATTAAAGATGCGGGTCCCACCCAAATGGAATCGAAAGAGTCCAAGACTTCAGCAAGAAGAAATTGAAAACTTTGGCAAGAAGGAATCTCTCCTATAAATAGAAGGCTTCCTGAAGAGATCAGGGCAGATTGAGAGGAGCAGGCTAAGATTTCAGATTGAGGCTAAGATTTCAGATTAAGGTTGAGATTAGAGAAAACCTTCGACACCATTCTCCAACACCATCATCTCCCATCGCCATCATGCTCCATCAATATCATCCACTTTCCTTCTCATCCTCTCCACCATCTTTCCGGTCTTGTGCCACCCAATCCAATCACCTGTATAGTTCCACCATAGATGTATAATTAGTGTGTGATAGTAGTATTAGTGTGAGAGTGTGCTTGTATTTCCACTTTAGTAGATGTTTACCCCTGGTATCCCTACCCCTGTTTAGTGTGCTTGTGTTAACCCCTAGTACTAGAGCAATATCTGGTGGAATTATACAAGTGGTCAGATTGGCTGGCACAAGACCGGAAAGATGGTGGAGAGGATGAGAAGGAAAGTGGATGATGGCGATGAGAGATGATGTTGATGGAGAATGGTATTGAAGGTTTTCTGTAATCTCAACCTCAATCTGAAATATTAGCCTGCTATCTTAACCTGCTCTTCTAAATCTGCTGGAAGCCTTCTATTTATAGGAGATTTCTTTCTGCCGAAGTCCCGATTACTTCTTGTCAAAGCCTTGGACTCCTTGGATTCTATTTGTGTGGGCCTGCATCTTTAATCATGAAGGAGTTTTTAATCATGCCTCCCTTTTTTTTTGATATATTAGGCTTTTTTCTGCTGTATCAGGTTATTTTTGTTAGGCATCTTTTGCAGGGAATCTTTCTGTTGATGTTGGTTGTCAATACTTTTTGTAGAGAATCTTACTGCTGCTGCCTTGTTGATGCCGTTCATGGATATAAATTGTGATATCAATCATCTTTTTGTAGAGAATCTTGTTGTTATTATCTTGATGATTTTTGGCCTGTGAATGTCAAGTCTTATGGGATTTTTAGCAAATCTACAATTATCAACGGATTTGATTTGCCTTTACCAACTACCGATTGAGTTGGGCTATCCATGCTATTTCCCTCAGCATGATGAGTTATCACGGGACTTTTAGCAAACCTCAAGCTATTAACGGATTTGATTTGCCTTTACCAACTACCGTTTGAGTTGGGCTAGTCATACTATTTCCCTCAATATAATAAGTTGTCACGGAGTTTTTAGCAAAACCCCAGCTATCAACAGATTTGATCTGTCTTTACCAACTACCGTTTGAGTTGGGCTAGCCATGCTATTCCCCTCGGCATGATGAGTTGTCATGAGATTTTTAGCAAACCCCAACTATCACTGTTTGACCTGCCTTTACCAACTACCGTTTGAGTTGGGCTAGCCATGCTATTCCCCTCAGCATAATGAGTTGTTAAGGATTTTGTTTGGGCTTTAAATGCCAAACTATTCCTTTTCTCATTACTTTAGCAGCTTTGGTCCTTACAGGGTCTCTTCTTTTATCAGACTATTTATATGAGATGAAATTGTGAAAATTATCAAAGGGTAAAGTTTTTGTTAAAACTAGAGATGCAAGATCGTCTCATCCTGTTGGCATAACTAGAGGTCCCAAGCTCAGATCCAAACACAAACCACTCTTGCCACTAGGACTTTCTTGACTAACTCTAGCCCCATGCATCCTCATGCGCCTCCTAAGAGCCTTCCCGTTCATAAACTCGACTCCACAGATTGAACACTTGTGCACTTTAGGCTTGCTTATCATATCATGTAGCTTTTCTGGCCTCGAGCGCCTCTGGCTTGTCTAGTGGCCACTGAGCGCTTGGAACAAAGCAAATTGCTTGCTGCATGTCTTACATTTGAACACTCGTTGTTGATGATGTTGGTTCACGGGCGTAGTGTCGTCTATTTTAGAGAGTGTATCTCTGCCCTTATGGTTTGCTTTTGTACCATAATAGCCGAGCTTTCCAGACTCCTGCCCTAGTATACCAATAGCTGGATTGCTATCTTTATGTAATTGCTTCAGTAATTTTTGTACACAGGCTTCTTTAGGGTGGGCTTCTTTGGCTATATCAACCTCTACTTCTGTATCCATTTCTTCTCTGAAAATATTGCACACCTGCAAATCTTCTTGTGCTAAGATCTTGAATTGCGATCCTGGATTCTTACTTGATTCAGCAAGGATGAGTAGCTGCTTTTTTATCCTTACCTTATATGCAGCTTCTTTTTTTTATCCTTGCCTTATATGCTACTGAAAAGCGTGATGATTTCCAACATTAGGATTTATTTTTTGGTGTGATTCCAAGGCTCCCTTTTGCTCCGGAATTTTTTGGCTTATTACTTTTGTTTCTTTTGTCATGAATGGATTCTGGAGTGATATCGCATCTTCATAGGAGTAGTAATGTCTGTTGCATGATTCATCGAATACCTGTTTATAATATTTATCCCGTATTGTGTAGATACCTGGCTGGTATCCTATGTATACAATAAATGCTGCTGGAATATGGATACTATTTGCTATAGCTTTTTTCTTACCATGTTTCTCATCTTAAAAAATTTGATCAATATATTACCAGCATTTTTCTTCGTTAAGAATTTACTATTATTTTTTATTTGTTTTTTGATGTCTCCTAAACTAAAAGTTGCTTTTCTCCCAACTGCATTTCCGAACGTTATGTTATCTAATCCTGGCGAAAGGAGTGTGTTAATATCAAACTCTGAATTAAGTCTGCATAGCACTATATCCGAAGGGGAGATTTCTTTTTTAAAGCAGACTTCTAAATTTTGCTCTATCATTTTCTGAGCATCTTTTCCATTTCTGGGATGCTGACCTTCTTTGTCACACACAAAATACTTGCATTCCCTTTTACCCATTTGTATAGAGAATTCATCACACTTCTGGATATATTTGTTATTCTTGATAAATCCCTTTTCTTTCTCCATGGCCTCCATTGAGAAAGTTTTCTAGACACAGGTTTAGATAGGTAAACTTCTGGGGTATTTTCAGCTTACTATTTTAAAACTCTTTTATCTTCATCCGTCTAGATGAAACATAGATTTTTATCTAATAGTGGTATCTCTTGCTTAGTCAATTCCTTTAGAAAATTCCTCCCATAATTCAACAGTTCTAGCAGGCTCTGCTATTGCCTCTTATCTTTTATTTTTTCTTCAAATGGTTTTGGTCTTTTCGTGCTTCTTTTCTCCATATATCGCTACTAAAGCATTTCTTCCTTTTAGGAGAGTTACTGATTGTGTTCAAAATAGTTTCTTCCTTCGCTTCATAATTATTTTGTTGGCCGTTATTAGAAGGTTCTTCGAAATATAAGATATTTTTTTCACAATCATTTTTCTTTCTACTAGAAGGTTACTATTATTTTCTTTATTCATCATTTTATCCTCCTCAGTTACTTTGTTTATGGCACTAAGTTTGATCTCTTCTTGGTTCAACTTATATCTAACATGACTTAGTAAACTTTTAAATATTTTATTGATCTTTTCAGGTGTATTATGTTTTATCTTTTTTGCAGTTAAGTCAAGGTTTTTACTCTGTTGTTTCCAATATTATATGCAGCGAACTACCTCATCAAATCATTTTTTAGAATACTTTGGTTTATACGCTCTATCATCGCAATACATAGTACTAGATAAATTAAAATCTGTTTCATAAGTTTTTTGTTCGGAATACTTTGGGGCATATATTATCATCATGATACATGGTGTCATATAAACTATAATACGTTTTATAAATCTCGCATTCCCAATAAAGGTTATCAGTAGCCATCTAAAATGTCGGTGGATAGTTAGCTCTGAATCACCTACGGTGCCTAAAACCACCTCCTGAGGGTCACCCTACAATACCTACCCGTGAGAACAAAGGGATCACTTAGGAATCTAGGCTTTAAACTTACTCAAATCTAGCAAAGAACACTTAGAATGAAACTATGATATACCAATATAAGTTATGAGAGAGCAATAATCCATCTTATAGTTAATTTGTCACCATATACATGATGATCTATCACACCAACACCAAAGTAAATACAAACTATCAGGTATAAAATTATCACTAAATATACATAAAACTTATCTAACATACCAAAACAAATACAAACTATTTTATAATAATTCAAAGTATACAATACATACCGGAACAGTACTGGAGAAATTCTGTACAGACTCCCTACCATTCAAAAAAGGTACTGGCCGGGCTCTGATACCAGGACCTTTGGGCTTTACAGGACCTTTTTTTTATATCACACTATGTACATGCAATATTTATAGGAATATTTTGTAAAAGTTATTAGAGAGTGAGTTTGATCCATTCATCCGTAGATGAGGTAGGATCATCCCATCCTGTTGGTACAATCTTTGCCTCTGATTGTTTCTGTTGACCAAACTTTGATTTTGGAACTAATTTTATTTATCTTTGGCATCCCATAGAGAACATAATAGTCAAGCTTACCAGATTCTTTCCCGAGTAGCCCAACTGCTGGATTGCTTGCTGCATATATTTGCTTCAGTCGATTTTGTACTGAAACTCCTCGACTGTTAGCTTTTTCGTTTATGTTGACCTCTATTTCTTCTTTGACTTCTGTGTCCATTTCTTCCTCGGCCCATGTAGAAATGTTGTTTGTTTGCAAGTCTTCCGTGTTCATGGTCTCGAACTACACTGTCTCGCTTACCCTACTTGTTTCGCCACAGTCGGACAACTTCCTTTCTAGAAATTCACTCATACTTTTTAGGAGATCATATTGCTTAGGGGTCACTTCCTTAATGATTTCTTCATCAAGGGTTGCTATAAAATCTTGGTAAATCTCACTTAAGGATTTGAATTTCGATTCTTACTTTATTTTTAGACTTGCTAGGTTTCCCATATGTTTTCAGAAAGCTCGTCGAGTTTCGATCCCTAGATTTGCTCTTTGGTATGCCCTCCATACTCAGTTGATTTCAGAGTAGAATGGTGTTGAGATTTCTAGATTTGGAAAATTTGTTATCCTTGGCTTGAGCATATGATGAGCGAGGCCACGGAGTTTTTCTGCTATATATGGATTCTGACGTGACATTTTCCATGCAAGGATGGCATCCTCACGGGAATAGTAATGTCTGCTGCATGACCCCTTGAAATTGGACACCTGGTTGTGGGATTTTTCCCAATTTGTGTAGATACCTGGCTGGTATCCCATGAATACAACAAAAGCCGCTGGGATAGGGTCGTATTTACTATACCTTTTCCCTTATTCACCATGCTTCTTATCTGCAAAAACAAATTAGTTGTTTACTAATTTATTTCTTTATGAAATGCACTTACTACGTGTTAGGTCAACTTAGATAATCTGCAATAAAGTTATATTTTCCTTTAATATGTTCTATTTTAAAGGAGTATTGGGTAATTTCATTATACCATTGCATGCGTTTCCCCGAGGCATTTTTTGTATTTACAAGAAAATCTCTTACAGCTTTATTATTTGTTCTGATAATAAAAAATTCTAGTGCATGAAATATTTGAAATTTTTGTAAGGCTAGTTTTATGTTGTACAATTGCTTTTCAAATATTATTCATTTTAATTCATTTGGTTTGAATTTTCCAGAGTTATATTCCCAATATTTTTTATGCTTTAATATCTTCTGTGCTATGCTTTTTTTTTGGGCCTGATTCTATTTTGAGACAAAGGTGGGTCTCTTCATCCCAAATTTCCTTTGGAATTGCTTTTAATGCACACCCCCAGCATTCTTCAGATGCATCAGTATCTAAAATTAATTTATCTCCTGGTTTGGGTAGGTATACTTCCGGTGCATTTTTAGCGAGTTGTTTTATCTTTTTTAGAACCCTTTTATCTTCATCCATCCAGATGAACTCTTGATTTTTATTTAACTTTTTTAGTAGTGGTATTTCTTGCTTAGTTAATTCTCTTAGAAAATTTCTTTCATAATTTAGTAGTCCTAGCAAACTTTGCAATTGCCTCTTATTCTTTATTTCTTCGGGAAAATCTTTGATTTTTGAAATGATGTGTTTTTGTAACTAAATACCATCTTTTATCCAGTATAATTCCAAGAAACTCTATTGACTCTTTCTCGATTTTGATCTTTTTTGGAGAGAGTATTATCCCGTGCTTCTTAAAAACATCCCTAATGATCTTTAGATGTCTTTTGTGATCCTCTTTGTCTTGGATAAACCAAGATGTCATCAATATACACAACACAAAAATCCTTTAGGTCATTAAAAATTGAGTCTATCCACCTTTGAAATATTTGTGGTGCAGTATTTAATCTGAATGGCATAACATTCCAATGGAAATGACCACAGGGTGTACTGAATGCTGTCATTGGTTTTGATTTCTTTGTCATCTTAAGTTGCCAGGATCCAGACTAATAGTCAAACTTACTAAATACCTTAGATCATTTCGTCAAATTTATTAATACTTCTTTCCTTGGGATGAAATACCCATCAAACTTAAGATTTTGGTTTAGCCTTTTGTAATTAATTACCATTCGGGGTTTCTTTCTCATTATCTCATTAAAATTTCTAATCATGAATGATGGACTAAAGTGAGGGCTAGTAGTTTTCTCTATCAGACTTACATTTAAGAGTTCATTTATTTGATTGTCGAATTCATCTATATCTTGTCTAGTATAGAGCATCGGTTTCACTCTAATGATTACGTTGCCGTCTCTTAGCTGAATCTAACAGAATCTCGGGCTTCGATCCCATAATTTTATGGATTTTCACTGAAGTTTTCACTAAGGGTTTTATAAAGCCAGTGGGTTTGACTTAATTCAAAAACTTCTTCGTATTTCTTCAATGGATTTTTGTCTTTTGAGTTATCTCTTGGGGGAGAAAAGTCTTTTGAACACTTGTACCTAGGTCTGTCTAAAAGGGGTATGTCAATTCTATGGAGTTTACTGCCTTCTCGTTGGTGTAGCGAGACCATATGTTTTCTACTATCATTGGTAGATATTCTCCAATAAAATTATTTCCTAAAACCATGTCTCCATTTATGTGTGGAAAACATAAGAGGTTTGGTATAACAAATCTTTTTTAATTAAACCAGATTTCCACGTTTTTGGCTTTACTTTGGATAGTTGTTTGATATGCTATCTCCATTATTTTAATTGGATACTTCATTAGCTCCGACTTTTCTATCGGTATGGCATTTTCTCTATAAGAACAAATCGTGGCTCCTGTATCTAATAGTGCATGTAGTGAATACTGTCTGTATCCATCAAATATGAGTGTCCCTTTAACATAATTAAAACTTCTACCTTATTTTGAAGCAAAGAGTATTTCGTCATACCTTATCGAATATTTTTCTTCTAATCTTTTGTCAGAAGGTTCTTTGAAGATTAAAATAATTTCACCATTTGTTTTTTCCTCCTTATTTTCTAAGCAACTATTCTCTATTGGATTCTCAGTTTGAGTTTGAGAGAGACCATTTTGGTTAATATTATCCTCTACAATTGCCTCATTATTATTTTCTTAGTTACTGGTTTGTGATAGATTGTTACTACTACAATCTTTTCCTTTCCTATTGGAAGGCTGCTAACATTTACTTTTTCGTCCCCTTCTAAGTTCAACTTATATCCAAAATGGCTTAGTAGTCCTTTAAATCTTCTATAGATATTTTTAGGTGTATTGTCTTTTATCTCTCTTGCAGTTAGGTCTGGATTTTTACACTGTTCTTTCCAATGTTCTATTGAGTGAACTACCTCATCAAATTATTTTTTAGAATACTTTGGTTTATACGTTCTATCACGCAATATATAGTACTAGACAAATTAAAATCTGTTTCATAAAATTTTTGCTTGGAATACTCTGGGGCGTATATTATATCATCATGATACATGGTGTCATCTAAACTATAATACGTTTCATAGATCTCATATTCCCAATAAAGGGCATCGGTAGCTATCTAAGATGTTGGTGGATAGCTGACTCTGAGTCACCTATGGTGCCTAAAACACCTCACTCTGGCTCAGCCGCACCACCCCACCCCAGGTAGCTATCCAGCAACAGCAGAATGCTATCAGCGAACTTAAAGACATGCTAGAGAATAGGAAATTGTGCCGTTCTCGAAAAGCAATAAACCATTAAAGCTCAAATCTTTTGATGGTAAAAAATCGTCAAACTAGCACCTCTACTATTTTAAATCGCAGATTGGGCATTTAGCCGGAAACGACCCCATTATTACGTAAGTATTTGCTAGTACCTTAACAGGACTAGCTTTTGATTGGTTCCGGAGGCTAGAACCGGGAACCATCAATTCATGGAGTGACATGGAAAAAGCCTTTCTGACCAGGCTCTAAGAAGATAACATGGAGGTGTCAATGCCGGCGCTTCTAGCTACTAAACAAAAAAAGGGGAGAGTCAGCCCGGGACATCATCAAAAGGTTCTGGAATGATTCTCTCAGATGCCCGCATGGAATGCTAGAAAAGACCTTTGTAGAAACCTATCGATATAATTTGTCAACTAAGGTCCTGGCCAGGATGGGAGCAGTAAAATCCTTGACATGGAAGGATCTTGTCCTACAAGCTGAGGATGCTAAGGAGATCACACAAAGGCTCGAAGAAGAAGGAGGTGAGGAAAAACATAAGTGAAATGGTGATAACAATCATAATTCTCGATCCTGGAGATATAAGGGGAAAGAGACAATGGTGACGGATGCCCCGCAACCGTAAAATCTTCTCAGAATCTCCCTCCTCAGACACGTATGCCTCAAAAGCAATACTCCTTCAAGGATGAGCATACGAAAACTATCTTCAATCTCCTCATGAGAAAGAAGATACTAAAGCTGCCAGAGTCTAAACGCCCAGAAGAAGCAGGGAGAGTTAATGATCCTAATTACTTTGTCTACCATAGGATCATTAACCACCCTATCCAAAACTGTTATATCCTTAAGGATAAGATTCAAGTCTTAGTGGATGCCAACGTCATAAAGCTCCAAGAGCACCAGAAGAAGGTGACCGCGAATATGATAACTGTCAGACGCAGTAAAGCACCCGACTGGATAGAGTCAACAGTTCAAGATGGAGTGCAACCCATTCCTAGAGGCACGATGCAGGTCGTAAATTTTGATCCGCATCAATAACAGAAGAAAAGACTGTCCCCCTTTGAAACTGATAAAGCGGAGATACTGTGGGTGATTCAGATCTCCTAAATGATGAACAATAGACTTTCAGTTCATCTGAAAGGAGGCAAAAAGGAAAGATCTTTACCTCCAATATTGTCTCCGTAACTCCTGACGATGACGAAGCCATTCCTGTTCTGACCAATTCGGAAGAAGAAATCGAAGACTTTTTGGTGGTTGACGTGGATCCTCCTCCCTCGGGGACCCGTTCAGGAAAAGATTACTTGAAGAACTACGGCCAGACAACGGATTCCCGACTGCCTCCAGAGAAATTCAAACAGAAAGAGCTCAAGTTCGATAAAATTCTAAGGAAGAACGGAAAAGAGCCTGTCAAGAATTTACGAAAGTCATTTCAGTTCGACATCCTGACACAGTTGACCAATATTCCTGCAAAGATTAAGATTCTCTACAAAAAGTATTGACAACCGACATCAACAGAAAGATTCCCTGCAAAAGATGCCTAACAAAAATAACCTGATACAGCAGAAAGAAGCCTAATATATCTAAAAGAAAAAGGGAGGCATGATTAAAAACTCCTTCATGATTAAAGATGCAGGCCCACACAAATATAATCCAAGGAGTCCAAGGCTTTGACAAGAAGAAATCGGGACTTCGGCAGAAAGAAATCTCCTATAAATAGAAGGCTTCCAGCAGATTTAGAAGAGCAGGTTAAGATAGCAGGCTAATATTTCATATTGAGGTTGAGATTAGAGAAAACCTTCGATACCATTCTCCATCAACATCTTCTCTCATCGCCATCATCCACTTTCCTTCTCATCCTCTCCACCATCTTTCCGGTCTTGTGCCAGCCAATCTGACCACCTGTATAATTCCACCAGATATTGCTCTAGTACCAGGGGTTAACACAAGCACACTAAACAGGGGTAGGGATACCAGGGGAAAACAACTACTAAAGTGGAAATACAAGCACACTCTCACACTAATACTACTATCACACACTAATTATACATCTGTGGTGGAACTATACAGGTGATTGGATTGGGTGGCACAAGACCAGAAAGATGGTGGAGAGGATGAGAAGGAAAGTGGATGATATTGATGGAGCATGATGGCGATGGGAGATGATGGTG
Source organism: Dracaena cambodiana (assembly GCA_036321105.1). Classification (NCBI taxonomy): domain Eukaryota; kingdom Viridiplantae; phylum Streptophyta; class Magnoliopsida; order Asparagales; family Asparagaceae; genus Dracaena; species Dracaena cambodiana. The sequence goes on from JAYEPQ010000004.1 coordinate 36,481,276, forward strand.
ATGGAGAATGGTGTCAAAGGTTTTCTCCTCAATCTGAAATCTTAGCCTGCTCCTCTCAATCTGCCCTGATCTCTCCAGGAAGCCTTCTATTTATAGGAGAGATTCCTTCTTGCCAAAGTTTTCAATTTCTTCTTGCTGAAGTCTTGGACTCTTTCGATTCCATTTGGGTGGGGCCTGCATCTTTAATCATGAAGGAGCTTTTAATCATACCTTCCTTTTTTCTTTTGGATATATTAAGCTTCTTTCGTCTGTATCAGCTCCTTTCGGCTATATCAGGCTGCATTTGTTAGGCACCTTTTGTAGAGAATCTTTCTGTTAATGTCAGTTGTCAAGGCTTTTGTAGAGAATCTTACTGCTACTATTTTGACGATACTTTGGTCTGTGAATGTCAAGTCTTATGTGATTTTTACCAAATCCTCAGTTATCAACAGATTTGATTTACTTTTACCAACTACCATTTGAGTTAGACTAGTCATTCTATTTTCCTCAGCATGATGAGTTGTCACGAGATTTTTAGCAAACTCTCAGGTATCAACGGATTTTATTTTAGTTTACTATCTACCGTTTAAGTGGGGTTGGTCATACTATTTTCCTCAGCATGATGAGTTGTCACGGAGATTTTACCAAACCCCCAAACTATCAACGTATTTGACTTGCCTTTACCAACTATTGTTTGAGTTGAGCTAGTCATACTTTTTCCCTCAGTATGATGAGTTGTCAAGAATTTCGTTTGGACTTAAATACCAAACTATTCCTTTTACTAGCTTTGATCTTTACAGGGTCTCTCTGTTTTTTTTAATAGGCTTTATTTATATGAGTATACTTTCAAAAGGTTGTAAAAATTATCAAATGCTGAAATTTTTGCCAAACCTGCAGATGCATGGCCGTCTTACCTTATTGGCATAATTAGAGGGTTCCAAGCTCAGATCTAGGCACAAACCCTTCTTGTCGCTAGAATATTCTTGTCATTCCTAGCTTTGTGTCTTCTCATGTGCCCCAAGAGTTTTCCTACTGCAAACTCGACTTCACAGGCGGTGCACTTATGCACTTTAGGCTTATTTGGTACAACATGTGGCGTTTCCTCCCTCGTCCACTTGTGGCATGTCTGGTGACCACCGAGCGCTTGGAACGAAGCGAATTGCTTGTTTCATGTCTTACATTTGAACATTCAATTATGTTGTTGTTGGTTCATGGTTATAATGTCCTCAACATTACGAAAATCGATTTTCTTGTCAACTATTTTAGAGTGTGTATCTCTGCCTCTATGGGTTACTTCTGGCATACTATTATATTCAAACTTTCAAAATTCATCTCCCGATAGACCAACTGCTGAATTGCTATCTTCAAGTAATTGCTTCAGTAGCATTTGTGTAGCGGCTCCTTTATTGTAGGCTTCTTTAGCTATGTCGACTTCTACTTCTGTATCCATTTCTTCTTTGGAGATGTTGCACTCCTGCGAATCTTCTTGTTCTAAGATCCTAAACTGCAATCCTATATTCTTGCTTGATTCAGTGGGGATGAGCAGCTTCTTTTTTTATCCTTGTCGTATATGCTGCTGAAAGGAGCAATTATTTTCAACCTTAGAATTTATTCTTTGGTGTGATTCCCAGGCTTCTTTTAGCTCCGAAATTTCTTGGCTTATTACTTTTGTTTCTTCTTTCATGCATGGATTTTGAAGCGATATAGCATCCTCACAAGAGTAGTAATGTCTGCGGCATGATTCATTGAATACCTGTTTATAACATTTATCCTATATTGTGAGATATCTAGTTGGTATCCTACGTATACAACAAATGCTGCTGAAATAGGGATACTATTTTTTATAGCTTTGTCCTTACCATATTTCTCATCTTCAAAAGCTTGATTGATATATCACTAGCATTTTCCTTCATTAAGAATTTACTATTATTTTTATTTATTTTTTGATATCTCTTGGGCTAAAAGCTACTTTTCTTCCAACTGCATTTCCTAACGTTATGTTGTATAATCCTGGCGTTAGGAGTGCGATAATATCTGACTCATTGTTCATTATAGGAATTATCTCAAACTCCGAATTACTCTAGCATAGTACTATTTCGGAGGAGAGATTTTTCCAAGGCAGGCTTCTAAATTTTGCTTTATTATTTTTTGAGCATCTTTTTCATTTCTAGGATAGTGTTCTTTTTGTCACATACAAAATACTTGCATTTCCTTTTACCCATTTGTGTAGAGGTCTCATCACACTTCTGGATATATTTGTTATTCTTAATAAACCCCCTTTTCTTTCTCCATACCTCCATCGAGAAGGTTTTCTAGATACTGGTTTAGGTAGGTAAACTTCTGAGGCATTTTCAGCTTGCTGTTTTAAAATTTTTTCATCTTCGTCTGTCCCGATGAAACGTCGATATTTATCGAGTTTTTTCAATGGTAGTATTTCTTACTTAGTCAATTTCTTTAGAAAATTATTTTCAGCGTTCAGCAGTTCTACCAGGCTTTGTTGTTGCCTCTTATTCTTTATTTCTTCTTCAAATGATCTTGGTCTTTTCTTACTTCTTTTTTCCATTTCTCGCCATTTATCTTCTCACAGCATTTCCTCACTTTAGCAGGGCTACTGATTGTGTTTTTCATTTCTTTATAAGTTTTATATCAAGGGCATAGCAAATATAGTGTCTTAGATTGTCCTCTTTCTCATTTTGTTTTAGATAATCTAGGTATCCGTTTTGTATTTTAGTATCCCATGGACTTGGAGCTTGTGAAAGAATGGATCAAGCCAGTTTTGTGTCTTATCGTATTCTAATTTGTAAAAGTATTTTGAGAACGTTTTACGCTATTCTTCGAATTCGCATAGTTCAATTTTAGATAATGCATAGAGGATTTTTTCCTCATAAGCTTTGTCATCTATTAATTCACATAATTTTTTTTTATGATTTTTATGAGGTCAGTGGGGATATCCTCGGATCCAATGGATCTGTTAGTTTCAACCCACTCTTTTTGCTTACTTTTTCCCTTCCCTTCTTCCGAGTCTATCCATTGTAGTACATCTTCTTGAAGGGTTCTTGAAATGTGATTTACAAACCTTTCTTTTTTCCATATTTTCTTGTGAATTGTGACTATTATTACTGGAGTCTGTGCCCAGTTGTTTATGATTTTATGTCTATACTTAAAGTGTACATTAGACAGATCCAGATGAGTTCCACCTTATGGCACACTCTTTGAATCATTAAACCTCATATTACTTTTATTTGTAAATCACTCGAGTCATTTGAGCATTTACTACCTTTCTTGATATATATCAGTTCATTGTCAGATTTGCTATTCTCTTCAGATTTCGTCTTGTACTCATCATGTGTAGTCTCCTCACAGTTTTTATACCCTGAATTCATAATACTCTCATTTTTTAGATCTTTATCCAAGTTGTATATTTTAGGGTCAAACTCGAAATGGTGTAACAAATCTTTATACTAGAGCTACGTCTCTTGTATTCTATTTACTAGATGGTTTTTCTCCTAAATAGTGCATATCGGATCTTTATATAGTTCTTTCCAACAATTAATCAGTTCAATTATCAAATCATATTCTTATTTGGAGTATGTTTTCTTGACTTGCATCATATTAATTTGTTGACTTGGTCTCTTCTATTTTGAACTGGTTTCTAAACTGTCAATGTGATCTAATTTTCCCACTACCACCTTTATTTCTTTTACTTGATCTGGAACAGAAATTATTTCATCGTATCCTATCTTCTTTTTTGTCAAAAGATTATTCAGAACTTAAAATGAATTCTTCATTTATTCTCTCTACCTCATATTTACCTCCTTAGTAACTATTCTTCGTTAGATTTTCAATTTGTGAGGGAGCACTTAAGTTATTATTACCCTTTTCAATTGCCTCATTATTATGTTGTTGGTCATTGACTTGTGATAGATTGCTACATCCATTTACCTCTTCTACAGGGAGATTACTATCATTTTCTTTATTCACCTTTTTATCCTCCTCAGTTTACTTTGTTTATGACACTAGGTTCGATCACTTCTTGGTTCAACTTATTTCCAAAATGACTTAGTAAAGCTTTAAACTTTTTATAGATCTTTTCAGGTGTATTGTCTTTTATCTCTTTTGCAGTTAAGTCAGGATTTTTACTCTGTTGTTTCCAATATTCTATTGAGCGAACTAACTCATCAAATTGTTTTTTAGAATACTTTGGTTTATACGTTTTATCATCACAATACATACTACTAAATAAATTAAAATTTGTTTCATAAGATTTTTGTTCGAAATACTTTGGTATGTATATTATATCATCATGATACATGTTGTCATCTAAACTATAAAACGTTTCATTGATCTCACATTCCGAATAAAGGTTATCGGTAGCCATCTAAGATGTCAGTGGATAACTAGCTCTGAGTCACATATGGTGCCTAAAACCACCTCCTTAGAGTCACCCTACAAACGCCTATCTGCGGTAACAAAGGAATAACTTAAGAATCTGGGCTTTAAGGTTACTCAATTTTAGTAGGGGACACTTAGAATGAAAACTATGATATACCAATATAAGTTATGAGAGAGCAACAATCCGCTTATAATTAATTTGTCACTATATACATACTGATCTAACACACCAACACAAAAGTAAATACAAACTATCATGTATGAAATTATCAATAAATATACATAAAACTTATCTAATATACAAAAGCAAATACAAACTACTTTACAATAATTCAAAGCATACAATACATACCGGAACAGTACTGAAGAGACTCTGTACAGACTGCAGATCCCTACCACCCAAAAATGAACTGGCCGGGCTCTGATTACACAATTTGAAGAAGAGATAAAGGCAATAGTTGTTCCGGCCTTGATACCAGGGGTAGTTGACTAAAAGGGCTGATATGTCTACACTGTTCGTTCCAATATTCTATTGAACGAACACCTCATCAAATCATTTTTTAGAATACTTTGGTTTATACGTTCTATCATCGTAATATTTAGTACTAGACAAATTAAAATCAGTTTCATAAAATTTTTGTTTGGAATACTCTGGGCGTATATTATATCATCATGATACATGGTGTCATCTAAACTATAATTCATTTCATAGATCTCACATTCTCAATAAAGGTCATCAATAGCCATCTAAGATGTTGGTGGGTAGCTAGTCTGAGTCACCTATGGTGCCTAAAACCACCTCTTGAGGGTCACCCTACAAACGCAGAGGGTCACCCTACAAACTACTTTCAAATAATTCAAAGCGTACAATATATACCGGAACAGTACTGGAGAGACTCTGTACAGATTGCAGATCTCTACCGCCCAAAAAGGAACTGGCCGGGCTCTGATTACACAATTTGAAGAAGAGATAAAGGCAATAGATGTTCCGGCTCTGATACCAGGGGTAGTTGACTAAAAGGGCCGGTATGTTTACACTGTTCTTTCCAATATTCTATTGAGCGAACTACCTAATCAAATCATTTTTTAGAATACTTTGGTTTATACGTTCTATCATAGTAATATTTAGTACTAGACAAATTAAAATCTGTTTCATAAAATTTTTGTTTGGAATACTCTGGGGCGTATATTAATCATCATGATATATGGTGTCATCTAAACTATAATACGTTTCATAGATCTCACATTCTCAATAAAGGTCATTAATAGACATCTAAGATGTTGGTGGGTAGCTAGTGTGAGTCACCTATGGTGCCTAAAACCACCTCCTGAGGGTCACCTTACAAACCCCTATCCGCAGCAACAAAGGGATCACTTAGGTATCTGGGCTTTAACGTTACTCAAATCTAGAAAAAAATACTTAGAATGAAACTATGATATACCAATATAAGTCATGAAAGAGCAATAATCCGTCCTATAGTTAATTTGTCACCATATACATGCCAAAGGGTTCTTCCGTACTATCCCCCAGCTATGCCAAAAAAATTTATGGAAATAAAATTATCACTAAATATACATAAAGTTTATCTAATACACCAAAGCAAATACAAGCTACTTTACTAATAATTCAATACATACAATACATACCGGAACGGTACTGGAGAAACTCTGTACAGACTGTTGATCCCTACCACCCAAAAAGGAACCGACCGGGCTTTGATATCAGGGGGTTAAACAGACTACTGAAAAGGAAATACAAGCACACTCTCACACTACTACTATCACACACTAATTATACATATGTGGTGGAATTGTACAGGTGGTCGGATTGGGTGGCACAAGACCAGAATGGTGGTGGAGAGGATGAGAAAGAAGGTGAAAGATGTTGATTGGAGGATGATGGCGATGAGAGATGATGGTGATGGAGAATGGTGTCAAAGGGTTTGTCTAATCTCAACCTTAATCTGAAATCTTCACCTGCTTCACTCAATCTCCTGGAAGCCTTTTATTTATAGGAGAGATTTCTTCCTGCCAAAGTCTCTGATTTCTTCTTGCCGAAGCCTTGGACTCCTTGGATTTCATTTGTGTGGCACCTGCCTCTTTAATTATGAAGGAGCTTTTAATCATGCCTCCCTTTTTTCTTTTGAATATATTAGGCTCCTTTCATCTGTATTAGGCTCCTTTTGTCAGGCACCTTTTGCAGGGATTCTTTCTATTGATGTCGGTTGTCAAAGTTTTTGTAGAGAATCTTACTGCTACTATCTTGATGATGTCTTTGGCTTGTGAATGTTAAGTCTTATGGGATTTTTAGCAAATCTCCAGCTATTAATGGATTTGATTTGCCTTTACCAACTACCATTTAAGTTGGGCTAGCCATGCTATTTCCCTCATCATGATGAGTTGTGATGGAATTTTTAGCAAATCCTCAGCTATCAACGGATTTGATTTATTTTTACCAACTACCGTTTGAGTTGGCTAGCCATACTATTTCTCTCAGCATGATGAGTTGTCATAGATTTTTTAGCAAACCCCCAGCTATTAATGGATTTGGCTTGCAGACCAACAACCGTTTGAGTTGGGCTAGTCATACTATTCCCCTCAGAATGATGAGTTGTCGAAGATTTTGTTTTGACTTAAATGCCAAACTATTCCTCCTCCCATTTGCTTTAGCAACTTTGGGCTTCATAGGGCAAAAATATATTTTTTTAATAGACTATATTTACATAAGATACTTACAAAAAATTGACTGGTTGCCTAATCTTCCATCATATTGTCGAGATTTTGTATGCCTTCTTCTCCCATGTGTCTTAGTAGATCTGGTGGTATATATTCTTCTACACATTCTGTCATGTCCTGCTGAAGTACTTTGTCTTCTACAATTTTCTTTTGTATGTAGTTTGAATTAATTCTTCATGAGCTGATCTGACAATCTTAAAGATCTTAAAAATAATTTCTTTATCTACATAGACTCTGTAGATTTCTGTTTCTGTGGTTAATCTTAATCTATTTGCACTATATTTTTGCCAATTGAATTCATATATTATGATTTTTGCTCTCCAGTGCCTGATCTGTCTTGGAATCTTTCTGTCACAGATTACTCCTCTTGCCTCTGTATCTAGATATAGAGGATGGGCCAATTTGTGTGTAATCCATGCACTATGCTTTGTAGGATACCATACTTCCTTAATATATTCTGCTATTATGAAGCCAAATTCTATCTTGAGCTGTGCCTCCTTATCTGTAAAAGCTTCTGAGACTGGAAATGCTAAAGAATCGGGAAGTAATTATGCATGATCTGGATGATAAATAATTATTTATGAAACAAATCCCATATCTAAAAAGTCCTTTCAATTATAGTCTGTTCCATAAAGTTTCTCTATTTTCATTTGGCTTAATTGTATAATTAGTCTGTAAATGATATAAGCTAACTCACATTTGCATTTTGGTTGTGAGGGGTCTATGATGCTGCAATCTGAATTGATATTGCTGCATCTATCTGTGTTGGCATAGTGTATCACTTGGTCTATAACTATCCCTCTACATCTTCTTTCTTCTTATTGGATTTCTTTGAGTATCTGTTGTATGTCTTCGATTTTTGTATAGAAACTGTCTTAAACTTTCTGGTGAATACTTTGTCTGACATATTCTGGATGAACAGATAATTCATCACTTGTTTTAAAGAATAATCTAGCTTGCATGGCTTTTGTATTTCTCATATGTTGGAGGCTCTCCTTTCTATCTCTTATACTCGATTCTTTTTCTCTCATATTTTTTAGGCTCTCATTTTCCTTATATGTGCTTGTTTACTGAGCTTTCCAACTAATTTATCTTTTTGTATTTTTAAATTTTTAAAAATGCTTCATAATAACTTGACAATCTTTACACTCTGTTGATAATTCTGATTCACTTGAAAACTGTTGACTCTTTTGTGGATTCATAAATTCTATAGGACTTTCATCAAAATACCAAGAATTTGGAATATTATTTCTAACATATTATATAGCTTCTTTAATGATATAAAAGCCTTTAAATATTGGATTATTAAAATTTGAGTCTAACTTTCTAACTGCATACCAATTTCTGTAAATTCCTACTTGATGACCTCTAAGTATGACATAACTGATAAAACTCTGTGACTGGAGTGTTTGTATAATACCTTTAAAATAATAAGGTAATGTTTTAATTACTTTAACCTTTTCTTTTGGCTGATCTATTCTTAGATTCCACAAATTATTTAGTAGACATTGTTATATTAAATCTACCTGAAATTCTGTGACTCTGATGACTCTTTACTCTGTGACGCAAACTGCTTGAAATAAATATCTTCAAATCTCATGAATTCTCTGGGATTCATATGCAAAATTGAATACCAAAAAATTAGTCTAGATAATTTTTCTGTAATTATATGCTCAGATTTTGGTTTGTGTCTATGATCTTGTATTGTATTTATAAATTTTGTCCATCTATGACTACTTAATTTTTTAGATGCAATTTTAACAATTGCTACATAATCTGTCCTGTTAGTAAAAAGTTTCTGCAAGTATAAGCGAAATGCATTACAATCTAAACTTGAATCGAATTTTCCGTTTGCATATCAAGTTATTCGTTCGGTTTCTTGCTTGATTTGTTTTACTATCTTTATATCTTTAAAAGGTCCTACTCTATGTCCCAAGAACTCTATATAAACTTTGTATAATTCTATTTTCTCTTTACTAATAATTACTCACTTATCTATTAATTTTTTTAATACTTTTTTGAGATGGAAAGAATGTTCATGTTGTGCATTTTCGTATTTTGAAAATGATATATAAAAATTTTCTTTTACAAAGTTAGTAAGGATATCTTCAACCCTAGTGATTTTGTCATTTTCAAACCACTCTTTTTGCTAAACATTTATTTCTTTTGAATTTGTCCATTACAACATATCTCCTTGTAAGGTTACCGTGATGCAATTGACAAATCTTTTTTCATCCCATGTCTCTTCATGCTTTGTGATTATGATTGCTAGAGATTGCGCCAAATCATCTATGACCTTTCGTTTATCCATAAAGTGTATATCCAAATAATTTCTTCCTTGTAATATATTCCAATTTACTGGATCATTAATCCTAAATTTTTCCCATTCATAAATCATTCAAATATAATGAAGTTTTGCTACCTTCACTGACATTTATCAATTCATTATCAGATTTGGTATTTCCTTCAGATTTTATCTTGTATTTATCATTTATAACCATCTCACAGTCTTTAATCATTGAATTTGTGACGCTTTCATTCTCACTTTCCAAGTTGTATATCCCAGGATCAAACTCGAAATGGTGTAATAAATCTTTATACTGGAGGTACGTCTCTTGTATCCTATTCACTAGATAGTGTTTCTCTTGAATAGTATTATTTTGATCCCTATACCATTCTTTCCAGCAATTAATTATCTCAACTATTGAGTCGTATTCTTATTTGGAATATGTTCTTTCGACTTGCATATTGATTTGTTGACTTGGTTTTTTTCCCTTCTACACTATCGATATGATCTAACTTCTCTACTACTTCCTTTATCTCTTTTACTTGTTCTGGAATAGAAATTATTTCATCGTATCCTATCGTATACTCTTCCTTTTTATCAAAAGATTTTTCAGAACTTTGGATAAATTCTTCATTTGTTCTTTCTACCTCATATTTATTTCCTTGGTAACTATTCTCTATTAGATTCTCAGTTTGAGTTTGAGAGAGATCACTTTGGTTATTATTACCTCTATAGTTGTCCCATTATTATATTCTTGATCACTGGTTTGTGATTGATTGTTGCTGCTACAGTCTTTTTCCTCTCCTATTAAAAGGCTGCTAACATTTTTGCTTTTTCGTCCTGTTCTAAGTCCAACTTATATCCAAAATGACTTAGTAGTTCTTTAAAATATTTATAGATCTTTTCAGGAGTATTATCTTTGAACTCTTTTGCAGTTAAGTCTGGATTTTTACACTATTCTTTCCAATATTCTATTGAGCGAACTACTTCATCAAATCTTTTTTGGAATACTTTGGTTCATACGTTCTATCATCACAGTACATAGTTTTAGATAAATCAAAATCTGTTTCATTGGAATATTTTGGGACGTATATTATATCATCATGATGCATGGTGTCATCTAAACTATAATACGTTTTATAGATCTCACATTATCAATAAAAGTCATCAGTAGCCATTTAAGATGTCGGTGGATAGGTAGTCTGAGTCACCTATGGTGCTTAAAACTATCTCGTGAAGGTCACCCTACAAATGCCTACCCCGACAACAAAGGGATCACTTACGAATCTGGATTTTAAGATTATTCAATCATCTAAGATGTCAGTGGATAGGTAGTCTGAATCACCTATGGTGCTTAAAACCATCTCGTGAAGGTCACCCTACAAACGCCTACCCCGACAACAAAGGGATCACTTACGAATCTGGACTTTAAAACTATTCAATTCTAGAAGGAGACACTTAGAATGAAACTATGATATACCAATATAAATTATGAGAGAGCAACAATCCGTCTTATAGTTAATTTGTCACCATATACATACTGATCTAACACACCAACATCAAAGTAAATACAAACAACTTTATAATAATTCAAAGCATACAATACATACCGGAATAGTACTGGAGAAACTCTATACAAACTGCAAATCCCTACAGCCCAAAAAGGAACCAGTCGGGCTCTAATACCAGGGGGTTAAACACAAGCACACTAAATGGGAAAATACAAACACACTCTCACACTAATCACACTACTGCTACTGTCACACACTAATTATACATATGTAGTGGAATTATACAGGTGGTTGGAATGGGTGGTACAAAACCAGAATGATGGTGGAGAGGATGAGAAGGAAGGTGGATGATGTTGATGGAGGATGATGGCGATGAGAGATGATGGTGATGGAGAATGGTGTCGAAGGTTTTCTCTAATCTCAGGCTTAATCTGAAATCTTAACCTGCTATCTTAACCTGCTCCTCTAAATCTGCTGGAAGCCTTCTATTTATAGGATAGATTTCTTCCTTCCGAAGTCTCCGATTTCTTCTTCCCAAAGCCTTGGACTCCTTGGATTCTATTTATGTGGGGCCTGCATCTTTAATCATGCCTCCCTTTTCTCTTTTTTGTATATTAGGCTCTTTTCGTCTATATCAGGCTCCTTTCGACTATATCAGGCTATTTTTGTCAGGCACCTTTTGGAGGGAATCTTCTGTTGATGTCGGTTGTCAATGCTTTTTGTAGAGAATCTTACTGTTGTTGCCTTGTTAATCGTTCATGAATGTAAATATTGATATCAATCATCTTTTTGTGGAGAGTCTTGCTATTATTATTTTGATGATATTTTTGGCCTTTGAATGTAAAGTCTTATGGGATTTTTAGTAAATCTCCAGCTATCAACAAATTTGATTTGCTTTTACCAACTACTGTTTGAGTTGGACTAGCCATGCTATTTTCCTCAGCATGATGGGTTGTCACGGGATTTTTAGCAAACCCCCAGCTATCAACGGATTTAATTTGCCTTTACTAACTACCATTTGAGTTGGATTAGTCATACTATTTCCCTCAGTATGATGAGTTGTCACGGAGGTTTTAGCAAATCCTAACTATCAACGGATTTGATCTGCATTTACCAACTACCGTTTGGGTTGGGCTAGCCATGCTATTTTCCTCAGTATGATGAGTTGCCATGAGATTTTTAGTAAACCACCAGCTATCAACAGATTTAACTTGCCTTTACCAACTACCATTCGAATTGGGCTAGCCGTGCTATTTCCTTCAGCATTATGAGTTGTCAAGGATTTTGTTTGGATTTTAAATGCCAAACTATTCTTTTTCCCATTGTTTTAGCAGGTTTGGTCTTTAAAGGGTCTTTTTTTAAACAGACTATTTACATGAGATGAAGTTGTGAAAATTATCAAAGGGTAAAGTTTTTGTCGAACTTGGAGATGCTGGATCGTCTCATCCTGTTGGCATAACTAGAGGGTCCCAAGCTCAGATCCAAAAAACAAACCACTCTTGCCACCAGGACTTTCTTGACTATCTCTAGCCTCATGAGTCCTCATGTGCCCCTTAAGAGCCTTCCCATTCATAAACTCGAATCCACAGATGGAACACTTGTGCACCTTAGGCTTGCTTACAATATCATGTAGCTTTTCTGGCCACAACCACCTGTGGTTTATCTGGTGGCCACCGAGCGCTTGGAACGAAGCGAATTACTTGCTGCATGTTTTACATTTGAACACTCGTTGTTGATGATATTGGTTCATGGGCGTAGTGTCATCTATTTTAGAGAGTGTATCTCTGCCCCTATGGTTTGTTTTTGTACCATAATAGCCGAGCTTTCCAAACTCCTCCCCTAGTAGACCAACTGCTAGATTGATATCTTTATGTAATTGCTTCAGTAGTTTTTGTACATAGGCTTCTTTAGGGTGGGCTTCTTTGGCTATGTCAACTTCTACTTCTGTATCCATTTCTTCTTTGGAAACGTTGCACATCTGCAAATCTTCTTATGCTAAGATCTTGAACCTGGATTCTTGCTTGATTCAGCGAGGATAAGCAGCTTCTTTTTTTAATCCTTACCTTATATGCAGCTTCTTTTATGATCCTTGCCTTATATGATGCTGAAAAGCGCGATGATTTACATCCTTAGATTTATTCTTTGGTGTGATTCCAAGACTCCCTTTTGCTTCGGAATTTTTTGGCTTATTATTTTTGTTTCTTTTGTCATGCATGGATTCTAGAGTGACATATAACATCCTCACAAGAGTAGTAATGTCTGCTGCATGATTCATCGAATACCTGTTTATAATATTTATCCTGTATTGTGTAGATACCTGGCTGGTATTCTATGTATACAATAAATGCTGCTGGAATAGAGATACTATTTGCTATAACTTTTTCCTAACCCACCATGTTTCTCATCTTCAAAAATTTGATTGATATATTACTAGCATTTTCCTTCATTAAGAATTTACTATTATTTTTTATTTATTTTTTGATGTCTCATGAACTAAAGGTTGCTTTTCTCCCAACTGCATTTCCTAACATTATGTTATCTAATCCTAGCAATAGGAGTGTGTTAATATCTGACTCGTTGTTCATTATAAGGATCATCTCAAACTCCGAATCAAGTCCGCATGGTACTATATCCGGAGGGGAGATTTCTTTTTTAAGGCAAGTTTCTAAATTTTGCTCTATTATTTTCTGAGCATCTTTTTCATCTCTGGGATGCTGGCCTTCTTTGTCACACACAAAATACTTCAATTCCCTTTTACCCATTTGTGTAGAGGATTCATCACACTTGTGGTTATATTTGTTATTTTTGATAAATCTCCTTTTCTTTCTCCATGGCGTCCATCGAGAAGGTTTTCTAGACATAGGTTTAGGTGGGTAAAATTCTGGGGTATTTTCAACTTGCTATTTTAAAACTCTTTTATCTTCATCCATCCAGATGAAATCTCGATTTTATCAAGTTTTTTCAATAGTGGTATTTCTTTCTTAGTCAATTCCTTTATAAAATTCATCCTATAATTCAACAGTTCTAGCAGGTTCTGCTATTACCTTTTATCTTTTATTTCTCCTTTAAATGGTTTTGGTTTTTTCCTGCTTCCTTTTTACCATTTCTCGCGATTCCAGTATTTTTTCCTTTTAGGAGAGTTACTGATTGTGTTTTCATTTTCTATAAGATTTTATATTAAGGGCATAGTGAATATGTTGTCCTAGAATGTCCTCTTTCTCGATTCATTTTAGGTAATCTAGGTATCGGTTTTGTGTTTTAGTATCCCATGGCAGTTTTGTGAAGAAATGGATCAAGCCCGTTTTGGTCTTTTCTAATTTGTAAAAATATTTTAAAAATATTTTACAAAATTCTTCAAACTCACATACTTTGCATAATTCTATTCTGAATAACGCATGAAGTATTTCTTCCTCTTGGGCTTTGTTATTTATGAATCCACATAAATCTTCTTTTATGATTTTTATGAAGTCTGTAGGGATATTTTCAAACCTAGTGAACTTGTTATTTTCGACCCATTTTCGCTTATATTTTATTTCCTTTGAATTTATCCATTGCAATATATCTTCTTGTAAGGTTTCCGTGATGTAACTGACAAATACTTTTTCATCCCATGCCTCTTCAGAGTTTGTGATTATGAATGCTAGGGATTGTGCCAAGTCATTTATGACCTTTCGTTTATCCGTAAAGTGTATCCGGATAATTTTTTTCCATTTGTAAATCACGCAAGTCTATTATGGATTTACTATCTTCTCTGACATATATCAGCTTATTGTCAGATTTAATATTTTCTTTAGATTTTGCCATGTACTCATCATATGTAATTTCCTTACAGTCTTAATTTTCTAAATTCGTGATGCTCTTATTTTTTAGATTCTCATCTAAGTTGTATATCCCAGGATCAAACTCGAAATGGGATAACAAATCTTTATACTGGAGGTACGTTTCTTGTATCCTATTCACTAGATAATCTCTCTCTTGAATAGTACTATTTTGATCCCGATACAACTCTTTCCAGCAACTAATTAGCTCAACTATTGAGTCGAATTCTTATTTGGAATATGTTCTTTCGACTTGCGTATTAATTTGTTGACTTGATTTTTTCTGTTCTACACTGTTGATGTGATCTAACTTTCCTACTACTTCCTTTTATCTCTTTTACTTATTCTGGAATAGAAATTATTTCATCGTATCCTATCGTATATTCTTCCACTTGATCCGAAAGTTCCTCAGTTCTCAAGATGATTTTATCAATTATTCTTCTGCTTCATAATTATTTTCTTAGCTGTTATAAGATGGTTCTTCGAAATATAAGATATTTTTTTCGCAATCATTTTCATTTTCTACTTGAATGTTACTATCATATTCTTTATTCGCCATTTTATCCTCCATAGTTACTTTGTTTTTGGCACTAGGTTTGATCTCTTCTTGGTTCAACTTATATTCAAAATGACTTCGTAAAATTTTAAATTTTTTATAGATCTTTTCAGGCGTATTATCTTTTATCTCTTTTGCAGTTAAGTCAGGATTTTTACTCTGTTATTTGTAATATTTTATTGAGCGAACTACCTCATCAGATCGTTTTTAGAATATTTTGATTTATACGTTCTATCATCTCAATACATAGTACTAGATAAATTAAAATCTATTTTATAAGCTTTTTGTTCGAAATACTTTGGGGCGTATATCATATGATCATGATACATGGTGTCATCTAAACTATAATATATTTCATAGATCTCACATTTCCAATAAAGATTACCGGTAGCCATCTAAGATGTCAGTGGATAGTTAGCTCTGAGTTACCAACGGTGCCTAAAATCACATTTTGAGAGTCACCCTACAAACGTCTACCCACGCCAACAAAGCGATCACTTAGGAATGTCGGCTTTAAGGTTTCTCAAATCTAAGAAAGGACACTTAGGATGAAACTATGATATACACCAACATAAGTTATGAGAGAGTAATAATCCATCTTATAGTTAATTTGTCACTATGTACATACTGATCTATCACACCAACACCAAAGAAATACAAACTATCAAGTATAAAATTATCACTAAATATACATAAAACTTACCATAGCAAATACAAACTATTTTATAATATTTTGTACATGTCACTATATACATGATAATCTAACATACCAAAGCAAATACAAACAACTTTATAATAATTCAAAGTATACAATACGTACCGGAACAGTACTGGAGAAACTCTGTACATACTGCAGATCCCTATCGCCCAAAAAGGAACTAGCCAGGCTCTGATACTTGGGGTAAACAGACTACTGAAAAAGAAATACAAGTACACTCTCACACTACTACTACTGTCACACACTAATTATACATATGTGGTGTAATTATACAGGTTGTCGGATTGGATGGCACAAGACCGGAAAAATGGTGGAGAGGATGAGAAGGAAGGTGGAAGATGTTGATGGAAGATGATGGCGATGGGAGATGATGGTGATGGAGATTGGTGTCGAAGGTTTTCTCTAATCTCAACCTTAATCTAAAAGCTTCACCTGCTCCTCTCAATCTCCCTGATCTCTGCATGAAGTTTTCTATTTATAGGAGAGATTCCTTCTTACCGAAATTTTAAATTTCTTCTTGCCGAAGTCTTGGACTCCTTAGATTCTATTTGGGTGGGGCCGCATCTTTAATCATGAAGGAGATTTTAATCATGCCTCCCTTTTTTCTTTTGGATTAGGCTCTTTTCATCTGTATCAGGCTCCTTTCGGCTGTATCAAGCTCCTTTTGGCTGTATCAAGTTGCTTTTGTCAGGCACCTTTTACAGGGAATCTTTTTGTTGAAGTCGGTTGTCAAGGCTTTTGTAGAGAATCTTACTGCTACTATTTGTATAATGTCTTTGGCCTATGAATGTCAAGTCTTATGAGATTTTTAGCAAATCTCCAGCTATCAACGGATTTAATTTGCCTTTACCAACTACCGTTTGAGTTAGGCTAGCTATGTTATTTCCCTCAGCATGATGAGTTATCACGAGATTTTTAACAAAATCCTAGCTATCAACAGATTTGATTTGACTTCACCAACTACCGTTTGAGTTGGGCTAGTCATGTTATTTTCTCAGCATGATGAGTTGTCATGGAGTTTTTAGCAAATCTCCAGCTATCAACGGATTTGACTTGCCTTTACCTACTACCTTTTGAGTTGGACTAACCATGCTATTCCCCTTAGCATGATGAGTTATCAAAGATTTTGTTTAGGCTTTAAATACCAAACTATTCCTTTTTCCATTGCTTTAGCAGTTTTGGTCTTTACAGGGTCTCTTTTAATTTTAATCAGAAGAAACAATGGATAAACTCAGAAGAAGGAAAAAGTAAACGGAATGAGTGGGGAGAAAGCGATAAGTTCGCAAGTTTTGAAAAAATTCTCAATGATTTCATAAAGATCATTAAAGAAAATTTATGTGGGTATATAGATGAGAAGTCTCAAGAAGAGGAAGTTTTATATGCACTATCTAAAATCGAATTATGCGAGATATGTGAATTCGAAGAATACTGCAAAACATTTTCGAAATACTTCTACAAATTAGATTACGATAAGGCACAGAATTGGCTTGATTCTTTCTCCCACAAACGTCCTAGTCCATGGGATACCAAAACAAGAAACGGATACCCAGACTATTTAAAGCGAATTGAGAAAAAGGATAATTTAGGACACCGAATACACTATGCGCTTAAGATTATACAAGACGACTGTCTTAATATAAAATCCTATAAAAAAATGAAAAACACAATAAGTAACTCCTCTAAAGGAAGAAGGTGCTGCGAAAAAATAATTGGCGAAAAATTGAAAATAGGGAGTGAGAAAACGACAAAAACAACATTTAGAAAAAGGTTTCGATGGAAACCATGGACAAGGAGTAGAGCGTTTGTCAGAAATAATAAATATATTAGAAAGAAAGATGAGTCGTCCACACATAGAGAACCCCCTGCACAAAAGGACAAAAAGAATTGCAGGTGCTTTTGTATGCGATGAAGGAGGACATTTTGCTAGGGATTGTCCTAGGAGAGGAAAGAACGCTCAAAAAATGATAAAATATATGGAAGAACAGGAACTTGAAATCTGTTTGGGTGAAGAAATCATGCCAACGGATGTAATACTTTCTGAACTAGAGGTCGAAAATGATTCAGATGACGAACTAGTTTTCATGATAAATGAAGATTTAGGACCAATAACACCCCCAGTATCAGAATTAGACAATATAACATTAGGAGATGTAGTTGGAAAAGAAACAGTTTTTAGTCCAGAAGATATCGATAGAATGAAGAAACATCAACTAATAAAGAAAACATAAATTTATAAAATTTCACGGTTCAATTTCTTCTCTAGAAGAATAATCGAAAACTTTAACGGAAACACAACAGCAAATCTATCAGCCGGAGGAAGAGTAGATATTCCCATCTTTAGTCGTGAAAAGGTACGAAGATGGAAAAAGAAGTACCCAGAAATTCGCTATATCCACGTTGGCCTGATTCAAATTAAAATTAATGCGCTATTTAGAGCTGGCATAGATATACCGATAATAACACTCGTAATGGACAATCGATTCACCAATTGCCATCAGGCTCTAATAGGAGGATTTCAATCCAATCTAGTTAACCAAACCTTATGGTTCAATATTCGACCCAACTATTTCATCTCTATATCTGACCCAAACATAATAGATACTGTACGACTGAAAATCAAGACCCAAGGAATGAACATGAAGACCAACTCACACGATCTGGCCATAGAATATACAACGATTCATGAATTAACCATGACCATATAGGCAAGAACAGTTTCAAACCAACGAGAAATAATCGAAATATTTGAACCAAAACCTTTCGAAGAAGAAATCAAACCCCGACTAATGAATATAAAAGATCTCACGGTACCTAGACAATGGTTCCTTGAAGATTTAATCCAGACCGAAAAACCAAAACACTTTGGAGGGATAGAAATACAAAGTTCCGGAAATAGCCTATATATTAAAAATAATTCAAAACAACCTTTACTTACAAGAAGCAATAGTGAAAGACAAACCAGAGAGGTGGCTAGGAGATCAATTACCAGGGAAGGAATGAGAGAACCAGTACTGTCACAATTATTAGGATGAAATCAAAAATTAAGCCCGAAAGAAATAACCCAAAAGCTCAGTATACCTCTCATGCCAGGATTGACATCTCGGCAAGAGGCTATCGAAGGAGCTGTCGAGTTCAGTTATTAATAATAATTTTTCGTAAATAGATAATTATGTACTATCTTACAGGAAAAATCGAAGAAAGGAAAAGAAGTGATTATGTCAGAAAAGACAAAAAGAAGACATATTCTCGAGGAAGCTAGACAAGCATTTCCTGAAGATATTTTCCTGAGTATCAAAACAATGATGCTCGATCACAAAGAAAATATAAGAGGAATCTTATCAAGAAATAGAACAGATATTGTCCTAGCCCGGAATAACTATCCAAAACTTTTCAAATTCATGAAAGAAGGAATGTGGGACTTCTAAGAAGTCGAATGGGGGCTTGTAAGCCAACTGTGCTATACAGACTACGAGGAGAAAATGAATGGTGCAAATTACCAGCAATACTAAGGTTCTTCAGCCACAAACTAGCCACCAGCATTAATTATCATCATTTGTTCACCTTCCAAATATTTAGCATGGTTGGATGGAGGGAAGAAACTAAATTTTTCCAGCCATATCAAATATGGCTATTCGGCTACCCTGAGCAATGGCAAAAATTTGACCCAAAATACAACATTGAAGGAGTCAATTACAATTATTTATGGTACAGTAGTTTTATTGAGCTAATTGACAGAGCGAGAAAGCTCATCAAAAATATCAGCAACTACTCAGTCATGACAGACGGAAGAAGAATAATCGCCGCGAAAGACTATAATGCAAAATTTAGTTTTCCAAAGGGGCAAAAGCACGAAGCGATAAAGTTGTTACAAGATATAGCTTTCAACTAGAGAAAATTAGATATCCCAACAGAGTTCAAGTGGATATGCAATAATAATATATGAAAAAAAAAAAAAAGTAAAAAAAAGGGGGGGGGGACTCCCTCAAATCCTAAACATTGGATCCTCAAAGGCTTCACCAGACAACAGGCATAAAAGATTCGACTCCTACAGCAAAGATTCATGGCAACTGACATCAACAGTACAAGATTCTCCAGAGGCTTCTCGTGCAAGACGTCAACAGTGGAGATTCCTGACAGCAACAGTACAGATTCCTGACAGTACGTCAACAGTGAAGATTCCTGACAACAACAGTACAGACAAGACGTCAACAGTGAAGATCCCTGACAGAGACAAGACGTCAACAGTGAAGACTCGTGACGAGGCTTTCACAGCAAGATTCTCAAGAGGCTTCTCGAGCAAGGAAAGGACGTCTATAAAAGGAGGCCTCCGACGGACGAGGAAGACATCGGCAATTCGGCAAAAACATCAGCAAGCTTCTCCAACACCTTTTAAGTTCCTCAACGCCTTCTTCTTCATCACCATCCTCTCTCACCCTCTCATCCTCCCCCATCCGTCTTGCCTGGTTTATGCCTGCCGATCAGACCACCAACAGCTTGTAGTTCTCCACCACCTATATGTATAATTAAGTGTGCCTGAGTGTATTTTCCTTTGTATTTTCTTCTTCTTCTGCTTCAGCTGTACTGCAGCAGTAGTAGTGTGTGTATTATTCCTGGTATCAGAGCCCGGGGGGACGTTCCTTTTGGGCGGTAGGGGTCTGCAGTCTGTACAAAGAGTCTCCGGTGTGATGGCTACTGTTCCGTCATGTACCGTTTGTTCCTGAAGTTATTCAAGCTATCTGTTTTTATTAATAATTCTCTATATTTAAAAAATAATTAAAAATTCAGAAAATTAGAAAATGTTACTGTAGCAAAAGTAAGAAGCAGAAAAACTAAGGAAAATTGGGGAAGAATTTATAGCACATATCGCACTTATACGGTATCAAATAGACTATAATTTTGACCCATACTTTCACAATCTGTATCATTACTGCTCAGTTGCACTCTAAATATCCCTTACTAGAATTGAGTAATCTTAAAGCCCAGATTCCTAAAGTAAACCCTTTATTGCCGCGGATAGGCGTTTGTAGGGTGAGCCTTATGAGACGGTTTTAGGCACCATAGGCTACTCGGAGCTAGTTTTCCACCGATATCTTAGATGGCTACCGGCATATTGTGCAATTGCGAGATATGTAGAACAAATTGTAGTAAATATGACACCATGTATAATAATATATATGGTATAATGAACATCCCCAGTTATTCCAAAAATAAATTTGATGAGGTAGTTCTCCGAATAAAAAGATTAAAAGAAAAGGATAAAAGTCCCGACCTAACTCTGGAAGCCAAAGAAGATCTGACCCAACAACTCAAAGAAATCCATAAAAAATTTAAGGGTCTATTAAGTCATTATGGATATAATCCCAATCGAGAAAAAGCTGAACCCAGTATCATAGACAAAACTAGAGAGGACGAAAAGGAAGATAATGATGATAATCCAGAAAAAAAGGGAGGTAATAAAGAGGAAACAACAAAAGTAGTAAACAGTACAATTAAGGAAGGCAGCATTAATAATATTTTGCAAATTAAACTAGTAGAGAATAACTGCCAAAATGATGATGTAGAAAGAACAGTTGAAAAGATTACCTTAGAACCCTCCAACGGGAAAGAGACGTGTACGATAGGAAACAATGAAGTAGTTCAAAAGACAAAGAAGCAGTAGGAAGGATAGATCATATTGGCAGACTAGAAACTGGTCCAAAACAACCAATTGACATAATACGAACTAAAGAAATATACTCCAGACAAGAATACAACCCAAAACTTGAGATAATTAATTGCTGGAAAGAATTGTATAAAGATCAAAATAGCACCACTCAAAAAAACTATCTGGCCAAGAGAATACAGGACACATACCTCCAGCATAAAACCTTGTTACGATATTTTAGGTTTGACCCTGGGATATACAACCTAATTAAAAATCAAAACGAAAGTAGAATGACCCCAGATGATGAGTACAGGACAGAATCAAAAGATAATGACAGATCTAACAAAAGGATGATATGTGTTAAAGAGGGGTTTAGAGCATCAAGTAATAGTTTAAAAATGAAGAAGAATATAAGGAATAATAAAATTATACCACGGAATAAAGACTATTTAAAACTACCTAACAAATACCTTAGAGTTAGGCAAAAGGTCATAATATTCACGAAGAATAAAAAAACATACGATGAGAAAGAATTTACAAGTCACGTAACAAGAACCCTTCAAGGAAATATGCTTTTTCACCATAAACAAAATTTATACACAGAAAAGCATAATGAATACTTTTTTCATAGAAAATTAAGAAGACCAATAATAGGATCAAACATAAATAGTACAGAATTCTTAGGTCATAAAATAGAACCTCCCGTCAAAGAAAGAGTAAAGACAAAAGGAACGACTAGGTATGCAAACAAAGAATTCGATCGAAAATTCCAGAGATAACCGATACATATCAACTATACAGTATGGCGATTAATAAACTAATGAAAAAGAAATTATGTGAATGGACAAAGTTCATAGATCCTAGATACGGACCAAAACTTGAGCATGTAATTTCGAAAAAATTATCTAGACTAATTCTTTGGTGTTTAAATTTGCAGATGAATTCCAGAGAGTTCATGAGATTTGGAGATATATATCTCAAGCAGTATGCCACTCAGAGTAAAGAGTCATTCAGAATCACTGAATTTCAGGTAGATTTAGTACAACAATGTCTATTAGATAATTTATGGAATTTAAGATTAGATCAGTCAAAAGAGAAGGTTAAAGTAATCAAAGCACTAGTCTATTATTTTAAAGGTATTATTCAGACACCCCAATCACGGAGTTTTATATGCTACGTCATACTTAGAGGACATCAAATAGGAATTTACAAAAATTGGAACAAAGTTAGAAGGTTAGTATCAAACTTGATAACCCAGTGTTTAAGGGGTTTTATAATGTTAAAGAAGCTATAGAGTATGCAAAAAATAATATTCCAACCTCCTGGCATTTCGACGAAAGCCTTAGAGAATTTATGCCTCAAGAAAATCAACAGAGTACAAGTGAGATAGAACTATCAAAAGAATGTAAAGATTGTCAAGTTATTATGAAGCACTTTAAAAATCTAAAAATACAAAAGGAAAGGTTTGAAGATCTTTGTCAACAAACACAGTTAACTGAGAGCTTGCAGAAGGAAAAAGAAAAGGAAAAAAAAGAGCGCCTCACAAACAAGAGTGAAACAGAATCAAGTACAAAAGGTATAAGACAAAGTCTCCAAAATATGAGAGATACGGAAGCCATGCAAGCCAGACTATTTTTTAAAACAAATGATGAATTATCTTTTCTTCCAGAAGAAATCAGACAGAAGATTCACTAGAAAGTTCAGGACAACTTCTATCGAAAAGCCAGGGATATGCAACAGATACTCAAAAAATCCAAAAAGGAGAGAGAAGATGCAGAGGAGTAACTGTAGACCAGGTGATACATTATGCCAACACAAATAAATGCATCAATAATAATATCTGCAACATCATGGACCTCTCACAACCAAAATGCCAATGTGAGTTAGCCTATAGCATCTACAGACTGAAAATACAATTAGGACAAATAAAAACGGAAAAGCTCCATGGAACATATTATAGTTGGAAAGCGAGTTGGGCTAGTCATGCTATTTTCTCAGCATGATGAGTCGTCATGGAGTTTTTAGTAAATCTCCAGCTATCAACGGATTTGACTTGCCTTTACCTACTACCGTTTGAGTTGGACTAGCCATGCTATTCCCCTTAGCATGGTGAGTTATCAAAGATTTTGTTTAGGCTTTAAATACCAAACTATTCCTTTTTCCATTGCTTTAGCAGTTTTGGTCTTTACAGGGTCTCTTTTATTTTTAATCAGAAGAAACAATGGATAAACTCAGAAGAAGGAAAAAGTAAACGGAATGAGTGGGGAGAAAGCGATAAGTTCGCAAGTTTTGAAAAAATTCTCAATGATTTCATAAAGATCATTAAAGAAAATTTATGTGGGTATATAGATGAGAAGTCTCAAGAAGAGGAAGTTTTATATACACTATCTAAAATCGAATTATGCGAGATATGTGAATTCGAAGAATACTGCAAAACATTTTCGAAATACTTCTACAAATTAGATTACGATAAGGCACAGAATTGGCTTGATTCTTTCTTCCACAAACTTCCTAGTCCATGGGATACCAAAACAAGAAACGGATACCAAGACTATTTAAAGTGAATTGAGAAAAAGGATAATTTAGGACACCGAATATACTATGCGCTTAAGATTATACAAGACGACTGTCTTAATATAAAATGCTACAAAAAAATAAAAAACACAATAAGTAACTCCTCTAAAGGAAGAAGGTGATGCGAAAAAATAGTTGGTGAAAAATGGAAAATAGGGAGTGAGAAAATGACAAAAACAACATTTAGAAAAAGGTTTCGATGGAAACCATGGACAAGGAGTAGAGCGTTTGTCAGAAATAATAAATATATTAGAAAGAAAGATGAGTCGTCCACACATAGAGAACCCCCTGCACAAAAGGACAAAAAGAATTGCAGGTGCTTTTGTATGCGATGAAGGAGGACATTTTGCTAGGGATTGTCCTAGGAGAGGAAAGAACGCCCAAAAAATGATAAAATATATGGAAGAATAGGAACTTGAAATCTGTTTGGGTGAAGAAATCATGCCAACGGATGTAATACTTTATGAACTAGAGGTCGAAAATGATTCAGATGACGAACTAGTTTTCATGATAAATGAAGATTTAGGACCAATAACACCCCCAGTATCAGAATTAGACAATATAACATTAGGAGATGTAGTTGGAAAAGAAACAGTTTTTAGTCCAGAAGATATCAATAGAATGAAGAAACATCAACTAATAAAGAAAATATAAATTTATAAAATTTCACGGTTCAATTTCTTCTCTAGAAGAATAATCGAAAACTTTAACGGAAACACAACAACAAATCTATCAGCCGGAGGAAGAGTAGATATTCCCATCTTTAGTCGTGAAAAGGTAAGAAGATGGAAAAAGAAGTACCCAGAAATTCGCTATATCCACGTTGGCCTGATTCAAATTAAAATTAATGCGCTATTTAGAGCTGGCATAGATATACCGATAATAACACTCGTAATGGACAATCGATTCACCAATTGCCATCAGGCTCTAATAGGAGGATTTCAATCCAATCTAGTTAACCAAACCTTATGGTTCAATATTCGACCCAACTATTTCATCTCTATATCTGACCCAAACATAATAGATACTGTACGACTGAAAATCAAGACCCAAGGAATGAACATGAAGACCAACTCACACGATCTGGCCATAGAATATACAACGATTCATGAATTAACCATGACCACAGAGGCAAGAACAGTTTCAAACCAACGAGAAATAATCGAAATATTTGAACCAAAACCTTTCGAAGAAGAAATCAAGCCCCGACTAATGAATATAAAAGATCTCACGATACCTAGACAATGGTTCCTTGAAGATTTAATCCAGACCGAAAAACCAAAACACTTTGGAGGGATAGAAATACAAAGTTCAGGAAATAGCCTATATATTAAAAATAATTCAAAACAACCTTTACTTACAAGAAGCAATAGTGAAAGACAAACCAGAGAGGTGGCTAGGAGATCAATTACCAGGGAAGGAATGAGAGAACCAGTACTGTCACAATTATTAGGATGAAATCAAAAATTAAGCCCGAAAGAAATAACCCAAAAGCTCAGTATACCTCTCATGCCAGGATCGACATCTCGGCAAGAGGCTATCGAAGGAGCTGTCGAGTTCAGTTATTAATAATAATTTTTCGTAAATAGATAATTATGTACTATCTTACAGGAAAAATCGAAAAAAGGAAAAGAAGTGATTATGTCAGAAAAGACAAAAAGAAGACATATTCTCGAGGAAGCTAGACAAGCATTTCCTGAAGATATTTTCCTGAGTATCAAAACAATGATGCTCGATCACAAAGAAAATATAAGAGGAATCTTATCAAGAAATAGAACAGATATTGTCCTAGCCCGGAATAACTATCCAAAGCTTTTCAAATTCATGAAAGAAGGAATGTGGGACATCCAAGAAGTCGAATGGGGGCTTGTAAGCCATTTGTGCTACAGACTACGAGAAGAACATGAATGGTGCAAATTACCAGCAATACTAAGGTTCTTCAGCCACAAACTAGCCACCAGCATTAATTATCATCATTTGTTCACCTTCCAAATATTTAGCATTGTTGGATGGAGGGAAGAAACTAAATTTTTCCAGCCATATCAAATATGGATATTCGGCTACCCTGAGCAATGGCAGAAATTTGACCCAAAATACAACATTGAAGGAGTCAATTACAATTATTTATGGTACAATAGTTTTATTGAGCTAATTGACAGAGCGAGAAAACTCATCAAAAATATCAGCAACTACTCAGTTATGACAGATGGAAGAAGAATAATCGCCGCGAAAGACTATAATGCAAAATTTAGTTTTCCAAAGGGGCAAAAGCACGAGGCGATAAAGTTGTTACAAGATATAGCTTTCAACCAGAGAAATTTAGATATCCCAACAGAGTTCAAGTGGATATGCAATAATAATATATGAAAAAAAAAAAGAAAAAAAAAAGGGGGGGGCTCCCTCAAATCCTAAACATTGGATCCTCAAAGGCTTCACCAGACAACAGGCATAAAAGATTCGACTCCTACAGCAAAGATTCCTGGCAACTGACATCAACAGTACAAGATTCTCCAGAGGCTTCTCGTGCAAGACGTCAACAGTGGAGATTCCTGACAGCAACAGTACAGATTCCGGACAGTACGTCAACAGTGAAGATTCCTGACAACAACAGTAAAGACAAGACGTCAACAGTGAAGATCCCTGACAGAGACAAGACGTCAACAGTGAAGACTCGTGACGAGGCTTCCACAGCAAGATTCTCAAGAGGCTTCTCGAGCAAGGAAAGGACGTCTATAAAAGGAGGCCTCCGACGGACGAGGAAGATATCGGCAATTCGGCAAAAACATCAGCAAGCTTCTCCAACACCTTTTAAGTTCCTCAACGCCTTCTTCTTCATCACCATCCTCTCTCACATTCTCATCCTCCCTCATCCGTCTTGCCTGGTTTATGCCTACCGATCAGACCACCAACAGTTTGTAGTTCTCCACCACCTATATGTATAATTAAGTGTGTTTGAGTGTATTTCCCTTTGTATTTTCTTCTTCTTCTGCTTCAGCTGCACTGCAACAGTAGTAGTGTGTGTATTATTCCTGGTATCAGAGCCCGGGGGGACGTTCCTTTTGGGCGGTAGGGGTCTGCAGTCTGTACAAAGAGTCTCCGGTGTGATGGCTACTGTTCCGGTATGTACCGTTTGTTCCTGAAGTTATTCAAGCTATCTGTTTTTATTAATAATTCTCTATGTTTAAAAAATAATTAAAAATTCAGAAAATTAGAAAATGTTACTGTAGCAAAATCAAGTAAGAAGCAGAAAAACTAAGGAAAATTGGGGAAGGATTTATAGCACATATCGCACTTATACGGTATCAAATAGACTATAATTTTGATCCATACTTTCACAATCTGTATCATTACTGCCCTAATTGCACTCTAAGTATCCCTTATTAGAATTGAGTAATCTTAAAACCCAGATTCCTAAAGTAAACCCTTTATTGCCGCGGATAGGCGTTTGTAGGGTGAGCCTTACGAGACGGTTTTAGGCACCATAGGCTACTCGGAGCTAGTTTTCCACCGATATCTTAGATGGCTACCGGCATATTGTGCAATTGCGAGATATGTAGAACAAATTATAGTAAATATGACATCATGTATAATAATATATATGGTATAATGAACATCCCCAGTTATTCCAAAAATAAATTTGATGAGGTAGTTCTCCGAATAAAAAGATTAAAAGAAAAGGATAAAAGTCCCGACCTAACTCTGGAAGCCAAAGAATATCTGACCCAACAACTCAAAGAAATCCATAAAAAATTTAAGGGTCTATTAAGTCATTATGGATATAATCCCAATCGAGAAAAAGCTGAACCCAGTATCATAGACAAAACTAGAGAGGACGAAAAGGAAGATAATGATGATAATCCAGAAAAAAAGGGAGGTAATAAAGAGGAAACAACAAAAGTAGTAAACAGTACAATTAAGGAAGGCAGCATTAATAATATTTTGCAAATTAAACTAGTAGAGAATAACTGCCAAAATGATGATGTAGAAAGAACAGTTGAAAAGATTACCTTAGAACCCTCCAACGGGAAAGAGACGTGTACGATAGGAAACAATGAAGTAGTTCAAAAGACAAAAGAAGCAGTAGGAAGGATAGATCATATTGGCAGACTAGAAACTGGTCCAAAACAACCAATTGACATAATACGAACTAAAGAAATATACTCCAGACAAGAATACAACCCAAAACTTGAGATAATTAATTGCTGGAAAGAATTGTATAAAGATCAAAATAGCACCACTCAAAAAAACTATCTGGCCAAGAGAATACAGGACACATACCTCCAGCATAAAAGCTTGTTACGCTATTTTAGGTTTGACCCTGGGATATACAACCTAATTAAAAATCAAAACGAAAGTAGAATGACCCCAGATGATGAGTACAGGACAGAATCAAAAGATAATGACAGATCTAACAAAATGATGATATGTGTTAAAGAGGGGTTTAGAGCATCAAGTAATAGTTTACAAATGAAGAAGAATATAAGGAATAATAAAATTATACCACGGAATAAAGACTATTTAAAACTACCTAACAAATACCTTAGAGTTAGGCAAAAGGTCATAATATTCACGAAGAATAAAAAAACATACGATGAGAAAGAATTTACAAGTCACGTAATAAGAACCCTTCAAGGAAATATGCTTTTTCACCATAAACAAAATTTATACACAGAAAAGCATAATGAATACTTTTTTCATAGAAAATTAAGAAGACCAATAATAGGATCAAACATAAATAGTACAGAATTCTTAGGTCATAAAATAGAACCTCCCGTCAAAGAAAGAGTAAAGACAAAAGGAACGACTAGGTATGCAAACAAAGAATTCGATCGAAAATTCCAGAGATAACCGATACATATCAACTATACAGTATGGCGATTAATAAACTAATGATAAAGAAATTATGTGAATGGACAAAGTTCATAGATCCTAGATACGGACCAAAACTTGAGCATGTAATTTCGAAAAAATTATCTAGACTAATTCTTTGGTGTTTAAATTTGCAGATGAATTCCAGAGAGTTCATGAGATTTGGAGATATATATCTCAAGCAGTATGCCACTCAGAGTAAAGAGTCATTCAGAATCACTGAATTTCAGGTAAATTTAGTACAACAATGTCTATTAGATAATTTGTGGAATTTAAGATTAGATCAGTCAAAAGAGAAGGTTAAAGTAATCAAAGCACTAGCCTATTATTTTAAAGGTATTATTCAGACACCCCAATCACGGAGTTTTATATGCTACGCCATACTAAGAGGACATCAAATAGGAATTTACAAAAATTGGAACACAGTTAGAAGGTTAGTATCAAACTATGATAACCCAGTGTTTAAGGGGTTTTATAATGTTAAAGAAGCTATAGAGTATGCAAAAAATAATATTCCAACCTCCTGGCATTTCGACGAAAGCCTTAGAGAATTTATGCCTCAAGAAAATCAACAGAGTACAAGTGAGCTAGAACTATCAACAGAATGTAAAGATTGTCAAGTTATTATGAAGCACTTTAAAAATCTAAAAATACAAAAGGAAAGGTTGGTTGAAGATCTCTGTCAACAAATACAGTTAACTGAGAGCTTGCAGAAGGAAAAAGAAAAGGAAAAAAAAAGAGCGCCTCACAAACAAGAGCGAAACAGAATCAAGTACAAAAGGTATAAGACAGAGTCTCCAAAATATGAGAGATACGGAAGCCATGCAAGCCAGACTATTTTTTAAAACAAATGATGAATTATCTTTTCTTCTAGAAGAAATCAGACAGAAGATTCACCAGAAAGTTCAGGACAACTTCTATCGAAAAGCCAGGGATATGCAACAGATACTCAAAGAAATCCAAAAAGGAGAGAGAAGATGCAGAGGAGTAACTGTAGACCAGGTGATACATTATGCCAACACCAATAAATGCATCAATAATAATATCTGCAACATCATGGACCTCTCACAACCAAAATGCCAATGTGAGTTAGCTTATAGCATCTACAGACTGAAAATACAATTAGGACAAATAAAAACGGAAAAGCTCCATGGAGCATATTATAGTTGGAAAGACTTCTTAGATATGGGATTTGTTTCACAAATAATCATTAGCCATCAAGGTCATACAGAGTTACTCCCAGATTCTTTAGCATTCCCAGTTTCAGAAGCTTTCATGGGAAAAAGGCCACAGCTCAAGATAGAATTCGATTCCATAATAGCAGAATACATAAATGGAGTATGGTATCCTACAAAACACAGTGCATGGATTACACACAAACTAGCCCATCCCCTACATCCAGATAAAGAAGAAAGAGGAGTAATTTGTGACAGAGAGATCCCTAGACAAATCAGGCACTAGAGAGCAAAAACCATAGCATATGAATTCAACTGGCAAAAATATAGTGGAAATAGATTCAGAGTAGCAACAGAAACTG
The DNA here is from genome assembly GCA_036321105.1 of Dracaena cambodiana. Classification (NCBI taxonomy): domain Eukaryota; kingdom Viridiplantae; phylum Streptophyta; class Magnoliopsida; order Asparagales; family Asparagaceae; genus Dracaena; species Dracaena cambodiana. The sequence continues at coordinate 36,511,897 of JAYEPQ010000004.1, forward strand.
AAATTTACAGAGTCTATATAGACAAAAAAATAAATTGTAAAGTCCCAAAATTTATCAGGTCAGCCCATGAGAAATTAATTCAATATTATAGACAAAAGAAAATGGTAGAAGACAGAATACTTCAGCAAGACATGGCAGATTGGGCAGAAGAATACACGCCATCGGATCTGCTAAGACAAATGGGAGATGAAGGCATACAAAATCTCGACAACATGGGCGACTAGTCAAAAAAAAAAAAAAAAAAAAGGAGGCTCCCTCAAATCCGAAACATTGGATCATCCAAAGGCTTCACCAGACAACAGGCATCAAAGATTCGACTCCTACAACAAAGATTCCTGGCAACTGACATCAAACAGTATAAGATTCGTGACAAAGACTTCTACGGTAAGATTACAGGCAAGACGTCAAACAGTGAAAACTCATTGACGAGGCTTTCACAGCAAGATTCTCCAGAGGCTTCTCATGCAAGACGTCAACAGTGGAGATTCCTGACAGCAACAGTACAGATTCCTGACAGGACATCAAAAGTGAAGATTCCTGACAACAACAGTACAGACAAGACGTCAACAGTGAAGATCCCTGACAGAGACAAGACGTCAATAGTGAAGACTCGTGACGAGACTTCCACAGCAAGATTCTCAAGAGGCTTCTTGTGCAAGGAAAGGACGTCTATAAAAGGAGGCCTCCGACGGACGAGGAAGATATCGGCAATTCGGCAAAAACATCAGTAAGCTTCTCCAACACCTTTTAAGTTCCTCAACGCCTTCTTCTTCATCACCATCCTCTCTCACCCTCTCATCCTCCCCCATCCGTCTTGCCTGGTTTATGCCTGCCGATCAGACCACCAACAGCTTGTAGTTCTCCACCACCTATATGTATAATTAAGTGTGCCTGAGTGTATTTCCCTTTGTATTTTCTTCTTCTTCTGCTTCAGCTGCACTGCAGCAGTAGTAGTGTGTGTATTATTCCTGGTATCAGAGCCCGGGGGGACGTTGCTTTTGGGCGGTAGGGGTCTGCAGTCTGTACAAAGAGTCTCCGGTGTGATGGCTACTGTTCCGGTATGTACCGTTTGTTTCTGAAGATTTTCAAGTTATCTGTTTTTAAATTGACTATAATACCATCTCTCAACTTGCGTGATTATTATCCTAGTTTCAGTCTAAGTATCCCCTGTTAGATTTGAGTAACCTTGAAGCCCAGATTCCCAAAATAATCCCTTTGTTGCCACGAGTAGGCGTTTATAGGGTGACTCTCAGGAGACGGTTTTAGGCACCATAGGCTACTCAGAGCTAGCTACCAAGCGATATCCTAGATGGCTAGTGATATACCATGCATATATGAGAACTGTAGAAGGGATTATAGTCACTTAGAACATTTCTCGGTAGCAACAGATAAAAATCTAACAAATATTACAAGTTTTCTCAACACCCTATTTGACTATGAAGTTTGTAGGTTTAGTAGGATAGAGAAAAAAATAGATAAGGTAATAGAACAAAATGAAATATATGTTTCTAAGTTTTGTAAAACTGTTCGAGATAATCCTTCAGAACAATTCGACAAAGAAATAACAAAATTCGACAAAGAAGTAAGAGAAATATTAGGAAGATTAGATCGAATTGATGGTCTAGGAACAAGCTTAAGACAAAAGAAACAAAGCGAACAGATAAACATAATGCAAGAAAATAGGAAATACTCCAGAAAAGAGCATGACTCGATTGTGGAGCTAATTAACCGTTGGAAAGAGCTATATCAGGATCCATGTAATACTACTCAGGAAAGAGACCATTTAGTAAATAGAATGCAGGAAACCTACCAACAAAATATGGAGTTGCTACACCATTTTAATTTTGATCCCAAAGTATATAACATAGAAAGTGAAGAAGATCCAGAAAGCACCACAGATTCAGATAACGAGGACTATGGGATGACTATACACGATGAATACGGGTCTGAATACGAGATAGGATTTGATTCTGATGGTGAAATAATACATGTAGGGGAAGATAGCAAAACGGCAATAGATTTAAACAAACCACAAGTAGGAGGGAGTTTGAGGATCGACGATCTAATAAAAAGGAGCGTATCCCATGGAGGAACTTATCTAGATCTATCCAATATACATTTCAAGGATAAACAAAAGGTTATAGATGATTGGGCGCAATCTCTAGCCGTCGTAATCACAAATCATGAAGAATCATGGGACAATGAAAGATTTGTCGATTACATTACAGGAACTTTACAAGGAAATGTCTTGCAGTGGACGAAATAATGGATAAACTCAGAAGAAGGAAAAAGTAAACGGAATGAGTGGGGAGAAAGCGATAAGTTCGCAAGTTTTGAAAAAATTCTCAATGATTTCATAAAGATCATTAAAGAAAATTTATGTGGGTATATAGATGAGAAGTCTCAAGAAGAGGAAGTTTTATATGCACTATCTAAAATCGAATTATGCGAGATATGTAAATTCGAAGAATACTGCAAAACATTTTCGAAATACCTCTACAAATTAGATTACGATAAGGCACAGAATTGGCTTGATTCTTTCTTCCACAAACTTCCTAGTCCATGGGATACCAAAACAAGAAACGGATACCCAGACTATATAAAGCGAATTGAGAAAAGGGATAATTTAGGACACCGAATATACTATGCACTTAAGATTATACAAGACGACTGTCTTAATATAAAATCCTACAAAAAAATAAAAAACACAATAAGTAACTCCTCTAAAGGAAGAAGGTGCTGCGAAAAAATAATTGGCGAAAAATGGAAAATATGGAGTGAGAAAACGACAAAAACAACATTTAGAAAAAGGTTTCGATGGAAACCATGGACAAGGAGTAGAGCGTTTGTCAGAAATAATAAATATATTAGAAAGAAAGATGAGTCGTCCACACATAGAGAACCCCTGCACAAAAGGACAAAAAGAATTGCAGGTGTTTTGTATGCGATGAAGGAGGACATTTTGCTAGGGATTGTCCTAGGAGAGGAAAGAACGCTCAAAAATTGATAAAATATATGGAAGAACAGGAACTTGAAATCTGTTTGGGTGAAGAAATCATGCCAACGGATGTAATACTTTATGAACTAGATGTCGAAAATGATTCAGATGACGAACTAGTTTTCATGATAAATGAAGATTTAGGACCAATAACACCCCCAGTATCAGAATTAGACAATATAACATTAGGAGATGTAGTTGGAAAAGAAACAGTTCTTAGTCCAGAATATATCGATAGAATGAAGAAACATCAACTAATAAAGAAAACATAAATTTACAAAATTTCACGGTTCAATTTCTTCTCTAGAAGAATAATCGAAAACTTTAACGGAAACACAACAGCAAATCTATCAGCCGGAGGAAGAGTAGATATTCCCATCTTTAGTCGTGAAAAGGTACGAAGATGGAAAAAGAAGTACCCAGAAATTTGCTATATCCACGTTGGCCTGATTCAAATTAAAATTAATGCGCTATTTAGAGCTGGCATAGATTTACCGATAATAACACTCGTAATGGACAATCGATTCACCAATTGCCATCAGGCTCTAATAGAATGATTTCAATCCAATCTAGTTAACCAAACCGTATGGTTCAATATTCGACCCAACTATTTCATCTCTATATCTGACCCAAATATAATAGATACTGTACGACTGAAAATCAAGACCCAAGGAATGAACATGAAGACCAACTCACACGATCTGGCCATAGAATATACAACGATTCATGAATTAACCCAGACCACAGAGGCAAGAACAGTTTCAAACCAACGAAAAATAATCGAAATATTTGAACCAAAACCTTTCGAGGAAGAAATCAAGCCCCGACTAATGAATATAAAAGATCTCACGGTACCTAGACAATGGTTCCTTGAAGATTTAATCCAGACCGAAGAACCAAAACACTTTGGAGGGATAGAAATACAAAGTTCCGGAAATAGCCTATATATTAAAAATAATTCAAAACAACCTTTACTTACAAGAAGCAATAGTGAAAGACAAACCAGAGAGGTGGCTAGGAGATCAATTACCAGGGAAGAAATGAGAGAACCAGTACTGTCACAATTATTAGGAGGAAATCAAAAATTAAGCCCGAAAGAAATAACCCAAAAGCTCAGTATACCTCTCATGCCAGGATCGACATCTCGGCAAGAGGCTATCGAAGGAGCTGTCGAGTTCAGTTATTAATAGTAATTTTTCATAAATAGATAATTATGTACTATCTTACAGGAAAAATCGAAGAAAGGAAAAGAAGTGATTATGTCAGAAAAGACAAAAAGAAGACATATTCTCGAGGAAGCTAGACAAGCATTTCCTGAAGATATTTTCCTGAGTATCAAAACAATGACGCTCGTTCATAAAGAAAATATAAGAGGAATCTTATCAAGAAATAGAACAGATATTGTCCTAGCCCGGAATAACTATCCAAAGCTTTTCAAATTCATGAAAGAAGGAATGTGGGACATCCAAGGAGTCGAATGGGGGCTTGTAAGCCAACTGTGCTACAGACTACGAGGAGAATATGAATGGTGCAAATTACCAGCAATACTAAGGTTCTTCAGCCACAAACTAGCCACCAGCATTAATTATCATCATTTGTTCACCTTCCAAATATTTAGCATGGTTGGATGGAGGGAAGAAACTAAATTTTTCCACCCATATCAAATATGGATATTCGGCTACCCTGAGCAATGGCAGAAATTTGACCCAAAATACAACATTGAAGGAGTCAATTACAATTATTTATGGTACAGTAGTTTTATTGAGCTAATTGACAGAGCGAGAAAGCTCATCAAAAATATCAGCAACTACTCAGTCATGACAGATGGAAGAAGAATAATCGCCACGAAAGACTATAATGCAAAATTTAGTTTTCCAAAGGGGCAAAAGCACGAGGCGATAAAGTTGTTACAAGATATAGCTTTCAACCAGAGAAATTTAGATATCCCAACAGAGTTCAAGTGGATATGCAATAATAATATATGGAAAAAAAAAGTCTTCGGTACCAGGAATAATACACACACTACTACTGCTGCAGTGCAGCTGAAGCAGAAGAAGAAGAAAATACAAAGGGAAATACACTCAGGCACACTTAATTATACATATAGGTGGTGGAGAACTACATGCTATTGGTGGTCTGATCGGCAGGCATAAACCAGGCAAGACGGATGGGGGAGGATGAGAGGGTGAGAGAGGATGGTGATGAAGAAGAAGGCGTTGAGGAACTTAAAAGGTGTTGGAGAAGCATGCTGATATTTTTGCCGAATTGCCGATGTCTTCCTCGTCCGTCGGAGGCCTCCTTTTATAGACGTCCTTTCCTTGCACGAGAAGCCTCTTGAGAATCTTGTTGTGGAAGTCTCGTCACGAGTCTTCACTGTTGACGACTTATCTCTGTCAGGGATCTTCACTGTTGACGTCTTGTCTGTACTGTTGTTGTCAGGAATCTTCACTGTTGACGTCCTGTCAGGAATCTGTACTGTTGCTGTCAGGAATCTCCACTGTTGACGTCTTGCATAAGAAGCCTCTGGAGAATCTTGCTGTGGAAGCCTCGTTAATGAGTTTTCACTGTTTGACGTCTTGCCTGTAATCTTACCGTAGAAGTCTTTGTCACGAATTTTGTACTGTTTGATGTCAGTTGCCAGGAATCTTTGCTGTAGGAGTCGAATCTTTGATGCCTGTTGTCTGGTGAAGCCTTTGGATGATGCAATGTTTCGGATTTGAGGGAGCCTTTTTTTTTTTTTTTTTTACAAAAATTTAATAAAAATGTCGGATACTGAAGCTTCTGGGGATGCAAGATTTATCCATCCATTTGTGGATATGTTAGCGTCGTCCTATCCTGTTGGTGTAATTGTTGCCTCTAATATTCCTTGTTGGTTCAGATATGATCTTGGGACTAATTTTTTCATTTTTAGTTTTCCGTATAGAACATAGTATTCGAACTTTCCAGATCCTTCTCCAAGTAACCCAACTGCTGGGTTGCCTTCTTCGAATAGTTGTTTTAGAAGTCCTTGTACTGAGACTCCCCTGCTGAGGGCCTCTTCGGTCACGTCGATTTCCACTTCGGCCTCGACATCTGCGTCCATCTCCTCTTCGCCTTGTTGTGCTTGTGGTCCTTCTGGTGTTGTATTCTCGGACTGCGGCGCTTTCTCTGATTTGTTTGTTGTAGCGGGGCTGGGTAACTCTTGTTCTAAAAGTTTACCCATGTGTTTCAGAGCTTCATCCTGTCTAGGGGTTGCTCCCCTAATAGTTCCCTCATTAAGGGTTGTTATATAATCCGAGCAGACCTTTTACAAGGCTTTGAGTTCTGATTCTTGTTTTATTACAAGATTTGCTAAGTTTCCCATGTGCTTGCAGAAAGCGCGTCGAGTTCCAATTCCCAGATTTGCTCTCTGGTGGGCTCGCCATGCTCCATTTATTTCGGAGTAAAATGGGGGTGGGATTTGTAATTTGGGAAAGCTCGCTACTTTTGGCTCGAGTATGTAATGGGTGAGATCTCGAATTTTTTCTCCTACATATGGGTTCTGCCGTGACATTTCCCAGACTAGGATAGCATCTTCTTTGGAGTAGTAATGTCTGCAACAGGATCCGTTAAAATCGAATATCTACTCATAGCATTTTTCCCAGTTTGTGTAGATGCCTGGCTGGTATCCCACGAATACAACAAACGCTGCTGGAACAAGAACACTATTTGCTATAGCTTTCCCTTTATCACGTCTCTGCAAAAATAGATTTATAAGTTACTTTACTTAGTAATTATTAGGTCGGCTTAGGTAATCCGCAATAAAATTATCCTTTCCTTTAACATACTCGATTTCGAAGGAGTATTGGGCTATCTCGTTATACCATTGCATGCGTTTCCGAGAGCTTTTTCTTGTATTTACCAGAAAATCCCTAACGGCTTTATTATCTGTTCTAATTATAAAATATTCTGGTGCAAGAAATATTTGAAATTTCTGTAGAGCTAATTTTATAGTGTATAGTTCCTTTTCAAATATTATCCACTTTAGTTCATTTGGTTTGAATTTTCCATAATTATACCCACAAAGTCTCTCATATTTTAATATCTTTTGTGGTTTGCTTCTTTTCCTGAGTCTGATTCCGTTCTGGGACAGAGGTGGATCTTCTTCGTCCCAGTTTTCTTTCGGAATTGCTTTTAGTGCACATCCCCAATATTCTTCTGACGCATCTGTGTCCAAAATTAGTTTATCTCCAAGTTTTGGTAGGTAGACTTCTGGTGCCTTCTCGGCGAGTTGCTTAATTTGCCTCAGGACGTTTTTATCTTTATCTGTCCAGATGAAATCTTGATTTTTATTTAGTTTCTTTAGTAAAGGTATTTTTTCTTTCTTGAGTTCTCGTAGAAAATTTCTCCCGTAATTCAATAGCCCAAGCAGGCTTTGTAGTTGTTTTTTATCTTTTATTTTTTCGGGAAATTCCTTGATTTTTGAAATGATGTGCTTCTGTAGCTGAATTCCATCTTTATCTAGAATAATTCCAAGAAATTCTATTGAATCTTTTTCGATTTCGATCTTTTTTGGAGAGAGTATTATCCCGTGTTTTCTAAAGATGTCACTAATGATTTTTAAATGTCTCTTGTGTTCTTCTTTTGTTTTTGAAAAGACCAGGATGTCATCAATATATACGACACAGAAATCTTTTAAATTATTAAAGATTGAATCCATCCATCTTTAAAATATCTGGGGTGCAGTGTTTAACCCAAATGGCATGACATTCCAGTGAAAGTGTCCTCGTGGCGTACTAAAAGCTGTTAGTGGTTTCGATTCTTCCGTCATTTTTAGCTGCCAGAAACCAGATTTACAGTCGAATTTGCTGAATACTCTAGATCCTTTTGTTAAGTTTATTAGGACTTCCTTCCTAGGGATAAAATAACCATCGAATTTTAGATTTTGATTTAGTCTCTTGTAATTGATTACCATTCGTGGCTTTTTTCTTTTTACTTCGTTAAGATTTCTGACCATTAATGCTGGACTAGAGTGGGGGCTGGTGGTTTTCTCTATTAGGCCTGTGTTTATCAGTTCATTTATCTGGTTGTCGAACTCGTCTATATCTTGCCTAGTATAGAGCATGGGTTTTACCCTAATGATTACATTGTCGTCTCTTAATTGAATTTTACAAAATCTTGGGTTTCGATCCCATAACTTTAATGGGTTCTCACTAAAATTTTCACTATGTGTTTTGTAAAGCCAGTGGGTCTGTTCTAACTCTTGAATTGTTTCGCATCTTTTCAGTGAGTTTTCACTGTCTGGGTTACCTTTTGGGGGAGAAAAATCTTCTGTACATTTATATCTAGGTCCTTCCAAAAGTGGCATGTCAACCCTTCGGGTTTGATTACCTTCTTGTTGATGTAAAGACACCATTTGTTTTTCTACGATCATGTGTAGATATTCTCCGATAAAATTGTTTCCTAAAACCATGTCCCCATTCATATGTGGAAAGCATAAGAGTTTTGGTATAATGAATTATTTCTCATTAAGCCAAATTTCCACGTTCTTGGCTTTGTTTTGGATAGTTGTTTTATGTGCACTGATCCCTGTTATTTTAATTGGATATTTCATTGGTTCCCGTATGGCATTTTTTCGGCAAGAGGAGACTGTGGCCCCTGTATCTAGTAGTGCATGTAATGAGTATTGTTTATAGCCTTTGAACCTAAATGTTCCTTTAACATAATTAAACCTTTTTCCTTGTTTTGGTGCGAAGATTATCTCGTCAAATCTTATCGTGTATTCTTCCTATTTGTTAAGGGGTTTTTCTGAATTTAGGATGATCTCTTCAACTGTTCTTCCTACATCATTATTTTGGCTATTATTTTCTTTATCCTTAATTGTACTGTTTTTTGATGTTTCCTTTTCACTACCTTCCTTTTTTTCTGGATTATCATCATTATCTTCCTTTTCGTCCTCTCTAGTTTTGTCTATGATACTGGGTTCAGCTTTTTCTCGATTGGGATTATATCCATAATGACTTAATAGACCCTTAAATTTTTTATGGATTTCTTTGAATTGTTGGGTCAGATCTTCTTTGGCTTCCAGAGTTAGGTCGGGGCTTTTATCCTTTTCTTTTAATCTTTTTATTTGGAGAATTACCTCATCAAATTTATTTTTGGAATAATTGGGAATGTTCATTATACCATATATATTATTATATATGGTGTCATATTTACTACAATTTGTTCTACATATCTCGCAATTGCACAATATGCCGGTAGCCATCTAAGATATCGGTGGAAAACTAGCTCCGAATAGCCTATGGTGCCTAAAACCGTCTCCTAAGGGTCACCCTACAAACGCCTATCCGCGGCAATAAAGGGTTTACTTTAGAAATCTAGGCTTTAAAATTACTCAATTCTAGTAAGGGATACTTAGAGTGCAACTAGGGCGGTAATGATACAGATTGTGAAAGTATAGGTCAAAATTATAGTCTATTTGATACCGTATAAGTGCGATATGTGCTATATAAATCCTTCCCAAATTTTCCTTAGTTTTTCTGCTTCTTACTTGATTTTGCTACAGTAACATTTTCTAATTTTCTGAATTTTTAATGATCTTTTCTACAAACATAGAGAATTATTAATAAAAACAGATAGCTTGAATAACTTCCGGAACAAACGGTACATACCGGAACAGTAGCCATCACACCGGAGACTCTTTGTACAGACTGCAGACCCCTATCGCCCAAGAGGAACGTCCCCCCGGGCTCTGATACCAGGATGAGAGGGTGAGAGAGGATGGTGATGAAGAAGAAGGCGTTGAGGAACTTAAAAGGTGTTGGAGAAGCTTGCTGATGTTTTTGCCGAATTGCCGATGTCTTCCTCGTTCGTCGGAGGCCTCCTTTTATAGACGTCCTTTCCTTGCACGAGAAGCCTCTTGAGAATCTTGCTGTGAAAGCCTCGTCACGAGTCTTCACTGTTGACGTCTTATCTCTGTCAGGGATCTTCACTGTTGACGTCTTGTCTGTATTGTTGTTGTCAGGAATCTTCACTGTTGATTTCCTGTAAGGAATCTGTACTGTTGCTGTCTAGAATCTCCACTGTTGACGTCTTGCACGAGAGAAGCCTCTGGAGAATCTTGCTGTGGAAGCCTCGTTAATGAGTTTTCACTGTTTGACGTCTTGCCTGTAATCTTACCGTAGAAGTCTTTGTCACGAATTTTGTACTGTTTGATGTTAGTTGCCAGGAATCTTTGCTGTAGGAGTCGAATCTTTGATGCCTGTTGTCTGGTGAAGCCTTTGGATGATCAAATGTTTCGGATTTGAGGGAGCCTTTTTTTTTTTTACAAAAATTTAATAAAATTGTCGGATACTGAAGTTTCTGGGGATGCAAGATTTATCCATCCATTTGTGGATATGTTAGTGTCGTCCCATCCTGTTGGTGTAATTGTTGCCTCTAATATTCCTTGTTGGTTCAGATATGATCTTGGGACTAATTTTTTCATTTTTAGTTTTCCGTATAGAACATAGTATTCGAACTTTCCAGATCCTTCTCCAAGTAACCCAACTGCTGGGTTGCCTTCATCGAATAGTTGTTTTAGAAGTCCTTGTACTGAGACTCCCCTGCTGAGGGCCTCTTCGGTTGCGTTGATTTCTACTTCGGCCTCGACATCCGCGTCCATCTCCTCTTCGCCTTGCTGTGCTTGTGGTCCTTCTGGTGTTGTATTCTCGGACTGCGGCGCTTTCTCTGATTTGTTTGTTGTAGCGGGGCTGGGTAACTCTTGTTCTAAAAGTTTACCCATGTTTTTCAGAGCTTCAGCCTGTCTAGGGGGTGCTCCCCTAATAGTTCCCTCATTAAGGGTTGTTATATAATCCGAGCAGACCTTTTTCAAGGCTTTGAGTTCTGATTCTTGTTTTATTAGAAGATTTGCTAAGTTTCCCATGTGCTTGCGGAAAGCGCGTCGAGTTCCAATTCCCAGATTTGCTCTCTGGTGGGCTCGCCATGCTCCATTTATTTCGGAGTAAAATGGGGGTGGGATTTCTAATTTGGAAAAGCTCGCTACTTTTGGCTCGAGTATGAAATGGGTGAGATCTCGAATTTCTTCTCCTAAATATGGGTTCTGCCGTGACATTTCCCAGGCTAGGATGGCATCTTCTTTGGAGTAGTAATGTCTGCAACAAGATCCGTTAAAATCGAATATCTGCTCATAGCATTTTTTTCAGTTTGTGTAGATGCCTGGCTGGTATCCCATAATACAACAAACGCTGCTGGAACAAGAACACTACTTGCTATAGCTTTCCCTTTATCACGTCTCTGCAAAAAATAGATTTATAAGTTACTTTACTTAGTAATTATTAGGTCGGCTTAGGTAATCCGCAATAAAATTATCCTTTCCTTTAACATGCTCGTTTTCGAAAGAGTATTGGGCTATCTCGTTATACCATTGCATGCGTTTCCCAGAGGTTTTTCTTGTATTTACTAGAAAATCCCTAACTGCTTTATTATCTGTTCTAATTATAAAATATTCTGGTGCAAGAAATATTTAAAATTTCTGTAGAGCTAATTTTATAATGTATAGTTCCTTTTCAAATATTATCCACTTTAGTTCATTTGGTTTGAATTTTCCAGAATTATACCCACAAAGTCTCTCATATTTTAATATCTTTTGTGGTATGCTTCTTTTCCTGAGTCTGATTCCGTTCTGGGACAGAGGTTGATCTTCTTCGTCCCAGTTTTCTTTCGGAATTGCTTTTAGTGCACATCCCCAATATTCTTCTGACGCATCTGTGTCCAAAATTAGTTTATCTCCAAGTTTTGGTAGGTAGACTTCTGGTGCCTTCTCGGCGAGTTGCTTAATTTGCCTCAGGACGTTTTTATCTTTATCTGTCCAGATGAAATCTTGATTTTTATTTAGTTTCTTTAGTAAAGGTATTTCTTCTTTCGTGAGTTTTCGTAGAAAATTTTTCCCGTAATTCAATAGCCCTAGCAGGCTTTGTAGTTGTTTTTTATCTTTTATTTATTCGGGAAATTCCTTGATTTTTGAAATGATGTGCTTCTGTAGCTGAATTCCATCTTTATCTAGAATAATTCCAAGAAATTCTATTGACTCCTTTTCGATTTCGATCTTTTTTGGAGAGAGTATTATCCCGTGTTTTCTAAAGATGTCACTAATGATTTTTAAATGTCCTTTTGTTCTTCTTTTGTTTTTGAAAAGACCAGGATGTCATCAATATATACGACACAGAAATCTTTTAAATTATTAAAGATTGAATCCATCCATCTTTGAAATATCTGGGGTGCAGTGTTTAACCCAAATGGCATGACATTCCAGTGAAAGTGTCCTCGTGGCGTACTAAAAGCTGTTAGTGGTTTCGATTCTTCCGTCATTTTTAGCTGCCAGAAACCAGATTTACAGTCGAATTTGCTGAATACTCTAGAACCTTTTGTTAAGTTTATTAGGACTTCCTTCCTAGGGATAAAATAACCATCGAATTTTAGATTTTGATTTAGTCTCTTGTAATTGATTACCATTCGTGGCTTTTTTCTTTTTACTTCGTTAAGATTTCTGACCATAAATGCTGGACTAGAGTGGGGGCTGGTGGTTTTCTCTATTAGGCCTGTGTTTATCAGTTCATTTATCTGGTTGTCGAACTCGTCTATATCTTGCCTAGTATAGAGCATGGGTTTTACCCTAATGATTACGTTGTCGTCTCTTAATTGAATTTTACAAAATCTTGGGTTTCGATCCCATAACTTTAATGGGTTCTCACTAAAATTTTCACTATGTGTTTTGTAAAGCCAGTGGGTCTGTTCTAACTCTTGAATTGTTTCGCATCTTTTCAGTGAGTTTTCACTGTCTGGGGTACCTTTTGGGGGAGAAAAATCTTCTGTACATTTATATCTAGGTCCTTCCAAAAGTGGCATGTCAACCCTTCGGGTTTGATTACCTTCTTGTTGATGTAAAGACACCATTTGTTTTTCTACGATCATGGGTAGATATTCTTCGATAAAATTGTTTCCTAAAACCATGTCCCCATTCATATGTGGAAAGCATAAGAGTTTTGGTATAATGAATTATTTCTCATTAAGCCAAATTTCCAAGTTCTTGGCTTTGCTTAGGATAGTTATTTTATGTGCACTGATCCCTGTTATTTTAATTGGATATTTCATTGGTTCTCATTTTTCTAGTGGTATGGCATTTTTTCGGCAAGAGGAGACTGTGGCCCCTATATCTAGTAGTGCATGTAATGAGTATTGTTTATAGCTCTTGAACCTAAATGTTTCATTAACATAATTAAACCTTCTTCCTTGTTTTGGTGCGAAGATTATCTCGTCAAATCTTATCGTGTATTCTTCCTCTTTGTTAAGGGGTTCTTCGGAATTTAGGATGATCTCTTCAACTGTTCTTCCTACATCATTATTTTGGCTATTATTTTCTTTATCCTTAATTGTACTGTTTTTTGATGTTTCTTCTTCACTACCTTCCTTTTTTTCTGGATTATCATCATTATCTTCCTTTTCGTCCTCTCTAGTTTTGTCTATGATACTGGATTCAGCTTTTTCTCGATTGGGATTATATCCATAATGACTTAATAGACCCTTAAATTTTTTATGGATTTCTTTAGTTGTTGTGTCAGATCTTCTTTGGCTTCCAGAGTTAGGTCGGGACTTTTATCCTTTTCTTTTAATCTTTTTATTTGGAGAATTACCTCATCAAATTTATTTTTGGAATAACTGGGGATGTTCATTATACCATATATATTATTATATATGGTGTCATATTTACTACAATTTGTTCTACATATCTCGCAATTGCACAATATGCCGGTAGCCATCTAAGATATCGGTGGAAAACTAGCTCCGAATAGCCTATGGTGCCTAAAACCGTCTCCTAAGGGTCACTCTACAAACGCCTATCCGCGGCAATAAAAGGTTTACTTTAGGAATCTGGGTTTTAAAATTACACAATTCTAATAAGGGATACTTAGAGTGCAACTAGGGCGGTAATGATACAGATTGTGAAAGTATAGGTCAAAATTATAGTCTATTTGATACCGTATAAGTGCGATATGTGCTATATAAATCCTTCCCCAATTTTCCTTAGTTTTTCCGCTTCTTACTTGATTTTGCTAAAGTAACATTTTCTAATTTTCTGAATTTTTAATGATTTTTTCTACAAACATAGAGAATTATTAATAAAAACAGATAGCTTGAATAACTTCAGGAACAAACGGTACATACCGGAACAGTAGCCATCACACCGGAGACTCTTTGTACAGACTACAGATCCCTACCGCCCAAAAGGAACGTCCCCCCGGGCTCTGATACCAGAATGAGAGGGTGAGAGAGGATGGTGATGAAGAAGAAGGCATTGAGGAACTTAAAAGGTGTTGGAGAAGCTTGCTGATGTTTTTGCCGAATTGCCGATGTCTTCCTTGTCCGCCGGAGGCCTCCTTTTATAGACGTCCTTTCCTTGCACGAGAAGCCTCTTGAGAATCTTGCTGTGGAAGCCTCGTCACGATTCTTCACTATTGACGTCTTGTCTCTGTCAGGGATCTTCACTGTTGACGTCTTGTCTGTACTGTTGTTGTCAGGAATCTTCACTGTTGATGTCCTGTAAGGAATCTGTACTGTTGCTGTCAGGAATCTCCACTGTTGACGTCTTGCACGAGAAGCCTCTGGAGAATCTTGCTGTGGAAGCCTCGTTAATGAGTTTTCACTGTTAGACGTCTTGCCTGTAATCTTACCGTAGAAGTCTTTGTTACGAATTTTGTACTGTTTGATGTTAGTTGCCAGGAATCTTTGCTGTAGGAGTCGAATCTTTGATGCCTGTTGTCTGGTGAAGCCTTTGGATGATCTAATGTTTCGGATTTGAGGGAGCATTTTTTTTTTTTTTTTACAAAAATTTAATAAAATTGTCGGATACGGAAGCTTCTGGAGATGCAAGATTTATCCATACATTTGTGGATATGTTAGCGTCGTCCCATCCTGTTGGTGTAATTGTTGCCTCTAATATTCCTTATTGGTTCAGATATGATCTTGTGACTAATTTTTTCATTTTTAGTTTTCCGTATAGAACATAGTATTCGAACTTTCCAGATCCTTCTCCAAGTAACCCAACTGCTGGGTTGCCTTCTTCGAATAGTTGTTTTAGAAGTCCTTGTACTGAGACTCCCCTGCTGAGGGCCTCTTCGGTTACGTCGATTTCCACTTCGGCCTCGACATCCGCGTCCATCTCCTCTTCGCCTTGCTGTGTTTGTGGTCCTTCTGGTGTTGTATTCTCAGACTGCGGCGCTTTCTCTGATTTGTTTGTTGTAGCGGGGCTGGGTAACTCTTGTTCTAAAAGTTTACACATGTTTTTCAGAGCTTCATCCTGTCTAGGGGTTGCTCCCCTAATAGTTCCCTCATTAAGGGTTGTTATATAATCCGAGCAGACATTTTTCAAGGCTTTGAGTTCTGATTCTTGTTTTATTAGAAGATTTGCTAAGTTTCCCATGTGCTTGCGGAAAGCGCGTCGAGTTCCAATTCCCAGATTTGCATTCTGGTGGGCTCGCCATGCTCCATTTATTTCGGAGTAAAATGGGGGTGGGATTTCTAATTTGGGAAAGCTCGCTACTTTTGGCTCGAGTATGTAATGGGTGAGATCTCGAATTTCTTTTCCTAAATATGGGTTCTGCCGTGACATTTCCCAGGCTAGGATGGCATCTTCTTTGGAGTAGTAATGTCTGCAACAGGATCCGTTAAAATCGAATATCTGCTCATAGCATTTTTCCCAGTTTGTGTAGATGCCTGGCTGGTATACCACGAATACAACAAACGCTGCTGGAACAGGAACACTATTTGCTATAGCTTTCCCTTTATCACGTCTCTGCAAAAAATAGATTTATAAGTTACTTTACTTAGTAATTATTAGGTCGGCTTAGGTAATCTGCAATAAAATTATCCTTTCCTTTAACATGCTCGATTTCGAAGGAGTATTGGACTATCTCATTATACCATTGCATGCGTTTCCCAGAGGTTTTTCTTGTATTTACCAGAAAATCCCTAACGGCTTTATTATCTGTTCTAATTATAAAATATTCTGGTGCAAGAAATATTTGAAATTTCTGTAGAGCTAATTTTATAGTGTATAGTTCCTTTTCAAATATTATCCACTTTAGTCCATTTGGTTTGAATTTTCCAAAATTATACCCACAAAGTCTCTCATATTTTAATATCTTTTGTGGTTTGCTTCTTTTCCTGAGTCTGATTCCGTTCTGGAACAGAGGTGGATCTTCTTCGTCCCAGTTTTCTTTCGGA
Source organism: Dracaena cambodiana (assembly GCA_036321105.1). Classification (NCBI taxonomy): domain Eukaryota; kingdom Viridiplantae; phylum Streptophyta; class Magnoliopsida; order Asparagales; family Asparagaceae; genus Dracaena; species Dracaena cambodiana. The sequence goes on from JAYEPQ010000004.1 coordinate 36,528,137, forward strand.
ATTGTTTTTAGTGGACATCCCCAATATTCTTCTGACGCATCTGTGTCCAAAATTAGTATCTCCAAGTTTTGGTAGGTAGACTTCTGGTGCCTTCTCGGCGAGTTGCTTAATTTGCCTCAGGACGTTTTTATCTTTATCTGTCCAGATGAAATCTTGATTTTTATTTAGTTTGTTTAGTAAAGGTATTTCTTCTTTCGTGAGTTCTCGTAGAAAATTTCTCTCGTAATTCAATAGCCCTAGCAGGCTTTGTAGTTGTTTTTTATCTTTTATTTCTTCGGGAAATTCCTTGATTTTTGAAATGATGTGCTTCTGTAGCTGAATTCCATCTTTATCTAGAATAATTCCAAGAAATTCTATTGACTCTTTTTCGATTTTGATCTTTTTTGGAGAGAGTATTATCCCGTGTTTTCTAAAGATGTCACTAATGATTTTTAAATATCTCTTGTGTTCTTTTGTTTTTGAAAAGACCAGGATGTCATCAATATATACGACACAGAAATCTTTTAAATTATTAAAGATTAAGTCCATCCATCTTTGAAATATCTGGGGTGCAGTGTTTAACCCAAATGGCATGACATTCCAGTGAAAGTGTCCTCGTGGCGTACTAAAAGCTGTTAGTGGTTTCGATTCTTCCGTCATTTTTAGCTGCCAGAAACCAGATTTACAGTCGAATTTGCTGAATACTCTAGATCCTTTTGTTAAGTTTATTAGGACTTCCTTCTTAGGGATAAAATAACCATCGAATTTTAGATTTTGATTTAGTCTCTTGTAATTGATTACCATTCGTGGCTTTTTTCTTTTTACTTCGTTAAGATTTCTGACCATAAATGTTGGACTAGAGTGGGGGCTGGTGGTTTTCTCTATTAGGCCTGTGTTTATCACTTCATTTATCTGGTTGTCGAACTCGTCTATATCTTGCCTAGTATAGAGCATGGGTTTTACCCTAATGATTACGTTGTCGTCTCTTAATTGAATTTTACAAAATCTTGGGCTTCGATCCCATAACTTTAATGGGTTCTCACTAAAATTTTCACTAAGTGTTTTGTAAAGCAAGTGGGTCTGTTCTAACTCTTGAATTGTTTCGCATCTTTTCAGTGAGTTTTCACTGTCTGGGGTACCTTTTGGGGGAGAAAAATTTTCTGTACATTTATATCTAGGTCCTTCCAAAAGTGGCATGTCAACCCTTCGGGTTTAATTACCTTCTTGTTGATGTAAAGACACCATTTGTTTTTCTACGATCATGGGTAGATATTCTCCGATAAAATTGTTTCCTAAAACCATATCCCCATTCATATGTGGAAAGCATAAGAGTTTTGGTATAATGAATTATTTCTCATTAAGCCAAATTTTCATGTTCTTGGCTTTGCTTTGGATAGTTGTTTTATGTGCACTGATCCCTGTTATTTTAATTGGATATTTCATTGGTTCCCATTTTTCTAGTGGTATGGCATTTTCTCAGCAAGAGGAGACTGTGGCCCCTGTATCTAGTAGTGCATGTAATGAGTATTGTTTATAGCCCTTGAACCTAAATGTTCCTTTAACATAATTAAACCTTCTTCCTTGTTTTGGTGCGAAGATTATCTCGTCAAATCTTATCGTGTATTCTTCCTCTTTGTTAAGGGGTTCTTCGGAATTTAGGATGATCTCTTCAACTGTTCTTCTTACATAATTATTTTGGCTATTATTTTCTTTATCCTTAATTGTACTATTTTTTGATGTTTCCTCTTCACTACCTTCCTTTTTTTCTGGATTATCATCATTATCTTCCTTTTCGTCCTCTCTAGTTTTGTCTATGATACTGGATTCAGCTTTTTCTCGTTTGGGATTATATCCATAATGACTTAATAGACCCTTAAATTTTTTATGGATTTCTTTGAGTTGTTGGGTCAGATCTTCTTTGGCTTCCAGAGTTAGGTCGGGACTTTTATCCTTTTCTTTTAATCTTTTTATTCGAAGAATTACCTCATCAAATTGTTTTTTGGAATAACTGGGGATGTTCATTATACCATTTATATTATTATACATGGTGTCATATGTACTACAATTTGTTCTACATATCTCGCAATTGCACAATATGCCGGTAGCCATCTAAGATATCGGTGGAAAACTAGCTCCGAGTAGCCTATGGTGCCTAAAACCGTCTCCTAAGGGTCACCCTACAAACGCCTATTCGCGGCAATAAAGAGTTTACTTTAGGAATCTGGGCTTTAAGATTACTCAATTCTAGTAAGGGATACTTAGAGTGCAACTAGGGCGGTAATTATACAGATTGTGAAAGTATAGGTCAAAATTATAGTCTATTTGATACCGTGTAAGTGCGATATGTGCTATAAATCCTTCCCCAATTTTCTTTAGTTTTTCTGCTTCTTACTTGATTTTGCTACAGTACCATTTTCTAATTTTCTGAATTTTTAATGATTTTTTCTACAAACATAGAGAATTATTAATAAAAACAGATAGCTTGAATAACTTCAAGAACAAACGGTACATACCAGAACAGTAGCCATCACACCGAAGACTCTTTGTACAGACTGCAGACCCCGACCGCCCAAAAGGAACGTCCCCCCGGGCTCTGATACCAGGATGAAAGGGTGAGAGAGGATGGTGATGAAGAAGAAAGCGTTGAGGAACTTAAAAGGTGTTGGAGAAGCTTGCTGATGTTTTTACCGAATTGCCGATGTCTTTCTCGTCCGTCGGAGACCTCCTTTTATAGACGTCATTTCCTTGCACGAGAAGCCTCTTGAGAATCTTGCTGTGGAAGCCTCGTCACGAGTCTTCACTGTTTACGTCTTGTCTCTGTCAGGGATCTTCACTGTTGACGTTTTGTCTGTACTGTTGTTATCAGGAATCTTCACTGTTGACGTCCTGTCAGGAATCTGTACTGTTGCTGTCAGGAATCTCCACTGTTGACGTCTTGCACGAGAAGCCTCTGGAGAATTTTGCTGTGGAAGCCTCGTTAATGAGTTTTCACTGTTTGACGTCTTGCCTGTAATCTTACCGTAGAAGTCTTTGTCACGAATTTTGTACTGTTTGATGTCAGTTGCCAGGAATCTTTGCTGTAGTAGTCGAATCTTTGATGCCTGTTGTCTGGTGAAGCCTTTGGATGATCTAATGTTTCGGATTTGAGGGAGCCTTTTTTTTTTTTTTTACAAAAATTTAATAAAATTGTCGGATACGGAAGCTTCTGGGGATGCAAGATTTATCCATATATTTGTGGATATGTTAGCGTCGTCCCATCCTGTTGGTGTAATTGTTGCCTCTAATATTCCTTGTTGGTTCAGATATGATCTTGGGACTAATTTTTTCATTTTTAGTTTTCCGTATAGAACATAGTATTCGAACTTTCCAGATCCTTCTCCAAGTAACCCAACTGCTGGGTTGCCTTCTTCGAATAGTTGTTTTAGAAGTCCTTGTACTGAGACTCCCCTGCTGAGGGCCTCTTCGGTTACGTCGATTTCCACTTCGGCCTCGACATCCGCGTCCATCTCCTCTTCGCCTTGCTGTGTTTGTGGTCCTTCTGGTGTTGTATTCTCGGACTGCGGCGCTTTCTCTGATTTGTTTGTTGTAGCGGGGCTGGGTAACTCTTGTTCTAAAAGTTTACACATGTTTTTCAGAGCTTCATCCTGTCTAGGGGTTGCTCCCCTAATAGTTCCCTCATTAAGGGTTGTTATATAATCCGAGCAGACCTTTTTCAAGGCTTTGAGTTCTGATTCTTGTTTTATTAGAAGATTTGCTAAGTTTCCCATGTGCTTGCGGAAAGCGCGTCGAGTTCCAATTCCCAGATTTGCATTCTGGTGGGCTCGCCATGCTCCATTTATTTCGGAGTAAAATGGGGGTGGGATTTCTAATTTGGGAAAGCTCGCTACTTTTGGCTCGAGTATGTAATGGGTGAGATCTCGAATTTCTTTTCCTAAATATGGGTTCTGCCGTGACATTTCCCAGGCTAGGATGGCATCTTCTTTGGAGTAGTAATGTCTGCAACAGGATCCGTTAAAATCGAATATCTGCTCATAGCATTTTTCCCAGTTTGTGTAGATGCCTGGCTGGTATACCACGAATACAACAAACGCTGCTGGAACAGGAACACTATTTGCTATAGCTTTCCCTTTATCACGTCTCTGCAAAAAATAGATTTATAAGTTACTTTACTTAGTAATTATTAGGTCGGCTTAGGTAATCTGCAATAAAATTATCCTTTCCTTTAACATGCTCGATTTCGAAGGAGTATTGGACTATCTCATTATACCATTGCATGCGTTTCCCAGAGGTTTTTCTTGTATTTATCAGAAAATCCCTAACGGCTTTATTATCTGTTCTAATTATAAAATATTCTGGTGCAAGAAATATTTGAAATTTCTGTAGAGCTAATTTTATAGTGTATAGTTCCTTTTCAAATATTATCCACTTTAGTCCATTTGGTTTGAATTTTCCAAAATTATACCCACAAAGTCTCTCATATTTTAATATCTTTTGTGGTTTGCTTCTTTTCCTGAGTCTGATTCCGTTCTGGGACAGAGGTGGATCTTCTTCGTCCCAGTTTTCTTTCGGAATTGTTTTTAGTGGACATCCCCAATATTCTTCTGACGCATCTGTGTCCAAAATTAGTATCTCCAAGTTTTGGTAGGTAGACTTCTGGTGCCTTCTCGGCGAGTTGCTTAATTTGCCTCAGGACGTTTTTATCTTTATCTGTCCAGATGAAATCTTGATTTTTATTTAGTTTGTTTAGTAAAGGTATTTCTTCTTTCGTGAGTTCTCGTAGAAAATTTCTCCCGTAATTCAATAGCCCTAGCAGGCTTTGTAGTTGTTTTTTATCTTTTATTTCTTCGGGAAATTCCTTGATTTTTGAAATGATGTGCTTCTGTAGCTGAATTCCATCTTTATCTAGAATAATTCCAAGAAATTCTATTGACTCTTTTTCGATTTTGATCTTTTTTGGAGAGAGTATTATCCCGTGTTTTCTAAAGATGTCACTAATGATTTTTAAATATCTCTTGTGTTCTTTTGTTTTTGAAAAGACCAGGATGTCATCAATATATACGACACAGAAATCTTTTAAATTATTAAAGATTAAGTCCATCCATCTTTGAAATATCTGGGGTGCAGTGTTTAACCCAAATGGCATGACATTCCAGTGAAAGTGTCCTCGTGGCGTACTAAAAGCTGTTAGTGGTTTCGATTCTTCCGTCATTTTTAGCTGCCAGAAACCAGATTTACAGTCGAATTTGCTGAATACTCTAGATCCTTTTGTTAAGTTTATTAGGACTTCCTTTCTAGGGATAAAATAACCATCGAATTTTAGATTTTGATTTAGTCTCTTGTAATTGATTACCATTCGTGGCTTTTTTCTTTTTACTTCGTTAAGATTTCTGACCATAAATGTTGGACTAGAGTGGGGGCTGGTGGTTTTCTCTATTAGGCCTGTGTTTATCACTTCATTTATCTGGTTGTCGAACTCGTCTATATCTTGCCTAGTATAGAGCATGGGTTTTACCCTAATGATTACGTTGTCGTCTCTTAATTGAATTTTACAAAATCTTGGGCTTCGATCCCATAACTTTAATGGGTTCTCACTAAAATTTTCACTAAGTGTTTTGTAAAGCAAGTGGGTCTGTTCTAACTCTTGAATTGTTTCGCATCTTTTCAGTGAGTTTTCACTGTCTGGGGTACCTTTTGGGGGAGAAAAATTTTCTGTACATTTATATCTAGGTCCTTCCAAAAGTGGCATGTCAACCCTTCGGGTTTAATTACCTTCTTGTTGATGTAAAGACACCATTTGTTTTTCTACGATCATGGGTAGATATTCTCCGATAAAATTGTTTCCTAAAACCATATCCCCATTCATATGTGGAAAGCATAAGAGTTTTGGTATAATGAATTATTTCTCATTAAGCCAAATTTTCATGTTCTTGGCTTTGCTTTGGATAGTTGTTTTATGTGCACTGATCCCTGTTATTTTAATTGGATATTTCATTGGTTCCCATTTTTCTAGTGGTATGGCATTTTCTCAGCAAGAGGAGACTGTGGCCCCTGTATCTAGTAGTGCATGTAATGAGTATTGTTTATAGCCCTTGAACCTAAATGTTCCTTTAACATAATTAAACCTTCTTCCTTATTTTGGTGCGAAGATTATCTCGTCAAATCTTATCGTGTATTCTTCCTCTTTGTTAAGGGGTTCTTCGGAATTTAGGATGATCTCTTCAACTGTTCTTCTTACATCATTATTTTGGCTATTATTTTCTTTATCCTTAATTGTACTATTTTTTGATGTTTCCTCTTCACTACCTTCCTTTTTTTCTGGATTATCATCATAATCTTCCTTTTCGTCCTCTCTAGTTTTGTCTATGATACTGGATTCAGCTTTTTCTCGTTTGGGATTATATCCATAATGACTTAATAGACCCTTAAATTTTTTATGGATTTCTTTGAGTTGTTGGGTCAGATCTTCTTTGGCTTCCAGAGTTAGGTCGGGACTTTTATCCTTTTCTTTTAATCTTTTTATTCGAAGAATTACCTCATCAAATTGTTTTTTGGAATAACTGGGGATGTTCATTATACCATATATATTATTATACATGGTGTCATATGTACTACAATTTGTTCTACATATCTCGCAATTGCACAATATGCCGGTAGCCATCTAAGATATCGGTGGAAAACTAGCTCCGAGTAGCCTATGGTGCCTAAAACCGTCTCCTAAGGGTCACCCTACAAACGCCTATTCGCGGCAATAAAGAGTTTACTTTAGGAATCTGGGTTTTAAGATTACTCAATTCTAGTAAGGGATACTTAGAGTGCAACTAGGGCGGTAATTATACAGATTGTGAAAGTATAGGTCAAAATTATAGTCTATTTGATACCGTGTAAGTGCGATATGTGCTATAAATCCTTCCCCAATTTTCTTTAGTTTTTCTGCTTCTTACTTGATTTTGCTACAGTACCATTTTCTAATTTTCTGAATTTTTAATGATTTTTTCTACAAACATAGAGAATTATTAATAAAAACAGATAGCTTGAATAACTTCAAGAACAAACGGTACATACCAGAACAGTAGCCATCACACCGGAGACTCTTTGTACAGACTGCAGACCCCGACCGCCCAAAAGGAACGCCCCCCCGGGCTCTGATACCAGGATGAAAGGGTGAGAGAGGATGGTGATGAAGAAGAAAGCGTTGAGGAACTTAAAAGGTGTTGGAGAAGCTTGCTGATGTTTTTACCGAATTGCCGATGTCTTTCTCGTCCGTCGGAGACCTCCTTTTATAGACGTCATTTCCTTGCACGAGAAGCCTCTTGAGAATCTTGCTGTGGAAGCCTCGTCACGAGTCTTCACTGTTTACGTCTTGTCTCTGTCAGGGATCTTCACTGTTGACGTTTTGTCTGTACTGTTGTTATCAGGAATCTTCACTGTTGACGTCCTGTCAGGAATCTGTACTGTTGCTGTCAGGAATCTCCACTGTTGACGTCTTGCACGAGAAGCCTCTGGAGAATTTTGCTGTGGAAGCCTCGTTAATGAGTTTTCACTGTTTGACGTCTTGCCTGTAATCTTACCGTAGAAGTCTTTGTCACGAATTTTGTACTGTTTGATGTCAGTTGCCAGGAATCTTTGCTGTAGTAGTCGAATCTTTGATGCCTGTTGTCTGGTGAAGCCTTTGGATGATCTAATGTTTCGGATTTGAGGGAGCCTTTTTTTTTTTTTACAAAAATTTAATAAAATTGTTGGATACGGAAGCTTCTGGGGATGCAAGATTTATCCATACATTTGTGGATATGTTAGCGTCGTCCCATCCTGTTGGTGTAATTGTTGCCTCTAATATTCCTTGTTGGTTCAGATATGATCTTGGGACTAATTTTTTCATTTTTAGTTTTCCGTATAGAACATAGTATTCGAACTTTCCAGATCCTTCTCCAAGTAACCCAACTGCTGGGTTGCCTTCTTCGAATAGTTGTTTTAGAAGTCCTTGTACTGAGACTCCCCTGCTGAGGGCCTCTTCGGTTACGTCGATTTCCACTTCGGCCTCGACATCCGCGTCCATCTCCTCTTCGCCTTGCTGTATTTGTGGTCCTTCTGGTGTTGTATTCTCGGACTGCGGCGCTTTCTCTGATTTGTTTGTTGTAGCGGGGCTGGGTAACTCTTGTTCTAAAAGTTTACACATGTTTTTCAGAGCTTCATCCTGTCTAGGGGTTGCTCCCCTAATAGTTCCCTCATTAAGGGTTGTTATATAATCCGAGCAGACATTTTTCAAGGCTTTGAGTTCTGATTCTTGTTTTATTAGAAGATTTGCTAAGTTTCCCATGTGCTTGCGGAAAGCGCGTCGAGTTCCAATTCCCAGATTTGCATTCTGGTGGGCTCGCCATGCTCCATTTATTTCGGAGTAAAATGGGGGTGGGATTTCTAATTTGGGAAAGCTCACTACTTTTGGCTCGAGTATGTAATGGGTGAGATCTCGAATTTCTTCTCCTAAATATGGGTTCTGCCGTGACATTTCCCAGGCTAGGATGGCATCTTCTTTGGAGTAGTAATGTCTGCAACAGGATCCGTTAAAATCGAATATCTGCTCATAGCATTTTTTCCAGTTTGTGTAGATGCCTGGCTGGTATACCCCGAATACAACAAATGCTGCTGGAACAGGAAAGAAAAACATAGCAGTATGCAAAACAAGCCAACAAGGGGCGTCACAAGCTTATTTTTGAATCCAGAGATTGGGTTTGGTTGCATATGAGAAAAGAGATATTTCCGGATTAAAGACGGTCTAAACTGCTTCCAAGAGGGGATGGTCCTTTTTAAGTTCTAGAGCGCATTAATGACAATGGTTATAAGCTAGATTTACCCGGTGAGTACAATATTAGTACTACTTTCAATGTTACTGATTTGAGTCCTTTTGATGTAGGTGATGATTTGAGGGCAAATCCTTTTCAAGAGGCAGGGAATGATGCAAATAATGACATGACTACAAAGGAGCTAGTTCAATTTCCAGCTGGACCGGTTACAAGAGCACGAGAAAAGAAGATCAAAAATGCACTTAATGGGCTGATTCAAGAGGTTTGGGCTCAAGCAAATTCGTGGAGGCCCATTGAGGATGGTTCACGTGTTTAACAAAAATGCATTTTGCTTCCTCATCGTCGCTTGCTTCTGGCGAAGCTTGACGCGCACTAAAACATAGGCATTCTGGTATAGTAGTGAGACTCCTTTTGACGGCCATAGAAGCGATAGCAGCCGATGCCGTCAAATCAAAAGGTGAGCAGTCCTTATAGCAATAGAAAACCAAACGGCCAACTTATAGCCCTCTTTTTTCCCATTCTGTTTAGTCACTACTGAAGTCCCAATGTCGACCGGTCCATTAGACGTCCTTCACCCCAACCTATGGCCTTCTCTTCTCGTTTTGTCTTTTCGTTTTACATCTAAGCACAAGAAGTGCAAATAAGTGTACGGTTCGTAAGTAGGAAGTCGGCGGTTCTGAAAGAAAGTAGGCTTTTTTTCATTTTCTCCCGCACTCGTCTAGGTAAGCACTCGTTCTCGATTTTTAGTCTGCAAGCATCTAGTAAGCGTCTTGTCGTATAATGTGTAGTTTTTTTGCGTTTACCATTCGTTGCAGGCTGATCACATAATCATTCGTCATTCCGTTAGTGAGTACTGGGACTCTGTTCGATGTTTAGACGGGCAGGAGGCTTTGATTCTGTGATCTGATACTCTTTCTCTAAGCTGCGTCGAGCTTGAACAAGAACATGATCCCCACCTCGAGGACCAAGCCAAAGAAAGGTACCTAGTTCTGAGACATGGAGTTCGTCGATCGCATATTAAAGATAGATATTTATTTGCCAAATCCACTGTGCCTGAGAACATCACCTATTCCACCATGCCTGGCTTACGGACTGTGACTAAGAAGAAAGACATAAATAAATATTGGTTTTTGGATGGAGTGTCCAGAGCCAAGAACAGAGGATAGAGAGCCGACACATAGGGAAAAGGACATCACGATTGAGTTGGGGAATCCACAGACAGAGATGGCACGCCAGCAAAGAGATAGTGAATCTCTCCTCTTGATATAGAAATGGTCTTGGAATAATCTTTCAGATGTCATCCGTCTGCCGAGTAGGACTTTTCGAGTGACAAAAGGCACGATCTCGAGGCAAGGGGAAGTGGAAGCACAGGGGGAAATAGAATCCACAAACAAAAAGTGAAAAGGTGATATGGCGAGCCATTTGAGTTGGCAAATTCAATACCAGAGAAGATAGAAATAGGTCTTTATTTGAAAATGACAGAGACAGAAAAGAGGAGATATTGAATAGGGAAAGAGAAGCCAATAAAAGACATTAATCCTGCCACTTTTCCATAAGTGTATCAACCCAAAACAGATGTGCAGGCAAGTCTATCAGAACGAGAGACCGAGACTAAAATTGGGGTAAGCCAATGGGATACCAAAGGATAGGCAATCCGATAGAGAGATGTCGTTCTTTTGTACTCGCTCTTTGAGCTTCTGTGACTCGAGTCATAGAACCTAAGTGAAATTACAGCATACAAGTCGATCAAATCTAAAGGTGACGATGTTGACGGTACGAGCGTCAAAGCGCCATGAGCGTCGAAGCATATAGGGGCAGCAAGTTGGAAGCTCCAAAAAACGAGAGATTAGCCTGCAGTGCGGATCTACTGACTCGACTAAGAAAAAATATACTCTGAAAAATAAGAGAAACGATAAGCTTTTGATCTATGGAGAACGGCATAAGAATAGCCTCCCTACTTTCATTTGCTCTGCAAGACGCATTTTTGAGATATAGTGATCTATACTCTCTCTGTCGAGGGTATCGGGCGTCAGTAACCTAGGCTCTGTCTACCAAACCAATATCGATATATCTCTGGTGGGGGCTGCGGTACGTCGTTATGCATGTCAGGAAATCCCATCTGAGTTGAAATCTCGATAGCACAGCCCCATCGCTTGCCACATAAGTCAAGACAGTTCGAAAGGTTAGGAACAACAAGCTCTCGACATGGCAACCTGAGATGAATTTTTACAATCATCGGAGGGAATGAAGGATTGGTCTATCTTCAATCCTTCCCAGGATCAACCAAACCTGTCGGTATACCAAGTTCCCCAATAATGTTGCCTCACTCTTTCCCGACAACGTCTATCCAACGATTCCCGCTACGGTTTAGGTCTTCCTCACTTCGGAAAGAGAAAGAAAATCCGAGTATATGAAATTTACCCCTGTATGGTCTCAGTATTTTATTCATCAGTCGCATAGACGGTACTCGGTGCGTGCATGGTTGAGACCGAATGGCATCACGAGCCACTCATACAGGCCCTCCTTCTGTGCTGAATGGCGTCTTCCATTCGTTTCCTCACCTGAAAAATACCATGATTGTATCTACTTATCAAATCCACCATCTGAGAACGTGCACCTACACCCACTCAGAACATCGGGCATATGGTCAAATCAATATAGTTCAATGCTCTACACTTATTGCAGCTGCTCCCATCCTTCTTTGGTGCGAAAACTGCTGGAGTAAAGCAAGGGCATCATATATGACCCGTCATCTCGGAAACCATCATACTTGCTTACGAATCTTATCCCGACTTTTTCATCTAGGGGGCTCCACCGGATACATACGGCGGCCATCACACGTGCGCTCTTGGAAAAAAAATGTTGATGTACAAACTTCCTCACTGGTTGTAATCGACGTTGGGAATGGAGCAGGCATCACAATCATCGGAATTAATCCAGCAACTTTGTCTACCCCATTTTTTTGAGTATTCAAAGGCCTCCTCGAGACCTCCTTCGCTACTACAATGTAGCACTCCTTCACCTCTGCTACGATATCCATGAACTAAAGAAAAAGAGTATGCGTGCGGGAATGGCTCACTTCGCTTCTTCGATGCCTCCGTTTGGTGGAGTAATTAACAGTCCTTCCCTTTTGGACCGGTTGTGGGTGAGGAGGGGATTCGAATCCCCAACACATTGGTTTGTAACCACGTACTCTAATCCTCTAAGCTACAAGCTCCACCCCATCTCCATTGGATCTGTTCCCGGGAGTACCCTAAAAAAGGAACCTTTCCTCAGTCGTTTCGTTTCGGGTTAATATGATGTGAAAGCGCGTTTCTCTCTATAAGAATACTGCGTTCCGAGGTGTGTGGGGTGAGAGAAAATATGTCATAATATTAATTGGAGTTTTGAATAAGACGACCTTTGCATTTTTGATTTTCTTCTTTTTTATATTTTTTAAAGTAAAATAAAAGGTGTTAAGCTTTTTATCATTCTGGCGTCGTGCTATTTCGCAGGACCTTCCCTATAGTATCGTCACCGTAGTAGAGTTTAATCACTAAATTCGGGATGGATTGGTGTGGTTCCTCTGTGCTTAGGACACCAGAACATCGAACCATGAACGAAGAAAGGCATGAGAGAAAAGCATATTGGCTAGTGATTGTGATGCCCCAATTCTTGACTGGAAGGGACACCAAAGGCCTCTGCCCTTCTCTCCCGTCGGTTAGATAGGAAAGGGCAGAGCTTTTGGTTTTTTCATGTGATGCATCAGCTACATCATCATTGCACTTCCACTTGACATCTATCGTAATGATAAACGGCTCGTCTCGCCGTGACCTTATCTTGAATTCTCAATACTTCTGTCGCTCCATCCTCGCAGGAGGGCAGAGAACCTATTTTTGTCTCGGCTGTGCTATCGGAGGCTTTAGGGAAGTTGGAATTGGAGAGCACTCATCTTAGGGTGGGCTTACTACTTAGATGCTTTCAGCAGTTATCCGCTCCGCACTTGGCTACCCAACATTTATCGTGGGCACGATAACTGATACACCAGAGGTGCGTCCTTTCCGGTCCTCTCATACTAGGGAAAGGTCCTCTCAATACTCTAACGCCTGCAACGGATATGGCCAAACTGTCTCATGACGTTTTGAACCCAGCTCATGTACCGCTTTAATGGGCGAACAACCCAACCCTTGGAACATGCTACAATTCCAGGTGGTGAAGAGCCGACATCGAGGTGCCAAACCTTCCCGTCGATGTGAACTCTTAGGGAAGATTAGCATGTTATCCCTAGAGTAACTTTTATCTATTGAGCGATGGCCCTTCCACTCGGCTGCTCGATGGGTGGGTCATGTAGTCAAGCTCCCTTATGCCTTTGCACTCGATGGCCAATCTCTGTCCGGATGGAGAAAACCTTTGCACGCCTCCTTTACCTTTTGGGAGGCCTACACCCAATAGAAACTGTCTACCTGAGACCATCCCTTGGCCTGTAGATCCTGACACAAGATTAGAATTCTAGCTCTTCCAGAGTGGTATCTCATTGATGGCTCGGGCCCCCCTGTAAGGAGGCCTTCTCTGCCTTCCCCCTAAGCTACGTAGGAAAGACCCAAAGTCAATCCCAGAGAACAGTGAAGCTTCATAGGATCTTTCTGTCTAGGTGCAGATAGTCTACATCTTCACAAACATGTCTATTTCACCAAGCCTCTCTCTGAGATAGTGCCCAGATCGTTATGCCTTTCGTGCTAGTCGAAACTTACCCGACAAGGAATTTCACTACTTTATGGCCGTTATAATTACGACCTCCATTCACAGGACTTCGGTTGCCTGCTCCTCTGTCATCAGGTCACCAACTTCCATCGACCTTCCAGCACTGGGCAAGCATCAGCCGCCATACATGGTCTTACAAATTTGTGGAGACCTATATTTTTGGTAAACAGGTGCCCGAGTCTGGTCACTGTGACCCCCGTCTGTGAGGAGGCACCCCTTCTCTCGAAGTTACGGGGTTATTTTGCCGAGTTCTATCAAAGAGAGTTGTCTTGCGCCCCATGGTATTCTCTACCCACCTGTGTCAGTTTCGGGTACAGGTACCCTTTTGTTGAAGGTTGTTCAAGCTTTTCCTTGTGAGTATGACATGGATTACTTCAACGTCGTAGTGCCTCGTACTCGGACATTGGCTCGAGACATTTCCTCTACCCCTTACCCTGAAAAAACAAGGTCACCTTGCGTCTTTGAACCGATAACCATCTTTCGGCTAACCTAGCCTCCTCCGTCCTCGGGGATCAACAAGGGGTAATACAGGAATATTCACCAGTTGTCCATCGACTATGACTTTCGGCCTGATGACTCACCCTCCGTGGACAAACCGTCACCGAGCAACCCGTCAGGTTTTCGGGGCATTGGATTCTCACCAATGTTTGCGTTACTCAAGCTGACATTCTCACTTCCGCTTCGTCCACACCTACTTGCACGGGTGCTCCCCTACCGAGGCATTTTAACATCCCACAGCTTCGGCAGATCACTTAGCCCTGCTCATCTTCAGTGTAAGAGCGCTCAATCAGTGAGCTATTACACACTCTTTCGATGGGTGCTGCTTCAAAGCAAACCTCCTTATTATCTCTACACCCCTATTTCTGTCTATCGCTAAGCACTCATTTAGGAGCCATCAGCTGGTGATCCGAGCTGTTTCCCTCTCGACGATGAAGCTTATCCTTCATCGTCTCACTAGCCAACCATCAGCCCTTGTAATTTTGGGGTCATATCGGGAATTTAGAGTTTGCCTCAATTTGGTACCGCTCTCATTGCCAGTACTGAAACAGTGCTTTACCCCCTAGATGTCCAGTCAATTGTTGCACCTCAACGCATTTCGGGGAGAACCAGTAGGATCTGGGTTCGAGTGGCATTTCACCCCTAACCACCAACTCATCTCTGATTCTTCAACATCAGTCGGTTTGGACCTCCATGTTAGTTTCACCTAACACTTCATCCTGATCATGGATAGATCACCCAGGTTCGGGTCCGTAAGCAGTGACAATCGCCTTACGAAGACTCGTTTTCGCTATGGCTCCGGTGGGTTCCCTCAACTGACGCCACTGTCTATGTGTCGCCAGCTCATTCTTCAACAGGCACGTGATCAGAGATCACATTCTCCTCTCATTGCGTCAGGAGCTCACTGTTTCATGTTCGCCACTGCATCGGGAGCTCACGGGAATCGCTTTTGCTTTCTTTTCCTCTGTCCACTCTGATGATGTCGGTGATGTTTCTGTTTGCTTCGACGCTGGTGATGTTTCTGTTTGCCAGGTTGTCTCTTGCCTACCCATGAATTCAACAGCAGTTCGAAAGGTTGACCTATTTGGAAATCTCTGGATCTATGCTTATTTTCAACTCCCCGAATCATTAGTCGCATGCTACGCCCTTCTTCGTCTCTGGATGCCTAGGTGTCCATCGTGACGCCTTTCCTTGTTTGAACCTCGTCCTCCATTTTCAGGCTATGTCATCCTAACGGTGCTGATAAATGGAAGGATGCTCCTCAACTTTCATGAATGAGAAATCATAGATCGAACTGCCGAATTGGAAAAATTGGGTGTTATCATAGTATCAGCTGACATTCACAGACTGGAGATAAGCGGACTAGAACCGCTGACATCTACCGTAGGGTAAATTATTGCCTTTCAGGCCTCCCCAGCTGGTTCTATCATAGAGGTCGATAATAGACAATAACTCCCCCCCGAACACAGCTTACAACTTTCATCATACTATGCTCTCCAAAGCTCTTCTCAAAATCTCAAAAGATGCTGAGTTGGAATCCCATTCATTCCTTCTGACGGATTCGTTGTCTTGTGGTTCTGGAGAATCCAGCTATAGGAGAACCAGGAACAGAGAGCTCTCTCCCTTTTTCTGCCAACCTCTTTGGTCGCCGACGAATGCTTGGCACTAGTTTCAACCGAAGCTGGTAGGTGGTGGGGTGTTGATGGGGCTCCCAAATTTGATAGCACTCTGAATCTGCTAAACGCTCTCTGCTAAAAAAAAGTCAAGCTATCGCACGCTGGTGAAGGAGATGTAGTTCTTTAATTATTTCAGACTAGAAGGTAGAGGAGATTCTTTAGACAAATATTGTAGTAGTGTGTTTTCCAATAGGACAGGACTTTGCTTCGACTTCTGGAGCCATATGTGTTTTTGACTTACTCTCGTCATGGTAGGCATATATTCGAACTCTCATGACAAACTGTGAAAGCCAGTCAGCAGAATTCCTCCCTCCTTCAGTGTGAGAAAAAACATCTAGGTTTTACTAATGGTTGATAGCATGAGTAAAATCCATAAAATCATATCATTTGAAGTGAATCCCCTTTCCGGTTCATCAACTTTGTCTTTTTCGATTTCTTCTACCACTCAAAAATTCGACAACTGCTTGTTGATTGAGTCAACCGGGATTAACTTTCCGTAGCTTTCCTCATTATGCCGAAGCAATCCTCTTTTCTTGTTCTGTAGTTCACGAGATTGGTTCAGTTTTTCAGTCTTTCAAAGGTGGCAGAGATCCTCTTCTCTAAACTATCGAACATGACTGTCACTCAAAATCATTCAAATGCCCTTACCCATCTTTCTTTTAAAAGGAAGGAAGTAAATGGGAGGAACAAAGCCTTCGTCGACATCCCAATGGCTGACAGATCTTTTCCCCTGTCAGTGTACCCATCTGTATCCACTTCGTCCAATGCAAGAGATTCTTCTTATTCTTCTGTGGGTTTCTTCCTCTGTCTCAGGAGATTAATGACTTTTGCGTGGGGCCTAAAAGTAGTTATATATTGGTCTGGTGCTTCATCTTGCAAATAAAAGGCTTTTTCAATTGAATCAATAGGGCAGGGCAGGTCGGAGGGGATCATCCCCTTTTTGTCAATTCTTCCTCTCCTTTCTCATATTGAAACTCTGACAGCAAAGACTTCTCTTAAAAGAGAATATTATGAAGGTCGTTAGAGTACTTTCTGGTAGTAGGAGAGAGAAAGAATAGCTTGTCGGTAGCTACTGATTCCATTGCTAGATCAACTTTATGGGGTTCCACTGTAAGGATAGACGAACTGGGCTGACGGTAGTTGACGAAGATGGGCCTGACAGTGCTTGTCGTGGATAACCGGGAATGATCGAGTAGATTGTGCTGCCTGTAAATGATGCATCGCTTCATGGAATATCATTCCAGGCAAGGTGCGTCGTGTGGCTACTAGAAGGGGAAGCAATAAAAGGAGGTTGACTCGCGTCTGTGATATCCACGTTCCTTTTATTATGATACTGCAGACATGCTTCATATGAGGGGTTGGGACGTCAGTACGATGAATATGATGTGGAGAATGTACAAGGATTAGTCTTTCTTCCACCATGGTAAAAAAACGATTCCAGGACTTCTAGTTCCTAGAAAGCATATTATAGAGAAATTTTGTTTCCAGCTGTCTGAAGTCAAGCTTATTGTTAGGCTCGATGCTCTGCTTGATCTTCCGACGAACATGGTTCATTCTTTATTCACATAGAAATTCTGTTTTTGAAATCGAAAGTGGTACTCGAATCTTCTTTTAGAAGACTACCTCGACGCCCTCAGTGGAATGATATAGCTATGTTGATCTTTCAGAAAAGGGAGTATGACTCTTTCAAACAATGATGGTCCGGGTCCCCCAAAAGAAAGTATTGATGAAAGGAAAGGGGAGGAATCCTCATATTCCAGTTTCTGATGTTGCTTCCTCTCGTTGGACAATCAGCTGCAGTATCTTCTCTTTGACGATTCGCGATATAAATCGGGATCCGATCCAGGCTCGTAGTGCTTCACATCCAGATGCCACCTCTTCGGCCGTACAATTATGAGGCAAGCAGCAAAATGAGGCACTCTGTTGGTTTTTTGAATCGCGTCCCTGCGTCCTGATCTCGAAGCAAAGTAGTGATGATCATCCAAAGATTCTCTCTAGGTGTGTGATCAGAGTCCTGAGCCTCCGGCATTTTGTCGAGGAGGCGACTGATTACTGAAGACCCCGGAGTGAAGAAGGAGGCACCAAACTACCGCTGAAATGTCTCAAAGAGACTTGGGGCCTATCTCTCCGTGTACAGGGGTAGTTCTCGATTATAGGCTGGAACACCTTTTTTTGAGTATCGAAATAAAAGGAAAGACTAGCAGTGCGATATCTTGAGGAAGCGAGAAAAGTCTGAGATGATGAGTTGCAGTCACCAAGACCAATGCGGTGGCTTTGTATCCCAAACTAAGGGTTTGGTTCTCGATACGGGATTGACATGAGGAAAGGTTTGCCAGGTTTTGCATTGGCATAGGGTTCTCTGATGCAAATAATGGCATGACTATAAAAGAGCCAGTTCATAAGAGCACGAGAAAAGAAGTTCAAAGATGCACTTCATGGGCTAATTCAAGAGGTTCGGGTTCAAGCAAATTCGTGGAGGCTCATTGAGGATGGTTCACGTGTTCAACAAAAATGCATCAACATGATTTAACTACTAGAAGAATCCGGTCAAAGCTGATAGCTAATTGTTGATTGTTTCTTTTTATTTTGTTTCTATTTCTTGAACTTTCCTTGAATTGATCAGCCATATTAAGGGCTGATTGTTACCTTTTGATTTGTTACTATTTCTTGAACTTTCTTTTTATTGATCAGCCAAATTAAGTGGCTGATTGTTTTCTTTTGTTTTTTTGTTTCTATTTTTTAGAACTTTTCTTGTATTTTTTAGTCTATAAATAGGTGTCTAATGGAATAGAAGAGACATCATAGTTTGCTGAAAATTGGTGAGATTAATAGAAGAGACATCATAGTTTGCTGAAAATTGGTGAGATTTATTCTCTTTGGCTCTTTGAAAGACTATTCGAACTTATCGAAATTCTTCCGTGGCGTTCATCATCGACTTATCAAACGGATTTCAAACACCATTTGTAGCGTCTTCCTTATACCAAGGTACTTGTTTCGCATTAAACAACGGGTTAAGGTCAATTATACCGAGATTCTTGTTTTTGTTGAATCAACGGGTCGAGTTCTCCTATCCAAACCTGATCGAGAACGTTTTTGGATCTTCATTTTTGTTCTACGGGTCTCGTTATTCTTGATGGGGTTCGCATCATTTGGTATCAGAGAAGGAATAGAAGAGACATCATAGTTTGCTGAAAATTGCTGAGATTTATTCTCTTTGGTTCTTTGACGGACTATTTGAACTTATCGAAATTCTTCCATGGCTTTCATCATCGACTTGTCTAACGGATTTCAACCACCATTTGTAGCGTCTTTCTTATACCAAGGTTCTTGTCTTGCATTAAACAACGGGTTGAGGTCAATTATACTGAGGTTCTTGTTTTTGCTGAAGCAACAGGTCGAGTTCTCCTATCCAAACCTGATCGAGAACGTTTTTGGATCTTCATTTTTGTTACGGGTCTCGTTATTCTTGATGGGGTTCGCATCATTTGGTATCAGAGAAAGGATATCTCGTCTCAGGTTTGCCTATCCTATTTAAATTTAGTTTTTTTCCTTATCTAGCCGAATTTCTTTCTTTTACCCCATTCGAAATCTTTGTCTGTTATTAATAAAAGAAAGAATCTGAAAAAAAAGGGTAAAAAAAAATCCGAAAAAAGAGAAAAAAAAAGTCCAAAAAAAATCCAAAAAAAAAAAGTAAAAAGATTTTTTTTCGTTTGTTTCCAATAAGCCTGAAAATCACCTCACCCCAAAGACCAAAAATTTTTTTTGGAAATTTTGCTGAATCGTGCTCTTGAAAATATAATCACCCATATCCCTTGTTTTCTTACCTTTTGAACCTGAATTCCCTTGGTGAGTTCTTGGTGAATTGTTACTGGAATTTTGAAAATTGTTCTAATAGTTTCAAAAGAGCTGAAAGAGGATTTTCGAGTGGAAAAACGCAAGAGTGTTGAGCATATTAGAGAGTAAAAGCCGATTATACTGAGTGAATCATTTTTTGAGTAAAAACATATGAGGGAGTGTGTTTCCTTTTTTTTTATTTTATAACTTTGATTTACAGCAATCATGCCTTAGAACAGTGAAAAAAGCAACGCCGAAGGTGCTACAGGGGTGGCTGAGCTAAACTTGTTCATGGAGGCCATGATGAGTGAGATGAGGTGTGTGATGAGATTAAAATTGGAGCAGGTGCATGAGCGGATTGATCGGATGGAGAATACACATTTGGAACAACCACAAAACACTCATAATTTGCGTAGGAGGGAAAGAATTCAACATCGGAGAGTGAGAGATGAAGATGGAGAGTATTATGGGGCTGGTTTTGATGAAGAAGAAGATTGGGGTTCAGTTGTTGGTAATAGGAGATATGGAGGGTGGTTTAGAGAAGATAGGAATCAGGAAGATAACAACATGGATAGTATTAAGATTAGAATTCCAGCGTTTCAAGGAATAAATGACCCCGAAGCTTATCTTGAGTGGGAGAAAAAGGTGGAGTTAGTGTTCGATTGTCACAAATACTCTGAGATGAAGAAGGTAAAACTTGCTGCCATTGAGTTTTCTGACTATGCTATTGTGTGGTGGGATCAGTTAATGTTGAACAGACCGCGAAATAGGGAACGACCGATAGAGACGTGGGAAGAGATGAAAATAGTGATGAGGAAACGGTTTGTGCCCAGCCATTACCACCGGGAGTCGTACAATAAATTGCAAACGCTCCGTCAAGGTAACCGGAGTGTGGAGGATTATCATCAAGAGATGGAGATTGCTATGATCTGGTCTAATATCGAAGAAGACGTAGTATGGCTAGGTTCTTGAATGGCTTGAATCAAGAATTTCATGATAGGGTAGAGATGCAGCATTATGTGGAATTAGAGGATATGGTGCACATGGCCATCAAGGTGGAGCAACAACTCAAGAGGAGGGGTGGTACACGTGCATCCTATAATTTGGGTTTTTCCCCATGGAAACCGGGTCAATGTGAAAAAAGAGGAGAAACCAGCTGCAAAACCTAAATTCGAGCTAAAACAAGAGACAACCAACCATGGCACTCAAGGTAAATCTGACCCTTCCACTTCTTGAAATCTTGGCATTAAGTGTTTTAAATGTCAAGACAGGGGTCACATAGCAAGTCAATGCCTGAACAAAAGAGTCATGGTGATAAAGGGTAATGGAGAGATCGAAACCGACATCGAGTCCGATACCAACTCTATGCCACCATTGGAGGACGTGGATGATGAAGAATATGCGGTTCAAGGTGAATTATTGGTGTCAAGAAGATTTCTAAGTTTGCAAGCAAAAGAAATTAAAGAAGTGCAGCGGGAGAACATCTTTCATATTAGGTGCTACGTCAAAAATAAGGTATGTAGTATGATTATTGATGAAGGAAGTTGTACTAATGTTACAAGCATAACCTTGGTGGAGAAATTAGGACTGCCCACACTGAAACATCCTAGGCCGTACAAATTACAATGGCTGAATGATAGTGGTGAGGTAATGGTGAATAAGCAGGTTTTGCTTTCATTCCGCATCGGAAAATATGAAGATGAAGTTTTGTGTGATGTAGTTCCGATGCAAGCTGGATATTTGCTTCACCAAGGTTGATGGCTTCACCAAGGTTGATGGCCGACCGTGGCAATTCGATCGGAGAGTTAAGCATGATGGCTTCACCAACAAATACTCGTTCGTGCTCAACCAAAAACCCATCACTCTTGTGCCGATGACACCGAAACAAGTTTATGAAGATCAAATGAGGTTGCAAAAGAGAGTTATAAAAAAAAAAGAAGAGTGAGCTAAAGAAAAAGAGTGAGCAAAAGAAAAAGAGTGAAAATCAGTGAGTGGCCGAGCAAAATGAGAGAAAAAAAGAAAATCAAAATTCAGTCATTGAGAGAAAATCAGAGAGAAATCAAAAGAATTTCTATGCAAAAGTGTGTGAGATTAAGCGAGCAATATTTTCAAATTAGTCGATGATTGTACTTTTGTACAAAGAGGTATTTTTAAACACTAGCGAACTTGACCCTGCTTTGCCAAGTTCTGTTGTTTCTCTTTTGCAGGAATTTGAGGATGTCTTTCCCTAGAAAACACCACATGGATTACCACCAATTCAAGGGATTGAACATCAAATTGATTTTGCTCCCGATGCGACAATTCCAAACTGACCAGCCTATAGGAGCAATCCCGAAGAGATAAAGGAACTTCAACGGCAGGTAAGTGAGTTGTTGGAGAAGGGGTACATGAAGGAGAGCATGAGTCTGTGCGTCGTTCCGGTTTTACTTGTACTTAAGAAGGATGGGACGTGGAGAATGTGCGTTGATTGCTGAGCCATCAACAATATAACGATAAAGTATCGTCATCCTATTCCTCGCTTAGATGACATGTTAGATGAGTTGCATGGTTCTTGTGTGTTCTTTAAGATTGATTTAAAAAGTGGTTATCATTAGATCAGAATAAAGAAGGAGATGAATGAAAAACTGCGTTTAAAACAAAATATGGTTTGTATGAATGGTTAGTTATGCCTTTTGCGTTGACTAATGCACCACTTTTATGAGACTTATGAATCATGTTTTGCGTGCATTTATAGGTAGGTTTGTTGTTGTCTATTTTGACGATATACTCATTTATAGCAAAAACTTGGATGATCATGCCGTACTTTTGAAATCAGTTTTAGATGTGCTTAGGAAAGAAAAGTTATTTGCTAAGTGTACTTTTTGCATCGATAAGCTTGTATTTCTGGGATTTGTTATTAGTGCACAGGGTATACAGGTTGATGAAGAGAAGGTACGTGCAATCCAAGAGTGGCCGAGTCCCACAAGTGTAGTCAATGTTCGTAGTTTTCATGGACTTGCTAGTTTTTACTGGCGGTTTGTGAAGGACTTTAGTAGCATAGCCACACCACTTACCGAAGTGATCAAGAAGAACGTCGGATTTAGATGGGAAGAAGAATAAGAGAAGGCGTTTCAGTTAATCAAAGAAAAGCTAACCAGCGTCCCTTTATTGTCTTTACCTAAATTTTTTAAAACATTTGAGATTGAATGTAATGCTTCAGGTATTGGCATAGGCGCAGTTCTTATATAGAAGGGACGACCAATTGCTTACTTTAGCGTGAAATTAAGCGGGGTAGCCTTAAACTACCGGACTTGTGATAAGGAGTTGTATGTATTGGTTCGAGCTTTGGAGACATGGCAGCACTACCTACGGCCTAAGGAGTTTGTGATTCACACTGATCATGAGTCCTTGAAACACTTTAAGGGCCAACACAAGCTAAATAAAAGGATGCTCGTTGGGCAGAGTTCATTGAGACATTTCCATATGTCATTCGGTACATGCAAGGTAAGGAGAATGTGGTCGCCGATGCACTTTCTCGCAAGTATGCTTTACTCTCTACACTTGATGCAAAATTGCTTGGTTTTGAACACATTAAAAGTTTATACATTTATGACATGAATTTTGTGAAGAGTACCAGGCTTGTGAAAAAAACACTTGTGATAAGTTCTTTAGACATTATGGGTTCTTGTTTCGAGAAAATAAGTTATGTGTGCCTAACTGTTCTTTGAGAGATTTGTTAGTGCATGAATTCCATGGAGGGGAATTAATGGGACATTTTGGAGTTGATAAGACGTTAGCTGTTTTGCAAGAACACTTCTATTTGCAACACATGAAACTTTGTGTTAGGATTACCTAGGACTAAACGTGGAAGAGATTCGATTTTTGTGGTTGTGAATAGATTTTCTAAGATAGCACATTTTATTCCGTGTCACAAAACGGATGATGCTTCATATGTTACTGATTTGTTCTTTAGGGAGATTGTGAGATTGCATGGCATACCTAGAACCATTGTTTCGGATGTGAGATTGCATGGCTTGCCTAGAACCATTGTTTCGTATAGAGATGCTAAGTTCTTGAGCTACTTTTGGAAGACTTTGTGGTGTAAATTAGGTACCAAGATTTTGTTTTCTACTACTTGTCACCCATAAACTGATGGTCAAACCGAAGTAGTAAATAAGACTTTGTCTACTTTATTGAGGGCAATAATTAAAAAGAACATTAAACATGGGAAGAGTGTTTGCCACATGTTGAGTTGCTTATAATAGGTCTATTCATTCTGCTACTAAATTCTCACCGTTTGAAATTATTTATGGGTTTAATCCTTAGACTCCATTGGAATTATCTCCATTACCTGTTTATGAGCATGTTAATTTGGTTGGAAAGAAAAAGGCTAATTTTGTTAAGCAGATACATGAGAAGGCAAGACTCAACATTGAGAGAAGAACGGAGCAGTATGCAAAACAAGCCAACAAGGGGCGTCACAAGCTTGTTTTTGAACCCGGAGATTGGGTTTGGTTGTATATGAGAACAGAGAGATTTCCGGCGCAAAAATGTTCCAAACTGCTTCCAAGAGGGGATGATCATTTCCAAGTTCTAGAGCGCATCAATGACAACGCTTACAAGCCAGATTTGCCCAGTGAGTATAATGTTAGTGCTACTTTCAATGTTACTGATTTGAGTCCTTTTAATATAGGTGATAATTTGAGGGCAAATCTTTTTCAAGAGGAAGGGAATGATGCAAATAATGGCATGAATACAAACGAGCCAATTCAAGTTCCAACTGGGCCGGTTACAAGAGCACGAGAAAATAAGTTCAAAGATACACTTCATGGGCTGATTCAAGAGGTTTGGGTTCAAGCAAATTCGTGGAGGCCCATTGAAAATGGTTCACGTGTTCAACAAAATACATCAACATGATTCAAATCCGGTCAAAACTGATTGCTGATTGTTGATTGTTTCCTTTTATTTTGTTTCTATTTCTTGAACTTTCCTTGAATTGATCAGCCATATTAAGGGCTGACAGTTTCCTTTTAATTTGTTTCTATTTCTTAAACTTTCGTTATATTGATCAGCCAAATTAAGGGGCTGATTGTTTCCTTTTGTTTTTTTTTTCTATTTTTTAGAACTTTCCTTGTATTTTTAGCCTATAAATAAGCGTCTAATGGCATAGAAGAGACATCATAGTTTGCTGAAAATTGATGAGATTTATTCTCTTTGGTTCTTTGAAGGACTATTCGAACTTATCGGAATTCTTCCATAGCAATCATCATCGAAATTGCTTCAATATAGTTGAGACCGATATACCGAGTAAGACAATTACAGAAAGGGGACGTAGAATATATTTCTTTATAGGAATCGCTACATAGAACAAAAATCCCGAAGAAAGATGAAAACTTCCCAAACGACAAAGCCAATTTCCATCAGACACAATATGAATTGTAGTACAGCAACCCAAAAAAGGGTAGGCCTAGATGTAGTATTTGTCAGAATTGTAGTTTAATTTGACTATAAATATCTTTCATGTTTTAAGTACCACTGATTATAGACATTCACAATTCCATATAGAACCAAGTAGAGCTAGTACCTCTACTATAGAAACTAATTTAGAAAATACCCCTTTAGAAGGAAGAACTCAAAAGGTCTTAGATCAACAAAAGAGATTACAAAATCAGAATATAATAAAATTACCATCCTCCCCATCTCATCTCAGTTATGTTGGACCTAAAAATTAAATCCCAATTACATATATACATCCCATTAACTATAAAGTTTCCAGATATGCAAACAGATCTAACTATACATGCTCTGGTAGATTCAGGAGCTGAAACCAGCCTTATACAAAATACTTTTATTCCTCAACAATTCTGGATCCCTTTAGACAAACAAGCCAAATTACAAGACTTTATGGGCAGACCTGTACATATTACACATAAAGCAAAATTATCTATATACATACCTGATATCCATAATCAAGAACACCATTATAAATTTGAATTTGCCCTATTACCCAAAGAATTTGATATCGACTGCCTACTTGGCATGAATAATCTTTGACATTATGCTCCTTTTAATACACATTATTTCGTTTTTGATAATCATTCCATCCAACGAGTACCATTTCCCATGGCTTTAGCACCAAATTTTACGCCAGCACAGCGTGGTGAATCTCTTTTTACCTCACTGTTTTCTGCAACACAAATGCAATCTTTTTACACTTATCCAGTAACTATAACTTCAGATACAGAGAAACTTATACATAGTATGCTAAAACCATTATATTCCAATAACCCTCTTTTACATTTTGAAAAATCACCTAGATACTGTACTATAGAACTTCTAGAACAATATAAGGATACTAAAGTACGTGTTAACAGTATAATGGTATCTCCTATTAATAAAAAAGAATTTGCAGATCAAATAAATGAATTATTAGAATTAAAACTAATACAACTTAGCAAAAGTCCTCATTCCTCCCCTGCCTTCATGGTAAGGAATCATGCAGAGCAGAAAAGAGGAAAGGCTAGAATGGTTATAAGCTACAGAAAGTTGAATAGTTATACAAAATTCGATGGATATTTTATACCTTCTGCAGAACAATTAGTTAAACAAATACAAGGAGCAAAATACTATAGTAAGTTTGATGCTAAATCTGGATTTTGGCAAATAAAATTAGTAAACCAAGAATCTATAGAATTAACAGCTTTTAGCTGTCCACAAGGTCATTATGAATGGTTAGTAATACCCTTTGGTTTAAAGAATGCACCACAAATATTTCAAAAATGGATGAATTTTATATTTGGACATTTACATTATGTAGTTGTTTACATTGATGATAAACTAGTTTTTTCCAACACACTGGAAGAGCATAAACAACATCTACTACAAGTAGTAGAAATTTTATTATAAAAAGGAATTATATTAAGTCCTAAAAAAATAAGTTTATTTAAAACAGAGGTTGAGTTTTTAGGAAAATATATAAAAGAAGAACAGATAGAATTACAACAACACATCTATACAAAACTAAAAGACTTTCCAAAGACCTTTAAGAATTTAAAACAGTTACAAAGTTTTCTTGGACTATTAAATTATGGATGAAAATTTATACCTCATCTATCTGAGTTAGTCCAAAACCTACAAGAAAAACTAAAGCACGTTCAAGCCAAATATAAATGCGAAACTGGTGAGCAACCAAGAAAATGGATTACAGAAAAAATACCTATACAACTATCAGCAATAGAAGAAAAAGAAATAGAAAAAATAAAGGAATTAGTCACTAAACAAACTATACTATATTTTCCTCAAGAAAATGAATTGCTAACGTTGCAGACTGATGCTTCTGATTATTATTGGGCAGGAGTATTGATAGCTAAACAAAAAGAGATAGTTGCTTATACTTCAGGAAAGTTTGCAAAACCTCAACAGAATTATTCTACTTACAACAAAGAACTCCTAGCAATAAAAGTTGCCATAAAAAGTCTAAGAATCTATTTACTTAACCGAAATTTTATTATAGAAACAGATAATAAAGCAGTGGCTCAATTTTTAAAGAAAAGAACTGTAAATAATCCAGAAGAAAATCTCAGAAGAGTAAGAATTGCTTTATATCTTGAGATTTATCAATATGATGTTAAATATATTCCTGGTTACACTAACTATCTTGCAGATTTATTAACTCGCCCAGAAGATGGACGAGGATAGGCTAAAAAGACTCAAGTCCATAGCTGAACAAGCCAAGTGGACTATCATCAACACTACTAAGAAGACCCCGCCACAAACGGGAGGAAACAGTCAGAAGAAAACTCCTGAAAAATGAGAAAGCAGCAAAACTACCCAGGAAACTGGAAGCTCTACATCAACCCAGGAAACTGGCAACAATACTACAACAACCTCTACCGAGGCAAAGCCATTCCCGCCATTAGGGATGACAGTTCTACCACTTCAAAGCAATACACCTTAATACAGCAATATCACTGCCGCACAAAGAAGAGTCCAGTCAACACAGAATACAAGACCCACGGCAGCAGCAGTTGTTCGAGATTGGTATAATACTGATCTCAAAACTTCCAATCCACATATATATGAGCGGTTGAATGGGTGCTATCGCGCCATTCAATCAAATGATTTCCACTCTTCCAAATATTGGTTATCCCAGATCGAGCAGATGATACTCTCCATGTACAACCATTACATTCAGGAAAAGACAGAGAAACAGAGTATCACAAAAGCAGTCTCTGATCTGTGCACATATACTCTTGCTGCTCAAAAAGGAACTTGGTTCCAAGGTTCGTCCCAAGACCAACAATACTTAAGGGACATAATTCAAGACATGGAAATTTCTGATCAGGTATACCACCCATTGTCTGAATTCTATAAACTTTTAGAGCTCTGCAAAATACAGACAGAAAAAGCAAGGCAGTTAGAGGCCGAGATTACTGTCCATAAAATGATAGGCCTTAATCAGCAAAATATGATTCCTGACTCCCAGCTGAGTGAATTCTTTAGTAAGTTGGAAGCCATAGATATCATCGTGGTTCTGCAACAGTATGAGCTTATTCTCAATAAAAATAATTCTCCAAGGATTATTTCTGGCTTTCAAGAAATATCAAAATGTTACAAGGCCATCCAGCTAGGTCTTGTTCATGAACTTTTTGTTAATTCCTCCCACCCAGAGGAATTTCAGGATTTTTTACTACCTATCTGCCTGAAAGGAATCAAAGCTTATACCACCATGTATCAAACTACTTTCTTTTTCCGCATATGGAGTACTTGGGAGGAAAGGAAGTATCTGCAAATCTTCCCATCCGTTCAACTTTGGGAGCTACACAATTACAACTATGCTCCTTCTCCAACATGCGAAAATCTGCCTGTTCTTAATCTTGAAGAGGAAACCAAGAAAGCAGCTAAAGAATTTTTTAATGAAGCATACACAAAGGCAATCTCAGGGGCTCATACAATCAAAATAGAGAATAATATTCTCTTTTATGATTATATCAGAGCCTTTGAAGTATCTGAAGCAAAAATTCCAAGAGTTCTATCTTTCTTATCCTCCTTGCAGCTAGGAAAATCAGTTCTAAAGCTAAGGAGGAGTTCTACGAAGATCTAGAAAGACTAGAGGACGAACATCTTGGCGGAGAAGACAACCTTCAAGAAGAAGATAATCAGAATGAAGACCTTGCAGACGCCATGGACGAGGGAGCCTTACAGAACATCATGCAGGATTAAGCGTGGTGGGCCCATACCAGTACATCAAGATTCCTCCTCATCCTTCAGATGACTCGTCCTCCACTCATCAGACAAGATTGGACAGACCACCTCACTCATCAGACTCTTTTTAAGATTCCTTTTAATTACTGTACGAAAAAGTTCCTGTAGCAATAATGTAAACTTTTCCTGTACTACTTTTTACTATTAAGAGATTCCTTCTTATCTTAAGGAATCCTTTTGTAAACCTTATATAAAGGAATGAAAGGTAAGGGGAAGGGGCATCGAAGTTCACCTTGAATTTTCGAAGTTTTCCTGATCCTCTTTTGTTTACATCTTTTTCAGTTTGAGTTTTTTGAGTGTAAATTTTTGTGAATATTTGTGGATCGAATTGGTATCAGAGACTTGGTGTACAGAGCTTGGCGACTGCAACCTACGTTTTTTTCTTTTTTGTAAGTATCTTTACTCATGTCTAGCTAAATAATTAGACATATTATTCTCTTAATTTCTTTAGCCTAGGTAGATGATAATATCCTACGCCATGGAGTAGGAAACGAACCATGGCTGTGCTCTATCTCTCTGAAGTAAGTAATAAGCCTGTGGTAGACAGTGGAGGTCTTTGCAGCTTAACTCTAGGATGAAAGCCACTCTTAGAGGTTACCGTGAGCCGGAGAGAATAGGGTCAAACCGATATTATTATCTAACTAGCTATAGAAAGAAAGAGAATAACGTGTCTAATTTCCTTAAAAAGCCTTCTTAATGTCTAGATCTGTAGTTATTCCAGAAAATTATGCATGTCCTTATAAGTTAGATTGTCATGATCACATAATCCACTTACCTTCAAATGGATCTGAAGAATAACAAAACAGTATGTTAAATTATTTAGCAGATCAGATACATTTGATTTCTTTAAAGATTAAATCTTTACAAATGTTTTCAAATATTCCAATTTATTCTCCTATTAAAGAAAGACTTGGTTCAGTTAGAATGTTGAAAATTTCGTCAAAAAATTTAGAAAAAATTGATCCGAAAGAAATAGACTATAAACACTATTTGCAGTATAAAATTATGCAAAAACAAGAATTAGATAATACCCTTGATTCTAAAGAGCTATACGATTTTTACGAAAAATATGCTGCTTCTATTAGATTTTTTGCTGAAAAAAATGAAGCTTTAAATTTTTCTGAAAGTCCTGTTGATAGCTCTGCTGGTGAATTATCTGTATCTTCTGATGATGATACTATACTACATATACCCTCTAACGAGGAGAATATTACATCATCATATATACCCTCTAACGAGGAGTCCTCTAACGAGGAATATTTATATATCAATATGGAAAGAGGAGAATTCTCTGGTTCAGTCATACAACATGCTCTGCAACATGCACATCAACATCCTCCAATTCATGAGACTTCAGATGAGAGTATGTATCACAGAGACACTGCTGAAGCATTTATAGATGATTATATATTCAAGCAAGGTAGAAAATATTATACTCCTTCCATGGATTTAATATTTAATATAGATCATATACCTGCTAGAAAACTAAGAGATTATATAGTAAATTGGGAACAAAGGTTTATAGGAACAGCTTTATTACTACCTGACACAATTAAAAATAAAGATTTTGTAGTTATAGCTTGTGGCTATTGGTAAGGAATTGCCTTAAGATGGCTAACTCAATATGAAAAACTACATCCTGCAGAAATAGCAGCTTTAGATACCTATAATGATCGAAAAACTGCTCTACATAGTATATGTAAGCTACTATATACAGACCTAACGGGAGAAGAATTATTTGAAGAGACAATAGATGAAAATATTTTGTTAAAGATGAAACTTTGCAACATATGTTATTTAGAAGAATTTGCAAACGAATATATAAGTCATATATTTAAATTAAATTCTTTAGAAAAGAAAACGCTCAGGTTAAAAGCTTTTTTTGCTAAACTACCTATGCCTTGGGATACAATGATAGAGAAAAAATATAATAGCCTAAAAGGTGGATTAGCAGATAGTACTGGAATGCTAAAGAAATCATGTATGGAAACTGTTAAGAAAACTTGTCAAAGACAAAAAGCTAGTGTAGATAGCAAAAAAAAAAAAAAAAAAAAAAAAAAAACGGAAAACAACCCGCGGGTTGGCACCTGCGGGATCGCTCCCGCGGGTGTGCCCACTTAGCAATTTTCGAATTTTTTTTTTTTTTGGTATCTACGTAACCCCTCCAAAGTTTTCGAAATTCTGTATTGAACCGTACTGAATTTCGAAATACTTTGGATTCTTTAATTTTGGCTATAAACCTTTTAAAGGATTTTGTCGATAGAGATAACATATTTATTCAAATCAAGCAGATTTATGATTTTAACGTACTCATTAGATGACAAGCAGAGGTATGATGTCATGCTCATTTTAGGTCAAGCAGAGGTGTCATGTTAACGTGCTCATTTTAATCCTAACCGTTCAGTGACATCTGGTATGACGGATTAGGGAAAGACAGAGG
This sequence comes from Dracaena cambodiana, assembly GCA_036321105.1. Taxonomy (NCBI): domain Eukaryota; kingdom Viridiplantae; phylum Streptophyta; class Magnoliopsida; order Asparagales; family Asparagaceae; genus Dracaena; species Dracaena cambodiana. Next base: position 36,559,345 of record JAYEPQ010000004.1, read on the forward strand.
TGATGTTAAACGTGTCTTGAAACTCAACCTATTCAGAGGATCTGGTCGTGATAGGGACAAGCTGACTAAACAGAGGTGACGGTTAACGTATTTAGTTTTGGAATCGGACTATCAGAGGTAACTGTTAACTTGATAGGGAAATGTTTTTCGTCAGAGGTAATTTTTAACTTAACGACATCAAAAGCACGTTCATCAGAGGTTGTAATGTTGGACTTGATGAAGTGTGAATTTTTTTTTCTGTCAGAGGTGAAATCTTAACGTGACAGGGGATCGATTTAATTAGGATTTTGTCTCATTTGATTTTGAATTATGATGTCAGAGGTATGATTTTTAACTTGACAGATATTTTGGAGTGTTGCTTGCTCTGTTGGAGCAAAATGACAAGAAAAGTTTTGCTGTCAGAGGTGAAATCTTAACGTGACAGGAGATTTATCTGATTAAGATTTTTAGCAAACCCCCAGTTATCAACGGATTTGATTAGCCTTTACCAACTACCGTTTGAGTTGGGCTAGTCATGCTATTCCCCTCAGTATGGTGAGTTGTCGAGGATTTCGTTTGGGCTTAAATGCCAAATTTTTCCTCTTCCCTTTACATTAGCAGCTTAGGGCAGTGATGTATCCTTATATTTGGATAAGAATACTGTTGTGACAGATTTGTCGTGGGCTTTTTAGCAAACCCCCAGCTATCAACGGGTTTGATTTGCCTTTACCAACTACCGTTTGAGTTGGGCTAGCCATGCTATTATCCTCAGCATGGTGAGTTGTCGAGGGTTTCATTTGGGTTTAAATACCAAACTTCTCCTCTTCCCTTTGCCTTAGCGGCGTTGGGCAATTCATACTTTTACCCCCAGTATGAAGGGGTTCGCGAGAAATTTATTCTCTTCCCGTAGCCTTAGCGGCGTTGGGCAGTTCATACTTTTTACCCCCAGCATGGTGAGGTTGGCGAGAAATTTATTCTCTTCCCGTCGCCTTGTCGGCGTTGGGTAATTCATACTTATTACCCCCAGTATGGTGGGGTTGGCGAGAAATTTATTCTCTTCCCGTAGCCTTGTCGGCATTGGGTAATTCATACTTTTTACCCCGAGTATGATGAGATTGGCGAGAAATTTATTCTCTTCCCGTAGCCTTGTCGGCGTTGGGTAATTCATACTTTTTACCCCCATTATTGTGAGGTTGGCGAGAAATTTATTCTCTTCCCGTCACCTTGTCGGCGTTGGGTAATTCATACTTATTACCCCCAGTATGGTGGGGTTGGCGAGAAATTTATTCTCTTCCCGTAGCCTTGTCGGCGTTGGGTAATTCATACTTATTACCCCCAGTATGGTGGGGTTGGCGAGAAATTTATTCTCTTCCCGTAGCCTTGTCGGCGTTGGGTAATTCATACTTCTTTTTTTATTTTTGATTTTTTGATTTTTGATTTTTATTTTTTGATTTTGATTTTTATTTATTTTTATTTATTTTTATTTTTTTAAGGGTGCGCCCTCACGACCCCCTTCTTCTTTGTGGCAAAAAGAAGTTAACCCTTTCTTTTGCAGGTTATGGGAGTCTAAATTAATCGCCCTGTGCTCGTCTTAAGAATTATTGTGAGCCCAAGTGGTACTTTTAGACCACACATATTAAATGTGTCGGAGTTAGCTCTAACTTATTTTTTGTTCAGCTTTGAGCTGAACTGCTCCCGCGTCAATCAACGCTTGAATTTTATCTTTTAAGATAAAACAATTTTTTGTGGGGTGACCTACAATCTGATGGTACAAACAGTAATTTGGATCGTTAGTCTTCCCCACCTCTTCAGGCCTCTTGCTCTCTGGCAACTTAAGCATTTTGCGTTTGCTAAGCAGATTGAACATAGTAGCAGTATGTTCGTCCTTGAACGAATATTGCTTTTGAAGCCTGGGCGACCTTGCTTGAAGCCTAGGTGACATTGCTGTGTTGCTTTCTACTGCCATTGCCATTATGTCTTTCCCTTTGGAACGGAAAAAATGGAATGGAGATTCATTTGTACTGTCTCCGATTGCGGACTGCTGCTTTTCGAGGCGTCGAAGTATTTCTTCAGCCTGTTCACCTTGCTTAAGCAGATCTTTCCATGATTTGGATTCGACCAAGCCCATCTTGTCTAGGATATCGGTCAACAAGTTGTGTCTGCAGGTTTCCACAAGCGTGTCCTGCGTCATGCCATGTGGGTATCGAACAGAAAGTTCTCGGAACCGCTCGACATAAGTTTTGACCGTCTCGTCTTCTTCTTGCTTCGCTACTAGCAAGGATAATATGGAGACTTCTGTATCATCTTCAAAGAATCAGGCTAGGAATTCACGTTCTACATCAGCCCAAGATTTAATTGTTCCCTGGGCTAGCTGCATGAACCAAGTAAATGCGGGCCCCCGTAAAGTGCTCGCAAATATCTTAGTCATAGTCGGATCATTCCCCATGAGATGTCCTGTTATGCCCGAAAAATTGAATCTTCTTTAATATTGCCAATTTGATTTTGAATTACAGCAATAAAAGAAAAATTACAAAATAAATTTGAGATTACAAGAATGGGGATCAATTGATTTCGATTCCCCTTTATTTCTATGGGTCTGGCAGTGGTGGAGCTTTGTTTCTGTACTCCGTTGACGATCCGATCTCTCTAAATTGAGGAACTCCTCTCTGGATTTTTTGGATTCGGGGATTCTTTGGGCAGAGTTGGGAGATTCTTTGGGGAAGAGTCCCGCGGGAGGATTCCCGCGGGTGCCAACCCGCGGGAGCGATCCCGCGGGTTGCCACCCGCGGGAGTGATCCCGCAGGTGCCAACCCGCGGGTTGTTTTCGTATTTTTGTTCTTTTCTTCTTTATTTCCCGTTGATTTGTTTCCTTTTTTTGGACTGATAATCCGTGATCCGATTTTTCAGGAGAGAATTGAGCCGGATTTGGAGTTTCTTCGGTCTATAAAACACAGGAATTTAACTGGAGAAGGGACTTTTGGATTGTTGGACTTTTGGGGATTGGGAGATTTTGGGACGATTACGGGCGAGCTCGTGAGATCGAGGAAAAGAGCAGAGCCATCTTCTCCCAGTCGGACGGTCAACGGAGGCATTAACGAGACTCCATCGCCACCCGAACCCACATAAAAAAGGGAATAAATTAATATTCTCGTTCTTGTAATTCCTCGGATTATTTTGTAATCTCAATTCGTTGTAATTCAAATAATTTTACAATGGAATTAAAGACTCAGTTTTCGGGCAAACAGCTAGTAAGCATCTAAAAAAGCATATACATGGTTCTGATATTAAAGTATCTTGTTGTCCTAAATATGATGATGAAGTAAATTATCAGTTTGGATGTCCTCCTGTTTATGGTTATAATAAACCATATAAAAAGAAACATTCAAAACATTCCAAATATAAAAACTTTAAACCTAAATACAAAAGGAAAAGATATAAAATATCTAAAAAGAAATGGAGACCAGAAATCAAAGAGAAATATAAAAAGTCGAAGAAATATAAGAAAAGAAAATTTATTAAAAATAACAAAATAGATAAAACAACTTATAAAAAGAATTGCAAGTGTTTTAAATGTAATAAAGAAGGTCACTTTGCGTACGAATGTCCTTTAAGTGTAAAAACAGTTTGGATTGATGATCTTAAAATATATGATATACATCTAGGAACTATAGCAGAAATTCCTAGTGATAATTCTTCTATATATGAAGTAGAGTCTATATATGAAGAAAACTCTTCTAACTTTTCAGAAGAAGAAACCTTCGGGATCAATATGATAACCCTGAATAAAACACATCATTCTGTACAAATTATACCGCTATCTAAAACAGTATTACTTCCTAAAAGAGAATCCTTAAAATATCCTGGTCACATAGTATACGCTAGTAAAACTTATTTGCTACAAAGATATCAAACAACATAAATATATTTAGACCTTATTATAAAAATCCCATATGGATATTATGGAGAAATCCAAGACTTAAAATATCATACCATTCGAAACATTTTTATTACTTACGGATTAATAGAATCCATGTTAGACCAAAATATATGTATAACAATGAAAAGCACTAGTTTAGAAAATCAGCCATATCAAATACCAGCAGGAATGCCAATAGGTATATTAATAATACACAAATATGAAGACTTACCATTAATAAAGGTAGAATCAGATCCTTTATTATCAACATCACCCCCATTAAGTCCGGAGTTAACTCCAGGACAAACCTCTAGAGATAATACCGTTGAATATAGAATATATATGAATAAAATGACAGAAGTTGAGCCCTTAGAAACAAGAAATGAAAGCCTAGATAATAGCCAAGGCGAACAATACGAAATTACAGATGAAAATATAGAAAGACTAAAACTTTCTATACCTCACGCAAAACAAAATGAGGTATATAATCCTCCACCTAGATTTAAATCTTTATGGTCAAATAAAAATACATACATCTTTGAAAGAATGTAAGGAAATATAGAGCTAAAAGGCGACGAGGATTTTACATCTATAAAAATACTAAACACTACACAAATAGAAAAACTTAGACAGAAATATCCAAAGAAAAAATATTTACATATAAGTTTAATCCAAATAAAGATAACAGGTCTTTTTAGATCTGGAATAGATACACCAATTATGGTTATATATTGTGATGAAAGAATAATAAATAATCCTCTAAACAGCATATTAGGAGGAGCAAAATCTAATCTAGCTCATCGAATATTTGGTGTTAATATACACCCAGACTTTTGTATAAGTTTATATGACAAAAATATAGACAAAGCATATACATTATCTATAAATTTAAAAGGAATTGAAATGTTACCCGGATAAAAAATTTTAGGAATACAATGGGAACACTGTCTAGCCTTAAATGAAACTTCTACATTTAGATATATAACTCCAACACAATTTATTAAATTATATAAGGTTGGAAATGGAAAAGTTATACATCCAAAATTAGTAGACATTAGACATCTTAAATATGATAATGAGATGCAATTTTTCTTAAAAAGTCTTAAACCTAGAATGCAACTCCCTGAAGAAATTTTTATTGCTTCGTTTATTCAGCTAAAGAAGGGGAAAGAAGGTGACGGTTGCTAGGATAGTCTACTCAGAGATAGAGGAAAATGTATAGAAATGGCATAATACATTGGTGGGGTATGTACTTGGGTCTGACGACTTTTTACATGCAATATCAAAGACTGCATGCAAAGACTATGGAGGACGAAATGCTTACTAGAGATAGACTCGATGGGATAATGGATACTTCTTCTTTGACGTTTGCTGAAAAGAAAGAGTGTGACAGAGTACTTCAGCTAGGACCGTCAGATCTGTCGATGGTAGATTGATCATTCTAAAGAGGGTGATCAGCAAAGCAGCAAGTCTTGTTGGAGTTCCTTTGTACATGGTGGCTACAGGAGAAACCCTCGCTTTTGCAAGGTGCTTTTAGTATAGGTGTCTGCGGCGAAACCTCTTCCGAAAACTGTCAACTGAAGCTGGAAGATGGCTCAGTGGTAGAACAGCCAATAAGTCAAGTACGAATGGGTTCCCCTAGTGTGCAAAAAATTCTACTCTTTCGGACATTGTCGAGGAAGAGTGCACTCCCCGAGAGAAGGGGTTACACAAGGAGAAATAGGAGTGAGTAATAGACATCTTATAAAATGACTATGGGCAGAGAGTGAGGAATACGGGCACGTCACTCACAATAGAGTGAGGAGAGACTCCGATCGGGATACATAGACTTTGCTCATTAATAGAGGAATAAGACGACAAAGACAAGTAAAAACAGGCACGATGCACTCAAACAAGCAAAACAACGACGGCATCAGGGGGACACAACCACGAACAACCAGAGGTTATACGCCCGAAACGAATCTGAGATATCCGCTTTTATACGTCCAAAGAAAGAGATTTGGTATGTGTGAAGTCTGACATACATGAAAGCAAGTAGGAGAGTAAGTGGGGGGAGGACCATCGACGGAAAAATGATGATTAAGAACAAAGAAATTCCCGAAGAAATTTAGAATGCGTCAGAGTGTGGCAAGAGGGGCCACTTTGCTCGTGATTCGTCGGTTAAAGAAGAAAGCGGCCGAAGATAATTCAGCATCCTCCCCTCACCAAAACAAAGATAGTGAAGATGAGTGGGAAAGGCAGATGAAACGGGGGAGGGGGGGCAAAAGACTCTCATTCAAAATACCTGAATCATCTCATGGGACACTTTGTCATTAGAATAGTGAAGAAGACTATGAAAAGAAGAACATGTTCTATAAGCTCGACTAGGCGAGATCAGAATATAATGGAAGAACGGGGAAATCAAAAGCGAAAGGAGCAGTTCTGGTCCCTGTCCGTTGAGTTGGTGGAGCTTCATCAAGCTAGAGAGTGATCGGTAATCAACCACGGTAAGGGGATGAACCGAGGTCGCTCCCTCCTCGACACCGCTCCATGGGGTAACCATCTCCTCCAGCAATGCCAAGTCCAGTGTCAGCAATTGAACAGACCTTTAGCCCCGCCCCTCTTCAGCGAGAGTTGATATCGGCGAGCTTTACCAATAACCAATGTCACGTCAGCTTTATCATGACGATTTAGGGATCGATCTCCTCACGCAGACAGGAACAGAGAACAATGGAAAATATCAGACGTTGGCTTTTTCATGCCTTTTGTCGAAGGCTTACCACATTCGAAATTTCCCCTATTTTGTCGGAAATATCAGACGTTGACCGACCTGTGACCCGTCGATCCTATGGACCGATTCACTTCACTTTGTGGGCCTTGTCCCTCTCTACTCTATGACGAGCAAGCCGTTGCTTCTTTTGCTTGTTCTTTAGCCAACACGTCAAAGCCTCCATCATCACGTCATTCAAGAAATTCTTCTGTTGCTTTGTCGACTTCCTTTTTCGTGTTGCGCCTTTTCCACTGGATTTCCTGCCAAAGTCATCGTATTCATAGTATCATATTGGCAGAAGACTGATTCTGCTGCCAAGCAACGTCCGCATATCTGGTTCTTCGGAGAAAAAAGAGTCAAACTATCGACGCCGGATGCGCTAACCTAATGAAAAGGTTCCCCGGTTTCTTGCCGCCAAGAGTTTGTCGGTTCCTCAAACCGATACACCACTTTTAGTTGAATTCGTCGAAGATCAAAGTTCTCTTGCTTTTCCTATCGAATCTCGAAACGAGTACCTCTTTTTTATCGAAGAAGAACTATTGTCAGATGTGAAACGAGTACATCTTTCTGAGAGTAAGTTACACGAAGGAAACAGAAACTTTCCACCCCTTTCTCATTCTGCATGGTATCCTCCGCTTTTCTAAATGAACTTTCTCGTGACGTCGATGAGCCCGAGTCCAATCCGATCCAATGGAGAGGACTTTATTACACTTTTCTCGATAGACTCTTTCTTTTGTCGAAGTCGAAATATGGGACCACTTAATGAGGACAAATTTTCCTCGTTATTGACGGGCATCGAGATTGGCCTTTTCCCGTCCCTTGGCATCATGGTTGAGCTTCTGCAATGTCGAATTACCTCACAGGCAGAGGGTCGTCGCCTCTTCCCTTTCCTTTATCAGCTTTTGGAGAGTCTCCTTTCGTGGTCCTCCAGCGCTTCGATTTGAACACAATGGCCTCTTCTTTTGACACGTCAGGAACCTAGGTCTATCTGGACTTCTTATCAATCTCCAGTTCTTTCTCGTAACATTGGAATTTCATTTGGTTTGGCTTCAACGTACCGATTGAAGAGAGAAAGACTGGAAAGGCACTATGATAATATGAAGAAGCACATGACAAAAGAAGAATCTTTCGTCTATATACGTCATAACTTGTTCCACTACTCTCTCCGAAAGGCCCTTTTGTCACTTTGCCGAATGAGCGTAACCTATAACCCCTTTATTTGACGCAGCCTTTTACATCACTTTCCTCTCCTACTGGTCGAGTAAGCAAAATGCTTTCCCTTAGTCTCAAGTGTGAGTTTGGAGTTTCTATTTCTAGTTTTTCTATGACTTTTGCTAGTTCTTCGTCATTTTACGATGTCAGGTACGAACAAACCACAGACTGCAGGCTTCATTTTCCCAGTTCCGAAGCACCAGATATCTGATCTTCGAAGGAAGACTGACTTTCCTTCTTCGTGGCATTAGAATAGAATAGTTACCTTCCTCTCGTTACCTAGTCTCCCTTCTTCCCATCCCAATCGATGAAAGGAATGTGGCGCGAACTAGTTAGACAGAAAAAACAGAAAGACGGGAGTCAGCTTCACTCATTGCCAATATTACCGCACCAGAAATGAGGCTGACCCCTAAAAGGGAAGATGAATGTAATGGGGTTAACCACTGACGAAACAGAGAGGACAGGAAGAAACGAAAGAAACTCTTTTTGAAGGCCCAGAAAAAGAGGTTGAACTATGATAATTAGATTGGGCTTTCGGTCGGTCTTTCTCCACTCCAGCGGATTTGGCAAATGGTCATCGAAGGACATCGTAGATAAAACTAAAATAATGGCTTCCTTCCTTTCTTTCACTTCACCTTATCAGTGTCGACAGGCTATCTCGTCTTGGCAAAACGTAAGAAGAATGACATACAGGGGCATATATTGGAGAGAGAAGAGATTGACATGCAAGCAACTATTAGAGACAGGTGATGGGAGCACTGACCACAGTGACTGACAGTGGATGGAATGAAACTCTCCGATAAGCCATCCCTCTTCGAAAGTGAAAACAAACGATCAATCAATGCCATTGACTAGTGAAGTCTTTGACACCCCTATCTCGACCACGAGCACTTGAATCTATCTCTGTAGTGCCCGACTGGCTTATAATAGTGTCCAACTGGCCTCTTCTCTTTCCCCGCGACTTCTGCTATGGGGGATTCAAAAAAATTTCCGTAGTATTTTTTTGTTACTTACCTTTTTTGGAAGGCTTTCGGAAGCCAAAAGTGCTTTCAAATAGAAGAGTTGCTGATCGACATCACCTAGTGCTATCTCTTTACCAAACATGACATTATGATTCCTATTTCAGTAAAGTAGTCAGTCAGTTAGTTGAAGAAAGAGAGGGGATGGTTTATTGGCTTTTCCTTTACATCTGCTGATTTTTTAGTTGAAATGTCTTATTCCCCTCAACAAAGAGTCCCATCTGATTAAACTTTAGGGAATACGCCCGTAGCCCACCCAATGCTCGAGTTGACCTAGCGCAACATCTCTCCCCATCATTTCTAGTGGAAAAACTGCTGTTGATCTCGGTGTAAGCTCCACAATTAAAAGTAAAGAACTTCGTCCGCTAGAAGAACTGCTTTACATAGCATTTGCAAATGCTTATATGCTGATCTAACTGGTGATGATATAAACGCAGAAGGAATAGATGAAAATATACTATTAAAACTGAGATTATGTAATATCTGTTATTTAGAGGAATTTGCAAATCTATATATTAGCTATATTTTTAAACTAAATACCTTAGAGAAAAAAATCTTTTGGATAACAGCGTTCTTTTCTAAACTACTTATACCATGGGATACCATGATAGAGAAAAAATACAACAGTCTTAGAACTGGAGGTATTCCATATAATACAGGCGCTTTAAAAAAGGTTTGTATGGAAACAGTCTTATACAAGAAAAATTTGTTCCTCAGCAACTTTGGCTACCTCTTGAAAAGCATGCTAAATTACAGGACTTTATGGGTAGACCGGTTCTTGTCTCTCATAAAGCAAAAATCCCTATCTCTATTCCAGATATTCATAATACACCTCATCACTATACTTTTGAATTTGCATTACTACCTATCAATTTTGATATCGACTGTCTCGTCGGCATGAACAATCTACGCCATTATGCTCCCTTCAATACACAATTTTTTCTCTTTTGATTTTGATCTGAAATTCGTTCTGCTATGAGAACCTATAACTAGAAACCCTCCGAGGTGTGTAAGTGCTTAGGCAATGAAAAAGAAATTGGAAGAAGGTATATCTAGTGAACCAATGAAAAAGACATTTATCCCCATCTCTCTTTGATACTGAGGGCTCATTGATCTGGCTCATATGTAAGGAATTCGACATATGCACTGTATCCCGGACCTTTGCCTTTCAGGGGGGAGCTCCCATCGAGATGGACGTATCGATGAGCGTATGCCTTTTTGGGAACTCCACGATGGTTGGGAAGGGTCTCCGGCCCAGCAGCAGCGGTTCTTATTCCTCTAGACAGATAACGTTCTGGTAACTAGTCGCGACGCAACTGACGTGTAAAGCGGACGAAGTTCTTTACTTTTAATTGTGGAGCTTACACCGAGATCAACAGCAGTTTTTCCACTAGAAATGATGGGGAGAGATGTTGCGCTAGGTCAACTCGAGCATTGGGTGGGCTACGGGCGTATTCCCTAAAGTTTAATCAGATGGGACTCTTTGTTGAGGGGAATAAGACATTTCAACTAAAAAATCAGCAGATGTAAAGGAAAAACCAATAAACCATCCCCTCTCTTTCTTCAACTAACTAACTGACTACTTTACTGAAATAGGAATCATAATGTCATGTTTGGTAAAGAGATAGCACTAGGTGATGTCGATCAGCAACTCTTCTATTTGAAAGCACTTTTGGCTTCCGAAAGCCTTCCAAAAAAGGTAAGTAACAAAAAAATACTACGGAAATTTTTTTGAATCCCCCATAGCAGAAGCCGCGGGGAAAGAGAAGAGGCCAGTTGGACACTATTATAAGCCAGTCGGGCACTACAGAGATAGATTCAAGTGCTCGTGGTCGAGATAGGGGTGTCGAAGACTTCACTAGTCAATGGCATTGATTGATCGTTTGTTTTCACTTTCGAAGAGGGATGGCTTATCGGAGAGTTTCATTCCATCCACTGTCAGTCACTGTGGTCAGTGCTCCCATCACCTGTCTCTAATAGTTGCTTGCATGTCAATCTCTTCTCTCTCCAATATATGCCCCTGTATGTCATTCTTCCTACGTTTTGCCAAGACGAGATAGCCCGTCGACACTGATAAGGTGAAGTGAAAGAAAGGAAGGAAGCCATTGTTTTAGTTTTATCTACGATGTCCTTCGAGGACCATTTGTCAAATCCGCTGGAGTGGAGAAAGACCGACCGAAAGCGCGATGATGTCAGTGGCTTCTAATTTTTTGAAGAATTCCTTCAGCTGAGCATCCGGGATCATGTTCTGTTGGTTTAGGCCAATCATTTTGTGGACTGTAATCTCGGCCTCTAACTGTCTGGACCTTTCTGTTTGGATTTTGCAATTTTCTAAAAGTTTATAGAATTCTGGTAATGGGTGGTATACCTGATCAGAAATCTCCATATCCAGAATTATGTCTCTCAAATATTGTTGGTCTTGAGACGAACCTTGAAAGCAGGTTCCTTTCCTCTGCTCTAAGTCTGAACTTTGAGCAGTGAGAGTATAATTGCATAGATCAGAGACTGTCTTTGTGATATTCTGCTTCTCTGTCTTTTCCTGTATGCAATGGTTATACATAGAGAGCACCATCTGCTCAATCTGGGATAACCAATACTTAGAAGAATGGAAGTCATTTGATTGAATGGCGCGGTAGCACCCATTCAACCGCTCATATATATGTGGATTAGAGGTCTTGAGATCAGTATTGTACCAATCTCTGATAACTGCTGCTGCAGTAGGCCTTGTAGTCTGGGTTGACTGAACTCTTCTTTGTGCTGCAGTGATGTTGCTGTAAGATGGAGTAGTATTTTGGAGTGGAAGAACGGTCATTCCCGGAGGTGGGAATGGTTTTGCCTCGTTAGAGGTAGTAGTCGTATTGTTGCCAGTTTCCTGAGCTGATGTAGAGCCTCCAGTTTCCTGGGTGGTTTTGCTGCTCTCTCCTTTTTCAAAAGTCTTCTTCTTGTTGTTTCCTCCCGTTTGTGGCGGGGTCTTCTTGGTAGAGTTAATACTAGTCCATTTGGCTTGCTCAGCCATGAACTTGAGTCTCTTTAGTCTATCCTCGTCCATCTTCTGGGCGAGTTAATAAATCTGCAAGATAGTTAGTATAACCAGGAATATATTTAACATCGTATTGATAAATTTCAAGAAATAAAGCAATTCTATTCTCCTAATATTTTCTTCAGGATTGTTTATGGTTCTTTTTTTCAAAAATTGTGCTACAGCTTTGTTATCAGCTTCAATCATAAAACCACGATTTAATAAGTAAATTTTTAAGTTTTTTATGGCTAATTTAATAGCTAATAATTCTTTATCATAAGCGGAATAATTTTGTTGTGTTTTTGCAAATTTGCCAGAAGTATAGGCTACTATTTCTTTTTGTTTTGCTATTAAGACTCCTGCCCAAAATTGCTCAGAAGCATCTGTTTGAAGAGTTACTAATTCTTCATCTTTTGGAAAATATAATATGAGCTGATTTGTGATTAGTTGTTTGATTTGCTCTATTTCTTTTTCTTCAGTAGTAGATAGTTGTATTTTTATTTTGTCTGTATTCCATTTTCTAGGTTGCTCACCATTTTCTACTTTATATTTTATCTTTCCCTGATATTCACAATCAATTTCATCATTACCATTTTGAATTCGCCTTATTACCTATCGATTTTGACATCGATTGTTTAGTTGGTATGAATAATCTTCGACACTATGCCCCTTTTAATACACATTACTTTACCTTGGACAATCATCCCATTCCTCGGGTTCATTTCCCTATCCCTTTAGCTCACACAGCCCAGCGTGGTGAGGTGGCTCCCAACCATCCTAATGATTCTAATACTTTTTACACGTATCCCATTTCAACAATATCAGATACGGAAACTATTATACATAGTCTTCTAAAATCCCTATATTCTAATGATCATTTGTTACATTTTGACAAAGCCCCACGATATTGTACTCTAACCATTCTAGATCAATACAAAGATACTAAAATCAGAGTAAACAGTATAATGGTATCCCCTTCAGACAAAAAAGAATTCTCTGAACAAATTAAAGAATCATTAAACCTCAAATTAATACAACCAAGCACCAGTCCACATTCTTCTCCTGCATTTATGGTAAGAAACCATGCAGAGCAGAAAAGAGGAAAAGCGAGATTGGTTATAAACTATAGAAAACTAAATAGTTGTACAAAATTTGATGGTTATTTTATACCTTCTGCCGAACAACTAATAAAACAAATACAAGGATCAAAATACTATAGTAAATTTGATGCTAAATCTGATTTCTGGCAGATAAAACTAGCCAATACAGAATCTATAGAATTAACAGCATTCAGTTGCCCTCAAGGACATTACGAATGGTTAGTAATGCCTTTTGGTTTAAAAAATGCTCCACAAATATTTTAAAAATGGATGAATTCTATATTCGGATATTTACCCTTTGTAGTAGTCTATGTAGATGATATTCTAATCTTTTCGCCTACTTTAGAAGAGCATAAACAACATTTACTACAAGTCTCAAAATTACTAATTGATAATGGAAGCGCTTAATTGCACTCGCCAAAAATCCAAGTTTTTCATGAGAACGCGAAGCTAAGGCACCAGGCTATCCTCGCGTTTTGTATAGTTGCGCGGAATTAATATCTTCACTTTTTTTCTTTATCACGCGAGGCTAATAGCTCCGCGTTTTGGAGAGTAACTGACCAGTCATTTTCTCCGAAATCCGCGCCGAACTCTAAGAGGCGGTTTCCCTTTTTTAAATAAAATCTCTATTCCTTTTCTTCTCACTTTACTTGAGAATTTTCCAGAAACTTAGAGATTCAGGCGATCACAGTTCAGGCGACCCGAGCCTCTTCCGACCAAGTTTCCTTCCGATTTTCAGTCGATTTTCCTCAGCAATGGCACCCAAAACTCGTGCTACTTCTCGCGCGGCTCCATCATCGGCAACTGGCGCAAGCAGTGGTGGCGGCGGCCATGGCAGCGATGCGCCAGCCCACATTTCGCTTATCGGAGGTAAGAATCTCTCCATCGAGACTTTTTAGAACATCTCTAGAGTGATTTGGCTTGATCTTAACTGATCAATCAACTCTTTTACCAGCGAGATCGCCGTACTCCTGCTGTAAGGTTTGGAGAAGAAGAAAAGTCTCTGACTTTCTTCTTACGCGAAGTTATCGCGTCATCATCGCGTTTTGAAGTGCGGGGCTATTTTAAGTAGCAATCGCGTGGAAATGCGAGGCTATTTTGAGTAGCAGTTGCGCTGAAACGCGAGGCTATTTGATGTAGCAGTCGCGCTGAAACGCGAGGCTATTTGATGTAGCAGTTGCGCTGAAACGCGAGGCTATTTTTGATTTCTGTGCGGTCTAATTTTTAGCTTCGCGCGGCGCTATTTTTAGCTTCGCGCGTTCTAAATTTTAGATTCGCGCGTCCATACTTAGAGAATTTTTCTGTCTTATAGAAACTTCTCTCACTCTGCTTTCTTTTTTCAGTAGGGTATTCGATGGAATCACTTCCCCACAAGAATTACTTCGGCTTTGCTGGGGGTTCTGATCGCTCAGGCCAATTTCGCTTCACCACTATCTTGGCTTCATATAAGCCAGACCCGAAGGAGCGCAAGGAGAAGTTGATCAAGTATCACCCCACTACTGTGCGAGAAATCATAACCGATGCAGCCTTCGAAACTTTGAATAGAGAGGCGATGGAGAAACCCGCCTTCCTCTTTGGAGACCAGATGGATCAATCAGATGAGATCCTTTCTGAAGAGGAGTGTGTTTGGTTATATAACTCAGGCGAAATGCTGATGTTTCTGCCTAGAATGGCTCGTAGCTATCCTCTGGTCTATCTTCAGAGGCTGAAGATGCCTCGGAAATTAAAGTGGGGACTGACTCAAGAGCAAGATGGCGTCCCAACAGGCAAATTTGGTGCAAAAGGGGTTTATCAAGATGGTCTCCCCAGATGCATTACTGGTTTGCTTCCAGGCCTATTTGGCAAGGAGCTTCCAGTGGGAGAAGTCCCATCTCGTGCCCGAACTTTCTTAAGTGAGTTCCTGACGAAGGATGGTCAGTACCCGGCTAGCGACTTCATGATGCCTAGCTGGGTTCATTCTTCTAACAATATGTGGTGGGCCCGCCTCGTTCAGTACATGCTGGATTCCCACGAGCCCATTTTAAAGGATATTGGTCTGTATAAAGCTATCAGGAATGTCCAATTCGGGTTTCCTCAGAGTGCCTATCATTTTTACTGCCTCTTGGAGATGTATAACCCTGAGACTTGTACTCTCTTTACACCAGTGAATGAGCTAGGATTCGCTCTTCACGAGATGTTCGAGGTTTTCGGGTTTTCCATGGGTGAAATCCCCTATGAAGAGTATATCCCCACCACCAATGAGCTGAATATGCTACTGGCGAGGGATGAGCGCATCTATGCCACATACTGGGAGATGATGTGCCATTATCTATTTGCGCTGACTTGACGAGTGCGCGTAATCACGGTATCGGTCATAAGAAATGGGCCGAATACCTTTTTGCCAACTTGAATTCTAAGGATAGTTCGGCCACTATCCATGGTCATTCTCCTATCCCCATCTCAGAGATTGACCAACGTGTAGCCAGGGGCCATTACCGTCTGTATTATACTACAGACTCCAATGAGAACGGATATGATCCCGGCACTTCATTCAAGAGCTACCATTATCAAGCCCAGTTCCCGATCTCCAACAGAGATCTCATTGCCGGATTTCTGATGCTGTGGCTGAAGAGATGTGTTGTGCCGTCGTTGCCTAAAGAAGCAATTACAGTGACCGTGGTATATCCAGCGGTTCTTCTCGCATATGGCCGACCCCTTGGACTTCTTCCCGCCATGGTATGCAATTTACAGTATGGACTGAGGGTACTCTGTCGTGATTTCCTCCCCACTATTAAGGTCAAGGGGAAAGGAAAGGGCAAGTCGAAAGAGACTGCTCAGCCGAAAACTCCAAACCCTAGGGTGGAGCTGCCCTACACCTATTTAATGGCGTGGCTCATCTTGCATTGTCCATCTTTAATGAGTGCACCAGAGCGTCGTTCGGGCGAAAAGTGCTTCTTTGTAGAGCTGTATGAACGCTCTTCGTGGAAGCAGAATTATATGTCTCAAATTCGGAAGACTTTTCATAGTTTTCAGAATTATGAGATCTTCCGGTGTTTCCCTAACTTTCTTGGCGGAGGATATGGGATGAGGCTGAAGGATGCTGTGGGAGCAGATAAGTTTACTACTTTATCTGTAGGAGCGTTCTGGTGGCTTCTCAACATCCGTCCCGGACACTTGGTGTATCGTCAAGATCTTGGGTGTCAGATCGAGTCATACACTCCGAGTCGCTTTGCTCGTCAGTTTGGATACTCCCAACTTTATGTGGGCAATACAAATAAAGATCTCGCTCACGAGGGGAATTTATACGAAGGCGCTCGTGGCTGGTTCCATTTCGCAGCAGGCGGAACCGAGGCTGAATTCTCGTTGCCCCAGAAGGGGCCAGAATTGGCCATGACCCTCAGCTTCTGCAATTGGTTCAGTATTGCGAATGCTGACGTGCCCGACTTCTCTCTCAATCGCAGTTGTTGCAAAGAGATTGAAGCCTTCTACATTAGCCGTCAAGGTGCTTCTAGAGTGAGAATAAAAGGAATGGAAGAATTCCTTGGCGTCGCGGCTGAGCCTTCAGACGCCAGCGAGTCCAACGACGATGCCGGTGATGACGATGACAATACTGGTGCTGGTGGAGCCTCCCGGCCTGTTGTCAGTCGTCCCTTGAGTCCAGCTCTCAAACACCGCGGCACTTTAAAGAGAAGACCGGGTAAGAAGCAAAAATTAGCTCAGGAAACTTTGATAGCTCTCCAAGAAGTGGCTGTCAAACTTGCTTCAGACTTGTTGGCTTCGACTCTACCCCCAGCGTCGGCAAGGGAAGACGAACCTGCTAAAGCTCCAAGTGTTGTTGAGGTTTCGGCCCCTTTGGCCATAGGGCCTGTGGCAGAACCTATGGCGCAACTAACGAGTAGCGAGACGGGTACGTTGTTGGAAACGACAATGGCTCCCCCTTCAAGTCCGACAACTGGACTTGTATCGCCTGGTATGGCCCTTAGCATTTTATCTTTTTCCCGTTATTATTTTAACGTAACACTGCTTTTCTGGTCTTCCGAAATGCAGGTGATCAACTTCTCTCGCCAATGCATTCGACTACCCAAGTAGAGTCTGACGATAGGATGGACCATTCCAGCTCCGTTGGTTGTGTAGGTAGCTCTGCTGGCGAGTTTGCGGCTGATTATTCCACACCGGCTCCTGCCTCTGTTCCCTCTTCGATTCCCTCAATTGACGAACTGGGAAGTGACGAGAGAACTGAGGTCATTATCGCAGCTGCTGCTAAGGAGGCTACACCTTCTCCTAGCATGCCATCTCCAACGCCAGTCTGTTCCACTGAGACATTTCCCACGGTCGTTGGCGTACCTTCTGTTTCTCAGTCAACGATTCTAACGCCTTCTACTATAATGGCTGTTGAGATATCTGTAATTCCTCCAGCTTCTAATCTTCCAGTCGGGATGAGGAGAACTTAAAGTTCTCATTTGAAGCTTCTTCTGCCATCGGAGGAACTTCTGGTAGAGATACCCCCTCATCTTCTCCTGTTGGTGGCGCTCCCCGGGTGACTTGTATTAGCAGCCCTCCTTCTCAGGTTCCTGATTCCACCAGATCTGCATTGGGTTTACTGGCCCCGCATGTCATGAACCAGGTACAAGGACGGGCTTCTTCTTCGACACCGGCAGCCACTGCTCCCCTGCCCGTGACATCTTCCTTAGCATTACTTGCTTTGTCTGTTGGCACTGTAAATCCTCTTGAAGAACTTTTCAACTTCAGTGTCGCCAATTTTATGCGTTTGCTAAGGAGATATATCGAGATGGTCCTTGCTGGCCACGATTTCTTCAACTTCGCACGTCCAATGTTATTCTGCTATCTGGAAAACATTGAAGAAATTGGGGGACGAGATCGAGCAGCTCCTTACCGGGCCCGTTTTGAAATTTTGGAAGAGCAAATGAACATACTCAACACAGTTCGCCAGGCGGATGTTGAGTCGATTACTGGGATCGAATGGGCTCGTCTTCGGGCAGAGTTGGTTGCTTGTCGAGAGGAATTGAGGCGCCAAGAAGAAGAGTGGTCTCGAGCGTTAGCAGGGTTCGAGGCTAGTCGGGAGTCCATTCTTAGAGGTTTGGATTTGGTGAACTCTGAAATTGAGGGGAGCCAGGCTGCCATTCTCAGCGCCCAGGAGGCTATTACTAATGCTCGGGCGATCTTAGTAGCGAGCGAGCTTCAATTAGGGGAAGCCGTTAAGAAGCGGGAAGCGCTGATCCTTCAACGGGAGCAAGTTGATCAGGAGGAGACAATAAGAAGCCGTACTATGGAAGAGTCTCGCCAGCATCTCATCCAGCAAGTTGGAATGAATGATGATGATCTACTCCGGCAGGCTCAACACTCTATAGAGGCAACTCGTCGTCGAGTGGTTGACGAAGCGATGAGTAAGTTAAAGCATCTCGGAGATCCATAGTTTTCTTTTATTCTTCATTCCTTTTTTGTAATGAGAACTTGTACTAAAAGAAAGAACTTTATTGGTTCTCAGACTTCTTTTGTAACTCCATTCTTTTTTAAATGATGAATAAGGATAACGACTTTTTGATTCTTTATTAGTTGGCTAGGAAATCTTCTTACACAACAAATAACTTGCCATCAAGAAGTAGCTTTCTCTGCAAAGCGTTCCAAGTCGTACTGTCAGAGGTAAGAATTTAACATGACAGGTTTTATGGGATTTTTAGCAAATCCCCAGCTATCAACGGGTTTGATTGGCCTTTACCAACTACCGTTTGAGTTGGGCTAGCCATGTTATTCCCCTCAACATGGTGAGTTGTCGAGGAATTAATCTCCTCTCCCCCTTTTGCCTTTAATCAGCATTGGGTAGTTAATCTCATACTCTTACTCCAGTATGATAGGGTTGGCGAGAAATTTGTTCTCTTCCCATTGCCTAGTCGGCGTTGGGTAATTCATATTTTTATCTCAGTATGATGGGTTGGCGAGAAACTGGTTCTCTTCCCATTGCCTAGTCGGCGTCGGGCAATTCATACTCTTTACCCCAGTATGATGGGTTGGCGAGAAACTGGTTCTCTTCCCATTGCCTAGTCGGCGTTGGGCAATTCATACTTTACCCCAGTATGATGGGTTGGCGAGAAACTGGTTCTCTTCCCATTGCCTAGTCGGCGTTGGGCAATTCATATTTTACCCCAGTATGATGGGTTGGCAAGAAACTAGTTCTCTTCCGATTGCCGAGTCAGCGTTGGGCAATTTATATCTTTTAGGTCAGAAGCGCTTAATTACACATGCCTAAAAGAAAGATTGGGGGCTGTTCAAACTTGAGAACTGAGCACACCAGGTTTGGGTCAGAGGCGCCAAACTGCGCATGCCCAAGAAAAGACTGATGGTGGTTCAAACTTGAGAACCAAACTGGAGGCGGTTCAAGGCTCTCTCGCGTAACTTGAACTGGGCACTCCAAACACACCAGGTTTAGGTCAGAGGCGCCAAACTGCGCATGCCCAAGAAAAGACTGATGGTGGTTCAAACTTGAGAACCAAACTGGAGGCGGTTCAAGGCTCTCTCGCGTAACTTGAACTGGGCACTCCAAACACACCAGGTTTAGGTCAGAGGCGCCAAACTGCGCATGCCTAAGAAAAGACTGGAGGTGGTTCAAACTTGAGAACCAAACACACCAGGGTTTAGGTCAGAGGCGCAGTTGCGCATGCCTAAGAAAAGACTGGAGGTGGTTCAAACTTGAGAACCAAACACACCAGGGTTTAGGTCAGAGGCGCCAAACTGCGCATGCCTAAGAAAAGACTGGAGGTGGTTCAAACTTAAGAACCAAACACACCAGAGTTTTGGTCAGAGGCGCCAAACTGCGCATGCCTAGGAAAAAGAAGACGCGTATCTCCAAGGGTAATAAGAATAGTATTTCTTCAGAAATTTGCCATTGATTGGCATCATCATCCTATCGCCATCTTGATTCATTAAGCGATAGGCTCCACTGGAGTATGCTGTCTCCACAACAAACGGTCCTTCCCACTTGGGTTCAAATTTACCCTTAGTCTTGTGGGTTAGCACCATTGGCCTTTTAACAGCCAAAACCAAGTCTCCTTGTTTAAAGGTCCTTGACTTAACGCTCTTATTGAACGTTCGAGATATTCGGGTTTGATACAACTCAATTTGTTATTGAGCCCTGAGACGTTTTTCATCTAACGCCTCTAGTTCTTGCGATCTTTGCTGATGGCGCTATTCTGTCGTCATCCTTGTGGCTAAAGCCACTCTTAATGATGGTATCTGGATTTCAAGAGGCAAAACTGCCTCACTTCCATAAACCAAAGAGAACGGGGTAGCTTTGGTCGGGGTGCGAACGGTGGTGCGATATGCCCACAAACATTCTCCCAACTTTTCATCCCAATCTCGTTTATTGGAAGAGACAAACTTCCGAAGGAGTTTGATGATCGTCTTGTTAAAAGCTTCATCTAACCCATTAGCCGCAGGGTTATATGGTGTAGAAGCGATATCTTTGATTCTGAACTTATTGCAGAATCTGGAGAATCCCTGACTAATGAACTGCGAACCGTTATCATGAATGATCCGTCGCGGGACGCCAAATCGGTAAATGACATGATGCTTGATAAACTTGATCACATCTATCGTTTTCACCTCTTTCATAGGCATGGCTTCGGCCCATTTTGAAAAATAATCGGTTATTGCAAGAATAAACCGATGTCCTCTGAATGACGGGGGAGTTATTGGCCCCACAATGTCCATCCCCCATGCTTCAAATGGCCAACTTGCAACAGTATTGTGCAAGTATTCTTGGGGTTGATGAATAAAATTAGCATGAACTTGGCATGCATGACATCGTTTAGCGTATGCCATTGCTCCCGTGATCATGTTTGGCTAGTAGTATCCTAGCCTTCTTATACGGTCTCCAAGTTTAGGACCGGACTGATAAGCTCCACATACTCTATCGTGTGTTTCTCTCAGCACTTCTTCTGCTTCCGCTTTTGATATGCAGCGTAAAAGCAGACCATCTCTTGACTTTCTATATAAAGTCTAAAGTTTATGGTCATAATAAAATCTTTGGGCCTTCCTCTTTATAGAGGTGGCTTCCTTAGGATCTTCTGGTAATATCCCATGTAAAGCGTAATCCACAAACGGGGCTCCAGGGTTAGGCCTACTTGGCACACTTCTTTATTTTGAAGAAGAGTATCTGGATGAAGGAGCTCTCTACTTTCAATGGTGATGCTTTTAACTTCACCCGGCGGGATTGCCAGTGTTGCGGCTAATGCGACAAGAGCATCTGCATAAACGTTCTCATTTCGAGATACGTGATATATGTAGAATTGTTCAAAATATCCTGCTAGCTCAATAGCTAACTGATGATAGGGGATGAGGGCTTCATGTCTGACTTCATACTCACCTGTCATTTGATTGACGATGAGTTTAGAGTCTCCATATGCCTCTAGATGGTTCACCCCCAGTTGCAGAGCTATTTTTAAGCCAATAATGAGCGCGTTGTACTCCGCTACATTATTCGTGCACGGTTCCGTCAATGAA
This sequence comes from Dracaena cambodiana, assembly GCA_036321105.1. Lineage (NCBI taxonomy): Eukaryota > Viridiplantae > Streptophyta > Magnoliopsida > Asparagales > Asparagaceae > Dracaena > Dracaena cambodiana. The sequence goes on from JAYEPQ010000004.1 coordinate 36,580,835, forward strand.
TAACAGTTTGGAAGTATATGTTTATGTGGGGAGATTAGCACAACCCCCACTCCAGCAGCAGATCGTCTGGCAGCACCATCAAAGAACATTTGCTATGGTTGCTATTTGCTAACTGTGTTGACCCCTGACATCTGTTTGGCATTAGACCGAATTGGGTGGTCTGCAAGAAAATCGGCAATTGCCTGTCCCTTCATTGCATTTTGAGGAACAAAGTGTATGTCATAGGGCGACAGTAGAAGGGCCCATTTTGCCAGTCGGCCATTTAAAGCCCCTGGTTTTGTCATCAGAATCTTCAGGGGATTAACCCGTAATATGACATGAATCGTTTGCCTAGAAAGATAGTGTCGCATTTTCTGAACGGCGAACACTAGGGCTAAACACTCCTTTTCAATCGGGGTATACCGTTGTTCGGCCCCAATCATTGTCCTGCTTAGATAATAAAGGGCATGTTCATGGCCGTGCTCATTATATTGAGCCAGTAATGGGCCTAAGGCATTATCCATGGCCCTCACATATATGAGGAAGGGCTGCCCGGGGATCGGTGCCATAAGAACAGGAGGTTTGGTGAGGTATTCTTTAAGGTCGTCAAAGGCCTGTTGACATACCTCATCCCATATGAAAGACACTCCCTTTTTCATAAGTTTTGAGAATGGCTGGCATCGTCCAGATAGGTTGGAAATGAAGCGTCGAATATAGGCGAGCTTTCCCTGTAATCCCCTTAATTCCTTAAGATTGCGGGGAGGCGGCATTTCGCTAATTGCTTTTACCTTTTCAAGGTCGAGAAAAATTCCTTTTGAGGTGATTATGAACCCAAGAAATTTCCCGCTGGATACCCCCATGAACGACTTAGTAGGATTCCTCTTCAGACGATGTTTCCTCATAAGATCGAAAACCACTCTTAAATCATGAAGATGATCTTCTTTGTTTTTGCTTTTGACTGCTAAGTCATCCACATAGCACGCCACTGTTCTGCGCAGGTGTTCTTTGAATATGACACTCCTTGCGCGTTGGTAGGTGGCACCTGCGTTCTTTAATCCGAATGGCATCACCGTATAACAGTATACCCCTAGCGGCGTTCTGAAAACTGTATGCTTCTCATCATCCGGGTGCATCTTGATTTGGTTATAACCTGAGAAGCCATCCATAAAGGAAATCCTCTCATAACCAAAGGTACTATCAATCATCACATCGGTGATGGGGAGTGGAAACTCATCTTTGGGACATGCGGCGTTCAGATCTCGAAAATCGATGCATATCCGGATTTTGCCATTCTTTTTGTGAACTGGCACTATGTTAGCCACCCAATCAGGATGTTGTTCCTCACGGATGAATCCAGATTCAATAAGCTTATTGACCTTGGCAATTATTGCCTCCATCAACTCCGGTCGAAAACGCCTCTGTTGTTGTTTAACAGGTTTGACATCTTCTTTTATATTTAACCGGTGTGCGGTAATTTGAGGGTCAAGCCCAGGCATATCTTCATAACTCCACGCGAACACATCTATATACTCTTTGATAAGAGATATAAGTTCCTCCTTTTCTAAAGGAGTTAGTGTGTCGCTTATGAACATGGGTTTCGGATTTTCTTCCGTTCCCATGTTAACTTGTATTAATTTGTCTTCTGTGGGCGGGTCATGCTATTCAAAGCGGACATCCCAGAGAGTATCCATATGCCTAGCCCAAGCATCATCTTGAACGTCAATTGGTTCCTCGTCGCTTTCTGGTGCAGCTGAAACCATATTGGCTGTCAAAGACTGAAACCAAGCACCGGTGCTTATATCCGAATCATGGTCGGGTGAAGATGTTTCTTCTTTAACCGAAGAACTCTCTTCATCCTTGGATGGCGATGAGGGTAGAGTAGACACATAGCCCAACCCCCTGCGGGTCTTCTGATAATAATCAGGACTCTTTCCTCTCTGTCTAAACGAGGGTATGAGATTCCGTCGTCCTTTTCCAAAGTTTAATCCCGGCTTCTGGGTAAAATTATATCCCATCTTTTCCATCATCTGTCGGGATCTTTGTTCATACATATGAAATTGGGGTGATGTTTGCTCATCACTCTCACTGCTTTGTTTTCGCCGAGGTGACGTAATTACCTTGCCGAACATAATCGGCTTTTGGGATCCTCTCCGAGGAGGCACTTCAAAGTAGTGACCTTTTCCTTCAGCTATTTTACACTGGGAGAGGAGGGATGACCTAAGTGGCAAATGATATGCCGCCAGAACTTCAAGTTCGGATAGGCCATCCACTTCAGTGGAAGTACAAGAGGGTTCAGACTCAGTAGCTACAGCATGCTCGTAGACTAACTTTACATTTTCATTAATAACCCATTCACTCTCTATTACATCCACTATATTATCAAAACTAAGAGTAAAATCTAGGTTGGGGTTAATTTCATAATCACCACCATCATCCTCTTCAAAAGGTTCATACTCCGTCTGCTTCGTTACCACCTTCATCAGGGTTTTGAGGCTTGCTAGGATCATCATTGGAGATTTCATGAGCTGGTTTGTAAAGTGAAACATCTATGAAGTAATTCTCCAGTCCTTTGAAAGGTTGCTTATCTGCAATTAGTATCCGGACTTCTCCTTCCTCATTGCAATATTTCATGCATTGGTGAAGAGTTGACGGGATGATCATGTAAGCATGGATCCAAGGTCGTCCTAGTAGAATATTGTAGGAGGTATCTGCATCAATAACATAGCATGTAACCTCCATTTTTAGATCTCCAATTTGACATCGGAGTCGAATTTTCCCGAGGGGGCTGCTATTATTGGCATTGAACCCATATATTGACGTGTTGGTTGGTGTCAGACGATAGAGGGAGATCCCTAGCAGCTGCATCAACCTTCTGGGTACGACACTTAGTGCAGAGCCCGGATCAATTTGAATTCGGTCCACTTTTGTGGATCCGACATATTCGGTGAAATATAAAGGCCTGTTGTGCTTTATATTCCTTACCTGCATGTCTTCTGGAGAGAAAACTATTTGTGGGACCTGCCTACTCACTTGATGACAGCGAGGGCAAGAATCCTGTGCTTCATTAGCCGGCTCGACAATCTGAGCTAGGAATGACTCAGAGTCTGCCAAAACTTCCCTTAATGCCTAACGAGTTGATTTTGACAATCGTAACAACTCGTATAGCGTTACTCGAGCTGGAATATTTGCCAGCTGAGTTATGATATCAAATTGGAAGGAGGTATTCTTAACTCCTTCATCTCTTCGCTGATTCTTCTGGAAACGAACACCTTTTTGCTTTGCAGGATTAGTAGTTTCCGCATATATATCCTTCGGATCTACTCTGGAGTAGTCTCTAAGATATGTTTTCCCAAACCGAGTGCCGGAAGGGCCTGCCCCATCTTGATGAGTGGCCATGGCTTCGGGCTCCTCTTCAGAGTTTGTGGGTATTCCTGCAATATATTCATCCTTTATTTCCGCGGAGATAGCATTGCTAGTCCGCTTTTTCTTGTGACCCCCTGTGTTTGTCCACTGCTCGTCTTTTATCAAATTGGGGTGAACCAACTTCCCCTCTTTGGGTCGTTACAGGGACAAGTCCTTCTTGGGTTTTGTTGTAAGGATCAAGATTCTTTGTAATTGCCTCACCCTTTAGGATTGGGGTCACTCCTGCGGGGAACTCGTGGGTTCCAACCACTATGATTGTCATATTGGCAAGTGACCTTCTTCTGCTCTTCCTTAAGTGTCAGAACCCCAGCTTCTATTAGTGCTTGGATTCTGTTTTTAAGGGAAAAACAATCCCGGGTAGGGTGCCCAACATTCCGGTGATAGAGACAGTAGTTGGGATCTTTAGTCTTACCAGCGTCTTCTGGCTTCTTATTCTCCTGAAGTTTTAGCATTCCCTTTTTCTGGAGCAAGTGAAAGAGGACAGGTGTCTGTTCAGCTTTGAAAGTGTAATTCCTTTCTTACTGCAGTCTAATTTGCCTTGACCCTCGCTGACCTTGAGACTCTGGCTCTGGCGGAGGACTGGTTTTCTGAGGAGCAGCTTCTGACGACATCGCTGCTTTCCCTTTATTCTTATTGCTGTTGTTTTGGGTAGATGACTTATTACCCCCAGCATTTCTTGGCCCGCGGGACTCTTCAACTCGGCGAATCAAGTCTTCAGCTTGCTCTCCTTGTTTGAGCAGGTCCCTCCACGTTTTGGACTCTACGGCCCCCATTTTGAGGAGCACATTGGTCTTAAGATTGTGTCGACAGGTTTCTACTAGAGTTTCCTGGATCATTTCGTGTTTGCAATGTACGGACTTCTCCCGGAACCTTTCTATGAAATTTTTAACCGTTTCTTATTCTCCTTGTCTAGTTGCAAGGAGGGAATGAACCGTAATCTCGGTATCATCCTCAAAGAATCGTGAGAGAAATAATTTCTCGACATCAAACCAGGCATTAATAGATCCTGAGGGCAACTGCATGAACCAAGTAAAGGCAGGCCCTCGCAAAGTACTCGCGAATACTTTTGTCATAATTGGGTCATTACCCAACAGATGCCCTACTTGGGACAAGAAATAATAGATGTGCTGACTGGGCGATCCCTTCCCGTCATAAGGCTCTAACTTGAGCGGTTTATACTTCTGTGGGTATGGTATCGTATCCCATTCAGGAGGATACGGTCTTGAGACCCCTGATTCTTTCAACTCCTTTTTACGCATTAAAGCTTCGAGTTGATTCTGTAATTTTTCAAGCTTTTCTTCATGCGGATCATGGAAAGAAAATCTATCTTCTTCCTCATGCATCGAGTGGGCTTTCTCCTCCTGTTCTTCTTCATTTGGATTTTTCTTGCCCTTTTTGGCATTATCTTCAACAAATCTCGATAGCATGACTTTAAGACCTTCAATCATTTTTTGCTGCTCTCGAATCATTCTTTCTTGAGCTTCAAATCTCTGAGTGATATCATCAGATTTATCTGCCATGTGAGATGCTGACTTCTGTAGTCGAGACGATGCAGAGGAACGAGGTGAGGCTATTGCTGAATTATCGCTGTCCTCATCGTAAAAATCCCCTGCGAGCCTCTTATAATTTTGAGGCGGGACGGCTCCTGATTTAAGTCGAGTAACACGATGAGGTTCTTCATTGCTCGATTCTGAATCATCATCCGCCTCTATAATTTTCTTCCCTTTTCCTACCATGTTGGAGGTTACAGCTCTTCCTTGCTTCAGGGAAGTGGTTCTTGTCTTCTTAGCAGGATTCTGGTTTGACTCGTTTAATCGGTCGAACACAGATATCCTATTCTTGTTGCAGCCACAGTTGTCCATCACGGCTGATACCGCCGTCACAAGTTGTTGGCAATGACAGACAGGCTCAACCTGAAGTTGGTCTTTGCCTCTCTTCTTAGAGAGATATTCCCTGAGATCAGCGCATTTAGTGATAGAGTCAAGAGGTCCATTCAACTCTTGAGAAGATCTGGGAACCCACCGAAGGTTGGACCGATCCTCGCGTGGCTTAGGAATAGCCTCACGTTTCACATTGCGGGCCTGAAGAATAGCTCCGCGCTTATCCACACTAGCCTCGCGTCTCTCGCTGGCTTGGTATGTCTTTAGAAGTTTAGCTTCTGGAATAATAGCCCCGCGTGAAGGGAAGGTCTTACACGCTGGCTTATCTTTTCGATTAACGCAAATCATAGCTTCGCGCCTAGCACGATTTTTACGACTGACAACTATTTGCCAATCATTCTCGCGCTCCTCGCGGGTATCAGAAGTCTTGCGTTTATTGCGAGTATTACTGGCCTCGCGTCTCTCACTAGGCTTAGTAATAGCCTCGCGTGGAAAATCACACGCTGGCTTTGAAGAATTTTTATACTCGCGTCTCTCGCGAGTGTTGGGTATTCTGCGACTAGCGCAACCCTTACTGGCTTCGCGTCTCTCGCTAGGCTCAGTGATAGCCTCGCGTGGAAAATCACACGCTGGCTTTTCCTTGCTTTTAAGGCAAGTTGTATCTTCGCGTTTAATGCGGTAGAGACTGGTCTCGCGGGTAGCGCTAGCCAGTTTGCGAGGGACCATAGCCTCGCGTCCTCTAGAGTTAGCTCCGCATCCAAGGCGTGCTTTGAGGGCTCTACGCCTCGCTCTCCGGTTCCTGTTCTGGAGTTGGGTCCTGGTCAGTCCAGTCCCTAGATCTTCTTCGGCAATCGGAAGCTCATCCTCGGCTAGGATTTCTTGTGTGAACTCCGGCTCTATAGCCGTAGTCTCCAAGGATCCCCGTCTCTCGGTGGATACCTTTCTACCCGTCACTCGGGCATTGGAGTACATGCGACGATAGTGCCGTGTCTCATACAAGTCACCTGATTCGGAGGAGAGGAACTCCTCGTACTTCTGTGTCTACTTCGGATCCGATCAAGTCAACGTCCGATTGCGCCACTATCTCTTCATCAGTGAAAGAGATGGCTCCCACTGTGGTCGCTAGTTTGTTCGTTGCAAAAGTTTCTTCGCTTCCTTCCATTGAATAAGCTTGAATTACAATAGAAGTGAACAAGAGATAAAAAGAACAAACGAGAGGATTTTATAGTTCAATCTCTCTCTTTTACAATATTGTGGGATCTGTGGCGATGGGATATGTCAAGCAGCTCCTTTTGACGATCGGTACGTTGAAATCTTCTCTCTTGAAGATATCGCCGACTATAGACGATCTTCTCTGGTTTTGATTTGTTCAAGGCTCTCTCGCGTAACTCGAACTTCTCAAGAACTCCAGAAAGAAGATGGTGATTTTCTCTGATCTTCACGAACTCAAGGCTCTGTGCTTAACTCGAATTCTTCAAGATTTCAGAAAAATATCTCAATTGCCGAAAAAAAGATCCTTAGGGTTTCACCAGGAAGGTATTTATAGCCCCAGGTTAATGCAAGAGTTTCTATCTAAATAGAACTCGTCATTATCAGGGATTCCAATCAAATATCTTAGTTTTGATGGAATTCTGATTAGGCTTGATTTGGGTATTTGGATTGGCCCAAAATCTAATCTCAATCAATTTGAGATTCTGGTTATCTGCTTATGCGGAGCTTTAATCGCATCAAAACGCGGCGCTAACTTAACCAAAATGCGGAGCTAACGTGGAGCTATTTATCATCTCTGCGTTTTACTCAAACGCGAGGCTAATACAAGCCAGACTGCGGAATCAACGCGGAGCTATTAAACATCTCAGCGTTTTATTCAAACGCAGGGTTAATATTACCAAACGCGGGGCTACTGAATTGGCTCCGCGTCCTGTTGTGGAAAATCCTTTTAACTTAGAAATTTTCACTGCCAACATGGTGGACTATGTCCGAGATGGACAAAGAAGGTCCTTGCAGCCGAACTCCAAGATGAAAACCACTCTTAGTAGTTATATGCGCTGGAGAGAACATGGTCAAAACGATATTATTATCTAACCAGCTAACAAAAGAAAGAAAATAACATGTATAATTTTATAAAGTTTCTTAAGATGTCTAGAGCTTTAGTTATTCCTGAAAATTATAACTGTCCTTATAATTTGAACTCTCATGAGCATACTATTCATCTTCCATCAAATGGTTCTGTAGAACAGCAAAATAGCATGTTAAATTATTTGTGTGATCAACTTCATTTATTCTCTCAAAAACTAAGGAATTTGCAAATGATTTCAAACGTTCCTATTTATACTCCTTTAAACGAAAGACTTGGTTCTGTTAGAATGTTAAAAACATTTTCAAAGGATTTGGAGCATGTTGAGCCTAAAGATATTGATTATCAAAACTATTTGCAATACAAACTTTTGCAAAAACAAGAATTAGATGGTACTATTGATTCAAAAGATCTTTATGAGTTTTATGAAAAACATTCTTCTTCTATTAAATATTTTATTGAAGAAGTTTCTTCTGAAAAAGTTTTTCTCAACAATCTTTTGATAATTTGTCTATACCATCTGATAATGACATATACATATCCTCTAACGAGGAACATGATACATTACATATACCCTCTAACGAGGAGTCCTCTAACGAGAAAAATTTATATATATATATGGAACATGGAGAATCTTCTAGTTCTGTTATACAACACCCTAGACATCCACCTCCTCCTCCAACACAAGAAGCTACAGAAGAAAATATGTATCCTAGAGACACAGCAGAATCTTATATAGATTCCTATATATTAAGACATGGGAAAAAAATATCATACTCCCTCTGTAAACTTAATTTTTTATATAGATCATGTACCTCCTAGAAAACTTAGACATTATATAGAAAATTGGGAACAATTAATGGTTGGAACATCTTTATTACTTCCAGCAGAAGTAACAAATAAAGATTTTGTTATAATAGTGTGCGGATATTGGCAGGGAATAGCCCTAAGATGGTTATCACAATATGAAAAATTCTATCCAGATAATATAGCTGCTTTCAATGCTTATACTATTAGAAAGGATGCTTTACATAGTATTTGTAAATTATTATATAGAGACTTAACTGGAGAAGATTTATCTCGAGAAGATATAACTGAAAATATTTTATTAAAAATGAGTCTTTGTAATATATGCTATATACAAGAATTTGTTAATGAATATATGAGTCATATATTTAAGTTAAATTCTATAGAAAAGAAAGTATTCTGGGTAAAAGCATTTTTTGCTAAGCTACCTATACCATGGGATACAATGATAGAAAAGAAATACAATAGTTTAAAAGAAGGAAATCTAGACAATACTGGAATGATAAAAAAAGCCTGTATGGAGACAGTAAAGAAAGTTTGTCAAACACATAAGGCAAACAAACATATTAATAAACATCTTCACAAGTCAGATATAAAAATATCATGTTGCCCAAAATATGATGATGAAATTAACTATCAATTTGGTTATCCCCCTGTTTATGGATATAATAAACCTTATAAACCTTATAAAAAGAAACATTCAAAATATTCTAAACATAAATTTAGACCAAGGTATAAAAGGAAAAGATATAAAATATCTAAAAAGAAATGGAAACCTGAGTATAAAGAAAAATATAGAAAATCAAAAAAATATAAAAGACGAAAGTTTATTAAAAACAATAAAGTAGAAAAAACAACTTATAAAAAAGGTTGTAAATGTTTTAAATGCGACAAAGAAGGTCATTATGCTTATAAATGTTCTACAAATATAAAAACAGTATGGATTGATGATCTAGAGATATATGATATTCATATAGGAACTATAGAAGAAATTCCTAGTGACATTTCTACTATATATGAAATAGAATCTGAATCTGAAGAAAGCTTATCTAGCTCTTCAACAGAAGAAAATATAGGAATTAATATGATAACACTTAATAAAACCTACAATTTTGTACAAATAATACCTTTATCAAAAATTGTACTTCTTCCTAAAAGAGAATCTTTAAAATACCCAGGGCATATAATATATGCTAGTAAAACTTATCATCTACAAAGATATCAAACCACAGAAATATATTTAGATTTAATAATAAAAATTCCTTATGGATATTATGGAGAAGTCCAAAACTTAAAATATCACACAATAAGAAATATCTTTATAACCTATGGATTAATAGAATCTATAACAGATCAAAATATATGCATCACTATGAAAAGTACTAGTCTTGATAATCAACCATACCAAATACCTACTGGAATGCCTATTGGTATATTAATAATACATAAATATGAAGATTTACCATTTTTAAAGATAGAATCGGATCCTTTATTATCCACATCTCCACCTTTAAGCCCTGAAGTTACTCCAGGACAGACTTCTAAAGATAATACGTTCGAATATAGAATATATATGAATAGATTATCAGAAATAGAATCTCAAGAAATACATAATGAAAGTTTAGATAATAGTCAAGGAGAACATTTTGAAATAACTGATGAAGATATTGAGAAACTAAAACTTTCAATACCTCACGCAAAACAAAATGAGGTATATAATCCTCAATCTAAATTCAAATCATTATGGTCAAATAAAAATACTTATATATTTGAAAGAATGCAAGGTAATATAGAATTAAAAGGAGATGAGGATTTTACTTCTATAAAAATATTAAATGTTGCTCAAATAGAAAACTTTAAGAATACCATTCCGAAAGAAGAGAGTAGAGGCACCGTCAAGATAGATGTATACATACAAGAAAGCATCATACATAGAATAGTTGTTATGATGAACCGTAATGCCACTTCAAGCGGCTATGTGTCTTATTGCATTGGATTACTTCGGAAAGATGATTCGTAAAGCTCCCGTACCTATAGGCACAGATTACAGCGCTTGGGATGTTAGCATTTTACTTGAATTCCGCTTAAGTCTCATTTTGTTTTAATGGAAGCCTTATTCAAAGGAGGCATCTATGCCCACAAAGACCACTTTCTCAAGTAGACTGAGAGGCTATCATAGCCATGGACATGGGTAGCATGAAGTACACGCAATTACGCATGTGAACTTGTATAGCCTTTCAGCATTCCTTTCATCTGCCCTAGGCAACTTTCTTTCTTATCTTAAAATATTCTATATCGAGTCACCGTCGCATCAATAGGAAGCACCAGTTACGAGTGTTTTTTAAGCAAGAGCGTCTGATTGAACAAAAGCCATTCTTGAACAACGGCTATAGCACCAGCTTCCCCCTGATCTGACTAATCTTTCTCATTTTTCCCGAATTATTAGATGCGGATTACCGATCCGTGGGATAATAGCCCGTCACTTACCTAAAAGCCAATAGTGGGACATGCCCAGAATCTGTTGTGCTAGAATCTCCTCTTCTCTTTGCAATTGAAGAAGAAGAAACTCTGGGTGGAAGGTTCAAGACAGAAGCAAATGAAATAGGATAAGATAAGATGCCATAGAATGGAATGGATGGACATCTAAGATTCATTTTTCAATGAATGCCTGATTTAACTCCATAGGAACGAAACTTATACATAGTATGCTATTCACTAGCTGAGGCACTGAAGATCTTGCTTTTTGGCACCCTGGCATGGATTCCTAAAGGCTGACGAGCCTAGTCTCTTTATTCCCTTACCTATCTTCCTTTTCTATTCTGAAAGGCTAAAGACCAATTGTCTGACTTATGACTGTTTAGGGAATTCCATATCGATTAGGATTTGGCTACGCCCTGTGAGTGGTATTAACTAACTATTGATTCTTCCTCCTACTCATCTTAGAGAAACTATGTCATGGTATTCTCACATTGGTCTATCAATTCCTTTTTCATAAGAGGCGATAACGTAATCAAGTAATCCCCAAAAGGAAATAAAAGAAAGTAAAAAAGGTAATCCATTGATAAAAGGCAAGGCAAAAAATGGCAATCAGGTCCTTTCCTAACCTTAACGAGGACAAGACTAGCTACTTTCTCTAAGGTAAAGTATCTGTTAGAAGCAAATCTTTCCTTCTGTCGATAGATGGTGGCATACTCCCTTCTGGCCTATCCAAGTGCAACTTCTCATTCTAAAAAAAGAGAAAGGGCGATAGCTTTCAATAATCCTTCTCTCATTTGGAGAGGCTTTCTCTCCTCAAAGGCTCCCCTTAGAGTGGAAATTTCTTTGGCTAGCGCCTGCAGAGTGTAAGTATAGTGCTGGATCCTCATTCTAGTGATTTTCATCTCCTTCTTGTGGGGACAAGAGAACACAAAGATTGAAAGCATCGGCTAGGCTCGTTTTCCTCTGATTAATTTCCTATTCAAAGACTGAGCTAAGAACGGATCGGAGAAGGTTACCAAGTTGAGTAGAGGCATGTGTTGAAGGGAGCAAAAGTACTGAAATGAAGGATATGGCTAAGTTTATTTAGTTGCTTAGTTTTCCGAGCCCCTTATTATGTGTGATAGGGTAACTAAGTTGATGGTCGTAACGTGGAATCTTCTCCAAAGTGTATCAAAACACTAGGAAGCACGATACCACGTCCTGCTTTAGGTTGTGTCAATCCCAGAGCAGACACCAATCAATTTGTGCCACTGATTCCACCCAATACATAATCTCACAAGTATAAGCAAGCGAGGAATGAGTCCCTGCTAATATTCGTTGGTCTAACTTTATTAAACATAGGATTGTGGCAAGTAAGAGAAACTCAAGTTAGTCTAAGGGTGCAGCATGAAGGCCCCCTCGAACTGCACCAGAAGCTGTAGGGGGGAGAGCCATCTATACTCCATTGAGGAGAGGCTAAGGCTGCGGGATGCTTTTTTGAATCCCTTCGCTCATAAGGAGGGTCCAGAGGGAAAGATATTCTGCATGCCTCTTATCCTGAACTGATCGATAGAATCCATTCTAATAGAGCCTAGCTTATTAAAAACCTCACCTCAGTATTCCATTCAAGAACCAAGCCTTATTTGTCACATCTATCTACTCGGATAAGAAAGAAAGAGCAGATCAGATGGTAGCATCGGGTGTAAGCTCCTATCTATCGGTTGCATCCTTAGGAACTACCATCTTAATAGGAAAAAGAGAAAGGGCGATAGCTTTCAATAATCTTTCTCTCATTCGGAGAGGTTTTCTCTCCTCAAAGGCTCCCCTTAGAGTGGAAATTTCTTTGGCTAGCGCCTGCAGAGTGTAAGTATAGTGCTGGATCCTCATTCTAGTGATTTTCATCTCCTTCTTGTGGGGACAAGAGAACACAAAGATTGAAAGCATCGGCTAGGCTCATTTTCCTCTGATTAATTTCTTATTCAAAGACTGAGCTAAGAACGGAGAAGGTTACCAAATTGAGTAGAGGTATGTGTTGAAGGGAGCAAAAGTACTGAAATGAAGGATATGGCTAAGTTTATTTAGTTGCTTAGTTTTCTGAGCCCCTTATTGTGTGTGATAGGGTACCTAAGTTGATGGTCGTAACCGTAGAATCTTCTCCAAAGTGTATCAAAACACTAGGAAGCACGATACCACGTCCTGCTTTAGGTTGTGTCAATCCCAGAGCAGATACCAATCAATTTGTGCCACTGATTCCACCCAATACATAATCTCGCAAGTATAAGCAAGCGAGGAATGAGTCCCTGCTAATATTCGTTGGTCTAACTTTATTAAATATAGGATTGTGGCAAGCAAGAGAAACTCAAGTTAGTCTAAGGGTGCAGCATGAAGGCCCCCTCGAACTGCACCAGAAGCTGTAGGGGGGAGAGCCATCTATACTCCATTGAGGAGAGGCTAAGGCTGCGGGATGCTTTTTTGAATCCCTTCGCTCATAAGGAGGGTCCAGAGGGAAAGATATTCTGCGTGCCCCTTATCCCGAACTGATCGATAGAATCCATTCTAATAAAGCCTAGCTTATTAAAAACCTCATCTCAGTGTTCCATTCAAGAACCAATCCTTATTTGTCACATCTATCTACTCGGATAAGAAAGAAAGAGCAGATCAGATGGTAGCATCGGGTGTAAACTCCTATCTATCGGTTACATCCTTAGGAACTACCATCTAAATAGGAAAGAAGAGAGTAAAGACAGAACAGAACTAATTAGATCTATCCATGGTAGCTAGTCGAATGTGGGAGATAAGAAACCTTTAGGACCACTTCCTTACTCGACTAGAATAGATAGAGGTTGAAAGGGAGCGAGATGAAGTATACGTAACGAGCTAGGAAAGGGCTTCAGGAGATCAAAGAAAGAATGACTTCCTCACAAAGTATAAAGAAAAGTAAGGTATATAGTGAGGAAAAAGATTGACGGATAGTTGAGGAGCCGTGTCCTCGCAGAAGCCAACCCACTTTCTCCTCTCTGCGAGTCCAACCTTACTTTTGGAATTCCCTCCATATCTATATTAAGGCACTCGAGCGTCTTTCATTCCCTCTCTTGAATCTATGCTCGCCCTCCGCCCATACAAAGATGTGGTCACACGATGAAAGCTTTCTATAGTCACCAGGAAGAAATTGTCCATTTGACATGTTAGCATTGGAATAATAGCATACATAACTAGCCGCCCCCAGAGGGGGATTCTTTCTTGGTCATTTGATGTTGGGAATTCATCTTCAATGGAGCAACCTATGATCCATTGTGTGTCATGACATCTTTAGTTGATAAATCAAACCTGGAATGTTCAGCTTTGGATAGGATTCTTGTGCTCGATCAGTCAATGATGAGAACGCTTTTGCCGACCCCAAAATAGTTGATGACACAATAGATCTTTTAGTACGAGATTGCTGGCTTCGTTTCCGAGTTATTGAGTTATGTGATCAAACCATAAATGAGTAGAAAGATATAGGCAATGACATCGCAACAGTACTAAATGAGTAAAGAAACGAGTGGGAAGGGGGCGCATACGTACCGTCAATTGGGATGTTAGATACTTTTATATGTTTGCTATGCTTTCTTAAGCACTCGACAATCGAATGACGAGAAGAAAGATCGTAGCGAATTGAAGGATTATAGTTATGATTTCGTCTATGATCTACTTGCAGCTATTATTAATCATCGAAATTTGCTTGGGAGAAAGCTTCCACTCATACATAATATTGCCTGCTTGTACTTTCTAACTAGCTTGCCTTATTCCTTCTTTCTTCCAGTGGATGGACTCTCTTGCTCTGTTCCCTTTCTCTCTTTTGTGGAGCCTGCCTTATTCCTTATTATGAGGGTATTGTTTATTAACTTGCTTAATGCATAGTGGATCATGAGAAGACTATTGAAGTGCTTGCATGTTTCCTTTGAGCTTGCTTTGGCACCGGACTACTTTAATTCATCAATAAGACTTTTGAAACACAACTCTATATCTTGGTGCTGGCCTACTGGACTACTACTAGCTTTCATAAATCCCTTTCTTTTAAGTTTGAGGTTCTTCTTAAAGAGCCATACCAACGTCTTACATTATTCTTAATACTATTTTTAATAAACTAAACAACTATAAGTAGTTCCTTACTTTGGTAAGGTATGGGAGCTGAAGGTTCTTCTTCTCTTGAAGGAATCCCAGAAAATCACAATTAGACAAAAGAATCAGTGCTAGCCTTACCTCCTTCAGACCCCTCACTTATCTTACAACTATTAATCATGAACTAGCAGGACGGACTGTCTTTGAAGCCGGTATTGTTTATGTACATGAGACTTTCTAATAACAATTCGCTATCCGTGCTTTCTTTCTATCACTACTCAAATTCTTAACTCCTTCCCTTGCTAGCTTGCTTTGGGTTGTACTTCAATTCATGATTACAGGAGAAGAATTTCTTTGCTTCGGGCTTTGTTTATGAACTTTATTACTTAAGAATCACAAAATACTTTCTACTGAATTGGATGGAATAAGGGAGATTAGTTGGTTTCTTGCTTGCGAGCATTAAGACTATATATAAATAAAGTTAGACTTCTAGCTTGATTGAAGACTCTATTCAAGGTTAGCATTATGGATTGCTTAAAGAAGCGAGCATTCTGTATCATGTCTTTCTTTTCTTCTTAGCTTAGCTCCTTTATGTGGTAAGCTACTAGAACGTAAGCAGCAACGCATCAGGTTGTTGATAGGTGCCTATAAACTACTTAAAAGTACGCAGCAAGTCACAGAGCAAGTATAGTCTCGGCCGGCAAGTATAGGGATTCAAAGAAAGACTAAAAGAAAGGGGAAGTTGAGCTTAAGAGTCAGGCTCGACTAACCCACCAAGCAACTATACTAACGGAACGGAATGAAACTTAAGAAGAGGGTATGAAATAGATTTCAAATCCTGCAGCACCTAGCTGGTCATAGGTCCATTACCTACAAGGGGAGACCCCACCCACACTTCTCCGATCCAATGCAGCCCAGCCGCCTTATTTTAAAGTAATGACGTGGCTCAGTCTATGGAGATATAAAGGGGGATATCTCCGGGGCCATGAATTTGAGTGGGGCATGGTTCTTTCGACTTTTCACATTAGTAGTGTGGTGCTTGCCCCTTCTCCTGCAAAGAAACTTGTAAGGCCAACTCCATTTGTAATTCAATCAATTAGTCGCCCATCAAAAAAATGAGTTAGTTCGGCTAATCCTCTTATATTCCTAGTTAAGCATGTTGCATAAACAGCGTCTGACTTCGGGACCTTCAAAGTAGGATTTTATCCGCTCACATATGCAAATTGATCAAATATGTGTTGTCCAATCACATCGGAGGGTGTACGGTTAGGCATCTCCCCAGCCTTGGAACATGGTCGAATAGAACATTAGTTTGGACATACTTAGCGCTTAGATCGTCGGCTTCTTCATAGCATTGCTTATCCCCTACTCAATCGAGATTGAAAACTTCGATTCGAGCGGCTTGAAATGTCAAATTTTAGTTCAGCCTTTGAAGCATCAGTATATTTCGCATCTCACTTCGTGATAGAATTTTGCCGTGGCTTTGTTTGCTGGCTCTGATGCCCATCTAACTTGGCTATCTTGAGCTTCAGAATCATCCCATTCCTTCCAAGTAAGTTCGCCCACCGCCCTCGGTGAACGTCTTTCAATGCTTTCTTGCTTAGCTTGCTAGCTGATTTTAAACCCACCGTACTTGGTTACTGGAAAAAGCCTTCCTTTTCTTCTATGTTGCTTTCTTTCTTCCATCTACCCTTCGCCTAGCGACTAAGCTCTTCGCCCCTTCCTATCCGAATTCGTCCATTAAGCCAACGGTAAAATGGTTTCATTGAACTGGAATCCACTATCGTATAGAGAAGTGGCTTTTGTATTTTCAACTCTTTCTCCTCGTCGGTAAAGTAGCATTCTCTTTCTCTTCAATTATAGGAAGTGAGGCTGCCCCTCACTTTCTCCTCGTTCAGTAGATTCTAACTCATCTAAGATGGTTTAAGAATCTCTCTCTTCTGTTGCTGACTCTCCCCGAAACCCAACGGTCAATTAGTCCCTTGCTTCGGTTCTCTCGGCGTCAGGTTAAGAAGTGATCCCGATCGAATCGCTCAATTGGGTCATTGATGATTGCATGGCGAGGAACTCATCTTCTTCACAATCAAAAATCTATCGTAAACACCGTAGGATCTTATAGTCTAAATCGTAGCTTGCTTCATTCATTCCCTTATCTTCTGAAGAAGGGTTCGCTCCTCCCGTTCTTGGGTAAGCAGTCTCACTCCTCTCCTGATAGTCGAGCAATTTCACTCGTTACCTCAGCCCTCGCTTAGTTGTAAGGTCAGATTTCGAATCTCAGTTTGCATCGGCAGGTTCAAGACAAAACTACTGACGATGATGAATCAAAAGCAAAGGGTCAATTCACATCGAGGGATGAGCCTCATGACCACTCTGAAATCTAACACTGCAAAAGGAGAGTCAAGTGACTCGAGCACAGTGGGAGGAGCCACCTATAGATGTAGACCACAGTGAGAAGAGGAAACTAGTCCATCCTTGCTATCTAAATTCCCTCGTTTTCCATCCTAAGCGAGAACATTAGATCATGGATTAGCGCAAGTAGCGGAACGAGCTCTATTTAAGTCATTATCAGAGGCCCTTCACGCGGCTTGATCGAGAATAGAGCGTTCAAGTAGAGGCTATCGAGATTTTTCCAAGCCTAGCTCCTCAGCCGAAGGCTTCCTTTACGAGTCATGGGGCTAAACGAGGAGCACATTCACGAGCACTAGCTTTCCTGGCTTGGAGGAGTACTGAATGAATGAAGTAAGCTATCCCATTAATGCAATTCGATGCTTCCTACGTTGAAGGAAAGTATGGTAAATTAGTCGTCCCTCAAAGCCCCTTCTCAAGACACTCTTTCTTAGTCCCTTTGCCTTCTCCTTTTCGATGCCATCTCTTATTTCCCCTTAGATGTCACTTCCTCTATCAAATCAAACAGCAGCTATTCACCATCAAGAAAGACAGTAAGCCAAGGGAAAGAAGAACTGAACTTCTAAGCTAGGGAAGAGGCTAAAGAAGGAAAGGAGGGAACTTATAGCACTAGTATCGTATAAGGGACATGGCCAGAATAGGATGCATACGAAACTGAAATCAATGTCATAAAAGGAACTGCTAGAGGAATATAATTTGCTGTGAAAGAATCTATCAATTTGGACATCTGATATTCTTTTTTAAAAGAATGACACTAATTCCTTAATAGGAACTTCACTCATATTTGACTGAAAGTAGGAATGAGAACTTTAGGCTTGAGCAAGAATCATACCCTCCTTTCTAGCCTTCAAAGTCCGATTTATGCTTGATGTAAGGAAAACAGAGGAAACTCTCTAATATAAAGAGAGAAGGTGGAGAGCTGACTTTCCTTATATCCATATAGAAAGAGCAGAAGCGGCGAAAGAAGAAGCCCTCTTGTGCGGATACCACTCCTCAGCTCATAAGGGCCTGCCATAAGCAAGCACAAAAGAAAAGAAGGCAACCAGAAGAAGCAGCGAAGAAAAAGTTTGCGCGTAACTAGCAAAACAAAGCACTCAAACCATAGGGTAGCAACTAAAGGAAGATGGTCGTATAGTATATAAAGGTAGGTCCTGAATCAGTCAGTCAAGAGTGGAAAGATAAAACTGAAGTAATGAAATTCTGGTAATGAAGCATGTCATTTTGTATATTTGGCAGAATCCAACTCAGGGCCTGCCCTGGGGAAGAATTTTTCTTTTTCCTACCTACCTTTCATGGTGAACCAATCGATGGATTTCCATCATAGCGACTAGAACTTTCTAAATGGATTGGATTATTCTTCCTTCCCCCTACCTAAGAGTAACCTTCTAGTGGGGTTGATCGCCCCATCCATCTCCTATGGCTTTAGCCTTTTCACTCCCTGATCGTAGATCACCCTCAATACTCTTATTGCTTTTACTGGACAAGCGCTTTTTGCTAGCTAGTCAATGAAAAGTTGGACATGTCTTTTTAGTAAACTCTTCTGACTACTTTACCTAAGATCACTACTTGCTCAACCTTTCTTGTAAGAGCAAGTACGTAAACAACCTGCTCTCAAGTATATCGCATGAGCGGAGCAGCAAAGGAAGTGAACGAACCGGGCAATCATCCAATCTCTTCTTTTTCTTTTCGACATCACATTTCAAAATTCCTGCCTTGTTTCATTAAGCCATCTCCCGTCAGAGAACAAGAACAAAACAATGCATTTCCTTCTATAGGTAACCACTTGGAGATCAGAAACTAGTGCCGACAGCTATGAGAGTAATTGCCAAAGTAGGTAGCTACGACAATTGCCCGCTTAACTAAAACTCCCAAACCTGGGGAATTCCCTGAGGGATGATTTAAATTTAAATTTGAGTGGTCTGGTTTGGCCTCATGATCGGAAATCACTAACCTGCGGACGAGTTCCCTATTGCTTAACCAAATCTATAAAATATAGTATTTTCTGATTCCATTGGTTAGTTCAAATGTGGAATGGAATGGCCTGGTATATAACTACTTAACACTATTGATATTGGTAGAAAACGAATTTGGGTTAGCTAATCAACCCAGCCAAAAGACAAGGGTCATGGGTTCGTGCAACTACCACTGACTTAGAGCTCACATATCTACTTCATGCGCCCAAAAGTACGAGATGACAGTGGCTGGGCGCGCGAAGTAGGCTTAGATTAGAGGGAGGGGGACTGCAAACGTCCATCCCATGAAGCGCCAGGGAACCGTCGCATTCCTCTTGGGTTGGGCTCTCGCATGTCTAGGGTTCGATCAGATCAACCAGCGACCAGTTTATGAAACAAGGAGTTAAGCAAAGGCCAGGAGGTTGATGAAAGAACCGTCAGTGTTGTGTTCTACTCCGCGGTTGGAAGGATTGTTTTCTGTCGTCTATCTTTCCCCTCTCTCTTCTTTTAGCAAAGTAGGCTGAAGTCAAACTTTTGGCTTGCTACAAGCTAGGCTCAGGGACTGCAGTCAGCTGCTTCCCCTGTAGTTGTCAGCTCATTCTTGATAGATCCGATTGAGTGTTCATAATCTGGAGTAAAAGGATTCAAACCTTTGCATGCTGGTAGCAAAAACCGATGCCTTACCAATTGGCTATACTCCATACGGCCTGTTTTGGACGGTAGAACTGAGAGAGGGGGAAGGGAGAAGCAGGGCTCGAAGAAGAAGCCGAGCCATGCAAGGACGTGGGCATATAGCAAGTAAGCAGTGACGGTTCTCCCTTTAGGACCAACTACAACAAGCTCGCGACTCAGAGAGAAACAAAGGGTAAACTCTCTACTCTATTTACTTGCAATGTTATGCCTATCAAAGTTGGCGAATGCTTCTGTAACCTTAGACTCGTTACGCTGTTCAACTGAACTTCTTGGCTCCGTGTCCACCGAAAGTCGGTAACCTTCGTCACCGTCAGCATTTGTACTCTCGATATCTTCAATAGTTCATTGAAAGTCTTTGGTGTAATGAACCGCAAGCCTTTCAGAAATAAAGACATAATAAGAAAGGGTTGGTTAAGAACTATTGACTGTAAATCATAACAGTTAAAATCACTCAATGGAGATGTTTGCCTTTGGAATGAAGATGGATGAACATGCACTTGATCCTGGAACTAATGAAATTTGGGAAAAAAATGGAACCGGTCACTATACCGGGGGGGTGAGACATGACTTCGACTTAAGATTACAGTACCGTTGAAAAGACTAAAGAAACGGGGGAATGACTACCTGTAATAAAGCACAGGCTGATACGAGCCGACCAGAAGAAGCAAGGCTTAGATTACCAGATATTGGACATAATCTTCCTAGAGATGGACAGCCCCTTGCCTCGGCCTTTCTATCCTTTTCTTCGTCGCTTGCTTACCTCGCACTTGTCTTAGTTCTATAGTACAAGAATGAAGCAGGAGAGGAATGAGGACTTTCATGGCGGTAGCAATGAAGTACACGTACTTTAGTATTACTTATACTAAAGAATGGTTTATTTAAAATCACCTAGAAATTATTTTTGTTCCAGATTACTTCAGTTTTATTCCGTGTATATTCCGCCAAACTTATAAAATATCCATCAAAGTTTGTATAACTATTTAACTTTCTGTAGTTTATAACCATTCTGGCCTTTCCTCTTTTCTGCTCCGCATGATTCCTTACCATAAAGGCAGGAGAGGAATGAGGACTTTTGCTAGGTCGTATTAATTTTAATTCTAATAACTCATTTATTTGTTCTGCAAACTCTTTTTTATCAATAGGAGATACCATTATGTTGTTAACACGTACTTTAATATCCTTATGTTATTCCAAAAGTTCTATAGTACAGTATCAAGGTGATTTTTCAAAATGTAAAAGAGGTAAAAAAGAGTTTGCAGAACAAATAAATGAGTTATTAGAATTAAAATTAATACGACCTAGCAAAAGTCCTCATTCCTCTCCTGCCTTTATGGTAAGGAATCATGCGGAGCAGAAAAGAGGAAAGGCCAGAATGGTTATAAACTACAGAAAGTTAAATAGTTCTACAAAGTTTGATTGATATTTTATACCTTCTGCAGAACAGCTAGTTAAACAAACTCAGATAGAAACAAAGGGTAAACTCTCTGCTCTATTTACTTGCAATGTTATGCCTATCAAAGTTGGCGAATGCTTCTGTAACCTTAGACTCGTTACGTTGTTCAACTGAACTTTTTGGCTCCGTGTCCACCGAAAATCGGTAACCTTCGTCACCGTCAGCATTTATACTCTCGATAGCTTCAATAGTTCATTGAAAGTCTTTGGTGTAATGAACCGCAAGCTTTTCAGAAATAAAGACATAATAAGAAAGGGTTGGTTAAGAACTATTGACTGTAAATCATAGCAGTCAAAATCACTCAATGGAGATGTTTGCCTTTGGAATGAAGATGGATGAACATGCACTTGATTCCGGAACTAACGAAATTTGGGAAAAAAATGGAACCGGTCACTATTCCCGGGGGGGTGAGACATGACTTCGACTTAAGATTAAAGTACCGTTGAAAACACTAAAGAAACGGGGGAATGACTACCTATAATAAAGCACAGGCTGATACGAGCATACCAGAAGAAGCAAGGCTTAGATTACCAGATCTTGGACATAATCTTCCTAGAGATGGAGAGCCCCTTGCCTCGGCTTTTCTATCCTTTCCTTCGTCGCTTGCTTACCTAGCTCTTGTGTTAGTTTTATAGTACAGTAATGAAGCAGGAGAGGAATGAGGACTTTCATGGCGGTAGCAATGAAGTACACATACTTTAGTATTACTTTATACTAAAGAATGGTTTATTTAAAATCACCTAGAAATTATTTTTGTTCAAGATTACTTCAGTTTTATTTCGTGTATATTCCGCCAAACTTATAAAATATCCATCAAATTTTGTATAACTATTTAACTTTCTGTAGTTTATAACCATTCTGGCCTTTCCTCTTTTCTGCTCTGCATGATTCCTTACCATAAAGGCAGGAGAGGAATGAGGACTTTTGCTAGGTCGTATTAATTTTAATTCTAATAACTCATTTATTTGTTCTGCAAACTCTTTTTTATCAATAGGAGATACCATTATACTGTTAACACGTACTTTAATATCCTTATGTTGTTCCAAAAGTTCTATAGTACAGTATCTAGGTGATTTTTCAAAATGTAAAAGAGGTAAAAAAGAGTTTAAATGAGTTATTAGAATTAAAATTAATACGACCTAGCAAAAGTCCTCATTCCTCTCCTGCCTTTATGGTAAGGAATCATGCGGAGCAGAAAAGAGGAAAGGCCAGAATGGTTATAAACTACAGAAAGTTAAATAGTTCTACAAAGTTTGATGGATATTTTATACCTTCTGCAGAACAGCTAGTTAAACAAATACAAGGAGCAAAATACTACAGTAAGTTTGATGCTAAATCTGGATTTTGGCAAAAAAAAATTAGCAAACCAAGAGTCTATAGAATTAACAGGTTTTAGTTGTCCACAGGGTCATTATGAATGGTTAGTAATGCCCTTTGGTCTAAAAAATGCACCACAGATATTTCAAAAGTGGATGAATTCTATATTTGGACATTTACATTATGTAGTTGTTTACATTGATGATATATTAATCTTTTCCAACACTCTGGAAGAGCATAAACAGCATTCCTTTAGGGCCAACTACAACAAGCTCGCGACTCAGAGAGAAACAAAGGGTAAACTCTCTGCTCTATTTGCATGCAATGTTATGCCTATCAAAGTTGGCGAATGCTTTTATAACCTTAGACTCGTTACGCTGTTCAACTGAACTTCTTGGCTCCGTGTCCTCCGAAAGTCGGTAACCTTCGTTACCGTCAGCATTTGTACTCTCGATATCCTCAATAGTTCATTGAAAGTCTTTGGTGTAATGAACCGCAAGCCTTTCAGAAATAAAGACATAATAAGAAAGGGTTGGTTAAGAACTATTGACTGTAAATCATAGCAATTAAACTAACTCAATGGAGATGTTTGCCTTTGGAATGAAGATGGATGAACATGCACTTGATCCTGGAACTAATGAAATTTGGGAAAAAAATGGAACCGGTCACTATTCCCTGAGGAAAGCCCAGAATGGTTATAAACTACCGAAAGTTAAATAGTTATACAAACTTTGATGGATATTTTATACCTTCTGCAGAACAGCTAGTTAAACAAATACAAGGAGCAAAATACTACAGTAAGTTCGATGCTAAATCTGGATTTTGGCAAATAAATTAGCAAACCAAGAGTTTATAGAATTAACAGCTTTTAGTTGTCCACAGGGTCATTATGAATGGTTAGTAATGCCCTTTGGTCTAAAAAATGCGCCACATATATTTCAAAAATGGATGAATTTTATATTTGGACATTTACATTATGTAGTTGTTTACATTGATGATATATTAATCTTTTCCAACACTCTGGAAAAGCATAAACAACATTTACTACAAATAGTGGAAATATTATTAGAAAAGGGAATTATATTAAGTCCAAAAAAGATAAGTCTATTTAAAAGCAAGATAGAATTTTTGGGAAAATATATAAAAGAAGGACAAATAGAGCTACAACAACACATCTATACAAAGCTAAAGGAATTTCCAAAGACATTTAAGAATTTAAAACAATTGCAGAGTTTTCTTGGACTTTTGAATTATGGAAGAAAATTTATACCTCATCTATCTGAACTAGTACAAAACCTACAAGAAAAGCTAAAGCAAATTCAAGCCAAGTATAAATGTGAAACTGGTGAGCAACCAAGAAAATGGAAGGACCAACTACAACAAGCTCGCGACTCAGAGAGAAACAAAGGGTAAACTCTCTACTCTATTTACTTGCAATGTTATGCCTATCAAAGTTGGCGAATGCTTCTGTAACCTTAGACTCGTTACGCTGTTCAACTGAACTTCTTGGCTCCGTGTCCACCGAAAGTCGGTAACCTTCGTCACCGTCAACATTTATACTCTCGATAGCTTCAATAGTTCATTGAAAGTCTTTGGTGTAATGAACCACAAGCTTTTCAGAAATAAACACATAACATGAAAGGGTTAGTTAAGAACTACTGACTGTAAATCATAGCTGTCAAAATCACTCAATGGAGATGTTTGCCTTTGGAATGAAGATGGATGAACATGCACTTGATCCTGGAACTAATGAAATTTAGGAAAAAAATGGAACCGGTCACTATTCCCGGGGGGGTGAGACATGACTTCGACTTAAGATTAAAGTACCATTGAAAAGACTAAAGAAACGGGGGAATGACAACCTATAATAAAGCACAGGCTGATACGAGCCGACCAGAAGAAGCAAGGCTTAGATTACCAGATCTTGGACATAATCTTCCTAGAGATGGAGAGCCCCTTGCCTCGGCTTTTCTATCCTTTCCTTCGTCGCTTGCTTACCTAGCTCTTGTGTCAGTTTTATAGTACAGTAATGAAGCAGGAGAGGAATGAGGACTTTCATGGCGGTAGCAATGAAGTACACGTACTTTAGTATTACTTTATACTAAAGAATGGTTTATTTAAAATCACCTAGAAATTATTTTTGTTCAAGATTACTTCAGTTTTATTCCGTGTATATTCCGCCAAACTTATAAAATATCCATCAAATTTTGTATAACTATTTAACTTTCTGTAGTTTATAACCATTCTGGCCTTTCCTCTTTTCTGCTCCGCATGATTCCTTACCATAAAGGCAGGAGAGGAATGAGGACTTTTGCTAGGTCGTATTAATTTTAATTCTAATAACTCATTTATTTGTTCTGCAAACTCTTTTTTATCAATAGGAGATACCATTATACTGTTAACACGTACTTTAATATCCTTATGTTGTTCCAAAAGTTCTATAGTACAGTATCTAGGTGATTTTTCAAAATGTAAAAGAGGTAAAAAAGAGTTTGCAGAACAAATAAATGAGTTATTAGAATTAAAATTAATACGACCTAGCAAAAGTCCTCATTCCTCTCCTGCCTTTATGGTAAGGAATCATGCGGAGCAGAAAAGAGGAAAGGGGAGAATGGTTATAAATTACAGAAAGTTAAATAGTTATACAAAGTTTGATGGATATTTTATACCTTCTGCAGAACAGCTAGTTAAACAAATACAATGAGCAAAATACTACAGTAAGTTTGATGCTAAATCTGGATTTTGGCAAAAAAAAATTAGCAAACCAAGAGTCTATAGAATTAACAGGTTTTAGTTGTCCGCAGGGTCATTATGAATGGTTAGTAATGCCCTTTGGTCTAAAAAATGCACCACAGATATTTCAAAAGTGGATGAATTCTATATTTGGACATTTACATTATGTAGTTGTTTACATTGATGATATATTAATCTTTTCCAACACTCTGGAAGAGCATAAACAGCATTCCTTTAGGACCAACTACAACAAGCTCGCGACTCAGAGAGAAACAAAGGGTAAACTCTCTGCTCTATTTACATGCAATGTTATGCCTATCAAAGTTGGCGAATGCTTTTATAACCTTAGACTCGTTACGCTGTTCAACTGAACTTCTTGGCTCCGTGTCCTCCGAAAGTCGGTAACCTTCGTTACCGTCAGCATTTGTACTCTCGATATCCTCAATAGTTCATTGAAAGTCTTTGGTGTAATGAACCGCAAGCCTTTCAGAAATAAAGACATAATAAGAAAGGGTTGGTTAAGAACTATTGACTGTAAATCATAGCAATTAAACTAACTCAATGGAGATGTTTGCCTTTGGAATGAAGATGGATGAACATGCACTTGATCCTGGAACTAATGAAATTTGGGAAAAAAATGGAACCGGTCACTATTCCCTGAGGAAAGCCCAGAATGGTTATAAACTACCGAAAGTTAAATAGTTATACAAACTTTGATGGATATTTTATACCTTCTGCAGAACAGCTAGTTAAACAAATACAAGGAGCAAAATACTACAGTAAGTTCGATGCTAAATCTGGATTTTGGCAAATAAATTAGCAAACCAAGAGTTTATAGAATTAACAGCTTTTAGTTGTCCACAGGGTCATTATGAATGGTTAGTAATGCCCTTTGGTCTAAAAAATGCCCCACAGATATTTCAAAAATGGATGAATTTTATATTTGGACATTTACATTATGTAGTTGTTTACATTGATGATATATTAATCTTTTCCAACACTTTGGAAAAGCATAAACAGCATTTACTACAAATAGTGGAAATATTATTAGAAAAGGGAATTATATTAAGTCCAAAAAAGATAAGTCTATTTAAAAGCAAGATAGAATTTTCGGGAAAATATATAAAAGAAGGACAAATAGAGCTACAACAACACATCTATACAAAGCTAAAGGAATTTCCAAAGACATTTAAGAATTTAAAACAATTGCAGAGTTTTCTTGGACTTTTGAATTATGGAAGAAAATTTATACCTCATCTATCTGAACTAGTACAAAACCTACAAGAAAAGCTAAAGCAAATTCAAGCCAAGTATAAATGTGAAACTGGTGAGCAACCAAGAAAATGGAAGGACCAACTACAACAAGCTCGCGACTCAGAGAGAAACAAAGGGTAAACTCTCTGCTCTATTTACTTGCAATGTTATGCCTATCAAAGTTGGCGAATGCTTCTGTAACCTTAGACTCGTTACGCTGTTCAACTGAACTTCTTGGCTCCGTTTCCACCGAAAGTCGGTAACCTTCGTCACCGTCAACATTTATACCCTCGATAGCTTCAATAGTTCATTGAAAGTCTTTGGTGTAATGAACCGCAAGCTTTTCAGAAATAAAGACATAATAAGAAAGGGTTAGTTAAGAACTATTGACTGTAAATCATAGCTGTCAAAATCACTCAATGGAGATGTTTGCCTTTGGAATGAAGATGGATGAACATGCACTTGATCCTGGAACTAATGATTTGGGAAAAAAATGGAACCGGTCACTATTCCCGGGGGGGTGAGACATGACTTCGACTTAAGATTAAAGTACCGTTGAAAAGACTAAAGAAACGGGGGAATGACAACCTATAATAAAGCACAGGCTGATACGAGCCGACCAGAAGAAGCAAGGCTTAGATTACCAGATCTTGGACATAATCTTCCTAGAGATGGAGAGCCCCTTGCCTCGGCTTTTCTATCCTTTCCTTCGTCGCTTGCTTACCTAGCTCTTGTGTCAGTTTTATAGTACAGTAATGAAGCAGGAGAGGAATGAGGACTTTCATGGCGGTAGCAATGAAGTACACGTACTTTAGTATTACTTTATACTAAAGAATGGTTTATTTAAAATCACCTAGAAATTATTTTTGTTCAAGATTACTTCAGTTTTATTCCGTGTATATTCCGCCAAACTTATAAAATATCCATCAAATTTTGTATAACTATTTAACTTTCTGTAGTTTATAACCATTCTGGCCTTTCCTCTTTTCTGCTCCGCATGATTCCTTACCATAAAGGCAGGAGAGGAATGAGGACTTTTGCTAGGTCGTATTAATTTTAATTCTAATAACTCATTTATTTGTTCTGCAAACTCTTTTTTATCAATAGGAGATACCATTATACTGTTAACACGTACTTTAATATCCTTATGTTGTTCCAAAAGTTCTATAGTACAATATCTAGGTGATTTTTCAAAATGTAAAAGAGGTAAAAAAGAGTTTGCAGAACAAATAAATGAGTTATTAGAATTAAAATTAATACGACCTAGCAAAAGTCCTCATTCCTCTCCTGCCTTTATGGTAAGGAATCATGCGGAGCAGAAAAGAGGAAAGGGCAGAATGGTTATAAACTACAGAAAGTTAAATAGTTATACAAAGTTTGATGGATATTTTATACCTTCTGCAGAACAGCTAGTTAAAAAAATACAATGAGCAAAATACTACAGTAAGTTTGATGCTAAATCTGGATTTTGGCAAAAAAAAATTAGCAAACCAAGAGTCTATAGAATTAACAGGTTTTAGTTGTCCGCAGGGTCATTATGAATGGTTAGTAATGCCCTTTGGTCTAAAAAATGCACCACAGATATTTCAAAAGTGGATGAATTCTATATTTGGACATTTACATTATGTAGTTGTTTACATTGATGATATATTAATCCTTTCCAACACTCTGGAAGAGCATAAACAGCATTCCTTTAGGACCAACTACAACAAGCTCGCGACTCAGAGAGAAACAAAGGGTAAACTCTCTGCTCTATTTGCATGCAATGTTATGCCTATCAAAGTTGGCGAATGCTTTTATAACCTTAGACTCGTTACGCTGTTCAACTGAACTTCTTGGCTCCGTGTCCTCCGAAAGTCGGTAACCTTCGTTACCGTCAGCATTTGTACTCTCGATATCCTCAATAGTTCATTGAAAGTCTTTGGTGTAATGAACCGCAAGCCTTTCAGAAATAAAGACATAATAAGAAAGGGTTGGTTAAGAACTATTGACTGTAAATCATAGCAATTAAACTAACTCAATGGAGATGTTTGCCTTTGGAATGAAGATGGATGAACATGCACTTGATCCTGGAACTAATGAAATTTGGGAAAAAAATGGAACCGGTCACTATTCCCTGAGGAAAGCCCAGAATGGTTATAAACTACCGAAAGTTAAATAGTTATACAAACTTTGATGGATATTTTATACCTTCTGCAGAACAGCTAGTTAAACAAATACAAGGAGCAAAATACTACAGTAAGTTCGATGCTAAATCTGGATTTTGGCAAATAAATTAGCAAACCAAGAGTTTATAGAATTAACAGCTTTTAGTTGTCCACAGGGTCATTATGAATGGTTAGTAATGCCCTTTGGTCTAAAAAATGCCCCACAGATATTTCAAAAATGGATGAATTTTATATTTGGACATTTACATTATGTAGTTGTTTACATTGATGATATATTAATCTTTTCCAACACTCTGGAAAAGCATAAACAGCATTTACTACAAATAGTGGAAATATTATTAGAAAAGGGAATTATATTAAGTCCAAAAAAGATAAGTCTATTTAAAAGCAAGATAGAATTTTTGGGAAAATATATAAAAGAAGGACAAATAGAGCTACAACAACACATCTATACAAAGCTAAAGGAATTTCCAAAGACATTTAAGAATTTAAAACAATTGCAGAGTTTTCTTGGACTTTTGAATTATGGATGAAAATTTATACCTCATCTATCTGAACTAGTACAAAACCTACAAGAAAAGCTAAAGCAAATTCAAGCCAAGTATAAATGTGAAACTGGTGAGCAACCAAGAAAATGGAAGGACCAACTACAACAAGCTCGCGACTCAGAGAGAAACAAAGGGTAAACTCTCTGCTCTATTTACTTGCAATGTTATGCCTATCAAAGTTGGCGAATGCTTCTGTAACCTTAGACTCGTTACGCTGTTCAACTGAACTTCTTGGCTCCGTTTCCACCGAAAGTCGGTAACCTTCGTCACCGTCAACATTTATACCCTCGATAGCTTCAATAGTTCATTGAAAGTCTTTGGTGTAATGAACCGCAAGCTTTTCAGAAATAAAGACATAATAAGAAAGGGTTAGTTAAGAACTATTGACTGTAAATCATAGCTGTCAAAATCACTCAATGGAGATGTTTGCCTTTGGAATGAAGATGGATGAACATGCACTTGATCCTGGAACTAATGATTTGGGAAAAAAATGGAACCGGTCACTATTCCCGGGGGGGTGAGACATGACTTCGACTTAAGATTAAAGTACCGTTGAAAAGACTAAAGAAACGGGGGAATGACAACCTATAATAAAGCACAGGCTGATACGAGCCGACCAGAAGAAGCAAGGCTTAGATTACCAGATCTTGGACATAATCTTCCTAGAGATGGAGAGCCCCTTGCCTCGGCTTTTCTATCCTTTCCTTCGTCGCTTGCTTACCTAGCTCTTGTGTCAGTTTTATAGTACAGTAATGAAGCAGGAGAGGAATGAGGACTTTCATGGCGGTAGCAATGAAGTACACGTACTTTAGTATTACTTTATACTAAAGAATGGTTTATTTAAAATCACCTAGAAATTATTTTTGTTCAAGATTACTTCAGTTTTATTCCGTGTATATTCCGCCAAACTTATAAAATATCCATCAAATTTTGTATAACTATTTAACTTTCTGTAGTTTATAACCATTCTGGCCTTTCCTCTTTTCTGCTCCGCATGATTCCTTACCATAAAGGCAGGAGAGGAATGAGGACTTTTGCTAGGTCGTATTAATTTTAATTCTAATAACTCATTTATTTGTTCTGCAAACTCTTTTTTATCAATAGGAGATACCATTATACTGTTAACACGTACTTTAATATCCTTATGTTGTTCCAAAAGTTCTATAGTACAGTATCTAGGTGATTTTTCAAAATGTAAAAGAGGTAAAAAAGAGTTTGCAGAACAAATAAATGAGTTATTAGAATTAAAATTAATACGACCTAGCAAAAGTCCTCATTCCTCTCCTGCCTTTATGGTAAGGAATCATGCGGAGCAGAAAAGAGGAAAGGGGAGAATGGTTATAAATTACAGAAAGTTAAATAGTTATACAAAGTTTGATGGATATTTTATACCTTCTACAGAACAGCTAGTTAAACAAATACAATGAGCAAAATACTACAGTAAGTTTGATGCTAAATCTGGATTTTGGCAAAAAAAAATTAGCAAACCAAGAGTCTATAGAATTAACAGGTTTTAGTTGTCCGCAGGGTCATTATGAATGGTTAGTAATGCCCTTTGGTCTAAAAAATGCACCACAGATATTTCAAAAGTGGATGAATTCTATATTTGGACATTTACATTATGTAGTTGTTTACATTGATGATATATTAATCTTTTCCAACACTCTGGAAGAGCATAAACAGCATTCCTTTAGGACCAACTACAACAAGCTCGCGACTCAGAGAGAAACAAAGGGTAAACTCTCTGCTCTATTTACATGCAATGTTATGCCTATCAAAGTTGGCGAATGCTTTTATAACCTTAGACTCGTTACGCTGTTCAACTGAACTTCTTGGCTCCGTGTCCTCCGAAAGTCGGTAACCTTCGTTACCGTCAGCATTTGTACTCTCGATATCCTCAATAGTTCATTGAAAGTCTTTGGTGTAATGAACCGCAAGCCTTTCAGAAATAAAGACATAATAAGAAAGGGTTGGTTAAGAACTATTGACTGTAAATCATAGCAATTAAACTAACTCAATGGAGATGTTTGCCTTTGGAATGAAGATGGATGAACATGCACTTGATCCTGGAACTAATGAAATTTGGGAAAAAAATGGAACCGGTCACTATTCCCTGAGGAAAGCCCAGAATGGTTATAAACTACCGAAAGTTAAATAGTTATACAAACTTTGATGGATATTTTATACCTTCTGCAGAACAGCTAGTTAAACAAATACAAGGAGCAAAATACTACAGTAAGTTCGATGCTAAATCTGGATTTTGGCAAATAAATTAGCAAACCAAGAGTTTATAGAATTAACAGCTTTTAGTTGTCCACAGGGTCATTATGAATGGTTAGTAATGCCCTTTGGTCTAAAAAATGCCCCACAGATATTTCAAAAATGGATGAATTTTATATTTGGACATTTACATTATGTAGTTGTTTACATTGATGATATATTAATCTTTTCCAACACTTTGGAAAAGCATAAACAGCATTTACTACAAATAGTGGAAATATTATTAGAAAAGGGAATTATATTAAGTCCAAAAAAGATAAGTCTATTTAAAAGCAAGATAGAATTTTCGGGAAAATATATAAAAGAAGGACAAATAGAGCTACAACAACACATCTATACAAAGCTAAAGAAATTTCCAAAGACATTTAAGAATTTAAAACAATTGCAGAGTTTTCTTGGACTTTTGAATTATGGAAGAAAATTTATACCTCATCTATCTGAACTAGTACAAAACCTACAAGAAAAGCTAAAGCAAATTCAAGCCAAGTATAAATGTGAAACTGGTGAGCAACCAAGAAAATGGAAGGACCAACTACAACAAGCTCGCGACTCAGAGAGAAACAAAGGGTAAACTCTCTGCTCTATTTACTGGCAATGTTATGCCTATCAAAGTTGGCGAATGCTTCTGTAACCTTAGACTCGTTACGCTGTTCAACTGAACTTCTTGACTCCATGTCCACCGAAAGTCGGTAACCTTCGTCACCGTCAACATTTATACTCTCGATAGCTTCAATAGTTCATTGAAAGTCTTTGGTGTAATGAACCGCAAGCTTTTCAGAAATAAAGACATAATAAGAAAGGGTTAGTTAAGAACTATTGACTGTAAATCATAGCTGTCAAAATCACTCAATGGAGATGTTTGCCTTTGGAATGAAGATGGATGAACATGCACTTGATCCTGGAACTAATGATTTGGGAAAAAAATGGAACCGGTCACTATTCCCGGGGGGGTGAGACATGACTTCGACTTAAGATTAAAGTACCGTTGAAAAGACTAAAGAAACGGGGGAATGACTACCTATAATAAAGCACAGGCTGATACGAGCCGACCAGAAGAAGCAAGGCTTAGATTACCAGATCTTGGACATAATCTTCCTAGAGATGGAGAGCCCCTTGCCTCGGCTTTTCCATCCTTTCCTTCGTCGCTTGCTTACCTAGCTCTTGTGTTAGTTTTATAGTACAGTAATGAAGCAGGAGAGGAATGAGGACTTTCATGGCGGTAGCAATGAAGTACACGTACTTTAGTATTACTTTATACTAAAGAATGGTTTATTTAAAATCACCTAGAAATTATTTTTGTTCAAGATTACTTCAGTTTTATTCCGTGTATATTCCGCCAAACTTATAAAATATCCATCAAACTTTGTATAACTATTTAACTTTCTGTAGTTTATAACCATTCTGGCCTTTCCTCTTTTCTGCTCCGCATGATTCCTTACCATAAAGGCAGGAGAGGAATGAGGACTTTTGCTAGGTCGTATTAATTTTAATTCTAATAACTCATTTATTTGTTCTGCAAACTCTTTTTTATCAATAGGAGATACCATTATACTGTTAACACGTACTTTAATATCCTTATGTTGTTCCAGAAGTTCTATTGTATAGTATCTAGGTGATTTTTCAAAATGTAAAAGAGGTAAAAAAGAGTTTGCAGAACAAATAAATGAGTTATTAGAATTAAAATTAATACGACCTAGCAAAAGTCCTCATTCCTCTCTTGCCTTTATGGTAAGGAATCATGCGGAGCAGAAAAGAGGAAAGGCCAGAATGGTTATAAACTACAGAAAGTTAAATAGTTATACAAAGTTTGATGGATATTTTATACCTTCTGCAGAACAGCTAGTTAAACAAATACAAGGAGCAAAATACTACAGTAAGTTCGATGCTAAATCTGGATTTTGGCAAATAAAATTAGCAAACCAAGAGTCTATAGAATTAACAGTTTTTAGTTGTCCACAGGGTCATTATGAATGGTTAGTAATGCCCTTTGGTCTAAAAAATGCACCACAGATATTTCAAAAATGGATGAATTCTATATTTGGACATTTAAATTATGTAGTTGTTTACATTGATGATATATTAATCTTTTCCAACACTCTGGAAGGGCATAAACAGCATTTATTACAAATAGTGGAAATATTATTAGAAAAGGGAATTATATTAAGTCCAAAAAAGATAAGTCTATTTAAAACCAAGATAGAATTTTTGGGAAAATATATAAAAGAAGGACAAATAGATCTACAACAACCATCTATACAAAGCTAAAGGAATTTCCAAAGACATTTAAGAATTTAAAACAATTGCAGAGTTTTCTTGGACTTTTGAATTATGGAAGAAAATTTATACCTCATCTATCTGAACTAGTACAAAACCTACAAGAAAAGCTAAAGCAAATTCAAGCCAAGTATAAATGTGAAACTGGTGAGCAACCAAGAAAATGGAAGGACCAACTACAACAAGCTCTCGACTCAGAGAGAAACAAAGGGTAAACTCTCTGCTCTATTTACTTGCAATGTTATGCCTATCAAAGTTGGCGAATGCTTCTGTAACCTTAGACTCGTTACGCTGTTCAACTGAACTTCTTGGCTCCGTGTCCACCGAAAGTCGGTAACCTTCGTCACCGTCAGCATTTATACTCTCGATAGCTTCAATAGTTCATTGAAAGTCTTTGGTGTAATGAACCGCAAGCCTTTCAGAAACAAAAACATAATAAGAAAGGGTTGGTTAAGAACTATTGACTGTAAATCATAGTAGTCAAAATCACTCAATGGAGATGTTTGCCTTTGGAATGAAGATGGATGAACATGCACTTGATCCTGGAACTAATGAAATTTGGGGAAAAAATGGAACCGGTCACTATTCCGGGGGGGGAGAGACATGACTTCGACTTAAGATTAAAGTACTGTTGAAAAGACTAAAGAAACGGGGGAATGACTACCTATAATAAAGCACAGGCTGATACGAGCCGACCAGAAGAAGCAAGGCTTAGATTACCAGATCTTGGACATAATCTTCCTAGAGATGGAGAGCCCCTTGCCTCGGCTTTTCTATCCTTTCCTTCGTCGCTTGCTTACCTAGCTCTTGTGTTAGTTTTATAGTACAATAATGAAGCAGGAGAGGAATGAGGACTTTCATGGCGGTAGCAATGAAGTACACGTACTTTAGTATTACTTTATACTAAAGAATGGTTTATTTAAAATCACCTAGAAATTATTTTTGTTCCAGATTATTTCAGTTTTATTCCGTGTATATTCCGCCAAACTTATAAAATATCCATCAAACTTTGTATAACTATTTAACTTTCTGTAGTTTATAACCATTCTGGCCTTTCCTCTTTTCTGCTCCGCATGATTCCTTACCATAAAGGCAGGAGAGGAATGAGGACTTTTGCTAGGTCGTACTAATTTTAATTCTAATAACTCATTTATTTGTTCTGCAAACTCTTTTTTATCAATAGGAGATACCATTATACTGTTAACACGTACTTTAATATCCTTATGTTGTTCCAGAAGTTCTATTGTACAGTATCTAGGTGATTTTTCAAAATGTAAAAGATGTAAAAAAGAGTTTGCAGAACAAATAAATGAGTTATTAGAATTAAAATTAATACGACCTAGCAAAAGTCCTCATTCCTCTCTTGCCTTTATGGTAAGGAATCATGCGGAGCAGAAAAGAGGAAAGGCCAGAATGGTTATAAACTACAGAAAGTTAAATAGTTATACAAAGTTTGATGGATATTTTATACCTTCTGCAGAACAGCTAGTTAAACAAATACAAGGAGCAAAATACTACAGTAAGTTCGATGCTAAATCTGGATTTTGGCAAATAAAATTAGCAAACCAAGAGTCTATAGAATTAACAGGTTTTAGTTGTCCACAGGGTCATTATGAATGGTTAGTAATGCCCTTTGGTCTAAAAAATGCACCACAGATATTTCAAAATGGATGAATTCTATATTTGGACATTTACATTATGTAGTTGTTTACATTGATGATATATTAATCTTTTCCAACACTCTGAAAGGGCATAAACTGCATTTACTACAAATAGTGGAAATATTATTAGAAAACGGAATTATATTAAGTCCAAAAAAGATAAGTCTATTTAAAACCAAGATAGAATTTTTGGGAAAATATATAAAAGAAGGACAAATAGATCTACAACAACACATCTATACAAAGCTAAAGGAATTTCCAAAGACATTTAAGAATTTAAAACAATTGCAGAGTTTTCTTGGACTTTTGAATTATGGAAGAAAATTTATACCTCATCTATCTGAACTAGTACAAAACCTACAAGAAAAGCTAAAGCAAATTCAAGCCAAGTATAAATGTGAAACTGGTGAGCAACCAAGAAAATGGAAGGACCAACTACAACAAGCTCGCGACTCAGAGAGAAACAAAGGGTAAACTCTCTGCTCTATTTACTTGCAATGTTATGCCTATCAAAGTTGGCGAATGCTTCTGTAACCTTAGACTCGTTACGCTGTTCAACTGAACTTCTTGGCTCCGTGTCCACCGAAAGTCGGTAACCTTCGTCACCGTCAGCATTTATACTCTCGATAGCTTCAATAGTTCATTGAACGTCTTTGGTGTAATGAACCGCAAGCCTTTCAGAAATAAAGACATAATAAGAAAGGGTTGGTTAAGAACTATTGACTGTAAATCATAGTAGTCAAAATCACTCAATGGAGATGTTTGCCTTTGGAATGAAGATGGATGAACATGCACTTGATCCTGGAACTAATGAAATTTGGGAAAAAAATGGAACCGGTCACTATTCCGGGGGAGGTGAGACATGACTTCGACTAAAGATTAAAGTACTGTTGAAAAGACTAAAGAAACGGGGGAATCACTACTTATAATAAAGCACAGGCTGATACGAGCCGACCAGAAGAAGCAAGGCTTAGATTACCAGATCTTGGACATAATCTTCCTAGAGATGGAGAGCCCCTTGCCTCGGCTTTTCTATCCTTTCCTTCGTCGCTTGCTTACCTAGCTCTTGTGTTAGTTTTATAGTACAATAATGAAGCAGGAGAGTAATGAGGACTTTCATGGCGGTAGCAATTAAGTACATGTACTTTAGTATTAGTTTATACTAAAGAATGGTTTATTTAAAATCACCTAGAAATTATTTTTGTTCCAGATTACTTCAGTTTTATTCCGTGTATATTCCGCCAAACTTATAAAATATCCATCAAATTTTGTATAACTATTTAACTTTCTATAGTTTATAACCATTCTTGCCTTTCCTCTTTTCTGCTCCGCATGATTCCTTACCATAAAGGCAGAAGAGGAATGAGGACTTTTGCTAGGTCGTATTAATTTTAATTCTAATAACTCATTTATTTGTTCTGCAAACTCTTTTTTATCAATAGGAGATACCATTATACTGTTAACACGTACTTTAATATCCTTATGTTGTTCCAGAAGTTCTATTGTACAGTATCTAGGTGATTTTTCAAAATGTAAAAGAGGTAAAAAAGAGTTTGCAGAACAAATAAATGAGTTATTAGAATTAAAATTAATACGACCTAGCAAAAGTCCTCATTCCTCTCCTGCCTTTATGGTAAGGAATCATGCGGAGCAGAAAAGAGGAAAGGCCAGAATGGTTATAAACTACAGAAAGTTAAATAGTTATATAAAGTTTGATGGATATTTTATACCTTCTGCAGAACAGCTAGTTAAACAAATACAAGGAGCAAAATACTACAGTAAGTTCGATGCTAAATCTGGATTTTGGCAAATAAAATTACCAAACCAAGAGTCTATAGAATTAACAGATTTTAGTTGTCCACAGGGTCATTATGAATGGTTAGTAATGCCCTTTGGTCTAAAAAATGCACCACAAATATTTCAAAAATTGATAAATTCTATATTTGGACATTTACATTATGTAGTTGTTTACATTGATGATATATTAATCTTTTCCAACACTCTGGAAGAGCATAAACAGCATTTACTACAAATAGTGGAAATATTATTAGAAAAGGGAATTATATTAAGTCCAAAAAAGATAAGTCTATTTAAAACCAAGATAGAATTTTTGGGAAAATATATAAAAGAAGGACAAATAGATCTACAACAACACATCTATACAAAGCTAAAGGAATTTCCAAAGACATTTAAGAATTTAAAACAATTGCAGAGTTTTCTTGGACCTTTGAATTATGGAAGAAAATTTATACCTCATCTATCTGAACTAGTACAAAACCTACAAGAAAAGCTAAAGCAAATTCAAGCCAAGTATAAATGTGAAACTGGTGAGCAACCAAGAAAATGGAAGGACCAACTACAACAAGCTCGCGACTCAGAGAGAAACAAAGGGTAAACTCTCTGCTC
This sequence comes from Dracaena cambodiana, assembly GCA_036321105.1. Taxonomy (NCBI): domain Eukaryota; kingdom Viridiplantae; phylum Streptophyta; class Magnoliopsida; order Asparagales; family Asparagaceae; genus Dracaena; species Dracaena cambodiana. The sequence continues at coordinate 36,618,704 of JAYEPQ010000004.1, forward strand.
TATTTACTTGCAATGTTATGCCTATCAAAGTTGGCGAATGCTTCTGTAACCTTAGACTCGTTACGCTGTTCAACTGAACTTCTTGGCTCCGTGTCCACCGAAAGTCGGTAACCTTCGTCACCGTCAGCATTTATACTCTCGATAGCTTCAATAGTTCATTGAAAGTCTTTGGTATAATGAACCGCAAGCCTTTCAGAAATAAAGACATAATAAGAAAGGGTTGGTTAAGAACTATTGACTGTAAATCATAGTAGTCAAAATCACTCAATGGAGATGTTTGCCTTTGGAATGAAGATGGATGAACATGCACTTGATCCTGGAACTAATGAAATTTGGGAAAAAAATGGAACCGGTCACTATTCCGGGGGGGGTGAGACATGACTTCGACTTAAGATTAAAGTACTGTTGAAAAGACTAAAGAAACGGGGGAATGACTACCTATAATAAAGCACAGGCTGATACGAGCCGACCAGAAGAAGCAAGGTTTAGATTACTAGATCTTGGACATAATCTTCCTAGAGATGGAGAGACCCTTGCCTCGGCTTTTCTATCCTTTCCTTCGTCGCTTGCTTACCTATCTCTTGTGTTAGTTTTATAGTACAATAATGAAGCAGGAGAGGAATGAGGACTTTCATGGTGGTAGCAATGAAGTACACGTACTTTAGTATTACTTTATACTAAAGAATGGTTTATTTAAAATCACCTAGAAATTATTTTTGTTCCAGATTACTTCAGTTTTATTCCGTGTATATTCCGCCAAACTTATAAAATATCCATCAAACTTTGTATAACTATTTAACTTTCTGTAGTTTATAACCATTCTGGCATTTCCTCTTTTCTGCTCCGCATGATTCCTTACCATAAAGGCAGGAGAGGAATGAGGACTTTTGCTAGGTCGTATTAATTTTAATTCTAATAACTCATTTATTTGTTCTGAAAACTCTTTTTTATCAATAGGAGATACCATTATACTGTTAACACGTACTTTAATATCCTTATGTTGTTCCAGAAGTTCTATTGTACAGTATCTAGGTGATTTTTCAAAATGTAAAAGAGGTAAAAAAGAGTTTGCAGAACAAATAAATGAGTTATTAGAATTAAAATTAATACGACCTAGCAAAAGTCCTCATTCCTCTCCTGCCTTTATGGTAAGGAATCATGCGGAGCAGAAAAGAGGAAAGGCCAGAATGGTTATAAACTACCGAAAGTTAAATAGTTATACAAAGTTTGATGGATATTTTATACCTTCTGCAGAACAGCTAGTTAAACAAATACAAGGAGCAAAATACTACAGTAAGTTCGATGCTAACTCTGGATTTTGGCAAATAAAATTAGCAAACCAAGAGTCTATAGAATTAACAGCTTTTAGTTGTCCACAGGGTCATTATGAATGGTTAGTAATGCCCTTTGGTCTAAAAAATGCACCACAGATATTTCAAAAATGGATGAATTCTATATTTGGACATTTACATTATGTAGTTGTTTACATTGATGATATATTAATCTTTTCCAATACTCTGGAAGAGTATAAACAGCATTTACTACAAATAGTGGAAATATTATTAGAAAAGGGAATTATATTAAGTCCAAAAAAGATAAGTCTATTTAAAACCGAGATAGAATTTTTGGGAAAATATATAAAAGAAGGACAAATAGAGCTACAACAACACATCTTTACAAAGCTAAAGGAATTTCCAAAGACATTTAAGAATTTAAAACAATTGCAGAGTTTTCTTGGACTTTTGAATTATGGAAAAAAATTTATACCTCATCTATCTGAACTAGTACAAAACCTACAAGAAAAGAAACCTACAAGAAAAGCTAAAGCAAATTCAAGCCAAGTATAAATGTGAAACTGGTGAGCAACCAAGAAAATAGAATACAGAAAAAATACCCATTCAATTATCTGCTATAGAAGAAAAAGAAATTGAGAAAATAAAAGAATTAGTCACCAAACAAACCATACTTTATTTTCAAAATGTAAAAGAGGATTGTTCGAATAGCTATTTAACTTTATGCCGTGCGGGGGCATAAAGTAATACTAAAGTATGTGTACTACAGAACTAAGACTTCATTGCTCGGTTTTAAATAAACCATTATGTAGTACAAGAGTGGTAAAACTGAAGTAATGAAATTCTGGTAATGAAGCATGTCATTCTGTATATTTGGCGGAATATACACAAGCATGTCATTCTATCAAAGTTGGTGAATGATTCTTTATTTAAACGAATTAGTCAGTCAAGAGTGGAAAGGTAAAACTGAAGTAATGAAATTCTGGTAATGAAGCATGTCATTCTGTATATTTGGCGGAATCCAACTCAGGGCCTGCCCTGGGGAAGAATTTTTCTTTTTCCTGCCTGTCTTTCACGGCGAACCAATCGATGGATTTCCATCATACCGACTAGAACTTTCTAAATGGATTGGATTATTCTTCCTCCCCCCTACCTAAGAATAACCTTCTAGTGGGGTCGATCGCCCCATCCATCTCCTATGGCTTTAGCCTTTTCACTCCCTGATCGTAAATCACCCTCAATACTCTTATTGCTTTTACTGGACAAGCGCTTTTTGCTAGCTAGTCAATGAAAAGTTGGACATGTCTTTTTAGCAAACTCTTCTTACTACTTTACCTGAGATCACTACTTGCTCAACCTTTCTTGTAAGACCAAGTACGTAAACAACCTGCTCTCAAGCATATCGCATGAGCGGAGCAACAAAGGAAGTGAACGAACCGGGCAATCATCCAATCTCTTCTTTTTCTTTTCGACATCACATTTCAAAATTCCTGCCTTGTTTCATTAAGCCATCTCCCGTCAGAGAACAAGAACAAAACAATGCATTTCCTTCTATAGGTGACCACTTGGAGATCAAAAACTAGTGTCGACAGCTATGAGAGTAATTGCCAAAGTAGGTAGCTACGACAATTGCCCACTTAACTAAAACTCCCAAACCTGGGGAATTCCCTGAGGGATGATTTAAATTTAAATTTGAGTGGTCTGGTTTGGCCTCATGATTGGAAATCACTGACCTGCGGACGAGTTTCCTATTGCTTAACCAAATATATAAAATATAGTATTTTCTGATTCCATTGGTTAGTTCAAATGTGGAATGGAATGGCCTAGTATATAACTACTGAACACTATTGATGTTGGTAGAAAACTGATTTGGGTTAGCTAATCAACCCAGCCGAAAGACAAGGGTCATGGGTTCATGCAACTACCACTTACTTAGAGTTCACATAGCTACTTGATGCTCCCAAAAGTACGAGATGACAGTGACTGGGCGAGCGAAGTAGGCTTAGATTAGAGGGAGGGGGACTGCAAACGTCCATCCCATGAAGCGCCAGGGAACCGTCGCATTCCTCCTGGGTTGGGCTCTCGCATGTCTAAGGTTCGATCAGATCAACCAGCGACTAGTTTATGAAACAAGGAGTTAAGCAAAGGCCAGGAGGTTGATGAAAGAACCGTCAGTGTTGTGTTCTACTCCGCGGTTGGAAGGATTGTTTTCTGTAGTCTATCTTTCCCCTATCTCTTCTTTTAGCAAAGTAGGCTGAAGTCAAAGTTTTGGCTTGCTACAAGCTAGGCTCAGGGACTGCAGTCAGCTGCTTCCCCTGTAGTTGTCAGCTCATTCTTGATAGATCCGATCGAGTGTTCATAATCTGGAGTAAAAAGATTCAAACCTTTGCATGCCGGTACCAAAAACCGATGCCTTACCAATTGGCTATACTCCATACGGCCTGTTTTGGACGGTAGAACTGAGAGAGGGGGAAGGGAGAAGCAGGGCTCAAAGAAGAAGCCGAGCCATGCAAGGACGTGGGCATATAGCAAATAAGTAGTGACGGTTCTCCCTTTAGGACCAACTACAACAAGCTCGCGACTCAGAGAGAAACAAAGGGTAAACTCTCTGCTCTATTTACTTGCAATGTTATGCCTATCAAAGTTGGCGAATGCTTCTGTAACCTTATACTCGTTACGCTGTTCAACTGAACTTCTTGGCTCCGTGTCCACCGAAAGTCGGTAACCTTCATCACCGTCAGCATTTGTACTCTTGATAGCTTCAATAGTTCATTGAAAGTCTTTGGTGTAATGAACCGCAAGCCTTTCATAAATAAAGACATAATAAGAAAGGGTTGGTTAAGAACTATTGACTGTAAATCATAGCAGTCAAAATCACTCAATGGAGATGTTTGCCTTTGGAATGAAGATGGATGAACATGCACTTGATCCTGGAACTAATGAAATTTGGGAAAAAAATGGAACCGGTCACTATTCCGGGGGGGGGTGAGACATGACTTCGACTTAAGATTAAAGTACCGTTGAAAAGACTAAAGAAACGGGGGAATGACTACCTATAATAAAGCACAGGCTGATACGAGCCGACCAGAAGAAGCAAGGCTTAGATTACCAGATCTTGGACACAATCTTCCTAGAGATGGAGAGCCCCTTGCCTCGCCTTTTCTATCCTTTCCTTCGTCGTTTGCTTACCTAGCTCTTGTCTTAGTGAATCTTCCTCTTTTCTAGGTTTTTCTGAGTGTTAAAACGGTAGATTTTTCATTTGTCAATGAATTCTCCGATTCCGTCAATAATGGGATTCTTGGCTAGAGAAAAGTTATGTGACATGGACGCCCATCCAACTCGGTCAGTCGGTCGGCCCACCTAACAGATGATGATATTTTCGATCGATTTGATCGCATTTTGAAAAGTCTTTCTCACTATTTAGAATAGTGGAGCTTTCGATCAAGATGTTCTCGCCTCCCCCGCTTGGGCTCTCGCTTGAATCGGAATTGGTAGGCTTTTGACTCAATCTACTCGCCTACCTTTGGGGGCCAATAAAAGAAAAAGTTTGCGCATGGGCTCATCATCTGATGCACAGAACCAATGCGAGAGGGGGGGAGTAGGGATTGATAGATTTCGATGAACCAGAGGAAAGGAAAGAGTTGTTCCCTGATTCCTTTCTTTTCAAAGATAGTAATTCGTTTTATTTGGGCTGGCATAAAAGATTTGATTGAATTCCTCGCCTCACCCTGAGATGAGAGGGAAGGTCGATTTGACTCTTATCCTGAACCTGATCTTTAATCCTATACCGGTTAACGATGCGATGAGAGAAGTTTTTCTTTTTTCATTTTTTTCATCAATGCTAGCCTAGTCGAAGCTCGTCCATGCTCAATCCCAATGGAAAAACCTTCGATTTTCCCCTAGCTCTATAATCCACCCTCCCCAGTCCCTGAAAGCCCTCCCGGGGACCTAGCCCTCTTTCTCAACTCGAATCTTAGGTTCAGCAGCTTTCATCATAGACAAACACCTGTGCGGAGAAGACAAAGAAATGGGGAGTCTATACCATTGAATGAATCAGTAACAACAGATTAGTGGAATGAGGGATCAAGAGATAGATAGGGGGAATGACCTATCAATCATTGGTGCACCTCCCTTGAACTAGTCATGGAGCTCTCAACTGAGTTGTTTAGGTTCGTTCAATTCCATCTCTAGTTGGGGGTATCGGTTCAAAAGTTATAAAATGTGGTGTGGGTTCATCGCTCTCGACCTGTTCAGGTTCAAGGGAGGGTCATCGAGGGGACCCAGACTTTAAATCTCTTCTCTATAGCGGGAGGTTTCTTTCATATCTGAAGTGTGTTGGGGAGGCCAGGGAAGATGAATTGGATCGAGAGGCGATGTTTATGCCTCTTCTCTTATCGATAGGATTCCCATCATTTGCAGTCTCCAACGAAGGAGACAAGGGCGAGGCACCGAACATGTTCTATCCTCAACCTCCATCCGTCATTAGTAATCTCAATTCGCCTTTTTATATTCACTAGTACACTGCGCGCTACAACTAGCAGCCCCTTTACTAGTAAGGGAAAATGCTAGCACGCTAGCTACCTACTTATAGTTATAGTCCCTACTTTATTTATGGGATATTTGAAGAAGTCTGCTGAAAAACAGAAGCGCGCAATGGCTGATGAAAAGCCAACAACTTTTCCGAATTAGGTTTTGGCTTGCCCTCTCTATGTTATTAGTAAGATAGGTTTGGAACCCTATACAAGGGTCTGCTTGCTGCTCACCCCTCTCTCTAAAGGGGCTTATGCACTACCATTAAGCCAGGAGCAGAAGGAGGGACGTCGAGCCCTCAACTTCAGCCTTGGCAAGGCTGTGCTCTACCATTAAGCTATTTCCGCCAGCTACAATGTGGCGAAGCACTACTGAGCAATTCACATATCACTTGATACGGATGACTTCTGTTTTTCTGCCAGTCTTGATCTCCGATTGAGCTACAAACACGAGTAGATAGGCGGCTACGGGGGCTGCCTTTTCAATCAATCTCCGCCCGCTCAATGCCGCTATTGGTGCGAGTTGTAAGAAGTCTTGGACTCGAGTCAAGCTGGGGCATCATTTCATTCTCATAACGGGAATGAGTGCATTGCAAGACCAGACAAGTTGCTCCCTTGCCTCGCACCGGCGGCATCTGTCTTTTAAGTGAAGTCATTTCCTCATATGGCTCCTCTTATCCAGGGAAAACACACATACTACTACTACTGTCACACACTAATGCATAACGGAAAGCTAATACATTAAGGCACACTTAATTATACATATAGGTGGTGGATAAGTACAAGTGGTTGGTGGTTTGATCGACAGGCATAAAACTGGTAAATGGGATGGGAGAGGTGATGCAGAAAAGGAGGCGTTGAGGAGTTCAAGATATTGTGGAAGCTTGCTTATGTTGGTGTGGATTGCCGATGTCTTGTTGATGCCCTCGGAAGCCCCTTTTATAGATGAGCTTCCTTTCATGAGAAGTCTCTTTACTGTTGATGCCTTGTCTTTGTTATGAATCTTCACTGTTGATGTTTTGTCATTTCTGTTGATGTCTTGTCGTTGTCAGGTGTCTTTGTCAGGAATCTTCACTATTGATGTTTACTGTCGATATCTTGTCGTTATCAGGAATCTAAACTGTTGATGTTGCTATCTACTGTTGATTGTTGATGTCTTATCGTGTTTGTCAGGAATCTTCATTGTTGTTGTCAGGAATCTCTACTGTTCATTATTCATATCCTGTCATTGTCTGGTATTTTTAGTGTTTAATGTCTTCTCGTTGTCAGAAGACTTAGAGCCGGATGTTTTGTTAAACAAAGGTTTCTTCTTAATGAAGTTTTTGATAAGGCCTGTACCTTTAATCATGAAGGAGCTTTTAATCATGCCTCTCTTTTTCTTTTGGATGTATTAGACTCCTTTTGTCTGTGTCAGACTTCTTTTGTAGAGAATCTTGTCATATCATGAATTGTCAAATGATATGGGATTTTTTGCAAACCCCCAGGTATTAACGGATTTGACTTGCCTTTACCAACTACCATTTGAGTTGGGCTAGCCATGCTATTCCCCTCAGCATGATGAGTTATTAAGGATTTCATTTGGACTTATGTGCCAAACTAATCCTTTTAGCGATTTTTTGTTTTCACAGGACATTTTTTTTTGAATAGGCTATATCTATATAATATTTTTATACGAGTATATTTACAGATAATTGTATAAATTACCAGAGGCTGAGATTTTTGCCATACATGGAGATGCAAGGTCGTCTTACCTTTTTGGCATAACTAGAGGGTCCCAAGCTCAGATCCGACACAAACCGTTCTTGCCACTAGGACTTTCTTGACTATCTCTAGTTCTATGTGCCCTCATGTGGCTCCCAAGTGCATTTCCGTTCATAAACTCGGCTCCACAGATGGAACATTTATGCACTTTAGGCTTCTCTTCCATGTCACGTAGTTTTTCTGGCCTCGACCTCATGTGGCTTGCACGATGGCCACCGAGCGCTTGGAACGAAGTGAACTATTTTCTGCATGTCTTACATTTGAATACTCATTTATCTTGTTGTTGGATAGTATTCTTACCGCTTCGAAAATCGATACTTTTGTCGACTTCTACTTCTGTGACCATCCTATCTCTGGGGATATTGCGCACCTGAAAATCTTCTTTTGCCAAGATCCTGAACTGCAATCTTGATTCAGTGAGGATGAGCAGTTTCTTTCTGATCCTTGCCTTATATATTGCTTGATGATTTCCAGTCGTACGATTTATTCTTTGGTGTAATTTCTAGGCTTCTTTTAGCTCTTGGAATATTTATCTTATCACTTTTGTTTCTTATGTCTGAAGTGATATAACATTCTTACAGGAGTAATGATGTCTGTTGAATACCTGTTTATAACATTTATCCCATATTGTGTATATACCTGGCTGGTATTCTACGTATACAATAAATGCTGCTGAAATACTATTTGTTATAGCTCTCACCATGTTTCTCATCTTCAAAATCTTGATTGATATATCATTATTGTTTTCCTTTATTAAGAATTAATTATTATTTTTTGAGCATCTTTTCCTTTTTTAGGATAGTGCCCTCTTTCATTACGTACAACATATTTGCATTCCCTTTTACCTATTTGTGTAGAGGATTCATCACACTTCTGGATATATTTGTTACTCTAAATAAATTCCCTTTTGTTTTTCCACGGCTTTCTAGGTACTGGTATAGGTAGGTAGACCTTTCTTTTATCTTCATCCATACAGATAAATCCTCGATTTTTATCTACCTTTTTCAATAGTGGCCTTTCTTGTTTGGACAGTTCTAGCAGGCTCTGTTGTTGCTTTTTATCCTTTACTTTTTCTTCAAATGATTTTAGTATTTTCTTTCTTTTTTTTTTTTCATTTTTCGTTATTACAGTATTTCCTTTTTTTAGGAGAGTTATTATTTGTGCTTTTCATTTCCTTATAAGATTCTATATTAAGCACATAGCGAATATAGTGTTTTAGATTGTTCTCTTTCTCGATTTGTTTTAGGTAACCTAGGTATCTGTTTTGTGTTTTAGTATCCCATAGACTTGGAAGCTTGTGGAGAAACGGATCTACCCAGTTTTGTGTCTTATCATGTTCTCAGTATCTTGAGAACGTTTTGCAGATTTCTTTGAATTCACACATATCACATAGTTCAATTTTAGATATTGCATAGAGGGTTATTTCCTCATAACCCCTGTCATCTATTAATCCACATAAATTCTCTTTTATGGGGTTAGTGGGGATATCCTTAGATCCAATGGATTTGTTATTTCCAACCCACTCTTTCTGTGAATTTATCCATTGTTTTATCCATGGCAAAATATCTCCTTGTAATGTTGTCGTAATGTAATTGACAAACCTTTCATTGTCCCATGATTCTTTATGATTTGTGATTATGACGGCTAGAGATTGCGTCCAGTCGTCTATATCCTTGAAATGTGCTTTGGACAAATCTAAATTACTAATCCTCATGTTTCTTTCCTTTTTTAAATCACTCGAGTTCATTGTGGTTTTACTATCTTCTCTGACATATATCAGCTTAATGTCAGATCTGATATTCTCTTTAGATTCTGCTCTGTATTCATCATCTGTAGACATTCTACAATCTTTGACCAATGAATTTGTGATTCTTAAATTTTTTAGATCTTTAATGAACTAGTATATCCCAGGGTCAAACTCAAAATACTGTAACAAATTTTTATACTAGAGGTATGTTTCTAGAATCCTAATTCCTAGATACTCTTTCTCTTGAATAGTATTATTCTGATCTCTATACAACTCTTTCCAGCAATTAATTATCTCAAGTATTGAGTCGTATTCTTGTTTGGAATATATTTTCTCAACTTGCATCATATTAATTTGTTGATTTGTACTGTTTAGTTTTGAACTAGTTCCTAATATGTCAATGTGATCTACGACTTTTGTCTTTGGAACCGAAATCACTTCATCGTATCCTATCGTACATTCTTCTACTCTGTCAGAACTCAAGATGAATTCTTCTAGCTTATATCTACTTTCTTGGCAACCATTCTCTATTGAACTTTGTGAGGGACCACTTTGGTTATTTTTATCTTTTTGGTTACTGACTTGTGATTGGTTATTACATTCATTTTCCTCTTCTACCGGGAGGTTACTAATATTTTCTCTATCCACCTCTTCGTCCTCTTTAGTTTTTGTAGTAGGTTCGACCTCTACCTGGTTCAGCGTATATCCAAAATGACTTAATAGACCCTTAAATTTTTTATAGACCTTTTCGAGTTGTTGAATTAGATTTTCTTTGATTTCTAAAGTTATGTTAGGACTTTTATCCTGTTCTTTTAATTTTTCTATTTGGAGAACTACCTCATCAAATTTTTTCTTGATTATCTTGGAGTGTTCATCATATCATGTATATCATTATACATGATATCGTATGAACTATAATCCGCTCCACATAGCACGCAATTACATGGTATGCCGGTAGCCATCTAAGATGTCAATGGGTAACTAGCTCTGAGTAGCCTATGGTGTTTAAAACTGTCTCTTGAGGATCACCCTACAAACGCCTACCGCGGCAACAAAGGTTACGCTTGGAATCTGGGCTTTAAACTTACTCAAATCTAACAAGGGACACTTAGAGTGTAACTAGGACAGTAATGATACAGATTGTGAGATAATATAGGTCAGAGTTATAGTCAATTTGATACCACATAAATGCTATAAATGTTTCCCCAACTTTTCCTTATTTTTCTGATTTTTTCCGATTTTGCTACAGTGACATTTTCTAATTTTTTGAGCGATTTTTTGCTACAGTGTTGCTACAGTGTCGACTTTGCTACAGTGAGTTTTTACTAATTTCTTGGCGATTTTTACTAATTTTTTAAAAATAAATTCACACAAAGTAAAACAAACATAGAGATTTATCTAACACATCAAAACAAATACAGATTTATTTTATAAAAATTCAGAACATACAGTACATATCGGAACAGTAGCCATCACATCGGAGACTTTTTGTACAGATTGCAGACCCCTACCGCCCAAAAAGGAACGTCCGGGCTCTAATACCAAGGAAAACGCACTTACTACTACTACTACTGTCACACAATAATCCAAACTGCAGCTCCATGAGTTTGCTCGGAACCGGTCGATTCCTGAGCCATTCGTTCTCCCCTCTCGGTTGGCCTTTGCTAGCCACCAGAGAAAGTAAGAGAACCTACAATGAATGAATTTAATGAACCGCGATTTTGACAAGATTGTACACCTTTTTGTCTGGCTATGTATATGGATGTGCATAAAGAAGGGACAGGGCATCTCTCTCCTTTTTTAGGGAAAGAGAGAGGGAAGAAGCTGAAGCTAGCCTCACAAACTTCTTACTGGGGCAATACTATAGGCATTTTCTAGTGTTTGGATGCACATGTTTTGTTCATATTCCTACGCAGTTAAGAGAGAAATTGTCCCCAAGGCAACCCTTTCTTAGATATGCTCAGTCCGGGTATAGATGCTATGACGTAAAATCCATGAGACTCGATGTATCCTTGAATGTTCTCTTTAATGGGGTCGCCTCATATTTTCCTTAACCTAATTAATCAGCCCCGGGGGAGAATGATGATGGTGATGTATTGCAACCTTCTGCTGTTCATCAACTCTAATCTCATTCTTATGCAGTTGATGTTACAGATCAACCTCACTCTTCAAGCCAGCAGTTTTGCTCAGCATCTTCTGCTGATTGTTAGCCTGTTCAGTTGATCTCAATGGATTACAGATGCCCGACATAGCATGTTTCTTCTCGGCGGCGATTACAATCTATTTTCCAGATTCAGACTACTCCAGAAGATCAGTAGTCTAGCCTAGTTGCTTTCCTTCCAGTAACTTCTTCAGATTCTGGATCCCTATCTTAGGTTCGTCGATCCTCTCAAGTTTCTTCATCTCGTCGAAGGATTTTTATCTTATCTTATGAATCATGTTTCCCAAAAGATCGAGTTTATCTCATGTCAGTTCAATCGTCTCATGAACCTGAATCATTTGCTAAAGCCTCCAATCATTCTTGCTGGAGAGATGCTACATAGGAAAAAATGCCCAGGGAAAAAGAATAAGACTTATTCTCATTGCCAACAGGGAAACAAGGCATTGGTTGCAAGTGGATTTACATAAAGCAGATGGCTCGGTAAAGAGATACAAAGCTAGATTAGTAGCTAAAGGTTCCTTTAAGAATATTGAATTGAACCCTGTCTAGAGATAGGGGAAAGAAATATATATTCCAACAGTCTTCATTTTATAAATAACTCTATCACAGCTCGTGAAGCCTGACTTCTCATGTAAAAGTTATTTCATGACCAAGACGCACTCTTCAAACGTCAAGTTCCAATTGAAGAACCTTAAGTCCACCGTCTGAAAACCATCGCAAATTCTCTCAACTCAGTTGGTACACCAGTTTCTGATATAGATCTACTTCTCCAAATTTTTTCTGGTCTTCCTCCCTTTCATCAAAGACGTCTGCTGGGGCTCGGCACCCTTCCTTGAGCGCAACATTGCGTGAAGTCCTTTGACGCACCACACCAGCTCTTTTTTCCTCATCCTCTGAGGTTAACCGTAAATCTACCCTTCAGATCTTACCACCGAATGTCACCTCCTATGCCCTTCGAATTTTCGATTCTACTCTATGTTAGTTTCAATCTCATTTGAGTAGGCGAGAAGCATCAGGCTTTCGTTCGATTTTTTGTGGATGTGGATTGGATGATGGATAAAGTAGTTAGTAGGGTCTTGAGTCAGGTTGAACATGCAATTGACAGGGCATAGTTATATAAATACAAGGGTTTCTCCTACCTATGAAAAGAATGATGGTTCTAGACCTCTTTGACATACCTTCCGTTTTGCTAAAGCAGTAGTACCAGGGTAAAGATAGGTGGCATAGGGCAATCCTCACCAATGTGAGTGACTAGACACCACATCTTGACCAGCTCATCCCAACAGAGGGAAGAGGCCTCCTCAGCGCCGTAAGCTCCATTTCCTGTCACTTGTTTAAGGCGATACGATATCTCCATACTTTTATAACTAAGTCAATTGAAAATGACATCTGCTAGTGAGTAAACGAGCTTCGAAATTGGATCAAAGCCAAGAACCGAGGTCTGGAGTGTACGGATCAGACTAAGAAGAAAGGTAAGGTGTTCGCGATTTCGAAGAAAAGTAGCATGTGCTCCGTTCTAGGTTGGCTCGCTTAGTCTTCAATACATCACATCGTCAATGCCAATGCTGCCAACACCGCAATGAGGGTGTTACGGGTTGTTGTCTTCCTTTCATTTTTTTTGCTAAGGCTAGCTTTCATAAGACAGTTCCTATGCTTGATCGAAGTTATCCTATGGCTACAGAAGAGTCCCGATGTTTTTCGCTATTCAAATCATATTTTATTTGTAGATGGAGGTAATGTGTCACCCTAAACAGAAAGTCTATCATGTTTCCGCTCCCTCCTCTACTATCCAAAGGCATCGCTGCTGTCTGTGCCAACGTCAATGTATTTTCCAATCCTTTCATAATTCAGCCATATTATGGACACGAGAGTGCAGAGGACGAAGAAGAGGGAAGAGCCGTGATGAGTGAGCATGGAGAACCGTCGGGAGACGAAGAGAAAATAGCAACGACCAGAAGACATATACGAAAATAAAATCTCTCATAGTAGAGTGGATGGCAATTTTCCATGTCTAGTGCAATATTTATATGATGCTGAAGGTCGCACAATTCCTAATCCGGGTTATTCTGCCTGGGTTAAGACTGATCATAGTGTGCGTTCTTGGCTCAACGCCACACTCACGAAGGACTTTCTTATTGAAGTCTATGACTTGCAAACTTGGGTATGGTTGGCTCTCAAACAACGCTTTGTTGATTAATCTACTGTCCATAATTGATTGAATTAGGGCAGCTCAAATTTTCCTTGCTTAATCATAACAAAGGCAAACCGTGGTGGTTTATCTCCGCGAGTTCAAGGAAATTGTTGATTCCTTGACTGCAATTAACTCGCCAATTTCAAACAAAAATTTGTCCCTATCGGTCCCCTTGCATGGGTTGCCTCTTGAATATGAGGCCTTTGTCACCACCATTACCAATATGAAAGAACTTCCATCCTTTGCACAGTTGAGGGCTAATGCTGCATCAAGAGCAGCGAAAGATATTCAAAATGCTTCTAATTCTGATTAGGCTATGACTTCCTCTGCTGGCACAATCGTAACAGAAATGGAAAACATGATGGCTGTGGAGGTGGTCGCAATGGCGGTCGTGGTGGAACCAATTCCAGTTATTCACAGCAAAATCGAAATAGAAACAATTGGGGTTCTCGGTCTGATTATTCACACCAACAACAGCAGTACTCTCAAGGCACGATAAATTCATCTACTACTCCCAATCAGAACCTTGGTCCTGTGTCCTCTCAGTCTTCTTCATTCGGTATGTTCACTCCTAATAATTCTAATGTTTCATCATCTGTAGCCTGTCAAATCTAAGAGTATGTGGGTAGATGATGAAGATTGTGCAAAGGTTATAGAAGATAGTTAGCAGCAGCCAGCTCAGGGCTCTTTCAGTCACCGACTAGTTCAGTGATTGCAGCTATGCCAAAGAAAGTTGATTCAGTGGAGTAAAAGGGGTTTTCCAAATAATAGAATTCTGCTTTTCGCTGTTGAGATCAAAACTTATCTTGAATCTTATGGTTTGCCTTTGCAATGATTAAGAAAAGTCAATCTTTCTCTTCTTTCTGTTTCGGGTAATAACCCTAAGGCACTCGAGTTCAGGTCGAAGAATACACTCTTTGAATCAAGCGATGTACTGAGATATAGGCTCTTGAAGAGAGTCCTTTTCGGGCTGACGGTCATCGTAGAATCTCTGCTTTTCTGTAAGGGTAAGGAAAGGATAAAAGAGTAGGCCAAAAAGCGTTAAGCAGAGAAGGGAGAAGCTTCGTAAAGTAAAGCGGAGCTCCTTGCTGGCCCTATCTTGTACGTTCCACTAACCACTATCACAAACTTTAGGAGAATTCTTACTCTATCTTGACAAAAAGTCAAATCATCTATATAGATCTCAAGCCAGAAAAGACAAGAAAGCAATATGTGCCTAATAAGGCTAGAAAAAATAAAGTCCGAAATCATTGTGTTCTCAAGGCCAAAGGCCAAGTCAAAGACAAAGACCGTGCCCCTCGGGCACCTCTGAAGAGAGTGCCGCCCTTCCATTAAGCCTTCCTACCTATATTCAAACCAATACAAAGGCAAGTATATATTTGGAGGGAAAGGGATAAGGAAAGATGGACTATGCCACATGGCCACTACAAATAAAAGAAACTATGTGAGTGATACCAATCGGACACACTTATAGTAGTATCCTATAATAGAGTAGGCTAGTCATCTCTTTTCTGTTGATGCGACGATAACTCGAGATAGAATACTTAAGAGAAGAAAGCTCTTTGGTTAGTTTTGGATTGTACCGTAGATAGCACTACCTTGAATTCGCTAGTTGCGTGTACTTTTCTTTATCAACTGCTTGCCGAGATTTCTTGGTGTTCGTTGGTGGGTTCATAGTGTCTCGTCTTTCTTTAAAATTTACATCTTTCTCCCATGTCTTTTGTTAGTCGGACAAACGAATCGGCGATTTCCATTTGTTTCCTTAATTGGGAGAGCAAGAAGAAGTATCTCTTCTTTTTTGGGGGAAGCATAACTGTCAAAGAATAAAGTTTTTGATATGGACAATTTGAACGTCGTATCCATATTTCTGGGGATCGGAATGATGGTTTGAAAAGCTTCCTTTCGTTTGCCTGGTACCTTCGGAGTCAATAGCAAAACCTAAATAGATGGACAACCTCGATTGCCTACTCTTATCACTCTGTTCGCTTCCCCCTGCAATGTGGATCCCTCAACTGTGGAATCCAACCTCCTGCCATAGACGGAAGAAGTTGATCGGGTTCAGTAGCCCACCCTAAAAGGTAGGTAGGCGGGCTTTTTCCATGCCGTCACCGTAGCCTTCGGATGAAGAAGGTATAAGCCCTACTGACATGGAGAGCTAGCCTTGAGTTCCCAATAGTTATGACCTTCTCTTTCTTTCCTGCCTCACCCGAACCATTATTGATATGATGCAGCTGATTGATTCGTCGAAAGGGGAAATGAACCTCCTGACTCTTTTTCCTTAAGCCCTACGAGGTCGAACAGGGGTGCGGGATATGGCCGGGTTGACTGCGGAGAGCCACTGAACTTCATTCTTTCCTCCGGTTTCATTAATGGAGGGGCCGACTACTGGAATGGACATAATATAATCATGATCGTAGTCACTTTCGAAGGCAGCGCTGACAGTAGCTTTCTCATTCTGTTGACTTTACAAATAGACTACATGAAAGCAAATGGTCCCATCAAAGGTGACTCGATGGCTTTCGTACGCAATCTCTAGTTTCCATATGGTTCATAGCCTACTTTTTTCCTTTCCTTTGTCAACTTGCGAAGGTGCAAACCGATGGTTCAGGAATGGAGTCTCAGCTGCCATAGAGGTAGGTCCCCTACCATCACGTCATAAGCAGTTCAACTTTCTCTCCTCTCGCATCTGTTAAATTTCGTCGAGAGACCTGTGCTTTCAGGCTCTTCCAGCCATCAGCTTCGTCGCTTTCGCGATTTTCTTTCTATTCTAAAAGAAAGACGTTCCGACTGCGCGAGATCTTTTATTCCGTTTGTTTTTTTAGATAGAATTTCCCCCGTTGACTCTCTCAATTTCTTTTTTTGACGTATGTAATTCTCTCCCAGAGCTGCAGAACTCACGACTCTATTAGCAAGTCGAATGACCAACTTTACACGAATTTTCAAGTGGATGAGATCGGCCGAGTGCTCTCAGTTGGAGATGAGATTGCACGTGTTTATAGATTGAACGTGATTCAAGCTGGAGAAATGGTCGAATTTGCCAGCTATGTGAAAGGAATAACCTTGAATCTTGAGAATGAGAATGTAGGTATTGTTGTCTTCGGTAGTGATACCGTTATTAAAGAAGAAGATCTTGTCAAGTGCACTGGATCTACTGTGGATGTTCCCAAAGGAAAGACCATGTTAGGTTGTGTGATCGACGCGTTGGGAGTACCTATTGATAGAAAAGGGGCTCTAACCAATCATGATCGAAGAAGTGTCGAAGTGAAGGCTCCAGGGATTATTGAAAATAAATTTGTGCACGAACCCATGCAAACAGGGTTAAAACCAGTAGATAGCTTAGTTCCTATAGGCCTTGGACAATGAGAACTTATAATCGAGGATAGACAACCTGAAAAAACAGTTATAGCTATCGATATTAAACCAAAAGCAAATGACCGAAGGGGGACCCTCTGAGAGTGAGACATTGTATTGTGTCTATGTAGCGATTAGACATAAACGATCGTCTATGACACAATTAGTTCAAATTCTTTCAGAAGCGAATGCTTTGGAATATTCCATTCTTGTAGCAGCCACAGCTTCGGATCTTGCTCCTCTGTAATTTCTAGCCCCAAATTCTGAGTGTGCCATGGGGGAATATTTTCGCAAAAATGGAATGCACGCATTAATTATATATGATGATCTTAGTAAACAGGCGGTGGCATATCGACAAATATCATTATTATTACGCCGACCACCAGGCCGTGAGGCTTTTCCTGGGAATGTTTTCTATTACATTCCCGTCTCTTAGAAAGAGCTGCTAAACCATCGGACCAGATAGGTGCAGGTAGCTCGACTGCGTTACCCGTCATTGAAACGCAAGCTGGAGACGTATCGACCTATATCCCCACCAATGTGATCCCCATTACAGATGGACAAATCTATTCGGAAACAGAGCTCTTTTATTGTGGAATTAGACCTGCAATTAACGTTGGCTTATCTGTCAGTCGCGTCGGGTCTACCGCTCAGTTGAAAGCTATGAAATAAGTCTGCGGTAGTTCAAAACTGGAATTGGCACAATATCGCGAAGTGGCCGCCTTTACTTAATTTGGCTCAGACCTTGATGCAGCGACTCGGGCATTACTAGAGAGGTGCAAGGCATACAGAACTGCCCAAACAACCATAATATTCACCACTTCCAATTGAAAAACAAATTGTAGTGATTTTATGCAGCTGTCAAGGGCTTTTAT
The DNA here is from genome assembly GCA_036321105.1 of Dracaena cambodiana. Taxonomy (NCBI): domain Eukaryota; kingdom Viridiplantae; phylum Streptophyta; class Magnoliopsida; order Asparagales; family Asparagaceae; genus Dracaena; species Dracaena cambodiana. Next base: position 36,636,611 of record JAYEPQ010000004.1, read on the forward strand.
GATCGAATGCCACTAGACAAAATTTCTCAATATGAGAGAGCCATTCCAAGTAGTATAGATTTCGAATTACTAAAATCCTTCTTAGAAATGGGTGGGTTAATAGAAGAAAGAAAGATGGACCAGATGTCTCTTTAAAAGAAAGTGCTTTGCCTTACCTATGATGCCAAAAGCGTGATGAGCAAATGGTCTCTGATTTTATTTATTTTATTTTATTCCAAATAGAAGGTTTCTTTGAGAGCGTGAGGGAGGGTATTGACGAATCTCTTGAAGCACTGCCGCATTACTTGTCTCGACGCGTGCTATTATGAGGAATCGACGAAGAATCTGACGATAGAGCAGCAAAGGAAAAGCGTGAGGAGCAAATGGGATCATATTAGAAATATGTTAGAGGGTGCAAAATCAATAGGTGCCGGAGCAGCGACAATTGCTTTAGCGGAAACAGTTGTCAGTATTGGAAACATCTTCAGTTTCTTGATTTATTCCGCGGCGCGAAATCCCTCATTAGCTAAACAATTATTTGGTTATGCCATTTTGGAATTTTCTCTAACTGAAACTATTGCATTGTTTGCCCCAATGATGACCTTTCTAATCTCATTCATCTTTCGATCGTAAACAAAACTGTACTCTTTTTTCTCTTCTCGGCAGAAGAAAAAATGGGAAGATACAGGCCCTGTTTCAGCCATAATGCAGGGGAAGGGGAGTGGTGAGGTGGGCCCCTTCACATTCTTTAGGAAGAAAGGAAAAGAGAAGTGGAAGTCTTTTGTGCTAGTAAATAGTCCCCAGACTTGGTTTTCCACTGAGAACGCACCCCCGTTCCATTGTGAAATTTCTTCATCTTCCGACGATGCAGATGTAGTCAATCAGATTAACTTCGTCCAGGAGAGATGGATCTACCAGCTATAACCACGAAGCTGAGGTTATCGGCTTGGTCTTCTTTCAACGGTGGCAAGGATGAAGCGTCGACTCGGGTAGGAAGACTGTTGACGTCTGTGCGACTTTTGAAACTAAAGATATGTCGACGGATCTTCCAACAAAGTGTTCACTATATCTTCCTCAAAAACCTATATGACTTCACTTCAAAAGCGTGGTTAAGGTAGGAGAGGAGGTTCCGAGGGTATACTTCCTAGTGTTTGGATTCCTCATTTTGACTATCTTCGCTTGCCTCAGAAACATCATCGGCTCTTTTCTTTCTTTCAATATTCTCTGAGTAGTAGATATTTTGGAATGGAAAAAACTCTACATAATGGCATTAAGGTGAGGCTATTCTATAGATCTTTCAGGTACTTTGGCAGATTTTTGATAGCTAGTCCAGTTCAACTGCTTGTGCAAGGCCGAAGGTGAATGAACTATCTCTGCCACATACTCTCCATTTACTGGAATTTACTCTCCCAAAGGTCGAGCGTGTTTGTTTTCACTTCCTTTCCTGGTGCCATTTCTCTTATGAAGATCGACATTGACTTTTTTCTCGGAACTGGTGAAGAGTTGCTATTATTCTTTGACCACGGAGTGAAATCCTCTGTCTTGGTTTTAGCTTTTCTTCAGGACATTTCGCACGAGCGGACCGATTTTACACACTCGAATAAGCTAGAGGAGAGGTAAGCCTACATTGAAAATATGGAGTGAATCTCATAGTTTTCTTCAAAAAGTCTTCAACAAAATCACAGAAATAATTTTTCTTTTGAGTGGGTGTGCTAGAGAAGGCTTGTGAAGAAGTAGGATCTTTGTCTTCTCATCATCGAAATAGATCTTTTATTTGTAGAATAGGTGACTAGAGGATGAGGTTCTTTAGAGGATAGAGATTTGTCGACTCTAAAGGAAAGCGAAACCATCAGAATTGTTTTCCCAACTAAACGACAATTTCTATTTTGTTTCATTAGAGAATATTTATCATAAAAAGAGTTGGAACCAGAATACGTCTGGAAACGAATCTTTTGGAAAGTGGCCACAGCAGACCGATGCCCCAAAAGAGGTTGCCGAGCTTAGAAATGCTCTCCAGAGCTGGAAGACAGAGAGGGTAAGCCACCGTCGATGAATTGGGATAAGTGAAAAGCTGGATACAGATCGACGAACTCAGGCCAGCCTATGCCTTTTCAAAACCCTCACTGTCTTTTCACTTGAGATTTCATTTTCTGCTTTTCTATAGTTGTGTGTTGTTTAGGTCACATGTCGAATGGTGGGTGACAAAGCCTAACTTCGTGAAATGCGGCTCGAGCCGCGAGGTCCCACTGTATATTGAAAAAAGATTTTCAAACGGCTTTACTTTCCCTTCAAGTCTATCTTCACTTCCACACAAAAAGAGAAAGAGAAAAACGAATTGCATATATGATTATGGTTTGCTATCTTCCGAAGATACTAAGCAAGCATAAGCCCAATTGAGCTGTGTGTCACCCGCCATCGTCTATAGAGATGCTTTTTGGATTTAAGACAAGACTGTGAACTAGATGGTTTTAGAACAACAAACCTCTCTTTCAAATTTCATAAATAACTGATCTCGTACTTTTATAGCTCTTGCTAGTACTTTAGGAAATAAAATTTAGGATCAGCGATTGCTGACCAGCCTTCGGAAGCAAACGAAGCTCCTTTCAAAAGGAGGGTCGCCTAGGAAGAGCATCGGTATCAATCACCTTGATCGAAAGCCACTATCTATAGACGTTCTTACCAGCTTCTTTCCTCTGGTCTACTAACCAACGGAATATTTGAGGCTTCAACGAGGAATTCAATTGATCGCAATTTCACCCCTCCTTTATATACATATCCTGTTCAAATCACTTCAGACTTTGAAAAAGTCATACACAGTATGCTAGAACCTTTATATACAAATAATCCTTTATTATATTTTGATAAGTCTCCAAGATACTGATCTCTAGAATTATTGGACCAATATAAAGATACCAAAATAAGAGTAAATAGCATTATGATATCCCCGATAGATAAAAAAGAATTTGCTGAACAAATCAAACAATTATTAGATTTAAAACTAATACAACCTAGTACAATTCAATATTCTTCCCCTGCTTTTATGGTAAGAAACCATGCAGAACAAAAGCGAGGAAAAGCAAGAATGGTTATAAATTATCGTAAATTAAATAGTTATACTAAATTTGATGGATACTTTATACTTTTAGCAGAACACTTGATTAAAACAGCTTCAAGGAGCAAAATACTATAGTAAATTTGATGCTAAATCTGGATTCTAGCAAATAAAGCTAGCAAACAGAAACACAATAGAATTAACAGCTTTCAGTTGTCCTCAAGAACATTATGGATGATTGGTTATGCCTTTTGGTTTAAAAAATACTTCTCAAATATTCCAAAAATGGATGAATTCTATATTTGGACATTTACCTTATATAATTGTTTATATAGATGATAATCTTGTAGTTTCCCACTCTTTAGAAGAACATAAAAAACATCTATTACATGTTTCTCAAATACTGCTTGATAAAGGAATAATTCTTAGTCCAAAGAAAATTGTCTTTGGACTAATATATTAAAGAAATAGAATTTTTTGGAAAATATATTAAAAAAAGACAAATAGAACTACAACAATATATATATATACTAAATTAAAATATTTTTCTTCGACATTTACAACTTTAAAACAATTACAAAGCTTTTTAGGATTATTAAATTATGGTAGAAAATTTATACCTCATTTATCAGAGCTAGTACAGAATTTACAAGAAAAATTAAAGCAAGAACAAGCTAAATATAAATTAGAAACTGGTGAACAACTAAGAAGACGGAATACTGTTAAAATAACTATTAAATTAACTCCTACAGAGGAAAAGAAATTGAAAACATAAAAAAATTAGTTACTAAGCAACCCATTTTATATTTTCCTCAAGATTCTGAATTGGTAATATTACAAACAGACGCTTCAGACCTATTTTGGACTGGAATCTTAATTGCAAAACAAAAAGAGATTGTAGCCTATACTTCTGGAAAATTTTCTAAACCCCAACAAAAATATTCTACATATGATAAAGAATTATTAGCAATAAAACTTGCTATAAAAAGTTTGAAAATATATTTACTTCAGAGAAATTTTATAATTGAAACAGATAATAAAGCAGTAGCTCAATTTTTAAAAAATGAACGATTAATAATCCAGAATAAAATCTTTGACGAATCAGAATTGCTTTATACTTAGAAATTTACCAATATGATGTTAAATATATTCCTGGTTATACTAATTATCATGCAGATCTCCTCACTCGTCCGTAATGGATGAAGAAAGAATAAAAAAACTAAAGCAGATGGTCGAGAAGGCCAAGCTTCGTCAAGATGAGGTTTGGCAATCAGCTACCAAGAAGAACAAGGCAGAAGCCAAGACCCCAAAAATGGGAGGTACCCCTATGAGAAAGTTCAAAAACCCTAGCTATGAGAGGTAGTTCAGACACCCCAACAATGGGAGACAAAGACATCCAAATTCCTACAACCGGAGGCAAACAGACCCCAGCGATGGGAGACAAAGCATTTCCTCCACCTGGCATGACAGTCTTGCCAGTGAGTTCCTCAACAATCTACAGCAATGCAGTAGCAGCTCAAAGAAGACTGCAGCAACAGTCCAAACCATTTACGGCAGCAGTGGTCAGGGACTGGTGCAATCTAGAACTAAAAAGTTCTAATGAATATATTTATAATAAATTAAACAGCTGCTACCGTGCTATCCAATCAATGATTTTGCTTCTTCTAAATATTGGCTAACACAGATAGAACAGATGGTTCTATCTATATATGCTCATTATAATCAGGAGAAGGAGACAACTCAAAAAATAGCAAAGACGGTTGCAGAGCTACGCAATTACTCTGTAACGGCTCAGAGTACATCTTTAAGCCAAAGAATTGGAGACTGGTTTAACGGAACCTCTCAAGATCAACATCTCAGGAGAATAGTGCAGGACATGGATCTATCAGATCTGGTGAGCCTACCTATTCCTGAATTTTGCTATTTCTTGAATTATGTCAGGTAAATAGTGAAATGGCCAAGCAATTGGAGGCCGAATTAACTGTCTAGAAGATGATCAACCTAAACCAGCAGTAGATGATAGAAGATTCCTAGCTGAGAGAATTTTTCAAAAGATTAGAAGCCACTGATATCATTGCTTTATTCCAAGCACATGATCTCATCCACAACAAGGATAGATCCCCTCAGATCATCACTTGTTTTTAGGATATCAAGGGATGCAGCAAGGCCATAACTAAAGGTTTAGTGCATGAAATCTTCATTAATTCCAACCATCCAGAAGAATATGAAGAAATGCTACCATCCATCTGTGTTAACAGAATTAAAGCCTATGCCACAAAGTACCAGGCGAATTTCTTCTTCAGAATATGGAGCGTTTGGGAAGAACGCAAATATCTGAAGTTATTCCCATCTGTCCAGTTATAGGAATTACACAGAGAAAATTATCTACCATCAGAAGCCTGCGATACTCTTCCAATCATAAACTTGGAAGAAAAAACAAAAAAGGCTGCTAAAGAATTCTTTACAGAGGCATACAATCAAGTTCTCTTTGGAGTCCATTATGTCCATATAGAAGGAAATGTGCTATTATATGATCACTTAAGTGCCTTTGAAAATTCAGAGACCCTCATTCCCAAAATCTTGGAATTTCTTGCAAGTTTACAACTTGGAAAGCAAGGTATGCTAGCTAAGGAAGAATTTTATCAAGAACTTAATAATACTGATCAAGACCAGGATATGGGCGGCAACACTGCAGAAGATAATAATGAAGGCATAGAAGACGACGAAGAAGCTTTACAAAATTTGATGGCTGATTGAAGTATGGTAGGCCCATGACAGATCAGCTTACCTTATCTTTAAAAGAGACGTGGCCTCTCTTTAAAAGGAGATTCCTCTTTAGAAAAAGGACCTTAATTATTGTACTGCTTACTATAAAAAAGATGTAAATTATTGTACCTTTTACTGTGGAGTGATGTAATATAAAGAAGATTCCTTCTTATCGAAATGAATCTTACTGTACTCAGCAACCATTATATAAAGAAGCAGAAGAAGCAGGAGGGGGCATAGGCAACCTTTCCTCTTTCTTATTATCCTTCCATCGTTCTCTTCTTAAGTTTTAGAGTTTTGAGTTTTATTGTGAATATTTGTGAATAATCGCTGTGAATAATCGCGCGCTGCAATCTAGTATCAGAGCCTTGCTGATCGACGTTTCTTCCCCTTTCTGTAAGTTTTTTCTTTTTATGTCTGGCTAAATTACTAGACATGTTATTTTCCTAGTCCTTTAGAAGTCTGAAGACCGGTATCTTATATTTTTGTGTTCTATATCCTTTAGAAGGAAAAACTTACAGAAAGGGGAAAAAAATGTAAGATACCAGTCTTCAGACTTCTAAAGGACTAGGAAAATAACACGTCTAGTAATTGTAACGACCATTTTTTTCAAATTTTTTTTTGAAACAAAAAAAAAATCTGAAAATAATAATAATAATAAATATAAAATTATATTCGGATTTGTTTGGATATAAATCTGAATAGTTGAGAGAAAATCGGATAGAAATCTAAATAGTTGAAAGGAAATTAAATCTTAACCAAAAAAATATATTTTTGTTGGATCTCAACTAAATAGGCTATATCTTAATCCAAAACCTCATTCTCATCCCTCTTCTGGAACGCTGAGAAATTGGAACGCTTGCAGGACGTATGGGAAGAAAAAGAGCGGAAGCAAGGACGGGGAACGACTCAGCCAAAGGTGAGTTCTTTTGACTCACTTTAACATGCTAATATTTATGCTTATTTTTATACTTCCTGCTTTATTTAATTAAATGTATATATATATTATATTGTTCACTTAGGTCAAAATTAACCATAAAACAACCACGATAGCTATGGTTTTCCTCTAATTTCAGACATGAGTGAACAGACTTCCACGGGCATGTGCCAAGTGTTCTTTTTGATATCTGTGTTAAGTGATCTCATGTTTGACTATTTCCCATATTTGGCTGCTTCTCATCAGTAACGCTTGATTTATTTGGTCTAATTGAATGCAAATGATATGCTGCATACATATTTCATGAACTGTAAATTCTTCCCCACTTTTTGATGAAATTGGCAAAGCTATTTTTCCGTATTTGAACTACTTGAAATCTTGAATAGAAATGAGTATTAATTGAATGATGGAAGTGCATATCATTTTCGAATCATCAGTGGTTGATTGATTAAATTATATTGGTGTTCATCTTTATTGTTGTGTTACAAATTCTTGAATTTAGTAGCAGGGTTTAACTAGACACCTGCTTGTGTTTCTTCTTCTTCCTCTTCCTCTTCTTCTTCCTCTTCCTCTTCTTCTTCCGCCTCCGCTTCTGCACCTGCTGCTGCATCTTCTTGTGCTTCTTCGGCTCCCGTTTCCGCATCTTCCTCTTCTTCTTCTTCCGTCTCCGCTTCCGCATCTGCTTGTGTTCTTCTTCACCTTCTTCTTCCGCTTCCACTTCCGCATCCTCTTGTGCTTCTTCTTCCGTCTCCACTTCCGCATCTGCTTGTGTTTCTTCTTCTCCTTCTCCTTCTTTTCCTTTTCTGCTTCTGCTGCTGCCGCTACTTCAATTCCTCTCTTTCCTTTCCCTGTTTGGCTGCAATTTCAAGGAAACTTAGGAAGTTCTAAGTGCACACATATTTTACTAGTGAACATCTTTTCTCCTATGTTGTAAATCACTATTATGTAGTAAGGGGGGTGCATTTAGACTACTTCTTTTTCTTCTCCTTTTCTGCGTCTGCTGCTGCTTCTCTTCTCCTTTCCCTGTTTGGCTGCAATTTCAAGGAAACTTAGGAAGTTCTAAGTGCGCACATATTTTACTAGTGAACATTCTCCTATGTTGTAAATCACTATTATGTAGTAAGGGGTGTGCATTTAGACTACTTCCTTTTCTTCTCCTTTTCTGCGTCTGCTGCTGCTTCTCTTCTCCTTTCCTTGTTTGGCTGCAATTTCAAGGAAACTTAGGAAGTTCTAAGTGCACACATATTTTACTAGTGAACATCTTTTCTCCTATGTTGTAAATCACTATTATGTAGTAAGGGGTGTGCATTTAGACTACTTCTTTTTCTTCTCCTTTTCTGCGTCTGCTGCTGCTTCTCTTCTCCTTTCCCTGTTTGGCTGCAATTTCAAGGAAACTTAGGAAGTTCTAAGTGCACACATATTTTACTAGTGAACATCTTTTCTCCTATGTTGTAAATCACTATTATGTAGTAAGGGGTGTGCATTTAGACTACTTCTTTTTCTTCTCCTTTTCTGCTTTTGCTGCTGCCGCTACTTCAATTCCTCTCTTTCCTTTCCCTGTTTGGTTGAAATTTCAATGAAGCCTTAGGAAGCTCTAAGTGCATACCTATTTCACTAGTGAGCACCATTTCCCCTATGTTGTAAATCACTTTACTAAATAGGTTGTGGTGTGCAGGTAGAACTACCTGGTTGTAGTGCAGGAAACTCTTGGGAGTTCTAAATGCGCACATCTCTGCTAGTGAGCATCTTTCCCTATGTTGTAATTCACCTTAAATATATAGTATTGGGTGCGCATCTAGAACTACCTCAACATTGCAGGAAAACTTTAGGGAATTCTAAATGCACACATATTTTACTAGTGAACACCACTTCCTCTATGCTGTAATTTACTCTACTATATAGAATGGGGTGCGCATTTAGGAATTCTACTTCTTTTTTTTTATGTTTCAGCTACTGCTGCTTCTCTTTCCCCTTGCAATGATAAGTCAACTTTAGGAAATTCTAAATGCACACATATTTAGTAGTGAGCCCCATTTTTCCTATATTGTAAATCACTTTATTATACATCATATTGGAAATAAAGCCCGAAAAGACACCGTATAAATGCAAATTGTTATTGTATAAGATTGGTGATAGATAATTAAATTACCGCAACGTTATATTGTCACTGATATTGTTACTGTTCACTGAACTCTAATTATTATCACCGATCTACATACTAAACTAGAATTACTGAGATCATAAATTATATTAAAATTGATAATTAACACCGAACTTGATATACACTGGGGATTTGGGGGAAAATTTAGATTTGTATGAATTATATGGCTGAACGTAACTGTACTGTGCCACTGTTTCCCACTTGTGGGAGGATTGGGATAGGCTCCGATCAAATTACTGCGCCACTGTTTCCCATTTTTGGGAGGATCGGGATAGGCTCCGATCAATTACTGTTCCGTTTTTCCGGGAGTAGACGGGGATGCGTTCAGCTCAGCTACATTCATATTTTCTTGAATTTTCAAATACCATAACTAAAAGACATTAATTGTAAAAATTTAAAAGACATCGATTAAAGTAATAGTGATGATAAGTATAAATACGTAAAATCTTCCGCCCTTCATTTGCATAATTGTTCCTGACATTGGGATATTATTATTCATTATTTTTGTTGTTCTTTATTATTTAATATTGGGTCGCATTGCTGACGATCCTGGTTATGCATGATCAGATGCAGGCCTCTATCAAGAGGTAGATCCACCAGTGGCAGAACAGGATATGTTGTACTTCCAGAAACAAGCAGATCTACAGGAGTGATTACTTCTTTTTGTTAGCTGCTCTCTTTTAAAAAAAAATGTAATAAGTGCACATGGAGCTATATTTAGTTTCATATGAGACAGTCCTTTTCTTTTCAGAAAGAATTTATCTGTGGTGACATTGTTAATTTTATTTTGAGGGAATTTATTATTGCTTTGTTTTGATAAAGAAAAAAAAATCATTTAGTTTCTGCATGTTATTCATATTAAATTTCAAATGGTGACTGTAATATTTTGTTTGAGGCTCGTCGAGTTATCATTCGACGCCGAACGTTCCAGCTTTCCACACTACTGGAAGTGGGGCGTTACAGGTGGTATCAGAGTCCAGACTTCTTTAAGTCTGTTCAAGTGATTTGAACAAACTTGAATATCATTACACTCGACAAATAAATAAATAAGTATAATAGTTTAAATTTACTAAACTATTTAAGGTTCGATACGACTATACACATATATGCATAAATATGATTTTCTACGTATATCTATTTACTTTTATTATGTTTATTTAAGTAATACTTCCGTTATATTGTTCCTCAGAAGAATGGCCCGTCAGACTAATAGGAATGGGGGAAATTCCGGTTCGACCTCAAACTCCGTTGATACCAATGAAATGTTGGGACTGCTTAGCAAGATGGTCGACGCGTAACAACAGCAGGCCGAAGCCTTTCGAGTGGGAGTGATGGCAGCCCTAGATCGTGTGGCGGAACCGAGAGACCAGCGTCCAGGAGGGATATCGGATTTCAGACGTCTTCATCCAGCAACTTTCTCAGGAACAGTAGGAGCCTTGGAGGCTGAACAGTGGCTCATGCAGATGGAAGACTTATTAAGGGCCGCTCAGATTCCTGAAGCCGACAAAGTAAATGTCGTCAAAATCCAATTGACGAATATTGCAAGGGCTTGGTGGCAAACAGAGGAGAGCAGACTATCCCAACCAATCTCGTGGGAAACTTTCATAACGAGCTTCCTTGCAAGGTTCTTTCCGAGAACAGCCAGGAGGGAAATGGAGCACCAATTCATCAACTTGAGGCAGGCCGGGATGACAGTAGAGGAGTATGCATCAGAGTTTGTCCATCTGAGTTGATTTGCGCCGTACATGATGTCAAATGAGGCAGATCGTGCTCATCACTTCCAACAGGGATTGAGGATAGATATCCAGAAATATTTAGTAACCTCCAGAATAGAGACCTATGCTGAGGTTATTGATGCAGCTCAGGATGTAGAGCAAGTAATAAATAAGGAGAGGAGGATTCAATCTTCTGCGCCCAAGAGATCGGCCAGTCAAATGTTGGGTGGAACTTCAGCTAGGAGTGCGGAGAAGCGGCTGGTTACTTCTTCGCAACAGAAGGTCACTTGCACACACTGCCAGAAGTCAGGACACACTATCAAGGAGTGTCGGTATGCCAACAACTTATGCCTAGCATGTGGATCAAGTGAACACAGGATCGGAGATTGCCCACGAAGGAGCAACAGGGGGCCAATGCCTCGTCTTCCAGCACCCCAACAACAACAACCACCCAAGGATCAAATCAGCAGTCAGAATAGGCGACCACTTCCACCTCAAAATAAAGTTTACGAGCAGGCCAAGAAGAATATGACAGTGGATAAAGGACGTGGGCAAGCATATAATCTAACTGCGGATCAAGCGGAGAGGTCAGATGATGTGGTGACAGGTATGATTCTAGTATATCATGTACCTGCATCCGTTTTATTTGACTCAGGAGCATCACATTGCTTTATTTCCTCTACATTTGTGACACGACATGCCATACCTTGTGAAAACCTGAACATTAGATGGAGAATAAGTACGGGTAATGGGAGTATTGATTCTACCCAAATGTGTAGAAATGTGTCCTGTATTGATTTGTAAAAGGGATATTTATGCTAATTTCCTGGTTATTGATACTCACGGATTTGATGTGATACTGGGAATGGATTGGTTAAGTACCTTCCATGCAATTATTGATTGTCGGAGGAGGAGCGTTGTCTTCAAGATACCGAATCACCTGGAGTTCGAATTCATCGGGGGCAGCAGTACCAAGGAGCCAGCAGAATTCAGAGCTCAACCTAAGGGGGGAGTAATAATCCAAATGGGCGTCATACCGGCGGACATCCCAGTGGTGTCGAAGTTCTTAGATATCTTTGAGGATTTCTCAGGACTACCACCAGACAGGACAGTGGAGTTCGCCATCGAGCTTCTTCCTGGCACCACACCAATCTCTCAAGCACCATATCGAATGGGTCTAGCAGAGCTAAAGGAAGTTAAGGTACAATTAGACGAGTTGGAAGCTAAAGGTTTTATCAGACCAAGTACTTCCCTTTGGGGTGCACCAGTACTTTTGACTGGGAAGAAAGATGGAGGCAAAACATTATGCATTGATTATAGTGGATTGAATAGGGTCACTATCAAGAATCGGTATCCACTACCGAGAATTGATGATTTGTTTGATCAACTTGGCGGTGCTAGGGTATTTTCCAAGTTGGACCTTAAGTCTGGATATCACCAAGTGAAAGTGAAGGAGTCAGACATTCCTAAAATAGCATTCCGAACTGATATGGGCATTTTGAATTCTTAGTGATGCCATTCGGAGTAACAAATGCACCTGCAATTTTTATGAACTTAATGAATCGAATTTTCCTTCCATATTTGGATAAATTCGTTGTGGTGTTCATAGATGACATATTGGTGTATTCTAAAACCCAAGAGGATCACACTAAGCATTTAAGGGTAGTCTTGGAGACGCTAAGGAAAGAGAAATTGTATGGGAAGCTCAGCAAATGTGAATTTTGGCTGAAGGGTGTTTCATTTTTGGGACACATTATTTCTCCAGAAGGAATCTCTGTTGATCCTGGCAAGGTTTCAGCAGTGAAGGATTGGCCGATTCTGAAAAATGTTTCAGAAGTGAGGAGCTTTCTGGGATTGGCAGGTTATTATCAAAAGTTCGTTCAGGACTTTTCTAAGATTGCAGGGCCTCTGACCAAACTCCTGAGGAAAGGAGAGAAGTACGACTGGACAGTTGAATGTGATGCAGCTTTCAATGAGTTGAAAAGGAGGCTCACAACAACACCAGTATTAGCCGTTCCGGAAGGGACCAAAGGAATGGTTGTGTACAGTGATGCATCCGGCAAAGGGCTAGGTTGTGTGTTGATGCAACGGGGACGGGTCATAGCTTATGCTTCTAGACAATTGAGGCCACATGAGAAAAACCATCCCACACATGATTTGGAGCTTGCAGCTGTGATTTTTGCATTGAAGATTTGGAGACACTACTTGTTGGGTAGTAGAGTAGAGATTTATACAGACCATAAGAGCCTTAAGTATATCTTCACACAGAAAGAACTTAATATGAGACAGAGAAGGTGGCTTGAATTGATGGCAGATTATGACATCAACTTGCAGTATCATCCGGGTAAGATCAATGTGGTACCAGATGCTTTAAGCAGAAAGCCAATGGCAATGGTTCTAACTCAGCAAAAAGAGCTACTTGAAGAGATTATAAAGTTAGAATTAGAAATTTTCTTACCCAGTGCTAAGGCTCAAATGCTGGTTTTGCAACTTCAACCTTCATTGGTAGAGAAAATTAAAAAAGCTCAGAAAGATGATCCTAAGTTGCAAAGATTTCGAAGACAAGTAGAAGAAGGACGGAGAACAGATTTATGTATTCACGCAGATGGGTCTCTTCGATTTGGCAACAGGTTGTGTGTGCCCAAAGGAGAAATTCGGCAGGAAGTATTATCAGAGGCTCATAGTTCAGTCTATTCAGTCCATCCCGGAGAAACAAAGATGTATCAAGACATGAAGCAATATTTTTGGTGGCATGGAATGAAGCATGAAATCGCCAAGTTTGTCTCCAAATGCTTGACTTGTCAACAAGTTAAAGCAGAGCATCAAAGAATGTCGGGACTCCTTCAACCTCTACCCATACCTGAATGGAAATGGGAAAGAGTTACTATGGATTTTGTTACCGCATTGCCACGTAGTCCCAAGGGTAATAATGCAATCTGGGTGATTGTGGACCGCCTTACTAAAGTAGCGCATTTCATATCATTTCTTATAGGACAGTCTACCGAAATGTTGGCAGAGAAGTATATGCGTGAAGTGGTAAAATTACATGGTGTGCCAGTCAGTATTGTATCGGATCGAGATGCTCGGTTCACTTCTCAGTTTTGGAAGAAATTGCAAGATAGTCTGGGGTCAAAATTAGAATTCAGCACAGCATATCATCCAGAAACAGATGGTCAATCAGAAAGGACTATCCAGACATTGGAGGATATGTTGAGGGCCTGTATACTTGACTTCGGGGGCTCATGGGAGGATTACCTGCATCTAGTGGAATTCGCCTACAATAATAGCTACCAAGCAAGTATCAAGATGACACCATTTGAGGCTCTGTATGGAAGGAAATGTAGGTCTCCGTTATATTCGGATGATATTGGAGAAACAAAATTGCTTGGACCAGAGATAATTACCCAGGCAGTAGATAAAATTAACTTAATACGGCAACATCTGAGAGCAGCTCAAGATCGACCGAAGAACTGGGCAAACCAACGACGACGGTTTCTGGAATTTCAAGTTGGGGACTCAGTCTTCTTGAAGGTGTCGCCCACACGTGGAGTCATTCGCTTTGGCAATCGTGGAAAGTTAAGCCCAAGATTTATCGGACCCTTCCAAATCTTGGAACGGATAGGCAAAGTCTCCTATCGCCTGGCACTACCGTCTACACTGGAGCAAGTACATAACGTTTTTCACGTCTCGCAATTAAAACGATATGTTCATGATGAAAAGCATATTGTGGACTATTCAGAATTGGAGGTTGGACCAGACCTCTCCTATCCAGAGGAACCAGTCTCCATACTTGACCGAATGGAGAAGACTTTGAAGAGCAAAGCAATTCCACTTGTGTTGATTTCTTCGAATCGACATTCTAATCAGGAAGCAACCTGGGAGCGAGAGGAAGACATTCAAGAACGTTTTCCACACTTATTTGAATAAAGGTATAACCCCTCTCCATCATTTAAGTTTAAAGAAATTTCGAGGACGAAATTTTTCTTAAGGGGGGTAGAATGTAACGACCATTTTTTTCAAATTTTTTTTTGAAACAAAAAAAAAATCTGAAAATAATAATAATAATAAATATAAAATTATATTGGGATTTGTTTGGATATAAATCTGAATAGTTGAGAGAAAATCAGATAGAAATCTAAATAGTTGAAAGGAAATCAAATCTTAACCAAAAAAATATATTTTTGTTGGATCTCAACTAAATAGGCTATATCTTAATCCAAAACCTCATTCTCATCCCTCTTCTGGAACGCTGAGAAATTGGAACGCTTGCAGGACGTACGGGAAGAAAAAGAGCGGAAGCAAGGAAGGGGAACGACTCAGCCAAAGGTGAGTTCTTTTGACTCACTTTAACATGCTAATATTTATGCTTATTTTTATACTTCCTGCTTTATTTAATTAAATGTATATATATATTATATTGTTCACTTAGGTCAAAATTAACCATAAAACAACCACGATAGCTATGGTTTTCCTCTAATTTCAGACATGAGTGAACAGACTTCCACGGGCATGTGCCAAGTGTTCTTTTTGATATCTGTGTTAAGTGATCTCATGTTTGACTATTTCCCATATTTGGCTGCTTCTCATCAGTAACGCTTGATTTATTTGGTCTAATTGAATGCAAATGATATGCTGCATACATATTTCATGAACTGTAAATTCTTCCCCACTTTTTGATGAAATTGGCAAAGCTATTTTTCCGTATTTGAACTACTTGAAATCTTGAATAGAAATGAGTATTAATTGAATGATGGAAGTGCATATCATTTTCGAATCATCAGTGGTTGATTGATTAAATTATATTGGTGTTCATCTTTATTGTTGTGTTACAAATTCTTGAATTTAGTAGCAGGGTTTAACTAGACACCTGCTTGTGTTTCTTCTTCTTCCTCTTCCTCTTCTTCTTCCGCCTCCGCTTCTGCACCTGCTGCCGCATCTTCTTGTGCTTCTTCAGCTCCCGTTTCCGCATCTTCCTCTTCTTCTTCTTCCGTCTCCGCTTCCGCATCTGCTTGTGTTCTTCTTCACCTTCTTCTTCCGTCTCCACTTCCGCATCCTCTTGTGCTTCTTCTTCCGTCTCCACTTCCGCACCTGCTTGTGCTTCTTCTTCTCCTTCTCCTTCTTTTCCTTTTCTGCTTCTGCTGCTGCCGCTACTTCAATTCCTCTCTTTCCTTTCCCTGTTTGGCTGCAATTTCAAGGAAACTTAGGAAGTTCTAAGTGCGCACATATTTTACTAGTGAACATCTTTTCTCCTATGTTGTAAATCACTATTATGTAGTAAGGGGGGTGCATTTAGACTACTTCTTTTTCTTCTCCTTTTCTGCATCTGCTGCTGCTTCACTTCTCCTTTCCCTGTTTGGCTGCAATTTCAAAGAAACTTAGGAAGTTCTAAGTGCGCACATATTTTACTAGTGAACATCTTTTCTCCTATGTTGTAAATCACTATTATGTAGTAAGGGGTGTGCATTTAGACTACTTCTTTTTCTTCTCCTTTTTTGCGTCTGCTGCTGCTTCTCTTCTCCTTTCCCTGTTTGGCTGCAATTTCAAGGAAACTTAGGAAGTTCTAAGTGCACACATATTTTACTAGTGAACATCTTTTCTCCTATGTTGTAAATCACTATTATGTAGTAAGGGGTGTGCATTTAGACTACTTCTTTTTCTTCTCCTTTTCTGCTTCTGCTGCTGCCGCTACTTCAATTCCTCTCTTTCCTTTCCCTGTTTGGTTGAAATTTCAATGAAGCCTTAAGAAGCTCTAAGTGCGCACCTATTTCACTAGTGAGCACCATTTCCCCTATGTTGTAAATCACTTTACTAAATAGGTTGTGGTGTGCAGGTTGAACTACCTGGTTGTAGTGCAGGAAACTCTTGGGAGTTCTAAATGCGCACATCTCTGCTAGTGAGCATCCTTTCCCTATGTTGTAATTCCCTTAATTATATAGTATTGGGTGCGCATCTAGGACTACCTCAAAATTGCAGGAAAACTTTAGGGAATTCTAAATGCACACATATTTTACTAGTGAACACCACTTCCTCTATGCTGTAATTTACTCTACTATATAGAATGGGGTGCGCATTTAGGAATTCTACTTCTTCTTTTTTTTTATGTTTCAGCTACTGCTGCTTCTCTTTCTCCTTGCAATGATAAGTCAACTTTAGAAAATTCTAAATGCACACATATTTAGTAGTGAGCCCCATTTTTCCTATATTGTAAATCACTTTATTATACATCATATTGGAAATAAAGCCCGAAAAGACACCGTATAAATGCAAATTGTTATTGTATAAGATTGGTGATAGATAATTAAATTACCGCAACGTTATATTGTCACTGATATTATTACTGTTCACTGAACTCTAATTATTATCACCGATCTACATACTGAACTGGAATTACTGAGATCATAAATTATATTTAAATTGATAATTAACACCGAACTTGATATACACTGGGGATTTGGGGGAAAATTTAGGTTTGTATGAATTAGATGGCTGAATGTAACTGTACTGTGCCACTGTTTCCCACTTTGTGGGAGGATCGGGATAGGCTTAGATCAAATTACTGCGCCACTGTTTCCTATTTTTGGGAGGATCAGGATAGGCTCCGATCAATTACTGTTCCGTTTTTCCGGGGGTAGACGGAGATGCGTTCAACTCAGCTACATTCATATTTTCTTGAATTTTCAAATACCATAACTAAAAGACATTAATTGTAAAAATTTAAAAGACATCGATTAAAGTAATAGTGATGATAAGTATAAATACGTAAAATCTTCCGCTCTTCATTTGCATAATTGTTCCTGACATTGGGATATTATTATTCATTATTTTTGTTGTTCTTTATTATTTAATATTGGGTCGCATTGCTGACGATCCTGGTTATGCATGACCAGATGCAGGCCTCTATCAAGAGGTAGATCCACCAGTGGCAGAACAGGATATGTTGTACTTCCAGAAACAAGCAGATCTGCAGGAGTGATTACTTCCTTTCGTTAGCTGCTCTCTTTTAAAAAAAAATGTAATAAGTGCACATGGCGCTATATTTAGTTTCATATGAGACAGTCCTTTTCTTTTCAGAAAGAATTTATCTGTGGTGACATTGTTAATTTTATTTTGAGGGAATTTATTATTGCTTTGTTTTGATAAAGAAAAAAAAAATCATTTAGTTTCTGCATGTTATTCATATTAAATTTCAAATGATGATTGTAATATTTTGTTTGAGGCTCGTCGAGTTATCATTCGACGCCGAACGTTCCAGCTTTCCACACTACTGGAAGTGGGGCGTTACAGTAATTTAGCCAGACATAAAAAGGAAAAACTTACAGAAAGGGGAAAAATGTCGATCAGCAAGGCTCTAATACCAGATTGCAGCGCGCGATTATTCACATTTTGCGCCAGCCCAGAGATGCTTTTTTGCGCCGGCCCATGAGAAGACAAAGATCCTACTTCTTCACAAGCCTTCTCTAGCACACCCACTCAAAAGAAAAATTATTTCTGTGATTCTGTCGAAGACTTATTACCACATTTTGCGCCAGCCCAGAGATGTTTTTTTTATTTAAGACAAGACTGTGAACTAGCTGGTTTTAGAACAACAAACCTTTCTTTCAAATTTCATAAATAACTGATCTTGTACTTTTGTAGCTCTTGCTAGTACTTTAGGAAATGAAATTTAGGATCAGCGATAGCCGACCGGCTTCGGAAGCAAACGAAGCTCCTTTCAAAAGGAGGGTCGCCTAGGAAGAGCATCGGTATCAATCACCTCGATCGAAAGCCTTTATCTATAGACGTTCTTACCAGCTTCTTTTCTCTGGTCCACTAACCAAAGGAATCATACACTGGTCCACTCGCGCTAATGTGATACCATCACGTATCCTCTCCTGTGGCTTTTGTTTTGTTTCATTCTAGCAACTGCTTCGCTTTAGGAGCCATTTGGTGTAGAACCACATAGCTTGTCCGAAACTATGGCATTGATAGACAAGGCTTGGAGATGCAGTAGGCAAGCTGTTGAATCCTTCGCAAATGTTGCAACTGCTAGAGAAAGGTCATTTTAGTGATTATATTAAGACTGACCTCCCGAGAGATGTTACCCTTCCAATCTATGTGTGCACGCTTCCTCGTTCTGAAGGGCTTCCCATTCCCCCAATAGACGAGATTTATGTTCCCCCGCCATCTCCTGCAATAGTCTTTATCTAGTGCCTGTCTAACTTACCATGTGTTTGGTTTAGTCTTCTATCTGGGAGCCCCGGACTTTTGATACCTATGTCGAACTTAAGGATGAATCCCAACAGCATTTTTGGCCAAGAATAAGGTAGGGTAGTAGTCCTATATTTTATGAAATAGGTTGGAGGGATGCTGGATTGAAACCAATTCGACAATATACCAAAAAAAAAGACATCAAAAGACATCAAACTACCTCTTCTAGATGGGCACCTTTCTTTCTCAACACATCTTTCTTTTATCAGGAGATGGAGTCCCATCAGCCTCTATTTTAGAGAGTACTTCCATGGCAGGGGAAGCATCTTCTTATTCTGAAAGAGTACGAGAAGCTAGAAAACTCCAAAGGCAATACGATAAAAAGGGTCTGACGGAGCGACGATGCAGGAAAGCAAGTCCTTAGTCGTAAGAAGTGCTTTTTTGTGCTTACTTTTTGTAACTTTCTATGGAATGACGGTTTCAGTATTTAGTAAAATTCGAGTCGACAGAATTAGAACTGTAACTCCAGTAAAGGGTTAGCTAAGCCAGTACCGACGTGTCCCAAGCCGTTACCAAGTCAGTACAAAGGCAGTAGTAGTACTTGTAGCAAGCCTAGACCTGATGGTGACGGGACAAATTCTCTCAAAAGTGACGGTGGGATTGTCCCAGCACAAGCGATAATGAAATGAGATGACGTGTCTTTTAGGGCAACCGATCGATTCGATCACAGGAAGAGAAGGGAAAGGATGTCAGCTATCCTAAATGAGTAAAGGGTTGGTCTGACGTATCCGATGATATTTTCGAAAGACTAGCTCTCCTCAATTGCTCAAAACGATTGACTCGCTTTGGATGAATGCCCTAGAATCAATAGTGGTGCCTATGCCTGCTGGTATGCCTAGCCTGCGTCTGATTTGTCGATATTATTGCAATGGAAGGCTTTTTCCAATCACCTATCTCTTTAGTATTGGAAGGCCACCGATCGATCCGGTCACAGGAAGAGAAGGGAAAGGAGGTCAACTATCCTAAATGAGTAAAGGGTTAGTCTGACGCATCCGATGACATTTTCGAAGGAATAGCTTTCCTCAATTGCTCAAAAGGACTGACTCATTTTGGATGAATGCCCAAGAATCCGTAGTGGTGCCTATGCCTGCTGGTATGCCTAGCCTGCGTCTGATTTGTCGATATTATTGCAATGGAAGGCTCTTTCAATTCCCTATCTCTTTGGTATTGGAAGGCTAACGTTCGTAAGTAAAGAGAAGTGTATAAATTAGTTGAATAAGATAGTGCCATTGACGAAGGGGATGCCACTGAAGAGGATTCTATCAAAGAGGGGAAGCAAGCCGTCACAATGTGGGTAAGGAAAAGTGAGTGGATAGTCGTATCGAAACACTTCTTTCTCTACCCGAGTTTACATCGAATGCCTTTGCTCGTGCAGTCATACCTCTCTCTCTGTCATGGAGCATCTATCGATAGCCTTTCTTGTTCATCACATAATGGTATATCGATACCTCTCCGCCGCGGATCATCTATCTATACTGGGTCTCGTTGTTCAATCATCTATAGCATGCCATGCCTTTAGTGGAGAGATTGAATTGATTGGAATGGCAAGAGGGACACCAAATGCCTAAACAAGACAAAACCTAACAATATGTTAGAAACACACTTTCCGATCCTCTCTCTAACACAAGGGGTTGGCCCCGGGGACGAAGCAAATGCAAAAGTCACTTTAGCGTGTTGTACCAGAGTGGTTCATCATCAAAAGAACAACAATGGGTTGTAGTATTTTCTATTTTGTCGATCTGTCTTGGGGATGCTCTAGTTGTTGTGGGCTGGTGTTAGCTGAATGCCTTACCGAACCCTACATCCCGTGGAGACAACGACGGAGAAGATTGATGACAGGAAGTCTTTTCGACTTTTCTGTTATTACAGAGACTTCCCTCCCTCACATTTGATTCAGTAGCACTGGTAATTCCTCCAACACCATCAACCGCAGATACGATAGATGATTCTATGCCATTCTCATTCCCTTCCGTCACTTGCTTTCCCTTACCCTATAGCTACTTCCCGCATTGGCACTACCTCGACGTCCCACAGCGAATCTAGACATTCGTCTGTAGTTGTTACTTTGACAACAGTTATTTCATGAAGGAACGGATATGAACCGAACCAAAAGAAAGAGCTTTTTCTTGAACAACCAAGCTCACTATCAATTGAATAATCAAAGAGGGATGGGATCCTAGTGTAGAAAAGAGATCCAACGGAAGAGAGCTGACATGATCAATAGTAGTAAAGAACTTGATGCGAACCTCATCAAGAATAATGAGACCCCTAGAATAAAAGGAAAATCCAAGAACGTCCATGATCAGATTTGGTTGGGAGATCTCGACCCGTTGCTTCAACAAAAACAAGAACCTTGGTATAATTGAGCTCAACCCGTTGTTTAATGCGAAACAAGAACCTTTGTATAAGGAAGATGCCACAAACGGTAGTGAAAATCTGTTTGATAAGTCGATAATGAACGCCACGGAAGAATTCCGATAAGTTCGAATAGTCCTTCAAAGAACCAAAGAGAATAAAACTCACCAATTTCTAGAAAACTATGATGTCCCTTCTATTCCATTCGACGCATATTTATAGGCTAAAAAAAATATAAGGAAAGTTTCAGAAATTGAAACAAAACATAAGGAAACAATCAGCCCCTTAATTTGGCTGATCACACGTCCATAATAAAAAAAAAGAAACAATCAGAAATAGAAATTAAACAAAAGGAAACAATCAACCCTTAATTTGGCTGATCACACGTCCGAAATATAAATGAAACAAAAGGAAATAATCAGCCCTTAATTTGGCTGATCATACGCCCACAATTGGGAAGGAAACAATCAGTTTTGATCGGATTCTTCTAGTAGTTGAATCATGTTGATGCATTTTTGTTGAACATGTTAACCATCCTTAATGGGACTCCACGAATTTGCTTGAGCCCAAACCTCTTGAATCAGCCCATTAAGTGCATGTTTGAAATTCTTTTCTCTTGCCCTTGTAAATAGCCTAGTTGGAACTTGAACCGGCTCCTTTGTAGTCATGTCATTATTTGCATTATTCTCCTCCGCTTGAAAAGGATTTGCCCTCAAATCATCACCTACATCAAAAGGACTCAAATTAGTAACATTGAAAGTAGCACTAACATTGTACTTACCGGACAAATCTAGCTTTAAGTGTTGTCATTGATACACTCTAGAATTTGGAAAGGACTATCCCCTCTTGGAAGCAGTTTGGAACATTTTTGCGTCGAAAATCTCTCTGTTCTCATATGCAGCCACACCCAATTCTGGATTCAAAAACAAGCTTATGACACCCCTTATTGGCTTGTTTTGCATACTGCTTCGTTCTTCTCTCAATGTTGAGCCTTACCTTCTCATGTATCTGCTTAACAAAATCAGCCATTTTCTTTCCATCCAAATTAACACGCTCGAAAATGGGTAATGGAGATAAATCCAATGGAGTCAAAGGATTAAACTCAAACAATTTCAAACGGTGAAAATTTAGTAGCAGAATGAATAGACCTATATTATAAGCAAACACAATATGTGGTAAACACTCGTCCCATGTTTTGATGTTCTTTTTAATTATTGCCCTCAATAAATTAGACAAAGTCATATTTACTACTTCAGTTTGACCATTAGCTTGTAGGTGACAAGTAGTAGAAAACGAAAACTTGGTACCTAGCTTACAGCACAAAATCTTCCAAAAATAGCTTAAGAGTTTAGCATCTCATGCAATCGAGCATGTTAAAGGAAAGGATAATTTTATTGCGGATTACCTAAGCCGACCTAATAAGTAACTTATAAATCTATTTTTTGCAGAGAGGTGATAAAGGGAAAGCTATAGCAAATAGTGTTCCTGTTCCAGCAGTGTTTGTTGTATTCGTGGGATACCAGCCAGACATCTACACAAACTGGGAAAAATGCTATGAGCAGATATTCGATTTTAACGGATCCTGTTGCAGACATTACTACTCCAAAGAAGATGCCGTCCTAGCCTGGGAAATATCACGGCAGAACCCATACTTAGGAGAAGAAATTCGAGATCTCACCCATTACATACTCGAGTCAAAAATAGCGAACTTTCCCAAATTAGAAATCCCACCCCCATTTTACTCCGAAATAAATGGAGCATGGCGGGCCCACCAAAGAGCAAATCTGGGAATTGGGACTCGACGCAAGCACATGGGAAACCTAGCAAATCTTGTAATGAAACAAGAATCAGAACTCATGGCCTTGAAAAAGGTCTGCGCGGATTATATAAACACCCTTAATGAAGGAACCATTAGGGGAGCAACCCCTAGACAGACTGAAGCTCTAAAAAACATGGGTAAACTTTTAGAACAAGAGTTACCAAGCCCCGATACAACAAACAAATCGGAGAAAGCGCCGCAGTTCGAGAATACAACAACAGAAGGATCACAAGCATACAACAACACACAACAAGGCGAAGAGGAGAATGTCGAAGCCGAAGTGGAAGTCGACGTAACCGAAGAAGCCTTCAGCAGGGGAGTCTCAGTACAAGGACTTCTAAAACAACTATTCGAAGAAGGCAACCCAGCAGTTGGGTTACTAGGAGAAGGATCTGGAAAGTTCGAATACTATGTTCTATACGGAAAACTAAGAATGAAAAAATTAGTCCCAAGATCGTATCTAGGAATATTAGAGGCAACAATTACACCAACAGTTCTCGGATAATAATTGAAAAGTTAACTGGTATCAGAGCCCGGGGGGGACGTTCCTTTTGGGCGGTAGGGGTCTGCAGTCTGTACAAAGAGTCTCCGGCGTGATGGCTACTGTTCCGGTATGTACTGTTTGTTTCTGAAGTTATTCAAGCTATCTGTTTTTATTAGATAATTCTCTATGTTTAAATCATAAAAAATTCAGAAAATTAGAAAATGTTACTGTAGCAAAACCAAGGAAAATCACGGAAGGATTTATAGCACATATAGCACTTTTACGGTATCAAATTTTCTGAATGAATTTGATAATTCTCTATAATTTTGATACTTTTACGGTAGCAAAACCAAGGAAAATTATAGATAATTCTTTATAATTTTGATCTATACTTTCACAACCCGTATCATTACTGCCCTATTTGCACTCTAAGTGTCACTTACTAGAATTGAGTAATCTTAAAGCCCAGATTCCTAAAGTAAACCCTTTGTTGCTGCGGATAGGCGTTTGTAGGGTGACCCTTAGGAGACAGTTTTAGGCACCATAGGCTACTCAGAGCTAGTTTTCCACCGATATCTTAGATGGCTACCGGCATATTATGCGATTGCGAGATATGTAGAACAAGTTGTAGTAAATATAACACCGTGTATAATGATATATATGGTATAATGAATATCCCCAGTTATTCCAAAAATAAATTTGATGATGTAGTTCTCCGAATAGAAAGATTAAAAGAAAGGAAGAAAAATCCCGACCTATCTCTAGAGGCCAAAGAAGATCTGACCCAACAACTCACAGAAATTCATAAAAAACTTAAAAGTCTATTAGGTCATTATGGATATGATCCCAATCAAGAAAAGGCCGAACCCAGTATCATAGACAAAACTAAAAAAGACGAAAAGAAAGATGATGATAATCCAAAAAAAATAAACAGTACAATTAAGGAAGGCAGCATTAATAATATTTTGCAAATTAAACTAGCAAAGAATAACTGCCAAAATGATGATGTAGAAAGAACAGCTGAAAAGATTACCTTAGAACCCTCCAACGAGAAAGAGACGAATACAATAGAAAACAATGAAGTAGTTCGAAAGACAAAAGAAGTAGTAGGAAGGATAGATCATAATGGCAGACTAGAAACTAGTCCAAAACAACCAACTGACATAATACAAACTAAAGAAATATACTCCAGACAAAAATACAACCCAATACCCGAGATAATAAATTGCTGGAAAGAGTTGTATAAAGATCAACATAGCACTACTCAAGAAAGAAACCATCTGACCAAGCGAGTACAGGACACATACCTCCACCATAAAAGCTTGCTACGCTATTTTAGGTTTGACCCCGGGATATACAACCTAATTAAAAATAAGAGCGGAATGACCTCAGATGATGAGTACAGGACATAATCAAA
This sequence comes from Dracaena cambodiana, assembly GCA_036321105.1. Taxonomy (NCBI): domain Eukaryota; kingdom Viridiplantae; phylum Streptophyta; class Magnoliopsida; order Asparagales; family Asparagaceae; genus Dracaena; species Dracaena cambodiana. Next base: position 36,661,543 of record JAYEPQ010000004.1, read on the forward strand.
AGATGATGACAGATCTAACAAAAGGACGATATGTGTTAAAGAAGGGTTTAGAGCACCAAGTAATAGTTTACAAATAAAGAAGAATATAAGGAATAATAAAATTATACCATAAAATAAAGACTATTTAAAACTACCTAACAAATACCTTAGAGATAGGAAAAAGGTCATAATATTCACGAAGAACGATGAGAAAGAATTTACAAGTCACGTAACAAAAACCCTTCAAGGAAATATGCTTTTTCACCATAAACAAAAATTATACACAGAAAAGCATAATGAATACTTTTTTCATAGAAAATTAGGAAGACCAATAATAGGATCAAACATAAATAGTACAGAATTCTTAGGTCATAAAGTAGAACCTCCCGTCAAAGAAAGAATAAAGACAAAAAGAACGACTATGTATGCAAACAAAAAATTCAATCGAAAAATTTCAAAGATAACCGATACGTATCGACTATACAGTATGGCGATTAATAAACTAATAAAAAGGAAATTACGTGAATGGACAAAGTTCATAGATCCTAGATACGGACCAAAACTTGAGCATGTAATTTCAAAAAGATTATCTAGACTAATTCTTTGGTGTTTAAATTTGCAGATGAATTCCAGAGAGTTCATGAGATTTGGAGATATATATCTCAAGCAGTATGCCACTAAGAGTAAAGAGTCATTCAGAATCACTGAATTTCAGGTAGATTTAGTACAACAATATCTATTAGATAATTTGTGGAATCTAAAATTAGACCGGCCAAAAGAGAAGGTTAAAGTAATCAAAGCACTAGCCTATTATTTTAAAGGTATTATTCAGACACCCCAATCACGGAGTTTTATATGCTACGTCATACTTAGAGGACATCAAATAGGGGTTTACAAAAATTGGAACACAGTTAGAAGGTTAGTCTCAAACTATGATAACCCAGTGTTTAAAGGGTTTTATAATGTTAAAGAAGCTGTAGAGTATGCAAAAAATAATATTTCAACCTACTGGTATTTCGACGAAAGCCTTAGAGAATTTATGCCTCTAGAAAATCAACAGAGTACAAGTGAGCCAGAACTATCAACAGAATGTAAAGATTGTCAAGTTATTATGAAGCACTTTAAAAATCTAAAAATACAAAAGGAAAGGTTGGTTGAAGATCTCTATCAATAAAAACAGTTAACTGAAAGCTTGCAGAAAGAAAAAGAAAAAGAAAAAAAAAGGGGAGCGCCCAAACAAGAGTGAAACAGAATCAAGTACAATAGAAAGAAGACAGAGTCTCCAAAATATGAGAGATACAGAAGCCATGCAAGCCAGACTATTTTTTAAAACAAATGATGAATTATCTTTTCTTCCAGAAGAAATCAGACAGAAGATTCACCAGAAAGTTCAGGAAGCCAGAGATATGCAACAGATACTCAAAGAAATCCAAAAAGGAGAGAGAAGATGCAGAGGAGTAACTGTAGACCAGGTGATACATTATGCCAACACCAATAAATGCATCAATAACAATATATGCAATATCATGGACCTCTCACAACCAAAATGCCAATGTGAGTTAGCTTATAGCATCTACAGACTGAAAATACAACTGGGACAAATAAAAACGGAAAAGCTCCATGGAACAGATTATAGTTGGAAAGACTTCCTAGATATGGGATTTGTTTCACAAATAATCATTAGCTATCCAGGACAAACAGAGTTACTCCCAGATTCTTTAGCATTCCCAGTTTCAGAAGCTTTCATAGGAAAAAGACCACAGCTCAAGATAGAATTCGATTCCATAATAGCAGAATACATAAATGGAGTATGGTATCCTACAAAACACAGTGCATAGATTACACACAAACTGTGAATGTCTATAATCAGTGGTACTTAAACTTCTAGGTATATTAGGATTAATTATTGTCGTGGAAATAGTATTACCTGAAACAATAAAAATTTCTTCAAGGAGTTGCAATCTAGGTTTAAGACTTTTTAAGAAAAATTGCATCTCGTTATCATATTTAAGATGTCTAATGTCTACTAATTTTGGATGTATAACTTTTCCATTTCCAACTTCATATAGTTTAATAAATTGTGTTGGAGTTATGGATCTAAACATAGAAGTTTCATTTAATACTAGACAATGTTCCCATTGTATTCCTAAAATTTTTGATCCAGGTAACATTTCGATTCCTTTTAAATTTATAGATAATGTACATGCTTTGTCTATATTTTTATCATATAAACGTATACAAAAGTCTGGATGTATATTAACACCAAATATTCTATGAGCTAGATTAGATTTTTCTCCTCCTAATATGCTGTTTAGATGATTATTTATTATTCTCTCGTCACAACATATAACCATAATTGGTGTATCTATCCCAGATCTGAAAAGACCTGTTATCTTTATTTGGATTAAACCGATATGTAAATATTTTTTCTTTGGATATTTCTGTCTAAGTTTTTCTATTTGTGTAGTGTTTAGGATTTTTATAGATGTAAAATCCTCGTCGCCTTTTAACTCCATATTTCCTTGCATTCTTTCAAAGATGTATGTATTTTTATTTAACCATAAAGATTTAAATCTAGGTGGAGGATTATATACTTCATTTTGTTTTGCGTGGGGTATAGAAAGTTTTAATCTTTCTATATCTTCATCTGTAATTTCATATTGTTCGCCTTGACTATTACTAGGCTTTCATTTATTGTTTCTAAGGGCTCAATTTCTGTCAATTTATTCATATATATTCTATATTCAACAGTAGTAGCTTGAGAGGTTTGTCCTGGAGTTAACTCAGGACTTCGAGGTGGAGATGTTGATAATAAAGGGTCTGATTCTACTTTTATTAATGGTAAGTCCTCGTATTTGTGTATTATTAATATACCTATTGGCATTCCTGCTGGTATTTGATATGGCTGATTTTCTAAACTAGTGCTTTTAATTGTTATACATATATTTTGATCTTAACTGGACTCTATTAATCCGTAAGTAATAAAAATATTTCTAATGGTATGATATTTTAAGTTCTGGATTTCTCCGTAATATCCATAAGGGATTTTTATAATTAGGTCTAGATATACTTCTGTTGTTTGATATCTTTGTAACAGATATGTTTTACTGGCGTATACTATGTGTCCAGGATATTTTAAAGATTCTCTCTTGGGAAGTAATACTGTTTTAGATAGAGGTATAAGTTGTACAGAATGATATGTCTTATTAAGAGTTATCATGTTTATTCCAAAAGTTTCTTCTTCTGAAGATTCAGAAGAATTTTCTTCATATAATTCTACTTCATATATTGAAGAATTATCATTAGGAATTTCTTCTATAGTTCCGAGATGTATATCATATATTTCAAGATCATCAATCCATACTGTTTTTACACTTAAAGGACGTTTGTATGCAAAATGGCCTTCTTTATCACATTTAAAGCATTTACATTTTTTCTTATAAGTAGTTTTATCTACTTTGTTATTTTTAATAAATTTTCTTTTCTTATATTTCGACTTCTTATATTTCTCTTTAAATTCTGGTCTCCATTTCTATTTAGATATTTTGTATCATTTCTTTTTGTATTTAGGTTTAAAGTTTTTATATTTAGAATGTTTTGAATGTCTCTTCTTATATGGTTTATTATAGCCATAAACCGGAGGACATCCGAGTTGATAATTTACTTCATCATCATATTTAGGACAACAAGATACTTTAATATCAGAACCATGTATATGTTTTTTCAAATGTTTACTAGCCTTTTGCCTTTGACAAGTTTTCTTAACAGTTTCTATACATGCTTTTTTTAGCATTCCAGTACTATCTGCTAATCACCTTTTAGGCTATTATATTTTTTCTTTGTCATTGTATCCCAAGGTATAGGTAGTTTAGCAAAAAAGGCTTTTAACCAGAACATTTTCTTTTCTAAAGAATTTAATTTAAATATATGACTTAGGTATTCGTTTGCAAATTCTTCTAAATAACATATGTTGCAAAGTTTCATCTTTAACAAAATGTTTTCATCTATTGTTTCTTCAAATAATTCTTCTCCCGTTAGGTCTGTATATAGTAGCTTACATATACTATGTAAAGCAGTTTTTCTATCCGTATAAGTATCTAAAGCTGCTATTTCTGTAGGGTGTACTTTTTCATATTGTGTTAACCATCTTAAGGCTATTCCTTGCCAATAGCCACAAGCTATAACCACAAAATCTTTATTTTTAATTGTGTCAGGTAGTAACAAAGCTGTTCCTATAAACCTTTGTTCCCAATTTACTATATAATCTCTTAGTTTTCTAGCAGGTACATGATCTATATTAAATATTAAATCCATGGAAGGAGTATAATATTTTCTACCTTGCTTGAATATATAATCATCTATAAAAGCTTCAGCAGTGTCTCTGTGATACATACTCTCATCAGAAGCCTCATGAATGGGAGGATGATGTGCATGTCAAGGCGCATGTTGTATGACTGAACCAGAGGATTCTCCTCTTTCCACATTAATATATAAATATTCCTCGTTAGAGGTCTCCTCGTTAGAGGGTATATATGGTGTAATATTCTCCTCGTTAGAGGGTAGTGTATCCTCCTCATTAGAGGGGATTTCATTATCAGAAGATACAGTTAGCTCATTAGCAGAACTAGTAGAACGATTTTCTAAATAAAATTTCTTTTCAGCAAAATATCTAATAGAAGTATATTTGTCATAAAAGTCATAAAGCTCTTTTGAATCAAGAGTTCCATCAAATTCTTGTTTTTGCATAGATGTATACTTCAAATAGTCTTGATAATTAATTTCTTTCGGGCTAACATCTTCAAGATTTTTTGAAGAGAATTTTAACATTCTAACAGAACCTAATCTTTCCTTATGCTTGATGCACTTAATGGGCTGATTCAAGAGGTTTGGGCTCAAGCAAATTCGTAGAGGCCCATTGAGGATGGTTCACGAGTTCAACAAAAATGCATCAATATGATTCAACTAGTAAAAAAATCTGGTCAAAATTGATTGTTTCCTTTTGTTTTATTTTTAGAACTTTCCTTGTATTGATTAGCAAATTAAGGGGTTGATTATTTCCTTTTATTTTGTTTCTATTTCTTAAACTTTCCTTATATTGATCAGCCAAATTAAGGGGCTGATTGTTTCCTTTTATTTTATTTCTATTTCTTGAACTTTCCTTATAGGAAACTTTTCTTGTATTTTTTTAGTCTATAAAAAGCCGTCTAATGGAATAGAAGGGAGACAGTTTACAGATAATTGGTGAGTTTATTCTCTTTGGTTCTTTGAAGCACTATTCGAACTTATCGAAATTCTTCTGTGGCATTCATCATCGACTTATCAAACGGCTTTTCACTACCGTTTGTGGCGTCTTCCTTATACCAAGATTCTTGTTTCGCATTAAATAACGGGTTGAGGTCAATTATACCGAGGTTCTTGTTTTTGTTGAAGTAACGGGTCGAGATCTCCCATCCAAACCTGATCGAGAGCGTTCTTAGATTTTCTCCTTTTCTTTTACGGGTCTCGTTATTCTTGATAGGGTTCGCGTCATTTGGTATCAGATCCAAGGATTTCTCGTCTCAGGTTTGCCTATCCCATTTAAATTTAGTTTCCTTCTCTTATCTAACCGAATTTCTTTCTTCTACCCCATTCGAAATCTTGTTCTGTTATTAACGAAAGAAATAATCTAAAAAAAATCTGAAAAAAAAGATCCGAAAAAAAAGATCCGAAAAAAAAAGAAGGTAAAAAAAAAGGGAGTAAAAAGATTCTCTTTCGTTTGTTTCCAATAAGCCCGAAAATCTCCTCACCCCAAAGACCAAAATTTTTTTTTTTAAATTTTGTTGAATTGTGCTTTGAAAATCTAATCACTCATATCTCTTGTTTTCTTACCTTTTGAACCTGAATTTCCTTGGTGAGTTCTTGGTGAATTATTGCTGGAATTTTGAATATTGTTCGAATAGTTTCAAAAGAACTGAAAGATATAATTTGCTGATTAATACAAGGAAAATTTAAGAAATAGAAACAAAACAAAAGGAAACAATCAGCCCCTTAATTTGCTGATCAATACAAAGAAAGTTCTAGAAATAAAACAAAAGGAAACAATCAATTTTGACCAGATTCTTCTACTAGTTGAATCATATTAATGCATCTTTATTGAACTCGTAAACCATTCTCAATGGGCCTCCATGAATTTGCTTGAACCCAAACCTCTTAAATCAGCCTATTAAGTGCATCTTTGAAATTCTTTCCTTGTGCTCTTGTAACCGGCCCAGTTGGAACTTAAACTTGCTCCTTTGTAGTCAAGACATTATTTGCATCATTCCCTTCCTCTTGAAAAGGATTTGCCCTCAAATCATCACCTACATCAAAATGACTCAAATCAGTAACATTAAAAGTAGCACTGATATTGTACTCACCGGGAAAATCTAGCTTGTAAGCGTTGTCATTGATGCGCTCTAGAACTTGAAAAGGACCATCCCCTCTTGGAAGTAGTGTGGAATGTCTTTGCGCCGGAAATCTCTCTGTTCTTATATGCAACCACACCCAATCTCCGGATTCAAAAACAAGCTTGTGACGCCTCTTGTTGGCTTGTTTTGCATATTTCTCCGTTCTTCTCTCAATATTGAGCCTTGCCTTCTCATGTATCTACTTAACAAAATCAGTCCTTTTCTTTCCATCAAAATTAACACGCTCAGAAACAGGTAATGGAGATAAATCCAATGGAGTCAAAGGATTAAACCCATAAACAATTTCAAACGGTGAGAATTTAGTAGCAGAATGAATAGATGTATTATAACCAAACTCAACATGTGGTAAACACTCTTCCCATATTTTGATGTTCTTTTTAATTATTACCCTCAATAAACTAGACAAAGTCCTATTTACTAGTTCGGTTTGACTATCAATTTGTGGGTGACAAGTGGTAAAAAATAAAAACTTGGTACCTAGTTTACACCATAAAGTCTTCCAAAAGTAGCTCAAGAACTTAGCATCTCTATCCGAAACAATGGTTCTAGGCATGCCATGCAATCTCACAATCTCCCTAAAGAACAAATCAACAACATGCGAAGCATCATCCATTTTGTAACATGGAATAAAGTGTGCCATCTTAGAAAATCTATCCACAACCACAAAAATCGAATCTCTTCCACGTTTAGTCCTAGGTAATCCTAACAAAAGTCCATTGAAATATCAATCCAAGGCTCACTAGGAATGGCCAAAGGAGTATACAAACCGTTGGGCTGCACTCTGGATTTAGTTTGTCTACATGTAACACATCTATCACAAATTCGCTCAATATCTCGTTCCATGTGTGGCCAATAGAGGTGTTCTTGCAAAATAGTTAAGCTCTTAGCAACCCCAAAATATCCCATTAATCCCTCTCCATGGGATTCCTGCACTAACAAATCTCTCAAAGAACAGTTAGGCACACATAATTTATTTTCTCGAAATAAGAACCCATCATGTCTAAAGAACTTACCACAAGCGTTTTTCTCACAAGCCCGATACTCTTCACAAAATTCATGGTTATTAATGTATAAACTTTTAATGTGTTCAAAACCAAGTAATTTTTCATCAAGTGTAAAGAGTAATGCATACCTGCGAGAAAGTGAATCGTCGACCACATTCTCCTTACCTTCCTTATACCTGATGACATATGGAAATGTCTCAATGAACTCTACCCAATGAGCATGCCTTTTATTTTGCTTGTGTTGGCCCTTCAAGTGTTTCAAGGACTCATGATCAGTGTGAATCACGAACTCTTTAGGCCATAGGTAGTGCTGCCATATCTCCAAAGCTCGAGCCAATGCATACAACTGTTGTCATAAGTCGGCTAATTTAACATTGTCCCGCTTAATTTCTCACTGGAGTAAGCAATTGGTCGTCCCTCCTGCATAAGAACTGTGTCTATGCCAATATCTGAAGCATCACATTCAATCTCAAATGTTTAGAAAAGTTAGGTAAAGACAATAAGGAGGCGTTGGTTAGCGTCTCTTTGATTAGTTGAAATGCCTTCTCTTGTTCTTCTCCCCATCTAAATCCGACGTTCTTCTTGATCACTTCGGTAAGTGGTGCGGCTATGCTACTAAAGTCCTTCACAAACCGCCGGTAAAAACTAGCAAGTCCATGAAAACTACGAACATTGCTTACACTTGTGGGACTCGGCCACTCTCGGATTGCACGTACCTTCTCTTCATCAACCTGTATATCCTGTGCACTAACAATAAATCCCAGAAATACAAACTTATCGGTGCAAAAAGTACGCTTTTTCAGGTTAGCAAATAACTTTTCTTTTCTAAGCACATCTAAAACTGATTTCAAATGTACGGCATGATCAGCCAAGTTTTTGTTATAAATGAGTATATCATCAATATAGACAACAACAAACCTGCCTATAAATGCTCACAAAACATGATTCATAAGTCTCATAAAAGTGCTTGGTGCATTAGTCAATCCAAAAGGTATAACTAACCATTCAAACAAATCATATTTTGTTTTAAAGGCAATTTTCCATTCATCTCCTTCTTTCATTCTAATCTGATGGTAACTACTTTTTAAATCAATCTTAGAGAACACACAAAAACCATACAACTCATCTAACATGTCATCTAAGCGAGGAATAGGATGACGATACTTTACCGTTATGTTGTTGATGGCTCGGCAATTAACGCACATTCTCCACGTCCCATCCTTCTTAGGTACAAGTAAAACCGGAACGGCGCACGGACTCATGCTCTCCCTCACATACCCGTTCTCTAACAACTTACTTACCTGCCATTGAAGCTCCTTTGTCTCCTCGGGATTGCTCCTATAGGCTGGTCGGTTTGGAATTGTCGCACCGGGAACAAAATCAATTTGATGTTCAATCCCTCAATACTAATTGATCCCACTACACAAACTCAACATGTGGTAAACATTCTTCCCATATTTTGATGTTCTTTTTAATTATTACTCTCAATAAAGTAGACAAAATCCTATTTGCTACTTCAATTTGACCATCAGTTTGTGGGTGACAAGTACTAGAAAACAAAATCTTGGTATCTAGCTTACACCAAAGTCTTCCAAAAGTAGCTCAAGAACTTAGCATCTCTATCCGAAACAATGGTTCTAGACATGCCATACAATCTCACAATCTCCCTAAAGAACAAATCAGCAACATGCGAAGTATCATTCGTTTTGTGACATGGAATAAAGTGTGGCATCTTAGAAAATCTATCCGCAACCACAAAAATCGAATCTCTTCCACGTTTAGTCCTAGGTAATTCTAACACAAAATCCATTGAAATACCAATCCAAGGCTCACTGGGAATGGGTAAAGAAGTATATAAACCGTTGGGCTGCACTTTGGATTTAGCTTGCCTACATGTGACACATCTGCCACAAATCCGCTCAACATCTCGTTTCATGTGTGGCCAATAAAAGTATTCCTGCCAAACAAATCTTTATTTGTTACTTCTAGTAGTATGCAAAAGTGAGTGAATTAAGCGAGCAATATTTTCAAATTAGTCGATGATTGTACTTTTGTACAAAGAGGCATTTTTAAACACTAATGAATTTGACGCTGGTTAGCCCAGTTCTGTTGTTTCTCTTTTGCAGGAATTTGAGGATGTCTTTCCCAAGAAAACACCACATGGATTACCACCAATTCGAGGGATTGAATATCAAATTGATTTTATTTCCGGAGCGACAATTCCAAACCGACCAGTCTATAGGAGCAATTTCGAGGAGACAAAAGAGCTTCAACAGCAGGTAAGTGAGTTGTTGGAGAAGGGGTACGTGAGGGAGAGCATGAGTCCGTGCGTCGTTCCGGTTTTACTTGTACCTAAGAAGGATGGGACGTGAAGAATGTGCGTTGATTGCCGAGCCATCAACAACATAACAGTAAACCGAAGCCAAATCATTTCCACCACCAGGCATGACTGTACTACCAGTCCAGTCACTCTCTTCTACACCATCTTACAGCAACATCGCAGCAGCTCAAAGAAGACTGCAGCCCAGCAAGCCTACAACAACAACAGTAGTTCGAGATTGGTACAATCTTGAACTTAATACTGCCAATCCACACATTTATGAACAGTTGAATGGTTGTTACCGCGCCATTCAGTCTAATGATTTTTCTTCTTCAAAGTACTAGCTTTCTCAGCTAGAGCAAATGGTACTTTCTATGCTCTCTCACTACACTCAGGAGAAATTCGAGAAACAAGCTATAGTAAAAACCGCAACAGATCTGTGCAACTACACTTTGACGGTACAGAGTTCTGATCTTAGCCAAAGGATCGGAACATGGTTTCAGGGCACTTCCCAAGATCAACAATACTTGAGGGAAGTTGTACAGGATATGGAGATAGCCGATCAGGTATATCATCCTCTTCCTGAATTTTACAACCTTCTTGATCTTTGCAAGATTGAGAATGAAAAAGCCAGACAGTTAGCAGCAGAATTGACTGTCCACAAAATGATCGGCCTTAACCAACAAAATATGATTGGAGATTCACAACTTAAAGACTTCTTCCGAACATTGGAGGCCACTGACATCATCTCCATCCTTCAACAACATGATCTGATTTGGAATAAAAATAATTCCCCTCGAATTATTACTGCTTTCCAAGACATTGGCAATTGCAAAAAGGCCATACAACTTAGCCTAGTTCATGAAATTTTTGTCAACACTACCCATCCTGAAGAATATCAAGAATGTCTTCCCCAGCTTTGCGCCCAAAGCGTAAAAGCATATTCCATCAGATACCAAACTAGCTTTTTCTTCAGAGTTTGGAGTTCATGGGAAGAAAGGAAATATTTGAAGCTTTATCCTTCAGTACAACTATGGGAGCTTCATTCTTACAATTATACTCCTTCTTCAGTATGTGACAATCTTCCAGTTCTAGATCTGGAAGTTGAGACAAAAAAGGCTGTCAGAGAATTCTTTGATGAAGCCTATGCCAAAGCTCTTATTGGAGCTCATTCTATTAAAATTGAAAACAATATCATGCTTTATGATTATGTGGGTGCCTTTGAGAATTCCGAAGTACGAGTTCCAAAAGCCCTAGAGTTTCTATCCAGTCTCCAACTGGGGAAATAGGGTGCCAAGGCAAAAGAAGAATTCTACCAGGACTTAGAAAGAGCAGAAGATGAAGAGTCTGGAGGAGAGGACAATCAAGATAATAATGTCGAGGACGTCATGGATGACGACGCACTCCGCAATATTATGCAGGATTAAAGCATGGTGGGACCATACTTGTCGACACCACCAAAAAAAGATTCCTCCTTATCCTTCACGGACTAGCAGCCGTCACTATCCTCCAAACAGCCCAGCCGACAACTTTTTTCATTATTGTACTATGTCATTACTATACTAGTGGCAATTATTGTACTTCTGGCACAATGACACCAAAACAAGTTTATGAAGATCAAGTGAGATTCCATAAAGAGAGTGATAAAAAAAAGAGAGTGATTAAAAGAAAGAAAGTGAGCAGAAGAAAAAGAGTGTAAATCAGAGAGTGGCCAAGCAAAATGAGAGAGAAAAATAAAATCAAAATTCAGCCATTGAGAGAAAATCAAAGAGAAAACAAAAGAATTTCTATGCAAAAGTGAGTGAGATTAAGCAAGTAATGTTTTCAAATCAGCCGATGATTGTATTTTTGTACAAAGAGACATTTTTAAATACTAACGAACTTGACAATAGCAAATAATTGATCCCACTACACAATAGCAAATAGGGAACGACTGGTTGAGTCGTTCCCTATTTCGCCGCCTGTTCAATACTAATTGATCCCTATTCCGATCGAATTGCCACTGTCGGCCTAATAGCAAATGTCCAGCTTGCATCGGAACTACATCACACAAAATTTCATCTTCATATTATTCGATACGGAATGAAACCAAAACCTGCTTATTTACTTTTACCTCGCCACTATCATTCAGCCATTGTAACTTGTACGGCCTAGAATGTTTCAGTGTGGGCAGTCCTAATTTCTCCACCAAAGTTTTGCTTGCAACATTAGTACAACTTCCTCCGTCAACAATCATACTACATACCTTGTCTTTGACCTAGCACCTAGTATGAAAGATGTTCTCCCGCTGCGCTTCTTCAATTTCTTTTACTTGCCAGCTTAGAAATCTTCTTGACACCAACAATTCATCTTGAACTGCATATTCTTCTTCATCTACGTCCTCCAATGGTGGCATAGAGTCGGTATCGGACTCGTCGTCGGTTTCGATCTCTCCATTACCCCTTATTACCATGACTCTTTTGTTTAGGCATTGACTTGCTATGTGACCTTTACTTTGACATTTAAAACACTTAATGTCACGATTTCGAGAAGTGAAAGGGTCAGATTTACCTTGAGTGCCATGGTTGGTTGTCTCTTGTTTTAGCTCGAATTTAGATTTTGCAGCTGGTTTCTCCTCATTCTTCACATGACTCGGTTTCCATGGGGAAAAACCCTAATTATGGGATGTACGTGTACCACCTCTCCTCTTGAGTTGTTGCTCCACGTTGATTGCCATGTGCACCATATCTTCTAATTCCACATAATGCTGCATCTCCACCCTATCATGAATTTCTTGATTCAAGTCATTCAAGAACCTAGCCATAGTAGCCTCTCGGTCTTCTTCGATATTAGCCCAAATCATAGCAATTTCCATCTCTTGATGATAATCCTCCACACTCCAGTTACCTTATCGCAGCGTTTGCAATTTATTGTACAACTCCCGGTAGTAATGGCTGGGCACAAATCGCTTTCTCATCACTATTTTCATCTCTTCCCACGTCTCAACCAGTCGTTCCCTATTTCGCCGCCTGTTCAATACTAATTGATCCCACTACACAATAGCATAGTCAGAAAACTCAATGGCAGCAAGTTTTAACTTCTTCATCTCAGAGTAGTTGTGGCAATCGAACACTAACTCCACCTTTTTCTCCCACTCAAGATAAGTCTTGGGTCGTTTCTTCCTTGAAACGCTGGAATGTTCAACTTAATACTACCCAAGTTGTTATCTTCTCGATTCCTATCTTTTCTAAACTGCCCTCCATATCTCCTATTACCAACAACTGAACCCCGATCTTCTTCTTCATCAAAACCAGCCCCATAATACTCTCCATCTTCATCTCTCACTCCCTGATGTTGAACTATTTCCCTCCTATGCACCTTATGAGTGTTTTGTGGCTGCTCCAAACGTGTATTCTCCATCCGATCAATCCGCTCATATACCTACTCTAATTCTAACCTCATCACACGCCTCATCTCACTCATCATGGCTTCCATGAGCAACTTTGGGTCAGCCATCCTTATAGCACTTTCGGTGATATTCTTTTCACTGTTGTGAGACATGATTGCTGCAAATCAAAGTTAGAAAACAACAAAAAAAAAGAAAGGACCTCACACACTCCCTCACGTGTTTTCACTCAAAGAATGATTCACTCTATTCCACTCGTATTTCACTCAGTATAATCGGGTTTTACCCTCTAATATGCTCACCACTCTTGCCTTTTTTCACTCGATAATTCTCTTTCAGTTCTTTTGAAACCATTCGAACAATATTCAAAATTCTAGTAACAATTCACCAAGAACTCACCAAGGGAATTTAGGTTCAAAAGGTAAGAAAATAAAGGATATGAGTGATTAGATTTTCAAAGCACAATTCAGCAAAATTTTCAAAAAAAAAATTTTTTTGGTCTTTGGGGTGAGGAGATTTTCGGGCTTATTGGAAACAAACGAAAGAGAATCCGTTTACTCCATTTTTTTTTACCTTCTTTTTTTTTTTGGATCTTTTTTTTCGGATCTTTTTTGTTCAGATTTTTTTTTCAGATTCTTTCTTTCGTTAATAACAGAATAAGATTTCGAATGGGGTAGAAGAAAGAAATTCGGCTAGATAAGAAAAGAAAACTAAATTTAAATGGGATAGGCAAACCTGAGATGAGAAATCCTGGTTCTGATACGAAATGATGCGAACCCCGTCAAGAATAACGAGACCCGTAGAAGAAAAGGAGAAAAAAAATCCAAGAATGATCTCGATCAGGTTTGGATGGGAGACCTCGACCCGTTGCTTCAACAAAAGCAAGAACCTCGGTATAATTGATCTCAACCCGTTATTTAATGCGAAGTAAGAATCTTGGTATAAGGAACACGCCACAAACGGAAGTGGAAAGCCGTTTGATAAGTCGATGATGAACGCCACGGAGGAACTCCGATAAGTTCGAATAGTCCTTCAAAAAATCAAAGAGAATAAACTTACCAATTATCTGTAAAACTGTCTCCCTTCAATTCCATTAGACGCCTTTTTATAGGCTAAAAAAATACAAGGAAAGTTTAAGAAATAGAAACAAAACAAAAGGAAACAATCAGTCTCTTAATTTGGCTGATCAATATAAGGAAAGTTTAAGAAATAGAAACAAAACAAAAGGAAACAATCAGCCACTTAATTTGCTGATCAATATAAGGAAAGTTCTAGAAATAAAACAAAAGGAAACAATCAATTTTGACCAAATTCTTCTACTAGTTGAATCATATTGATGTATTTTTGTTGAACTCATGAACCATCCTCAATGGGCCTCCGCGAATTTGTTTGAGCCCAAACCTCTTGAATCAGCCCATTAAGTGCATGTTTGAATTTCTTTCCTTGTGCTCTTGTAACCGGTCTAGTTAGAACTTGAACTGGCTCCTTTGTAGTCAAGTCATTATTTGCATCAGGAGGCCATGGAGAAAGAAAAGGAGATTTATCAAGAATAAAAATATATCCAGAAGGCTAATGAATTCTCAACACAAATGGGTAAAAGGAAATGCACTTATTTTGTGTGTGACAAAGATGGTCAGCATCCCAGAAATGGAAAAGATGCTCAGAAAATGATATTGCAAAATTTAGAAGCCTGCCTTAAAAAAGAAATCTCCCCTATGGATATAGTGCTATGCGGACTTGATTCGGGGTTTGAGATGATCCTTATAATGAACGAGTCAGATATTAATACACTCCTATCACCGGATTAGATAACATAACGTTAGGAAATGCAATTGGAAGAAAAGCAACCTTTAATTCAGGAGACATTAAAAAACAAATAAAAAGTAATAGTAAATTCGTAACGAAGGAAAATGCTAGTAATATATCAATCAAATTTTTGAAGATGAAAAACATGGTAAGGAAAAAGCTATAGCAAATAGTATCCCTATTCTAGCAGCATTTATTGTATACATAGGATACCAGTCAGGTATCTACACAATACGGGATAAATGTTATAAACAGGTATTCGATGAATCATGCAGCAAACATTACTACTCCTGTGAGGTTGCTATATCAATCCAGAATCCATGCATGACAAAAGAAACAAAAGTAATAAGCCAAAAAAATTCCAGATCAAAAGAGAGCCTAGGAATCACATCAAAGAATAAATATAAGGTTGGAAATTAATGCGCTTTTCATCAGCATATAAGGCAAGGATCAAAAAAGAAGCTACATATAAGGCAAGGATAAAAAAAGAAGCTGCTCATTCTCGCTGAATCAAGTAAGAATCCAGGATTGTAGTTCAGGATCTTAGCATAAGAAGATTTGCAGGTGTGCAATGTCTCTAGAGAAGAAATGGATACAGAAGTAGAAGTTGACATAGCAAAAGAAGCCTACCCTAAAGAAGCCTATGTACAAAAACTACTGAAGCAATAACATAAAGATATCAATCCAACAGTTGGTCTACTAGGGGAGGAGTTTGGAAAGCTCGGCTATTATGGTACAAAAACAAACAATAGGGGCAGAGATACACGCTCTAAAATAGACAACACTATGCCCATGAACCAACATCATCAACAATGAGTGTTCAAAATGTAAGACATGCAGCAAGTGATTCGCTTCACTCCAAGTGCTTGGTTGCCACCAGACAAGCCACAGGTGGTCGAGGCCAGAAAAGCTACATGATATGGTAAGCAAGCCTAAAATGCACAAGTGTTCCATCTGTACAGTCGAGTTTATGAACGGGAAGGCTCTTGAGGGGCACATGAGGATGCATGGGGCTAGATATAGTCAAGAAAGTCGTCGTGGCAAGAGTGATTTGTGTTTGGATCTGAGCTTGGGACCCTCTAGTTATGCCAACAGGATGAGACGATCCCGCATCTCCATGTTCGACAAAAATTTTACCCTTTGATAATTTTCACAATTTCATCTCATGTAAATAGTCTGTTTAAAAAAAAGACCCTTTGAAGACCAAACGTGCTAAAACAATGGGAAAAGGAGTAGTTTGGCATTTAAAGCCCAAACAAAAATCCTTGACAACTCATCATGCTGAGAGAAATAGCATGGCTAGCCTAACTCAAACGGTAGTTGGTAAAGGCAAGTCAAATCCGTTGATAACCGTTGGTTTGCTAAAAATCTCATGATAACTCATCATGTTGAGGGGAATATAAAGGCTAACCCAACTCAAACGGTAGTTAGTGAAGGCAGATCAAATCCGTTGATAACTGGGGGTTTGCTAAAAACTCCGTGCTGAGAGAAATAACATGGCTAGTCCAACTCAAACAGTAGTTAGTGAAAGCAAATCAAATCTGTTGATAGGTGGGGGTTTGCTAAAAATCCTGTGCTAAGAGGAATAGTATGGCTAGTCCAACTCAAACGGTAGTTGGTAAATGCAAATAAAATTCGTTGATAGTTGGGGATTTGCTAAAAATCCCATAAGACTTGACATTCACAGGCCAAAAATATTATCACGATAATAGTAGCAAGATTCTCTACAAAACGATGATTGATATCACTATTTACATCCATGAACGGCATCAACAAGGCAGCAGCAGTAAGATTCTCAAGAAAAAGTATTGACAACCGACATCAAAAGAAAGATTCCCTACAGAATGAGCCTGATAAAAACAGCCTGATAAAGTCGAAAGGAGCCTAATACAGACGAAAGAAGCCTATATATCCAAAAGAAAAAAAGGAGGCATGATTAAAAGCTCCTTCATGATTAAAGATGTGGGCCCCACACAAATAGAATACAAGGAATCCAAGGCTTTGGCAAGAAGAAATCGGAGACTTCGACTAGAAGGAATCTCTCCTATAAATATAAGGCTTCCAGCAGATTTAGAGGAGCAGGTTAAGATAACAGGTTAAGATTTCAGATTAAGGTTGAGATTAGAGAAAACCTTCGACACCGTTCTCCATCACTATCATTACTCAATGCCATCATCCTCCATCAACATTATCCTCCTTCCTTCTCATCCTCTCCACCATCATTCCAGTCTTATGCCACCCAATCCGACCATCTGTATAGTTCCACCACATATGTATAATTAGTGTGTGACAGTAGCAGTAGTGTGATCAATGTGAAAGTGTGTTTGTATTTTCCCTTTTAGTGTGCTTGTGTTTAACCCCATGGTTCATTTTTGGGCGGTAGGGATTTGCAGTTTGACAGAGTTTCTCCAGTACTGTTCTGATATGTATTGTACGCTTTGAATTATTGTAAATTTGTTTGTATTTACTTTGGTGTTGGTGTGTTAGATCAGTATGTATATGGTGACAAATTAACTGTAAGATAGATTATTGTTCTCTCATAACTTATATTGGTATATCATAGTTTAATTCTAAGTATCCCTGCTAGAATTGAGTAATCTTAAAGCCCAGATTCATAAGTGATCCTTTTGTTGCCGCGGGTAAGCGTTGTAGGGTGACCCTCACAAGGTGGATTTAGACACCATAGATGACTCAAAACTAGCTATCCACCGACATCTTAGATGGCTACCGATGACCTTTATTGGGAATGTGAGATCTATCAAACGTATTATAGTTTAGATGACACCATGTATCATGATGATATAATATACACACCAAAATATTCCAACGAAACAGATTTTGATTTATCTAAAACTATGTATTGTGATGATAGAATGTATGAACCAAAGTATTCCAAAAAATGATTTGATGAAATAGCTCGCTCAATAGAATATTGGAAATAATAGTGTAAAAATCTAGACTTAAGTGCAAAAAAGTTAAAAGATAATAAATCTGAAAATATCTATAAAAAATTTTAAGGACTACTAAGTCATTTTGGATACAAGTTGAACTTAGAACATGACGAAAAAGCAAATGTTAGCAGCCTTCTAATAGGAGAAGAAAAAGACTGTAGTAGCAACAATCAATCACAAACCATTGACCAAGAAAATAATAATGAGGCAACTATAGAGGTAATAATAACCAAAGTGATCTCTCTCAAACTCAAACTAAGATTCTAATAGAGAATAGTTACCAAGGACATAAATATGACGTAGAGAGAACAAATGTAGAATTCATCCAAAGTTCTAAAGAATCTTCTGACAAAAAAGAAGAGTATACGATAGGATACGATGAAATAATTTCTATTCCAGAACAAGTAGAAGAGATAAAGAAAGTAGTAGGGAAGTTAGATCACATCGACAGTATAGAATGGAAAAAACCAAGTCAACAAATCAATATGCAAGTCAAAAGAACATATTCCAAATAAGAATACGACTCAATAGTTGAGATAATTAATTTTGGAAAGAATTGTATAGGGATCAAAATAGCACTATTCAAGAGAAAAACTATTTAGTGAATAGGATACAAGAGATGTACCTCCAGTATGAAGATTTGTTACACTATTTCGAGTTTGACCCTGAGATATACAACTTGGAAAGTAAGAAAGAAAGCGTCACAAATTCAATAATTGAAGACTGTGGGATGGTTATAAATGATAAATACAAGATAGAATCTGAAGAAAATACCAAATCTGACAATGAATTGATAAATGTCAGTGAAGGTAGCAAAACTTCATTATATTTGAATGATTTACGAATGGGAAAAAATTTTAGGATTAATGATCCAGTAAATTGGAATATATCACAAGAAAAAAATTATCCGGATATACACTTTATTGATAAACGAAAGGTCATAGATGATTTGGCACAATCACTAGCAATCATAATCACAAGCCATGAAGTGACATGGGATGAAAAAAGATTTGTCAGTTGCATCACGGTAACCTTACAAGGAGATATGTTGCAATGGATAAATTCAAAAGAAATAAAAGTTTAGCAAAAGGAGTGGTTTGAAAATGATAAAATCACTAGGGTTGAAGATATCGTTACTAACTTTGTAAAAGAAAATTTATATATATCATTTTCAAAATACGAAAAGGCACAAAATGAACATTCTTCCCATCTCAAAAAAGTATTAAAAAGATTAATAGATAAGCGAGTAATTATTAGTAAAGAGAAAATAGAATTATACAAAGTTTATATAGAGTTCTTAGGACATAGAATATGACCTTTTAAAGACATAAAGATAGAAAAACAAATCAAACAAGATACCAAAAGAATAACTAGATATGCAAACAGAAAATTTGATTCAAGTTTAGATTGTAATGCATTTCGATTATACTTGTAGAAACCTTTTACTAACAGAATAGATTATGTAGCAATTGTTAAAATTGCATCTAGAAAATTAAGTAGTCATAGATGGACAAAATTTATAAATACAATACAAGATCATAGACACAAACCAAAATCAAAGCATATAATTACAGAAAAATTATCTAGACTAATTTTTTGGTATTCAATTTTGCAGATGAATCCCAGAGAATTCATGAGATTTGGAGATATTTATCTCAAGCAGTTTGCGTTACAGAATAAAGAGTCATTCAGAATCAGAGAATTTCACTTAGATTTAATACAGTAATGTCCACTAGATAATTTGTGGAATCTAAGAGTAGATAGCCAAAAGAAAAGGTTAAAGTAATTAAAACATTACCTTATTATTTTAAAGGTATTATACAAACACCCCAGTCACAGAGTTCTATCAGTTATGTCATACTTAGAGGTCATCAAGTAAGAATTTACAGAAATTGGTATACAGTTAGAAAGTTAATCTCAAATTTTGATAATCCAATATTTAAAGGTTTTTATAGCGTTAAAGAAGCTATAGGATATGCTAGAAATAATATTCCAAATTCTTGGTATTTTGATGAAAGTCTTATATAATTTATGAATACACAAAAGAGTCGATAGAGTTCAAGTGAATCAGAATAAAGATTGTTAAGTTATTATGAAGCATTTTAAAATTTTAAAAATACAAAAAGATAAATTGTTTGAAAATCTCAGTAAACAAGCACATATAATAGAGAGTTTACAGAAGGAAAATGAGAGCCTAAAAATTATGAGAGAAAAAGAATTGAGTGTAAGAGATAGAAAGGAGAGCCTCCAGCATATGAGAAATACAGAAGCTATGCAAATCAGATTATTCATTAAAACAAGTGATTAATTATCTATTCTTCCAGAAGATGTCAGACAAAGCATTCACCAGAAAGTTTAAGATAGTTTCTATAGAAAAGTCAAAGACATGCTATAAATACTCAAAGAAATCCAACAAGAAAAAAGTAGATGTAGAGGGATAGTTGTAGACCAAGTGATACATTATGCCAATACAGATAGATGCATCAACATCAATTCAAATTGCAGCATCATAGACCCCTCACAACCGAAATGCAAATGTGAGTTAGCTTATGCCATTTACAATTAAGCCAAATGAAAACAGAGAAACTTTAACAGACTATAGTTGAAAAAATTTTCTAGATATGGGATTTGTTTCACAAATAATTATTTATCATCCAGATCATGCAGAATTACTTCCATATTCTTTAGTATTTCCAGTCTTAGAAGCTTTTACAGATAAGGAGTCACAGCTCAAGATAGAATTTGACTCCATAATAGCAGAATATATTAAAGGAGTATGGTATCCTACAAAACACAATGCATGGATTACACACAGATTGGCCCATCATCTATATCCAGATACAGAGGCAAGAGGAGTAATCTATGACAAAAAGATTTCAAGACCGACCAGGCACTAGAGAGCAAAAACCATAGCATATGAATTCAATTGGTAAAAATACAGTGCAAATAGATTCAGATTAGCCATAGAAACAGAAATCTATAGCGTCTGTAGATAAAGAAATTATTTGTAAGATCCCTAAGGTTGTCAGATCAGCTCAGATTGTCATATCAACTCATAAAGAATTAATTCAAACTACAGACAAAAGAAAATGGTAGAAAACAAAATACTTCAGCAAGACATGACAGAATGGGTAGAAGAATATATATCACCTGATCTACTAGGACACATGGGAGAAGCAGGTATAAAAAATTTCGACAACATGATGGAAGATTAGGTAACCAGTCAATTTTCTATAAGCATCTTATGTAAATATAGTCTATTAAAACAAAATATTTTTGCCTTGTGAAGCCCAAAGCTGCTAAAGCAAATGGGAGGAGGAATAGTTTGACATTAAGTCAAAACGAAATCTTCGACAGCTCATCATTCTGAGGGGAATAGTATGATTAGCCCAACTCAAACAGTAGTTTGTAAAGGCAAGTTAAATCCGTTGATAGCTGGGGGTTTCCTAAAAATCTCATGACAACTCATTATACTGAGGGAAATAGCATGGTTAGCCCAACTCAAACGGTAATTGGTAAAGACAAATTAAATCCATTGATAGTTGGAGATTTGATAAAAATTTCATGACAACTTATCATGCTAAGGAAAATAGCATGGCTAGCCCAATTCAAATGGTAGTTGGTAAAGACAAATCAAATCCGTTGATAACTAGGGATTTGCTAAAGTTCCCATAAGACTTGACATTCACAAGCCAAAGATAGCATCAAGATAGTAGCAGTAAGATTCCCTATAAAAACCTTGACAACTGACATCAATAGAAAGAATCCTTGCAAAAGGTGCCTGACTAAAGGAGCCTAATACAGATGAAAAGAGCCTAATATATCCAAAAGAAAAAAAGGAGACATGATTAAAATCTCCTTCATATGTAAAGAGGCGGGCCCTACACAAATGAAATCCAAGAAGTCCAAGGCTTCAGAAAGAAGAAATTAAAGACTTCAGCAGGAAAGAATCTCTCCTATAAATAAAAAGCTTCGAGGAGATTGAGAGGAGCAGTTGAAGATTTCAGATTAAAGTTGAGATTAGAGAAAACCTTCGACACCATTCTCCATCACCATCATCTCCCATCGCCATCATCCTCCAATCAACATCATCCACCTTCCTTCTCATCCTCTCCACCATCTTTCCGGTCTTGTGCCACCTAATCCGACCACCTGTATAATTCCTCCACATATGTATAATTAGTGTGTGACAATGTAGTAGTGTGAGAGTGTGCTTGTATTTTCTTTTCAATAGTCTGTTTAAACCCTAGAATCAGAGCCCGGTCGGGTTCCTTTTTGGGTGGTGGGGATCTGCAGTCTATACGGAGTTTCTCTAGTACTGTTCCGGTATGTATTGTATGCTTTGAATTATTAGTAAAGTAGTTTGTATTTTCTTTGGTGTATTAGATAAGGTTTATGTATATTTAGTGATAATTTTATTTTCGTAAAAATTTTTGGCATAGCTTGGGGATAGTACGGAAGAACCCTTTGGCATGTATATGGTGACAAATTAACTATAGGATGGATTACTGCTCTTTCATGACTTATATTGGTATATCATAGTTTCATTCTAAGTGTTTTTTGTTAGATTTGAGTAACATTAAATCCCATATTCCTAAGTGATCCCTTTGTTGCCGCGGGTAGGCGTTTGTAGGGTGACCCTCAAGAGGTGGTTTTAGGCACCGTAGGTGACTCAGAGCTAACTATCCACCGACATCTTAGTTGGCTATCGATGACCTTTATTAAGAATGTGAGATCTATGAAACGTATTATAGTTTAGATGACACCATATTTTATGATGATATAATATGCGCCCTAGAGTATTCCAAACAAAAATTTTATGAAACAAATTTTAATTTGTCTAGTACAAATTATTACGATGATAGAACGTATAAACCAAAGTATTCTAAAAAACGATTTGATGAGATAGTTTGCTCAATAGAATATTGGAAAGAACAGTGTAAACATACCGGCCCTTTTAGTCAACTACCCCGGTATCAGAGCCGAAACATCTATTGCCTTTATCTCTTCTTCAAATTGTGTAATCAGAGCCCGGCCAGTTCCTTTTTGGGCGGTAAGGATCTGCAGTGTGTACAGAGTTTCTCCAGTACTGTTCTGGCATGCTTTGAATTATTGTAAAGTAGTTTGTATTTGCTTTGGTATGTTAGATAAGTTTTATGTATATTTATTGATAATTTCATATATGATAGTTTGTATTTACTTTGGTGTTGGTGTGTTGATCAATATGTATATGGTGACAAATTAATTATAAGACAGATTATTGCTCTCTCATAACTTATATTGGTATATAATAGTTTTCATTCTAAGTGTCCCTTACTAGAATTGAGTAACATTAAAACTCAGATTCCTAAGTGATCCCTTTGTTGCTGTGGATAGGCATTTGTAGGGTGACCCTCAGGAGGTGGTTTTAGGCACCACAGATGACTCAGAGCTAACTATCCACTGACATCATAAATGGCTACCGATGACCTTTATTGGGAATGTGAGATCTATAAAACGTATTATAGTTAAGATGACAACATGTATCGTGATGATATAATATACGCCCCAAAGTGTTCCGAGCAAAAATCTTATCAAACAAATTTTAATTTATCTAGTAGTATGTATTGTGATGATAGAATGTATAAACCAAAGTATTCTAAGAAACGATTTGATGAGTTAGTTCGCTCAATAGAATATTGGAAACAACAGAGTAAAAAATCCTGACTTAACTACAAACGAGATAAAAGACAATACACCTGAAAAGATCTATAAAAAATTTAAAGGTTTACTAAGTCATTTTGGATATAAGTTGAACCAAGAAGATATCGAACCTAGTGCCATAAACAAAGTAAACTGAGGAGGATAAAAAGGTGAATAAAGAAAATGATAGTAATCTCCCTGTAGAAGAGAAAAATTGATGTAGCAACCTATCACAAGTCAGTGACCAAGAAAATAATAATGAGGCAATTGAAGAGGATAATAATAACTTAAGTGGTCCCTCACAAACTGAAAATCTAATGAAGAGTTACCAAGGAGGTAAATATGAGGTAGAGAGAATAAATGAAAAATTCATCTTAAATTCTGAATAATCTTTTGACAAAAAAAGAAAAGTGTACGATAGGATACAATGAAATAATTTCTGTTCCAGATCAAGTAAAAGAAATAAAGGTGGTAGTAGGAAAGTTAGATCATATTGACAATTTAGAAACCAATTCAAAACAGAAGAAACCAAATCAACAAATTGATATGATGCAAGTCGAGAAAACATACCCCAAAAAAGAATATGACTTGATAATTGAACTGATTAATTGTTGGAAAGAACTATAAAAAGATCCGAAATGCACTATTCAGGAGAAAAACCATCTAGTAAATAGGATACAAGAGACTTACCTCCAGTATAAAGATTTGTTACACCATTTCGAGTTTGACCATGGGATATACAACTTGTATAAGATCTAAAAATGAGAGCATCATGAATTCAGGGAATAAAGACTGCGAGAGACTACACATGATGAGTACAAGACAGAATCTTAAGAGAATAGCAAATCTGACAATGAACTGATATATGGTAGGAAAGATAGTAAATGCTCAAATGACTCGAGTGATTTACAAATAAAAGGAAATATGAGGTTTAATGTTTCAAAGAGTGTGCCATAAAGTGGAATTCATCTGGATCTGTCTAATATACACTTTAAGTATAGACAAAAAACCATAAACAACTGGGCACAAACTCTAGCAATAATAGTCACAATTCACGAGGAAATATGAAAAAAAAGGTTTGTAAATCACATTTAAAGAACCCTTCAAGACGATGTACTACAATGTATAGACTCGGAAGAAGGGAAGGGAAAAAGTAAGGAAAAGGAGTAGGTTGAAAACAACTGATCCATTGGATTCGAGGATATCCCCACTAACCTCATAAAATTCATAAAAGAAAATTTATTTGAATTAATAGATGACAAAATTTATAAGGAAGTAATCCTCTATGCATGTTGGCAGTGAAAATTTCTAAGTTAAAAAAAGGATTTTCCACAACAGAACGCGGAGCCAATTCAGTATCCCTGCGATTGGTTATATTAACCCTGCGTTTGAATAAAACGCGGAGATGTTTAATAGCTCCGCGTTGATCCCGCAGTTTGGCTAGTATTAGCCTCACGTTTGAGTGAAACGCGGAGATGATCAATAGCTCCGCGTTTTGGTTATTTAGCGCCGCGTGATGATGAGATTAAAGCTCCGCGTAAGCAGATAATCAGAATCTCAAATTGATTGAGATTATGATTTTGGGCTTATCCAAATACCCGAATCATGTCTAATCAGAATTCCATCAAAACTAAGATATTTGATTGGAATCCTTGATGAATGCGAGTTCTATTTAGATAGAAACTCTTGGATTAACCTGGGGCTATAAATACCTTCCTGGTGAAACCCTAAAAAAGGTCTTTTCTTTTCGGCAATTATCTTCTTTGTGATCCTTCGGCAATTCAAGTACGCGAGAGAGCCTTGAATCCTTTTTGTGATCGTCTTCCTCTTAGAGAATTCAAGTTACGCACAGAGCCTTGGATTTGTGAAGAGCAAAGACCAAGAAGATCATCTACAATCGGCCGATATCTTCAAGAGAGAAGAGTTCGACATTCGATCATCCAAAGGAACTACTATAGATCCCATCGCCACTGATCCCACGATTATTTTGTAAAAGAGAGAGATTGAACTATAAAATCCTCTCGTTTGTTCTTTTTTATCTTGTTCACTTTCATTGTAATTCAAGCTTATTCAATGGAAGGAAGCGAAGAAACTTTTGCGACGAACAAACTGGCGACCACAGTGGGAGCCATCTCTTTCACTGATGAAGAGATTGTGGCGCAATCAGACGTTGACTTGATCGGATCCGAAGTAGACACCCTGATTGTTGAAATCGACCAGCAGAAGTACGAGGAGTTCCTCTCCTCTGGATCAGGTGACTTGATGAGACACGGCAGTATCGTCGCATGTACTCCAATGCCCGAGTGACGGGTAGAAAGGTATCCACCAAGAGACGGGGATCCTTGGAGACTGCAGCTATAGAACCGGAGTTCATACAAGAAATCCTAGCCGAGGATGAGCTTCCGATTGCCAAAGAAGCCCTGGGGACTGGATTGACCAGGACCCAACTCCGGAACAGGAACCGGAGAGCGAGGCGTAGAGCCCTCAAAGCCAGCCTTAGACGCGGAGCTAACACCAGAGGACGCGAGGCTATGGTCCCTCGCAAACTGGCTCGCGCTACCCGCGAGACCAATCTTTACCGCGTTAAACGCGAAGATACAACTTGCCTTAAAAGCAAGGAAAAGCCAGCGTATGATTTTCCACGTGAGGCTATTACTGAGCCTACCGAGAGACGCGAAGCCAGTAAGGGTTGCGCTAGTCGCAGAATACCCGACACTCGCGAGTTACGCGAGTATAAAAATTCTTCAAAGCCAGCGTGTGATTTTCCACGCGAGGCTATTGCTGAGCCTAGCGAGAGACGCGAAGCCAGTAAGGGTTGCGCTAGTCGCAGAATACCCAACACTCGCGAGTTACGCGAGTATAAAAATTCTTCAAAGCCAGCGCGTGATATTCCGCGCAAGGCTATTGCTGAGCCTAGCGAGAGACGCGAAGCCAGTAAGGGTTGCGCTAGTTGCAGAATACCCAACACTCGCGAGTTACGCGAGTATAAAAATTCAACAAAGCCAGCGTGTGATATTCCGCGCAAGGCTATTGCTGAGCCTAGCGAGAGACGCGAGGCCAGTACTAGTTGCGAGAAACGCAAGACTTATGACACTCGCGAGAGACGCGAGGACGATTGGAAAATAGTTGTCAGTCGTAAAAATCGTGCTAGGCGCGAAGCTATGATCTGCGTTAAACGCGAAGATAAGCCAGCGTGCAAGAACTTCCCTTCACGCGAGGCAATTATCCCAGAAGCTAAACTTCTGAAGACTCACCAAGCCAGCGAGAGACGCGAGGCTAGTGTGGATAAGCGCGGAGCTATTCTTCAGGCCCGCAATGTGAAACGCGAGGCTATTCCTAAGCCCCACGAAGATCGGTCCGACCCCAGAGTCAAGGTTAATCAGTCAAAGAAGCTTCAATGGGTTCCCAGACCTTTTCAAGAGTTTGGACCTCCTAACTCCACGGCTAAAGGCACTGATCTCAGGGAGCATCTCTCCAGGAAGAGAAGCGTAGAACAACTTCAAGCAGAACCTATCTGTCACTGCCAGCAACTAATGACCGCAGTGTCCGCTGTAATGGACAACTGTGGCTGCAGCAAGAGCAGGGTATCTGCGTTTGATCGATTAATCGAGCCGAACAAGAACCCTGCGAAGAAACCAAAGACTACTTCCCTGAGGCAATGGAGAGCTGTAACCTCCAACATGGTGGGGAAAGGAAAGAAAATTGTAGAGACGGATGATGATTCAGAATCGAGCGATGAAGAACCTCATCGTGTTACTTGACTAAAATCAGGAGCCGTCCCGCCTCGAAATTATAAGAGGCTCGCAGGGGGGTTTTTATGATGAGGACGGTGATAATTCAGCCATAGCCTCACCTCGTTCCTCCGCGTCATCTCTACTACAGAAGTCAGCATCGCACATTGCAGATAAATCTGATGATATCAATCAGAGATTTGAAGTTCAAGAAAGAATGATTCGAGAGCAACAGAAAACGATTGATGACCTTAAGATGCTACTTTTAAAAGTTGTCGAGGATAACGCTAAACAGGGCAAGAAGACTTCAAATGAAGAAGAACAGGAGGAGAAAGCCCACTCGATGCACGAGAACGAGGACAGATTTTCTTTCCATGATCCGCATGGAGAAAAGATTGAAAAATTGTAAAATCAACTCGAAGCTTTGATGCATAAGAAGGAGTTGAAAGAATCAGGTGTCTCAAGACCGTATCCTCCTAAATGGGATACGATACCATACCCACAGAAGTATAAGCCGCTCAAGTTAGAGCCTTATGATGGGAAGGGATCGCCCAATCAGCACATCTATTATTTCTTGTCTCAAGCAGGACATCTGTTGGGTAATAACCCAATTATGACAAAAGTATTCGCAAGTACTTTGCGAGGGCCTACCTTTACTTGATTCATGCAGTTGCCCCCAGGATCTATTAATGCCTGGTTTGATGTCGAGAAATTATTTCTCTCACGATTCTTTGAGAATGACACCGAGATTACGGTTCATTCCCTCCTTGCAACTAGACAAGGAGAACAAGAAACGGTTAAAGATTTCATAGAAAGGTTCCGGGAGAAGTCCGTACATTGCAAACACGGAATGATCCAGGAAACTCTAGTAGAGACCTGTCGACTCAATCTTAAGACCAATGTGCTCCTCAAAATGGGGGCCGTAGAGTCTAAGACGTGGAGGGACCTGCTCAAACAAGGAGAACAAGCTGAAGACTTGATTCGCTGAGTTGAAGAGTCCCGCGGGTCAAGAAGTGCTGGGGGTAGTAAGTCATATACCCAAAATAACAGCAATAAGAATAAAGGGAAAGCAGCGATGTCGTCAGAAGTTGCTCCTCAGAAAACCAGTCCTCCGCCAGAGCCGAAGCCTCAAGGTCAGCGAGGATCAAGGCAAATTAGACAGCAGCAAGAAAGGAATTACACTTTCAAAGTTGAACAGACGCCTGTCCTCTTTCACCTGCTCCAAAAGAAGGGAATGCTAAAACTTCCGGAGAATAAGAAGGCAGAAGACGCTGGTAAGACTAAAGATCCCAACTACTGTCTCTATCACCGGAATGTTGGGCACCCTACTAGGGATTGTTTCCCCTTAAGAACAGAATCCAAGCATTAATAGAAGCTGGAGTTCTGACGCTTAAGGAGGAGCAGAAGAAGGTCACTGCCAATATGACAACCATAGTGGTTGGAACCCACGAGTTCCCGGCAGGAGTGACCCCGATCCCAAAAGGTAGGATGGTCACGAAGAATCTTGATCCTCACAACAAAGCCCGAGAAGGACTTGTTCCTGTGACGACCCAAAAGGGGTAAGTTATGTGGGTTCATCCCGATTTGCTAGAGGATGAGCAATGGACTACTACAAGAGGTCAAGGGAAGAAGCGGACTGTTAATGCCATTTCTGCAGATATAAAGGAAGAATATATAGTTTCGGGAGCCTTCACAGATTCTGAAGAAGAACCCGAAACTATGGCCACTCATCAAGATGGGGCAGGCCCTTCCGGTACTCGATCCGGGAAGACATATCTTAAGGATTACACTAGAGTAGATCCAAAAGACATCTATACAGAGCTCGCAAAGCCTGCGAAGTAGAAAGAACTTCGTTTCCAGAAGAACCCTAGTCGAGAGGAAGGAGCTAGCGAGACGACCTTCAAGTTTGACATAATTGCTCAGTTGGCAAATATCCCATCATGAGTAACGCTTTACGAACTGTTGAGATTATCAAAATCAACACGTGAAGCTCTAAGAGAGGCCTTGGCAGACTCTGAGTCGTTCTTAGCTCAGATAGTCGAGCCGGTCAACGAAGAACAGGACTCTTGCCCCCACTGTCACCAAGTGAGGAGGCATATCCCGCAAATCATCTTCTCTCCAGAAGACATGCAGGTGAGGAATATAAAGCATAACTGGCCTTTATATTTCACCGGATATGTAGGATCCACAAAAGTGGACCGAATTCAGATTGATCTGGGTTCTGCACTAAGTGTCGTACCTAGAAGGTTGATGCAGCTGTTAGGAATCTCCCTCCATCTCCTGACACCAACCAACACAATGATATACGGGTTCAACGCCAATAATAGCCGTTCCCTCGGGAAAATCCGACTCCGATGTCAAATTGGGGATTTGAGGACAGAAGCTACATGCCACGTCATCGATGCAGACACCTCCTACAACATTCTGTTGGGGCGGCGGTGGATCCATGCTCACATGATAGTCCCGTTGACCCTCCACCAATGTATGAAATATTGCGATGAGGAAGGAGAGGTCCGGACGCTAATCGCCGACAAGCAACCATTCAAAGGGTTGGAGAATCACTTCACGGATGCTGCACTGTATAAACCAGCCCATGAAGTTTCCAATGACGGTCCTAGCAAACCTCTAAAGCCCGAGGACAGTGGCAACAAAGCCGACACTGAGTACGAGCTTCTTGGAGAAGATGATGGGGGTGATTACGAAATCAATCCTCACCTAGATTTTAGTTTAAGTCTTGATGATATAGTGGATGTAATAGAAAGTGAATGGGTTATTAATGAAAATGTAAAGTTAGTCTACGAGCATGCTGTAGCTACTGAATCTGAGCCCTCTTGTACCTCCACCGAAGCGGATGACCTGACCGAACTTGAAGTTCTGGCGGCATACCATTTGCCCCTCAGGTCTTCCCTCCTCTCTCAATTAAAAATAACCGAGGATCAAGGGCACTTCTTTGAAGTGCCTCCCCGACAGAAGTCCCAGAGGCCGATCATGTTCGACAAAGTGGTCACGTCACCTCGACAAAGACAATGACAAAGTAGTGAAAGTGATTAACAGACATCACCTCAGTTCCATTTGTACGAACAGAGGTCCCGACAGATGATGGAAAAGATGGGATATAATTTTACCCAGAAGCTGGGATTAAACTTTGGGAAAGAGCGACGGAATCTCATACCCTCGTTTAGACCGAGAGGAAAGAGCCCTGATTATTATCAAAAGACCCGCAGGGGGTTGGACTATGTGTCTACTCCACCCTCATCGCCATCTAAGGATGAAGAGAGTTCTTCGGCTAAAGAAGAAACATCTTCACCCGACCATGATTCGGATATAAGCACCAGTGCTTGGTTTCAGTCTTTGACAGCCAATATGGTTTCAGCTGCGCCAGAAAGCGACGAGAAACCAATTGACGTTCAAGATGATGCTTGGGCTAGGCATATGGATACTCTCTGGGATGTCCGCTTTGAACAGCGTGACCCGCCCACAGAAGATAAATTAATACAAGTTAATATGGGAACGGAAGAAAATCCGAAACCCATTTTCATAAGCGACACACTAACTCCTTTAGAAAAGGAGGAACTTATATCTCTTATCAAAGAGTATATAGATGTGTTCGCGTGGAGTTATGAAGATATGCCTGGGCTTGACCCTCAAATTGCCACACACCGGTTAAATGTAAAAGAAGATGTCAAACCTGTTAAATAACAACAGAGGCGTTTTCGACCGGAGTTGATGGAGGCAGTAGTTGCTGAGGTCAATAAGCTTATAAAATCCGGGTTTATCCGAGAAGAGCAGCATCCTGACTGGGTGGCTAACATAGTGTCAGTTCGTAAAAAAAATGGCAAAATCCGGATATGCATCGATTTTCGAGATCTGAACACTGCATGTCCCAAGGATGAATTTCTACTCCCCATCACCGATGTGATGATTGATAATACTTGCGGTTATGAGAGGATGTCCTTTATGGATGGCTTCTCAGGTTATAACCAAATTAAAATGCACCCGGATGATGAAAAGCATACAGCTTTCAGAACGCCGCTGGGGGTATACCGTTATACGGTGATGCCATTCGGATTAAAGAACGCAGGTGCCACCTACCAACGCGCAATGAGTGTCATATTCAAAGAACACCTGCGCAGAACAGTGGAGTGCTATGTGGATGACTTAGCAGTCAAAAGCAAAAACAAAGAAGATCATCTTCATGATTTAAGAGTAGTTTTCGATTTTATGAGGAAACATCGTCTACTAAGTCGTTCATGGGGGTATCCAGCGGGAAATTCCTTGGGTTCATAACCACCTCAAAGGAATTTTTCTCGATCCTGAAAAGATAAAAGCGATCAGCGAGATGCCACCTCTCCGCAATCTTAAAGAGTTGAGGGGGTTACAAGGAAAGCTCGCCTATATTCGGCGCTTCATATCCAACCTATCTGGACGATGCCAGCCATTCTCAAAACTTATGAAAAAGGGAGTGTCTTTCATATGGGATGAGGTATGTCAACAGGTATTTGATGACCTCAAAGAATACCTCACCAAACCTCCTGTTCTTATGGCACCGGTTCCTGGGCAGCCCTTCCTTATATATGTAAGGGCCATGGATAATGCTTTAGGAGCATTACTTGCTCAATATAATTAGCACGGCCATGAATATGCCCTCTACTATTTAAGTAGAACAATGATTGGGGCCAAACAGCGGTATACCCCAATTGAAAATGAGTGTTTAGTCCTAGTGTTCGCTGTTCAGAAAATGTGACACTATCTTTCACGGCAAACAATCCATGTCATATCACGGGTTAATCCCCTAAAGATTCTGATGACCAAACCGGGATCCTTAAATGGCCGATTGGCAAAATGGGCGCTCTTACTATCGCCCTATGACATACATTTTGTCCCTCAAAAGGCCATGAAGGGACAGGCAATCGCCGACTTCCTTGCAGACCATCCAATTTGGTCCAAATTAAATCAGACATCAGAAGCCAACATAGTAACCGGAGAACAGCCTTGGCAAATGTTCTTTGATGGTGCCGCGAGACGATCTGCTACTGGAGTAGGGGTTGTGCTTATATCCCTACATAAATATATATTGCCTAACGGTTACTCATTAATAGAACCGTGCACTAATAATGTAGCAGAGTACAACGCGCTCATTATCGGCTTAAAAATAGCTTTGCGGCTGGGGGTGAACCATTTAGAGGCATATGGAGACTCTAAGCTCATCATCAATCAAATGACAGGTGAGTATGAAGTCAGACATGAAGCCCTCATCCCCTATCATCAGCTAGCTATTGAGCTAGCAGGATATTTTGAACAATTTTACATATACCACATATCTCGAAATGAGAACGTCTATGCAGATGCTCTTGCCGCATTAGCCGCAACACTAGCAATCCCGCCAGGTGAAGCTAAAAGTATCACCATCGGTAGCAGAGAACTCCTCCACCCAGACGCGGTGTCTCAAGCCGAAGAGGTATGCCAGATAAGCTTAAAGTTAGAGCCCCGTGATTGGCGATTTCCGTTCGTGGATTATGCTTTACATGGGATATTACCAGAGGATCCAAAGGAAGCCACCTCGATAAAGAGGAAGGCCCAGAGATTTTATTATGACCATAAACTTCAGACTTTATATAAGAAGTCAAGAGATTGTCTATTGCTACGCTGCATATCAAAAGCGGAAGCAGAAGAAGTGCTGAGAGAAACGCATGATGGAGTATTTGGAGCTCATCAACCCGGTCCAAAACTCGGAGACCGCATAAAAAAGCTAGGGTACTACTAGCCGAATATGATCACGGAAGAAATGGTATACGCTAAACGATGCCATGCATGCCAAGTTCATGCTAATTTTATTCATCAACCCCCAGAATACTTGCACAGTACTGTCGCTAGTTGGCCGTTTGAGGCCTGGGGATGGACATTGTGGGGCCAATAACTCCCCCGTCATCCAGAGGACATCGGTTTATTCTTGCAATAACCGATTATTTTTCAAAATGGGCCGAAGCAGTGCCCATGAAAGAGGTGAAAACGACAGATGTGATCAAGTTTATCAAACATCATGTCATTTACCGATTCGGCGTCCCTCGACGGATCATTCATGATAACGGTCCGCAGTTCATTAGTCAGGGATTCTCCAGATTCTGCAATAAGTTCAGAATCAAAGATATCGCTTCTACACCATATAACCCTGTGGCTAATGGGTTAGCTGAAGCTTTTAACAAGACGATCATCAAACTCCTTCGGAAGTTCCTCTCTTTCAATAAACGAGATTGAGATTAAAAGTTGGGAGAATGTTTGTGGGCATATCGCACCACCGTTCGCACCCCGACCAAAGCTACCCCGTTCTCTTTGGTTTATGGAAGTGAGGCTGTTTTGCCTCTTGAAATCCAGATACCTTCATTAAGACTGGCTTTAGCCACAAGGATGACGACAGAAGAGCGCCATCAGCAAAGATTGCAAGAACTAGAGGCGTTAGATGAAAAACGTCCCAGGGCTCAATAACAAATTGAGTTGTATCAAGCCCGAATTTCTCAAACGTTCAATAAGAACGTCAAACCAAGGACTTTTAAGTAAGGAGACTTAGTTCTGGCTGTTAAAAGGCCAATGGTGCTAACCCATAAGACTAAGGGTAAGTTTGAACCCAAGTGGGAAGGACCGTTTATTGTGGAGACAGTATACTCCAATGGAGCCTATCGCTTAGTGAATCAAGATGGCGACAGGATGATGATGCCGATCAATGACAAATTTATGAAGAAATACTATTCTTAGTATCCGTGGAGATACGCGTCTTCTTTTCTTAGGCATGCTCAATTGAGCGCCTCTGACCTAAACCTGGTGCGTTTGGTTCTCAAGTTTGAACCACCTCCAGTCTTTTCTTAGGCATGGGCAGTTTGGCGCCTCTGACCTATACCTGGTGCATTTGGTTCTCAAGTTTGAACCACCTCCAGTCTTTTCTTAGGCATGCGCAGTTTGGCGCCTCTGACCTAAACCTGGTGCGTTTGGTTCTCAAGTTTGAACCACCTCCAGTCTTTTCTTAGGCATGCGCAGTTTGGCGCTTCTGACCTAAACCTGGTGTGTTTGGTTCTCAAAATTGAACCACCTCCAGTTTTTTCTTAGGCATGCGCAGTTTGGCGCCTCTGACCTAAACCTGGTGCGTTTGGTTCTCAAGTTTGAACCACCTCCAGTCTTTTCTTAGGCATGGGCAGTTTGGCGCCTCTGACCTATACCTGGTGCATTTGGTTCTCAAGTTTGAACCACCTCCAGTCTTTTCTTAGGCATGCGCAGTTTGGCGCCTCTGACCTAAACCTGGTGCGTTTGGTTCTCAAGTTTGAACCACCTCCAGTCTTTTCTTAGGTATGCGCAGTTTGGCGCCTCTGACCTAAACCTGGTGCGTTTGGTTCTCAAGTTTGAACCACCTCCAGTCTTTTCTTAGGCATGCGCAGTTTGGCGCTTCTGACCTAAACCTGGTGTGTTTGGTTCTCAAAATTGAAACACCTCCAGTCTTTTCTTAGGCATGCGTAGTTTGGCGCCTCTGACCTAAACCTGGTGCGTTTGGTTCTCAAGTTTGAACCACCTCCAGTCTTTTCTTAGGCATGCGCAGTTTGGCGCCTCTGACCTAAACCTGATGTGTTTGGAGTGCCCAGTTCAAGTTACGCGAGAGAGCCTTGAACCGCCTCCAATTTGGTTCTCAAGTTTGAACCACCATCAGTCTTTTCTTGGGCATGCGCAGTTTGGCGCCTCTGACCCAAACCTGGTGTGCTTAGTTCTCAAGTTTGAACAGCCCCCAATCTTTCTTTTAGGCATGTGTAATTAATCGCCTCTGACCTAAAAGATATGAATTGTCCAACGCCGACTGGACAATGGGAAGAGAACCAGTTTCTCGCCAACCCATCATACTGGGGTAAAAGTATGAATTGCCCAAACGCCGACTAGGCAATGGGAAGAGAACCAGTTTCTCGCCAACCCATCATACTGGGGTAAAAGTATGAATTGCCCAAACGCCGACTAGGCAATGGGAAGAGAACCAGTTTCTCGCCAACCTATCATACTGGGGTAAAAGTATGAATTGCCCAAATGCCGACTAAGCAATGGGAAGAGAACCAGTTTCTCGCCAACCCATCATACTGGGGTAAAACCCATCATACTGGGGTAAAAGTATGAATTGCCCAACGCCGACTAGGCAATGGGAAGAGAACCAGTTTCTCGCCAACCCTATCATACTGGGGGTAAGAGTATGAGATTAACTACCCAATGCTGATTGAAGGCAAAGGGGAGAGGAAATTAATTCCTCGACAACTCACCATGTTGAGGGGAATAACATGGCTAGCCCAACTCAAACGGTAGTTGGTAAAGGCCAATCAAACCCGTTGATAGCTGGGGATTTGCTAAAAATCCCATAAAACCTGTCATGTTAAATTCTTACCTCTGACAGTACGACTTGGAACGCTTTGCATAGAAACAGAGAAAACTACTTTTTGATGGCAAGTTATTTGTTGTGCAAGAAGATTTCCTAGCCAACTAATAAAAGAATCAAAAAGTAGTTATCCTTATTCATCATTTAAAAAGAATGGAATTACAAAAGAAGTCTGAGAACCAATAAAGATATTTCTTTTATTACAAGTTCTCATTACAAAAAGAATGAAGAATAAAAGAAAACTATGGATCTCCAAGATGTTTTAACTGACTCATCGCTTCGTCAATCACTCGACGACGAGTTGCCTCTATAGAGTGTTGAGCCTGCCGGAGTAGGTCATAATAATTCATTGCAACTTGCTGGATGAGATGCTGGCGAGACTCTTCTATAGTACGGCTTCTTATTGTCTCCTCCTGATCAACTTGCTCCCGTTGAAGGATCAGTGCTTCCCACTTCTTAACGGCTTCCCCTAATTGAAGCTCGCTCTCTACTAAGATCGCCCGAGCATTAGCAATGGCCTCCTGGGCGCTGAGAATGGCTGCCTGGCTCCCCTCAATTTCAGAGTTCACCAACTCCAAACCTCTAAGAATGGACTCCCGACTAGCCTGGAACCCTGCTAACGCTCGAGACCACTCTTCTTCTTGGCGCCGCAATTCCTCTCGACGAGCAACCAACTCCGCCCGAAGACGAGCCCATTCGATCCCAGCAATCGACTCAACATCCGCTTGGCGAACTGTGTTGAGTATGTTCATTTGCTCTTCCAAAATTCCAAGACGGGCCCGGTAAGGAGCTGCTCAGTCTCGTCCCCCAACTTCTTCGATATTTTTCAGATAGCGGAGTAACATTGGACGTGCGAAGTTGAAGAAATCGTGGCCAGCAAGGACCATCTCGATACATCTCCTTAGTAAACGCATAAAATCAACGACACTGAAGTTAAAAAGTTCTTCAAGAGGATTTGAAGTGTCAACAGACAAAACAGGTAATGCTAAGGAAGATGTCACGGGCAGGGGAGCAGTGGCTACCGGTGTCGAAGAAGAAGCCCGTCCTTGTACCAGGTTCATGACATGCGGGGCCAGTAAAGCAAATGCAGATCTGGTGGAATCAGGAACCGGACAAGGAGGGTTGCTAATACAAGTCGCCCGAGGAGCGCCACCAACAAGAGTAGAAGACGGAATAACTTCGCCCGAAGCTCCGCCGGTAGGAGAAGCACCTTCGAACGAGAATTTCAAATTCTCTTCCTCTCCTGCTGGAAGGCCTGAAGTCGGAGGAGTCGCAGGTGTCTCAGCAGCCACGACAACAGACGATGTTAAAATCGCTGACTGAGAAGGCACGCCAACGACCGTGGGAAATGTCTCAGTGGAGCAGACTGGCGTTCTAGGAGAAGGTGTATCCTCCTTAGCAGCAGCTGCGATAATGACCTCAGTTCTCTCATCACTTCCCAGTTAGTCAATTGAGCAAATTGAAGAGGGAACAGAGGCAGGAGCCGGTGTGGAATAATCAGTCGCAAACTCGCCAGCAGAGCTACCCACACCACCAACGGAGCCGGAATGGTCCATCCTATCGTCAGACTCTACTTGGATAGTCGAATGCATTGGCGAGAGAAGTTGACCACCTGCATTTTAGAAAACCAGAAAAGCAGTGTTATGATAAAATAATAACGGGCAAAAGATAAAATGCTAAGGGCCATACCAGGCAATACAAGTCCAGTTGTCGGACTTGAAGGGGGAGCCACTGTCGTTTCCAGCAATGTACCCGTCTCGCTACCCGTTAGTTGCGCCACAGGTTCTGCCACAGGCTCTACGGCCAAAGGAGCCGAAACCTCAACAACACTTGGAGCTTTAGCAGGTTCATCCTCCCTTGCCAATGCTGGGGTAGAGCCGAAGCCAACAAGTCTGAAGCAAGTTTGACAGCCACTTCTTGGGGAGCTATCAAAGTTTCCTGAGCCAATTTTTGCTTCTTACCTGGCCTTCTCTTTAAAGTGCCGCGGCGTTTGAGAGTTGGACTCAAGGGACGATTGACAACAGGCTGGGGAGCTCCACCAGCACCAGTATTGTCATCATCATCACCGGCATCGTCTTCAGGCTCGCTGGCGTCTGAAGGCTCAGCCGCGGCGCCAAGGAATTCTTCCATTCCTTTTATTCTCACTCTAGAAGCACCCTGGCGGCTAATGTAGAGGGCTTCAATCTCTTTGCAACAACTGCGATTGGGAAAGAAGCCGGGCACGTCAGCATTCGCAATGCTGAACCAGTTGCAGAAGCTGAGGGTCATTGCTAGTTCTGGCGACTTCTGGGGCAAGGAGAATTCAGCTTCGGTCCCGCCCGCCGCAAAGTGGAACCAGCCACGAGCGCCTTCGTATAAATTCCCCTCATGAGCAAGATCTTTATTTGGATTGCCCACATAAAGTTGGAAGTATCCAAACTGACGAGCAAAGCGACTCGGAGTGTGGCTCGATCCGACACCCAAGATCTTGACGATACACCAAATGTCCGGGACGGATGTTGAGAAGCCACCAGAACGCTTCTGCAGATAAAGTAGTGAACTTATTTGCTCCTACGGCGTCCTTCAGTCTCAACCCATATTCTCCGCCAGGGAAGTCGGGGAAACACCTGAAGATCTCATAGTTCTGAAAGCCACGAAGAGTCTTCCGAATTTGAGACATATAATTCTGCTTCCATGAAGAGCGTTCATACAGCTCTACAAAGAAGCACTTTTCGCCCGAACGACGCTCTGGTGCACTCATTAAGAAGGACAGTGCAAGACGAGCCACGCCATTAAATAGGTGTAGGGCATCTCCACCCTAAGGTTTGGAGTCTTCGGCTGGGCAGTCTCTTTTGACTTGCCCTTTCCTTTCCCCTTGATCTTAACAGTGGGAAGGAAATCACGACAAAGCACCCGCAGTCCATACTGTAAATTACACACCATGGTGGGAAGAAGTCCAAGGGGTCGGCCATATGCAAGAAGAACAGCTGGATATACCACGGTCATTGCAATTGCTTCCTTGGGCAACGACGGCACGACGCATCTCTTAAGCCACAACATCAAAAACCTGTCAATGAGACCTCTGTTGGAAACCAGAAACTGGGCTTGATAGTGATAGCTCTTGAATGAAGTACCGGGACCGTATCCGTTCTCATTGGAGTCTGTAGTATAATACAGACTGTAATGGCCCCTGGCTACACGTTGGTCAATCTCTGAGATGGGGACAGGAGAATGACCATGGATAGTGGCCGAGCTATCCTTAGAATTTAAGTTGGCAAAAAGGTACTCGGCCCATTTCTTGTGGCCGATACCATGATTATGCGCACCTGTCTGGTCAGCGCAAATATGATAATGGCATATCATCTCCCAGTACGTGACGTAGATGCGCTCATCATTAGCCATCAACATGTTTAACTCCCCGGTGGTGGGGATATACTCCTCATAAGGGACTTCGCCCATTGAGAGCCCGGAAACCTCGAACATCTCGTGGAGAGCGAACCCTAGCTCACCCAGTGGTGTAAAGAAAGTACAAGTCTCAGGGTTATACATCTCCAAGAGGCAGTAAAAATGATAAGCACTCTGGGAAAACCCGAATTGGACATTCCTGATAGCTTTATACAAGCCAATATCTTTTAAAATGGGCTCGTGGGAATCCAGCATATACTGAACGAGGCGAGCCCACCACATATTGTTAGAAGAATGAACCCAGCCAGGCATCCTGAAGTCGCTAGCCGGGTACTGACCATCCTTCGCCAGGAACTCACTTAAGAAAGTTCGGGCACGAGATGGGACTTCTCCTACTGGAAGCTCCTTGCCAAATCGGCCTGGAAGTAAACCAGTAATGCATCTGGGGGGACCATCTTGATAAACCCCTTGTGTACCAAATTTGCCTGCTGGGACGCCATCTTGCTCTTGAGTTAGTCCCCACTTTAATTCCCTAGGCATCGCCAGCCTCTGAAGATAGACCAGAGGATAGCTACGATCCATTCTAGGCAGAAACATCAGCATTTTGCCTGAGTTATATAACCAAACGTACTCCTCTTCAGAAAGGAGCTCATCTGATTGATCCATCTGGTCTCCAAAGAGAAAGGCGGGATTCTCCATCGCCTCTCTATTCAAAGTTTCGAAGGCTGCATCAGTTATGATTTCTCGCGCAGTAGTGGGGTGATACTTGATCAACTTCTCCTCGCGCTCCTTCGGGTCTGGCTTATATGAAGGCAAGATAGTGGTGAAGCGAAATTGGCCTGAGGGATCAGAACCCCCAGCAAAGCCGAAGTAATTCTTGTGAGGAAGAGCTTCCATCGAATACCCTACTGTAAAAAGAAGCACCAGAGTTAGAGAAGTTTCTATAAGACAGAAAAATTCTCTAAGTATGAACGCGTGAAGCTAAAAATTAGAACGCGCGAAGCTAAAAATAGCGCCGTGCGAAGCTAAAAATTAGACCGCACAGAAGTCAAAATAGCCTCGCGTTTCAGTGCGACTGCTACATCAAATAGCCTCGCGTTTCAGCGCGACTGCTACTTAAAATAGCCTCGCGTTTCAGCGCGACTGCTACTTAAAATAGCCTCGCGTTTCAGCGCGACTACTACATCAAATAGCCTCGCGTTTCAGCGCGACTGCTACATCAAATAGCCTCGCGTTTCAGCGCGACTGCTAAATCAAATAGCCTCGCGTTTCAGTGCGACTGCTACTTAAAATAGCCCCGCGCTTCAAAACGCGAGGATGACGCGATAACTTCGCGTAAGAAGAAAGTCAGAGACTTTTCTTCTTCTCCAAGCCTTACAGCAGGAGTACGGCGATCTCGCCGGTAAAAGAGTTGATTGGTCAGTTAAGATCAAGCCAAATCACTCTAGAGATGTTCTAAAAAGTCTCGATGGAGAGATTCTTAACTCCGATAGGCGAAATGTGGGCTGGCGCGTCGCTGCCATGGCCGCCGCCACCACTGCTTGCGCCAGTTGCCGATGATAGAGCCGCGCGAGAAGTAGCACGAGTTTTGGGTGCCATTGCTGAGGAAAATCGACTGAAAATCGGGAGGAAACTCGGTCGGAAGAAGCTCGGATTGCCTGAACTGTGATCGCATGAATCTCTAAGTTTCTGGAAAATTCTCAAATAAAGTGAGAATAATAAGGAATAGAGATTTCATTTAAATGAAAGAAACCGCCTCTTGGAATTTGGCGCGAGTTTCGGAGAAAATGACTGGTCAGATACTTTTCAAAAATGCGAAGTTATTAGCCTCGCGCGATGATGAAAAACGCAAAGTTATTAACGCCGCGCAACTATACAAAATGCGAGGATAGCCCGGTGCCTTAGCTTCGCATTCCTATGGAAAGAACCTGGATTTTTGGCTAAGTTAAAATGATTTTTTGGGTATTAGTGATCTAAGTTACGCATATGAGCCTTAGACTATTTTACCAAAATTATTGACCATCTATTTGTTGAGCAAGCAAGATTCTTGAAGCTGACAGATAGAGAGGAAAATAATTTGCTCTTTATTCATAAAAAAAGAGATTACAAAGAGGAAGTTATAGCTCTCCCAAAAGCTTTTACATGATCAACTCATCAATAACCAAACAGTAAGACTTCTCTACGGGGTGTTGAAGCTCAGTTTCCTAGTTCACATGCAAAAGAACTTCAGATTTCTCGACGGGATGTTGAAGCTCAGCTCCCTGGTTCACATGTAAAAGATCTCCTCTGCAAATGTCAATTAGGATATGTCATCCGAAATGAAGCACGAGAGGAAAGGAAAGTGCTACAATGAAGCACAAGCTGAACTGCAAGTGCTGCATCGAAGCACAAGCTGAACTGCAAGTGCTGCAATTCCTTACTTGAGCTTACAGCTCCTTCAGGAGTTTATCTCTCGGAGCCAGGGCTTGAAACCTGCAACTATGTTGTAAAGCATATGCTTCTGGCTTTCTTAGAGTTACTTTTGCTGATAAAGATCGATGGACCCACATACACTCGTCTTCAGAAAGAATTAGACTTACTGCAAAAGGAACAGAGTTTCTAAAAGTGTGAAAACGCGAAACTAAGCTAACTCCGCGTACAGTTGAAGAAATAGCCTCGCGCTTTAAACGCAGAGGATGACGCGATAATTTCGTGTAAAGGAAGGATAGAGTTTCTCTCTGCTGTTTCCTTCTCTTTTATAGCCTCAGGACATGAAGCGACTGCTAATCAAAGATAGCCTCGTAATTCATCGCGACTGCTAATCAAAGATAGCCTCGCAATTCATCGCGACTGCTAATCAAAGATAGCCTCGCAATTCATCGCGATTGCTAATCAAAGATAGCCTTGCAATTCATCGCGATTGCTAATCAAAGATAGCCTCGCAATTCATCGCGACTGCTAATCAAAGATAGCCTCGCAATTCATCGCGACTACTAGTCAGATAAGCCCCGTGTTTCAAGTGCAGGGATGACGCGATAACTTCGCGTAAGCGCAGGGATGACGCGATAACTTCGCTTAGAAAAAGAACAGAGTTCCTCTATGACTCCTCCTTCTCCTTTAAGCCTTACGGCCGGAGAATGGCGATCTCGCCTGTAAAATAAACAATTGGACGGATTAAACCAAGCCAAAACATCTCAAGATGGTTCTTAGAAGCCGAAGAGTTAAGGTTTTTACCTTCGGAAGACGCTGCATAGACTGGTTCGCCTTCGCATCTACTTTCACGGCTGCTGCCATTAACGCCGGCCAACGTGCGTCTAGCAAAACTCTTCTGAAGTGACATCCTAATGATGAAAATCTATGAAGAGTTAAAGGGAGATCAATTGAAGATTGCTCATTGACATCGCTCACTCAGTTGCAGGAGTTGAGAGCTCTTCAAAAATCTCCGGATGAAGAAGAAGATAAGCCGAGAGCTCTATTTAAACAGAATTTCCGTCGCTTGGTATTTGGCGTAGAAATTCAGGGTAATTAATGACAAATTACTCATTTCACTGAAAACGAAGTGAAGCTGATTAGCTTCGCGTAAGTCAGCATAATGCAAGATAGACTTGGTATTCTAACTCCGCGTTTCAGTATAAATAATCCAAAGTATTTCAAAATCTGCTAAGTTCTAAAGCCATTTTGAAAACTTTGGAGGGGGTTCTGTTAGCAGTGAAAAAAGGATTTTCCACAACAGAACCCAGAGCCAATTCAGTATCCCCCCGATTGGTTATATTAACCCTGCGTTTGAATAAAACGCGGAGATATTTAATAGCTCCGCGTTGATCCTGCAGTTTGGCTAGTATTAGCCTCGCGTTTGAGTGAAACGCGGAGATGATCAATAGCTCCGCGTTTTGGTTATTTAGCGCCGCGTTTTGATGTGATTAAAGCTTCGCATAAGCAGATAACCAAAATCTCAAATTGATTGAGATTATGATTTTAGGCTTATCCAAATACCCGAATCAAGTCTAATCAAAATTCCATCAAAACTAAGATATTTGATTGGAATCCTTGATGAATGCGAGTTCTATTTAGATAGAAACTCTTGGATTAATCTGGGGCTATAAATACCTTCCTGGTGAAACCCTAAAAAAGGTATTTTCTTTTCGGCAATTATCTTCTTTGTGATCCTTCGGCAATTCAAGTACGCGAGAGAGCCTTGAAGCCTTTTTATGATCGTCTTCCTCTTAGAGAATTCAAGTTACGCACAGAGCCTTGGATTCGTGAAGAGCAAAGACCAAGAAGATCGTCTACAATCGGCCGATATCTTCAAGAGAGAAGAGTTCGACGTTCGATCGTCCAAAAGAACTACTATAGATCCCATCGCCACTGTCCCACGATTATTTTGTAAAAGAGAGAGATTGAAGTATAAAATCCTCTCGTTTGTTCTTTTTTATCTTGTTCACTTTCATTGTAATTCAAGCTTATTCAATGGAAGGAAGCGAAGAAACTTTTGCGACGAACAATGCATTATCTAAAATTGAACTATGCGAATTTTTAGAATACTGTAAAACGCTCTCAAAATACTTTTACAAATTAGAATACGATAAGACACAAAACTAGCTTGATCCATTCTTTCACAAGCTCCAAGTCCATGGGATACTAAAACATAAAATGGATACCTAGATTACCTAAAACAAAACGAAAAAGAGGTCAATCTAAGACACTATAGTCGCTATGCCCTTAAGATGAAAAATTATAAAGAAATGAAAAACACAATCAGTAGCTCTGCTAAACTGAGGAAATGCTGTGAAAGATAAATGGCAAGAAATGGAAAAAAAGAAGCAAGAAAAGACCATGATCATTTGAAGAAGAAATAAAGAATAAGAAGCAACAACATAACCTGTTAGAACTGCTGAACGCTGGAAATAATTTTCTAAAGAAATTGACTAAGCAAGAATACTACTATTGAAAAAACTAGATAAAAATCGAGGTTTCGTCTGGACGGACGAAGATAAAAGAATTTTAAAACAACAAACTGAAATTGCCCCAGAAGTTTACCTATCTAAACCAGTATCTAGAAAACTTTCTCGATGGAGGTTATGGAGAAAGAAAAGGGGGTTTACTAAGAATAACAATATATCCAGAAATGGGATGAGACCTCTACACAAATGGGTAAAAGAAAATGCAAGTATTTTGTACGTGACGAAAAAGGACACTATTCTAGAAATGGAAAAGATGCTCAAAAAATAATAAAACAAAATTTAGAAGCCTGCCTTGGAAAAATCTCTCATCCGAATATAGTACTATGCGAGAGCAATTCGGAGTTTGAGATAATTCCTATAATGAATAACGAGTCAGATATTATCACACTCCTAATGCTAGGATTATACAACATAATGTTAGGAAATGCAGTTGGGAGAAAAGCAGCC
The DNA here is from genome assembly GCA_036321105.1 of Dracaena cambodiana. Taxonomy (NCBI): domain Eukaryota; kingdom Viridiplantae; phylum Streptophyta; class Magnoliopsida; order Asparagales; family Asparagaceae; genus Dracaena; species Dracaena cambodiana. The sequence continues at coordinate 36,706,013 of JAYEPQ010000004.1, forward strand.
TTTAGCCCAAGAGAAATCAAAAAACAAATAAAAAATAATAGTAAATTCTTAATGAACGAAAATGCTAGTGATATATCAATCAAGTTTTTGAATATGAGAAATATGGTAAGGAAAAAGCTATAGCAAATAGTATCCCTATTTCAGCAACATTTGTTGTATACGTAGGATACCAACCAGCTATCTACACAATACATGATAAATGTTATAAACAGGTATTCAATGAATCATGCAGCAGACATTACTATTCCTGTAAGGATGCTATATCGCTTCAGAATCCATACATGACAGAAGAAATAAAAGTAATAAGCCAAGAAATTCCGGAGCTAAAAGAAGCCTGAGAACACACCAAAGAATAAATCCTAAGGTTGAAATAATCGCTCCTTTCAGCAGCATATAACTTTCAGCAGCATATAAAGCAAGGATCAAAAAAGAAGCTGCTCATCCTCACTGAATCAAGCAAGAATCCAGGATTGCAATTCAGGATCTTAGCACAAGAAGATTCGCGGGAGTGCAACGTCTCCAGAGAAGAAATGGATACAGAAGTAGAAGTCGACATAGCCAAAGAAGCCTACAATAAAGGAGCCGCTGCACAAATGCTACTTAAGCAATTACCTGAAGATAGCAATCTAGCAGTTGGTCTATCGGGAGATGAATTTTGAAAGTTTGACTATAATAGTACGCCAGAATTAACCCATAGGGGCAGAGATACCACTCTAAAATAGTTGACAAGAATATCGATCTTCGTAATGTTGAGGACACTATGACCATGAACCAACAACAACATAATTGAATGTTCAAATGTACGACATGCAGCAAGCAATTCGCTTCGTTCCAAGCGCTCGGTGACCACCAGACATGCCACAAGCGGACGAGGGCGGAAATGCCACATGTTGTACCAAATAAGCCTGAAGTGCATAAGTCCACCGCCTGTGAAGTCGAGTTTGCAGTAGGGAAAACTCTTCGGGGGCACATGAGGAGACACAAAGCTAGAAATGATCAAGAATATTCTAGCAGTAAGAAGGGTTTGTGCCTAGATCTTAGCTTGGAACCCTCTAATTATGCCAATAAGGTAAGACGACCATGCATCTCCAAGTTTAGCAAAAATTTCAGCCTCTGGTAATTTTTACAACCTTTTGAAAGTATACTCATATAAATATCTCATGTAAATATAGCCTATTCAAAAAAAAAATAGAGAGACCCCGTAAAGACCAAAGCTGCTAAAAGGAATAGTTTGGCATTTAAGCCCAAAAGAAATCCTTGACAACTCATCATATTGAGGGGAAAAGTATGACTAGCCCAACTCAAACGGTAGTTGGTAAAGGCAAGTCAAATATGCTGATAGTTGGGGGTTTGGAAAAAACTCTGTGACAACTCATCATGCTGAGGAAAATAGTACAACTAGCCCAACTCAAACGGTAGTTGGTAAAGTTAAATCAAATCCATTAATAGTTAAGAGTTTTCTAAAAATCTTGAGACAACTCATCATACTGAGAAAAATAGCATGACTAGGCCAACTCAAACGGTAGTTGGTAAAGGCAAATCAAATCCATTGATAGTTGGGGATTTGCTAAACATTTTATAAGACTTGACATTCACAGGCCAAAGACATCATCAAAATAGTAGCAGTATGATTCTCTACAAAATCCATGACAACTGACATCAATAGAAAGATTCCCTGCAAAAGGTGCCTAATAAAAGCAGCCTGATATAGCCGAAAGGAGCCTGATACAGACGAAAGGAGTTTAATATATCCAAAAAAAAAAAAAAGGAGGCATGATTAAAAGCTTCTTCATGATTAAAGATGCAGGCCCCACCCAAATGGAATCCAAAGAGTCCGAGACTTCAGTAAGAAGAAATTGAAAACTTTGGCAATAAGGAATCTCTCCTATAAATAGATGGCTTTCTAGAGAGATCAGGGTAGATTAAGAGGAGCAGGCTAAGATTTCAGATTGAGGCTAAGATTTCATATTAAGATTGAGATTAGAGAAAACCTTCGACACCATTCTCCATCACCATCATCTCCCATCGCCATCATCCTCCATCAACATCATCCACCTTCCTTCTCATCCTTTCCACCATCTTTCCGGTCTTGTGCTACCCAATTCGACCACCTATATAGTTCCACCACATATGTATAATTAGTGTGTGATAGTTGTATTAGTGTGAGAGTGTGCTTGTATTTCCATTTTAGTAGTTGTTTACCCCTAGTATCCCTACCCCTATTTAGTGTGCTTGTGTTAACCCCTTGTACCAGAGCAATATGTGGTGGAATTATATAGGTGGTCAGATTGGGTGGCACAAGACCGGAAAGATGGTGGAGAGGATGAGAAGGAAGGTGGATGATGTTGATGGAGGATGATGGGGATGGGAGATGATGGTGATGGAGAATGGTGTCGGAGGTTTTCTCTAATCTCAACCTTAATTTAAAATATTAGCCTGCTATCTTAACCTGCTCTTCTAAATCTTTTGGAAGCTTTCAATTTATAGGAGAGATTCTTCCTATCAAAGTCTCCAATTTCTTCTTGCCGAAGCCTTAGACTTCTTGGATTCTATTTGTATGGGGCTCACATATTTAATCATGAAGGAGTTTTTAATCATGCCTCTCTTTTTTCTTTTGGATATATCAGGCTCCTTTATCAGGCTGTTTTTGTCAGGTACCATTTGCAGGGAATCTTTCTGTTGATGTCGGTTGTCAATGCTTTTTATAGAGAATCTTACTGTTGCTGCCTTGTTGATGTCGTTAGTGAGTACCGGGACTTTGTTCAACGTTTCGAGGGGCAGGAGGCTTTGATTCTGTGATCTGATACGCTTTCTCTAAGCTGCGTCGAGCTTGAACGAGAACATGATCCCCACCTCGAGGACCAAGCCAAAGAAAGGTACCTAGCTCTGAGAAACGGAGTTCGTCGATCGGCTATTAAAGATAGATATCTATTTGCCGAATCCACTGTACCTGAGAACATTGCTTGTTCCATCGTGCCTGGCTTATGGACTGTGCCTGAAAAGAAAGACATAAATAGATATTGGTTTTTTGACGGAGCGTTGAGAGCCAAGAACAGAGGACAGAGAGCCGACTCATAGGGGAAAGGGGCATCGCGATTGAGTTGGGGAATCCACAGACAGAGATGGCACGCCAGCAAAGAGATTGTGAATCTCTCCTCTCGATATAGAAACGGTCTCGAAGAGTCTTTCAGAGGTCATGCGTCCGACGAGTAGGACTTTCAAGTGACAAAAGGCATGATTTCGAGGCAAGGGGAAGTGGAAGCATAGGGGAAAATACAATCCACATACAAAAAGTGAAAAGGCGATATGACGAGCCATTGAGTTGGCAAATTCACTACCCAAGTAGACAGAAATAGGTCTTTATTTGAAAACGATAGAGACAGAAAAGAGGAGATATTGAATAGGGAAATGAAGACAATAAAAGATATTAATCCTGCCATTTTTCCATAAGTGTATCAACCCAAAACAGATGTGTAGGCAAGTCTATCAGAACGAGAGACTGAGACTGAAATTGGGATAAGCCAATGGGATACCAAAGGGTAGGCAATCCGATTGAGAGATGTCGTTTTTTTGTGCCCGCTCTTCGAGCTCCTGGGACTCGAGTCACAGAACCTGAGTGAACTTACAGCATACAAGTCGATTAAACCTAAAGGCGACGATGTTAACGGTACGAGCGTCGAAGTGTCCATAAGTATCGAAGCATATAGGGGCTGCGAGTCGGAAGCTCCAAAAAATAAGAGAAACGACGAGTGTTTGATCTACGGAGAACGGCATAAAGACAGCCCCCCTACTTTCATTTGCTCCGCAAGACACATTTTTGAGATATAATGATCCATACTCTCTCTTTCGGGGACGTTGGGCGTGGGTGACCTAGGTTCTATCTACCAAACCAATATCGATATATCTCTGTTGGGGGTTACGGTACGTCATTATGCATGTCAGGAAATCCCATCTGAGTTGAAATCCCAGCAGCACAGCCCCATCGCTTGCCACATAAGTCAAGACAGTTCGAAAGGTTAGGAACAGCAAGCTTTCGACGTAGCAACCTGAGAGGCTTTTTCACAATCGTCGGAGGGAATGAAGGACTAGTCCATCTTCAATCCTTCCCGGGATCAACCAAACCTGTCGGTATACCAAGTTCCCCAATAATGTTGCAGTTATATATTGATCAACCAACCCCTTTACGTGGGACCTAAAAGCAGTTATATATTGGTCTGGCGCTTCATCTTGCAAATGAAAAGCTTTTTCAATTGAATCAACCGAGCAGGGCAGGCCGGAGGGGATCATCCCCCTTTTGTTAATTCTTCCTCTCCTTTTCATATTGAAACTCTGACGGCAAAGACTTCTCTTAAAAGAGAAGAATATGAAGGTCGTCAGAGCACTTTCTAGTAGTAAGAGGGAGAAAGAACAGCTCATCGGTAGCTACTGATTCCATTGTTTATGGGGTTCCACTGCAAGGATAGATGAACTGGGCTGATGGTAGCGGACGAAGGTGGGCCTGACAGTGCTTGTCGTGGATAACCGGGAATGATCGAGTAGATTGTGCTGCTTGTAAATGATGCGTCGCTTCATGGAATATCATTCCAGGCAAGGCGCGTCGTGTGGCTACTAGAAGGGGAAGTAATAAAAGGAGGTTGACTCGTGTCTATGATATCGACGTTCCTTTTATTATGATACTGCTAGAACTGGTTAGATATACACGGATATGCTTCATATTAGGGGTTGGGACTCGTCAGTAGGATGAGTTTGATGTGGAGAATGTATAAGGATTCGTCTTTCTTCTGCCATGGTAAAAAAATGATTCTAGGACTTTTAGTTCCTAGAAAACATATCATAGAGAAATTTCGTCTCCAGTTGTCTGAAGTCAAGCTTATTAGGCTCGACGCTCTATCTGATCTTCCAACGAACATGGTTCATTCTTTATTCACATAGAAATTCTGTTTGTGAAATCAAAAGTGGTACCCTCCTCTTCTTTTAGAAGACTACCTCGACACCCTCAGTGGAATGATTTAACTATGTTGATCTTTCAGTGAAGGGAGTAGATGACTCTTTCAAACAATGATGGTCCGGGTCCCCAAAAGAAAGTCTCGACGAAAGGAAAGGGGAGGAATCCTCATATTCAGCAGGGTAGAATCATTTTGCAGGAAAGGGCAGTTGAGAGGTTTGGGTGAGGGAAAGGAACTGAAATCAAAGAGTAGGGAGTATCCGGAAGGAATAGGGGCCTCGGTAAGAGAACTGTTCTTTTTTTAGGACCCACTAGTGGTTGTTACCATAACTGAAAACATATCATAAAGAAAGGTGAGTCAAAGTCGGGAATTTACCAAAGGAAGCAGTGAAGTAAAGAAGGAACTCGAATAGGAAGGCATTCGAGACGTCACTGTAGAACGTCAAACCGGTATGTCATACTAGAAAGTGACACGATTCCCACTTTTGACATGTCAACGATGGTCGTCATAGAATCCCTCATCAGTAGAATGACGTATTGGGTGAAAGAACTAAACTTATGGAATAAAGATTATGGGAGATTCCGAGGGTTCTTGAAAATGGTTTTTGGGGAGGCTGAATAGAAATAGACGTTCAACGATCAAAGTTGAGATAGAAAAAAGAGATCGTAAATGCTTTGGCTACTAGAGATGGAACTGGATAGCTCTTTCATTCATGACTCGAGAGTCCCTCCAATATGTCGGCCAGCTTTTTTTGGTAGGTTTACAGTCGAAAGTGGATCAGGCAGGATCGATACTTCGATGACTTCAAAACATAGATAACTTCTCGAAAGAGGGAGAGAGATTGGGCGAAGCCCTAAAAGGTACAGTCATTCGACGCGATGGTCATTTGAATTTCCATAGTTGTTAGAAGGTTTTTGGAATTCGACGACTTCAGTAAGCCTGCTTGCCTTGCTTTCAGCAATCCTCGACAAATAGCTTCTGTTCTTTCCTCCGTTCCACTATGTTCGTCGATGTGGGTAGCCAAGCATGAAGCAGAATTAATCATCTCATCTCTTCGAACTGTTTCGTCTGCGAGGTGCTTCTTCTTTCACTCTAGTTCTCGGTGTTGCTTCCTCTCATTGGACAATCAGCTGTAGTATCTTCTCTTTGACGATTCGCGATATAAATCAGGAGCCGATCCAGGCTCATAGTGCTTCACGTTCAGATGCCACCTCTTCGGCCGTACAATTCTGAGGTAAGCAGCAAAATGAGGCACTCCGTTGGTTTTCTGAATCGCATCCCTACGTTTTGATCTGGAAGCAAAGAAGTGATGATCATCCAAATATTCTCTCTAGGTGTGATCAGAGTCCTGAGCCTCCGGCATTTCGTCGAGGAGGCGGTTGACTTTTGGAAGCCCCCGAAGTGAAGAAGGAGGCACCACATTACCGCTGAAATGTCTCGAAGAGACTTGGGGGGCTATCTCTCCGTATATGGGGGTAATTCTCGATTATAGGCTGGAACACCTTTTTTTAAGTAACGAAATAAAAGGACAGACTAGCAGTGCAATATCTTGAGGAAGTGAGAAAAGTCCAAGATGATGAGTTGCAGTGACCAAGACCCCCGCAGTGGCTCTATATCCCAGACTAAGGGTTCAGTTCTCGATATGGGATTGACGTAAGGAAAGGTTTGCCAGGTCTCGCACTGGCATAGGGTTATCTCTCCTATTCGAGGCAAGAAAAGGCCACCCCATCATGCGAGTACATACCAAACTGCTCAAATCATGCGGAAACTACCGATATGAGCCGGAACCCAGCTTCCGCTATATGGTTCGCAAGCTAGGCTTTTTTATTTGTCGGGGGAGTGGTTTTGGAGAGTAAAAAAGAAAAGGTTAGTGAGTCTGACCTTCGCAGTGATGGTTTCTCTATTCTTGTCTACTTGTGTGTTTCGATAGGCGCATATCATATCAATGGGCCTTTCGTACCAATTGGTGTTTGAGTGATGTATAGGCTTCCAAGTCAACACTACACCGCTTTTGAGTTAATTCCTTCTCTCTTTCGTCTAGTTCCTCGAGAATAACCAGAATCTTTTGATGTCAAATATCGAAACCCGTCGAAAGCAAGGAGGAAGTCATAAGGGAGCTTTTCACTCGTGAAAGAAGTTACCACTCGGGCAAGAGCGGCTGGCTCAGGTCAAATGAAGGGTCTTCCCCAAAAGGAGATCTTCATACTGGAAGGTGAAGATGAAAGAAGGGCTGAAACAGGCAAAAACCCTCTATTGTGGTAGACGAAATATGAGCAATCCGTGGCAATAGCAAATGGGGAACCTATCTCTGAAAAAGAAGAAGATATCTCGATCCACGAGTTAAGACAGAGAAGTTCTTACTAATTAAGTAGGACTTTACCCATGAGAGTCAGAGGCAATATCAGCACTGAAGAAAATATGTTCTGGTGCAGTCGTATTCGATCGAGAGCTGGATACACTAACCAGTCAACAGAGTGCCTAGAACAGACTTACCGAGACAAGGAACAGTTGAGCGAAAAGCCAACCCATATAGTAGTAGGTAAGCGATGCAAATCTCCACAGCTTGTAATTTTCCACAGAGAGTAAAGCTTCCATGGAATAAGGACTTCTTCCCGATCTGCCGCTGAGGTGCCGTTAGATTGATGTGAGAGGGTACGGATGGCTATATTGCTTGTCTCAGACACGAGCAAACTCCAGGCGTGAGATGAAGCACATGGGTCCGACGTTATGCGTCGGAATGAAAGAAATTTTAAATCTGCTTTGTCTACGAATGACGGAAGCTAGAACATAATGCAACTATGAATCTCATGGAGAGTTTAATCCTGGCTCAGGATGAACGTGGGAGGCATGCTGGAAACATGCAAGTCGAACGGGAAGTAGTGTTTCTAGTGGCAGACCGGTGAGTAACGCGTAAAAACCTGCCCGTCAGGAGAGGAACAACAATGGGAAAAGGTTGCGGAGACCCCTTTTGTAGGCTGAGGAATTAATTGTTCTGCTGACGGTATAAAATAGCCATCAAATTTTGTATAACTATTTAATTTTCTATAATTTATAACCATTCTAGCTTTTTCTCTTTTTTGTTCTGTATGATTTCTTACCATAAAGGCAGGAGAGGAGTGTGGACTTATACTTGGTTGTATTAAGTTTAGGTCTAGCAATTCTTTGATTTGTTCTGAGAATTCTTTTTTATCAAGAGGAGATACTATAATACTATTTACTCTTATTTTTGTATCTTTGTATTGATCTAGAAGGGTTAGAGAGCAGTATCGTGGGGCTTTATCAAAGTGTAGTAAAGGGTTATTAAGGCACGGAAATGGGATCCATTGATTCCATTGTTTTTCATTGTTCATTGCACCATATTCAAATCTTGATCTCCATGCTGGACTGTTTGAACAAGCCTTGTTACTACAACGTCGTTACTAAAGAAAGAATGCCATACGAGAGAAGCGAGATGAAACAAGCGACGGTAAGAGTTCCAATAAAGAAATTGATCCAATCTAGTTGAGACTGATATACAGAGTAGGACTAATACGGAAAGGGGACGTAGAACATATTTCTTTATAGGAATCGCTAGATAGAATGAAAATCTTGAAGAAAGATGAAGACTTCTTAATCGACAAAGCCAGTTTCCATCAGACACAATATGAATTGTAGTACAACACCCCAGAAAAGGGTAGCCTAGATGTAGTGTTTGTCAGAATTGTAGTTCAGTTTGACGGTAAATATCTTTTAGATTTCCCTCACTTAATTAAAACTGCCATCCCGAGTTTATTCAGCCAGAGAAGGGGAAAGAAGGTGATGGTTGCTAGGATACTCTACTCAGAGATAGAGGAAAATGTATAGAAATGGAAGAATATATTGGTGGGGTATGTACTCGGGTCTGATGGCTTTTCACATGTAATGTCAAATACTGCATGCAAAAATACTAGAGATCGACTCGATGGGATAATGGATACTTCATCTTCGACGTTCGCGAAAATGAAAGAGTGTGACAGAGTACTTCAGCTAGGACCGTCGGATCTGTCGATGGTAGATTGATAATTCTAATAAGGTGCTGACTGCTAGACCTTCCCTCCTGCCCTCTCTACGACTTTCTATTCATGACAGTCTCGTATTAGAAGGTGAATTCCAGTTAGCTTGCACGACTTTTGGTGAAGCATTCTAGGTTACCGTTGTCGAAACCTTTCAATGCACGTTTCCCCTCGCAGAAGGAATAGAATCTATTTGACCACGAGTTCCTGTACTTGCACTGGCTTGCCCTCCGACTAAACTACTGCTTGAACTGACAGTCAGAATGCAAAGATTTTTGGTAACCTACCGTTCCGACGCCCGAAACGATTGATTGATCAAAGTCAACTTCGTCTAGAACTGGATACCAGAAATACCGTTATTCTACGAGTACTCACCGAATGCTCCATAAAAGTCACCTTCGCCTAGCAGTCACCATCGCTTTCACTACGGTTTCGGTATCGACAACTACTCTGAGATGAAGAAGGTAAAACTTGCTACCATTGAGTTTTCTGACTATGCTATTGTGTGGTGGGATCAATTAGTATTGAACAGGCGGCAAAATAGGGAACGACCAGTTGAGACATGGGAAGAGATGAAAATAGTGATGAGGAAGCGGTTTGTGCCCAGCCATTACCACCGGGAGTTGTACAATAAATTGCAAACGCTCCGACAAGGTAACCAGAGTGTGGAGGATTATCATCAAGAGATGGAAATTGCTATGATTCGGGCTAATATCGAAGAAGACCGAGAGGCTACTACGGCTAGGTTCTTAAATGGCTTGAATCAAGAAATTCATGACAGGGTGGAGATACAGCATTATGTGGAATTAGACGATATGGTGCACATGGCCATAAAGGTGGAGCAACAACTCAAGAGGAGAGGTGGTACACGTGCATCTCATAATTAGGGTTTTTTCCCATGGAAACCGAGTCATGTGAAGAAAAAGGATAAACCAGCTGCAAAATCTAAATTCGACTCTAAACAAGAGACAACCAACCATGGCACTCAAGGTAAATCTGACCCTTCCACTTCTCGAAATCGTGACATTAAGTGTTTTAAATGTCAAGGCAGGGGTCACATAGCAAGTCAATACTCGAACAAAAGAGTCATGATAATAAGGGGTAATGGAGAGATCGAAACCAATGACGAGTCCGATACCGACTCTATTTCACCATTGGAGGATGTAAATGAAGAAGAATATGCAGTTCAAAGTGAATTGTTGGTGTCAAGAAGACTTCTAAGCTTGCAAGCAAAATAAATTGAAGAAGTGCAGCGGGAAAATATCTTTCATACTAGGTGCTACGTCAAAAACAAGGTATGTAGTATGATTGTTGATGAAGGAAGTTGTACTAATGTTGCAAGCACAACCTTGGTGGAGAAATTAGGACTGCCCACACTAAAACATCCTAGATCGTACAAGTTACAATGGCTGAATGATAGTGGCGAGGTAAAGGTAAATAAGCAGGTTTTGGTTTCATTCTGCATCGGAAAATATGAAGTTAAAGTTTTGTGTGTAGTTTCGATGCAAGCTGGACATTTTCTATTAGGCCGACCGTGGCAATTCGATCAGAAAGTTAAACATGATGGCTTCACCAACAAATTCTTGATCGTGCTCAACCAAAAAACCCAACACTCTTGTGCCAATGACACCAAAACAAGTTTATGAAGATCAAGTGAGGTTGCAAAAAGAGAGTGATAAAAAAAAAGAGAGTGATCAAAAGAAAGAGAGTGAGCAAAAGAAAAAGAGTGAAAATCAGAGAGTGGCTGAGCAAAATGAGAAAGAAAAAGAAAATCAAAATTCAACCATTGAGAGAAAATCAGAGAGACATGGCGGCTACAGGAGAAACCCCCACTTTTGCAAGGTGCTTTTAGTATAGGTGTCTGTGGCGAAACCTCTTCCGAAGACTGTTAATCTGAAGCTGGAAGATGGCTTAGTGGTAGAGCAGCCAGTAAGTCAAGTACGAATGGGTTCCCCTAGTGTGCAACAAATTCTACTCTTTCGGACATTGTCGAGGAAGAGTGCACTCTCCGAGAGAAAAGGTTACACAAGAAGAAAAAAGGAGTGAGTAATAGACGTCGTATAAAAAGACTACGGGCAAAGAGTGCGGAATACGGGCACGTCACTCACAATAGAGTAGAGGAGAGACTCCGCTCGGGACACATAGCTTTCGCTCGTAATAGAGGAATAAGATGACAAAGACAAGCAAAGACATGCACGATGCACTCAAACAAGCAAAACAACGACGGTATCCGAGGGGACACAACCACGAACAACTAGAGGTCATATGACCGAAAAAAAATTTGAGATATTCCCTTTTATACGTCCAAAGAAAGAGATTTGGCATGTGTGAAGTCTGACGTACAGGAAAGCAAGCAGGAGAGCGAGCAAGCGGGGGGAGGACCATCGACAGAGAAATGATGATCAAGAACAGAGGAATTCTCGAAGAAATGTAGAATGTGTCAGAGCCTGGTTGTGTTCTAATCTCCCTCTCTCTCTGTAAGTATATCTTTTTATATTATGTCAGGCTAACTTAGTTAGATGTGTTGTTTTCCTAATTTTATTAGTTAACTAGATATTAGTATCTTACGCCATGAGGTAGGAAACGAATCATGCCTGTGCTCTCTCTCTGAAGCCATGTTATAGGCCTGTGGTAGACTAGGAAGGTCCTTGCAGCCGAACTCTAAGATGAAAGCCACTCTTAGAGGTTATATGTGCCGGAGAGAACATGGTCAAATCAATACTAGTATCTAGCCTACTAACGAAAAAAGGAAAATAGCATGTCTAGTTATCAAATTTTCTACAAATATGTCTCGATCTTTAGTTTTACCAGAAAGTTATGAATGCCCGTATCATTTAAATTCTCATGAACATAGTATTCATCTTCCTTACAATGGTACTTTAGAACAACAAAATAGTATGTTAAATTATTTGATTGATCAACTATATAATGTTTCTCAAAAATTAACTACTTTACAAATAAACTCAAGTTTTCCTACCTTTTCTTCAAAAGAAAGATTTGGATCTGTCCATATGATAAAAATATCTTCAAAATCCTTAAGCAGTATTAATCCACAAGAAATTAATTATAAAAATTTCTTACAATATAAACTTTTACAACAAAAGGAATTAGATGGAGTAATAGACTCAAAGGAACTTTATGATTTCTATGAAAAATATTCTTCTTCTATAAAGTATTTTTCTACTGCTGAAAAATCTTCTGAAGAAAGCTATTTTTCTCTTGAAACTTCTTCTGATGATGAATTATCTATACTCTCTAACGAGGAGCAATACTTACCCTCTAACGAGGAGCAATACTTACCCTCTAACGAGGAGCAATACATACCCTCTACCGAGGAGCAATATTCATCCTCTAATGAGGAAACTTTATTTATAAATATGGAACATGGAGAGTCCTCCATAAGTACATCATTCTGGTAGGCCAAACCCTCCACAAGAGGCTACAGATGAAAATATGTATCATAGGGATACTAATGAAGCTTATGTAAATTCTTACATATTTAGACAAAGTAGAAGACACCTAGGTACAACAGTAAATCTAATATTCAATATAGATCATGTACCAGCAAATGAACTAAGATATTATATAGTAAATTGTGAACAATTAATGGTAGGCACGTCAACGTTAATACCCGATTCAGTAACACATAAACATTTTGTATTACTTGCATGTGGTTATTGGCAAGGAATAACATTAAGATGGTTAACCCAATATGAAAAATTATGTCCTCAAGAAATATTAGCTTTAAATTCTCATGCTTCTAGAAAGGATGCACTACATAGTATTTGCAAATTACTATATGCTGATTTAACAGACGATGATATTACAGCAGAACAAATAGACGAAAATATGCTATTAAAAATGAGGTTATGTAATATATGTTATCTTGAAGAATTTGCTAACGAATATATTAGTTATATATTCAAGCTAAATACATTAGAAAAGAAAATATTTTGGATAACCGCCTTCTTTTCAAAATTACCAATACCATGGGATACAATGATAGAGAAAAATTATAATAATCTCAGAAATGGTGCACCCCATTCTACAGGTATATTAAAAAAGGCCTGTATGGAGACTGTAAAGAAAACTTGCCAGTTACAGAAGGCAAACAATCATGTTACAAAATATATTCATAAATCAGATATTAAAACATCTTGTTGCCCTAAATATGATTCAGATATTAATTATCAATTTGGTTGTCCTCCAGTATATGGATACAACAAACCTTATAAACCATATAAGAAAAAACATTCTAAATATTCGAAGCATAAGCATAGACATAATTTAAACCTAAGAATAAAAGGAAAAGATACAAAACATCTAAGAAAAAATGAAAACCAGAATACAAACATAAGTATAAGAAATCAGATAAATACAAGAAGAGAAAGTTTATTAAAAATAATAAAATCAATTCAAAAAAGAATTGTAAATGTTTCAAGTGTGGAAAAGAAGGTCATTATGCTTATGAATGTACTTTAAACATAAAAACAGTTTGGTGAGAGGATCTAGAATCATATGATATACATCTAGGAACTATAGAAGAAATTCTTAGTGAAAATTCAACTATATATGAAGTAGAATCTGTCTATGAAGAAAGCTCTTCCAAATCTTCTGAAACAGAAGATTTAGGAATAAATATGATGACTCTAAATAAGACGTATCATTATGTTCAGATAATACCCTTATCAAAAACTGTAATATTACCTAAAAGGGAATCTTTAAAGTTTCCAGGGCATATACTATATGCAAATAAAAATTATAGTTTACAAAGATATCAAACTACGGAAATATACCTAGATTTAATAATAAAAATACCTTATGGATATTATGGAGAAATCCAAAATTTAAGATATCATACCATAAGAAATATTTTTATTACTTATAGCTTAATAGAGTCGATGACTGACCAAAATACGTGTATAATAATGAAAAGTACTAACCTAGAAAATCATTCTTATCAAATCCCTATGGGAACTCCAATAGGTATTCTCATAATACATAAATATGAAGATCTACCATTCGTTAAGGTAGAACAAGACCCATTACTTTCAACTTCTCCTCCTTTAAGTCCAGACTTGACACTTGGACAAACTTCTAAAGAAACAATGTATGAATATAGAGTATATATGAATACATTAACAGAAATAGAACCTCAAGAAGTACATAATAATAACATAGATAACAGTCAAGGAGAGCAATATGAAATTACTGATGAAGATATTGAAAGACTAAAACTCTCAATACCTTATGCAAAACAAAATGAAGTATATAATCCCCAGTCAAAATTTAAGTCCTTATGGTCAAATAAAAATACATATATTTTTGAACGAATGCAAGGCAATATAGAGTTAAAAGGAGACAAAGACTTTACTTCCATAAAAATATTAAATCTCGCCCAAATTGAAAAATTCAAACAAAAATACCCAAAAAAGAAGTATCTACATATTGGACTAATCCAAATAAAAATAACTGGTCTATTTAGATCTGGAATAGATACTCCTATTATAATAATATATTGTGATGAAAGAATCATCAATAATCCTTTAAACAGCATATTAGGAGGAGCAAAATCAAATCTAGCTAATAGAATATTTGGAGTTAATATACATCCAGATTTTTGTATCAGTTTCAAAAATATAGAAAAGGCTTGTACCTTATGTATAAACCTTAAAGGAATAGTGATGCTTCCTGGATCAAAAGTATTAGGAATTCAATGGAAACACTGTTTAGCATTAAATGAAACATCTACATTCAGATCAGTAACACCAACCCAATTTATTAAACTATATGAGGTTGGGAATGGCAAGATTATTCAACCAAAATTAGTTAATATTAAACATCTGAAATACGATAATGAAATGCAAGTGTTCCTAAAAACTCTAAAACCAAAAACTCAACTTCCTATAGAAACGTTTATCGCCTCTGGAAATACAATTTCAACAACAATTATAAACCCAAATATTCCTAGAAGTCTAAGTACTACAGATTATAGAAATACGAATCTACATTTAGAACCAAGTAGAACAAGTAGTTCTATACTATCAGAAAGTTGATATAGAAACTACATCTTTAGAAGGAAGAACTCAAAAGATCTTAGATCACCAAAGAAAAGTACAAGAACAACACGTTATAAGACTACCAAGCACCTCATTTGGAATTTCTCATGTTGGATCTTAAGACAAAATCTCAGCTACATATCTATATTCCTTTAACCATCTTACTTTCTGAAATAAACACAGAATTTACTATACATGCTTTATTAGACTCAGGAGCAGAAACTAGTCTTATACAAAATACCTTTATCCCTCAACGATTTTGGATCCCATTAGAAAAACAAGCTAAATTACATGATTTCATGGGTCGCCCAGTTCTCGTCACTCATAAAGCTAAACTATCTATATCCATACCCGACATTCATAATCAAGAGCATCGTTATGTTTTCGAATTTGCTTTATTACCAAAAGAATTTGACATCGACTGCTTACTTGGTATGAACAATCTCCGTCACTATTCCCCATTTAATACCCATTATTTCACTTTTGACAATCATTCTATCCCTCGTGTTCCTTTTCCTATTCCTTTTTCTCCCACATTTACGCCAACCCAGCGTGGTGAAGCACTTATTGATAGTATTACTTTTTGTACATATCCCATCTCTATTTCATCCGATACTGAACGAATTATTCATAGTATCTTAGAACCTCTATATTCTAATAACCCTTTACTACACTTTGATAAAGCCCCACGATACTACTCTCTAACCCTTCTAGATCAATACAAAGATACAAAAATAAGAGTAAATAGTATTATGGTACCTCCTCTTGAAAAAAAAGAATTCTCGGAACAAATCAAAAAATTTCTAGACCTAAAGTTAATACAATCAAGTATAAATCCACACTCCTCTCATGCCTTTATGGTAAGAAATCATACAGAACAAAAAAGAGGAAAAGCTAGAATGGTTATAAATTATAGAAAATTAAATAGTTATACAAAATTTGATGGCTATTTTATATCGTCAGCAGAACAATTAATAAAACAAGTCCAAGGATCCAAATACTATAGCAAATTTGATGCTAAGTCCGGATTCTAGCAAATAAAATTAGCTAACACAGAGTCAATAGAATTAACAGTATTTAGCTGTCCCCAAGGTCATTACGAATGGTTAGTAATGCCTTTTGGTTTTAAAAAACGTACCTCAAATATTTCAAAAATGAATGAACTCTATATTTGGACACTTACCTTTTGTAGTCGTTTATATTGATGATATTTTAATCTTCTCACATACTTTAGAAGAACATAAACAACATTTATTGCAGGTTGCAAAACTACTATTAGAAAACGGAATTATTCTAAGTCTAAAAAAGATTTGTTTATTTAAAATAGAAATTGACTTTCTTGGAAAATACATAAAAGAAGGACAAATAGAATTACAACAACACATATACACAAAGCTAAAAGAATTTCCTAAAACCTTTAAGACTTTAAAACAATTGCAGAGTTTTCTAGGATTACTAAATTATGGCAGAAAATTCATTCCTCACTTGTCTGAGTTAATACAAAATCTACAAGAAAAATTAACAATAGAACAGTCAAAATATGAAGTAGAAAACGGTGAACAACCTAGAAGATGGAATACAGACAAAATAAGTATTCAGCTATCTCCTATTGAAGAAAAGGAAATAGAAAAAATATTAAACAATTGGTTACTAAACAACCTATACTTTATTTTCCTAAAGATGAAGAATTAGTAACACTTCAAACTAATGCTTCAGACTTATTCTGGGCAGGAATCTAATCGCAAAGCAAAAAAAAATAGTAACCTACACTTCGGAAAAATTTACAAAACCACAACAAAAATATTCTACTTATGACAAAGAGTTATTAGCGATAAAACTAGCAATAAAAAGCCTAAAAAATTATTTACTTAATTGTCAATTTATAATAGAAACTGATAATAAAGCAGTAGCACAGTTTCTAAAAAAACGAACCATTAACAATCCAGAAGAAAACATTAGAAGAATAAGAATTGCTTTATATTTAGAAATATATCAATATGATGTTAAATATATCCCTGGTGATACTAATTTCCTTGCAGATCTTTTAACCCATCCAAATGGATGAAGACCGCATAAAAAGACTTAGGGCCTTCTCTGAGAAGGCGAAACAACCAGAAGAGGCACCCTGGCAGAAAGTGCAAAACAAGAAGACCCCTAACAAGGGAGCAAACAACACCCCAGACATGGGAGGAAACACCCGCAATACTCAGGAAAGTGGAGAAATCAAGAAGACCCCTAACAAGGGAGCACCTACCCTGGAAACAAGAGTATCTACCCTAGAAACAGGAGCTACATCTTCAAAAGATTCAAAAACTTACCCACTACCAGGAATGACAGTCCTTCCTGGTCCTTCTTACAGCAACATCACCGCCGCTCAAAGGAGAGTCCAACAATAGGGGAAACCCTTTGCCTCTACCATTGTTCGTGATTGGTATAACTTAGAATTGAAAAACTCTAATGAGGTGATATACAACAAACTTAATGACTGTTACAGAGCCATACAATCTAATAATTTTTCTTCTAGCAAATATTAGCTGACACAGATAGAACAGTTAGTTCTATCAATGTTTGCTCATTTCTCACAGGAGAAAAAGGAGAAACAAGACATCATTGAAGTGGTTTCTAAACTATGCAACTACTCCACAACATCCCAGAGTTCTGATCTCTTTATGAGAATCGGGACGTGGTTTCAGGGCACTTCTCAAGACCAGCAACTCTTGAGAAACACTGTACAAAACATGGAGTTATCTGACTTAGTCAGCCTTCCAATACCAGAATTCTGCAACCTCCTAGAGCAATGCCGAATTAATAGTGAAAAGTCCAGGCAGCTAGAAGCAGAGTTTACAGTTCATAAAATGATCAACCTCAACCTTCAACAGATGATTGTTGACCAGCATCTAAAAGATTTCTTCAAACAATTAGAAGCAACAGATATCATTGCTCTATTCCAACAGCATGATCTTATCTGGAATAAAAACAGGTCTCCCAGAATCATCACCTGTTTTCAAGATATCAAGTCCTGCAAGAAGGCCATTCAAACAGCCCTAGTTCATGAAATCTTTGTTAATTCTACTCATCCCGAAGAATACGAAGAGTTCCTTCCTCCTCTCTGCATTAAAAGTATAAAGGCATATTCATCAAGATATCAATCCAGTTTCTTTTTCAGAATCTGGAGCATATGGAAAGAAAGAAAATATCTTAAACTCTTCCCCTCTGTACAGCTCTGGGAGCTCAAGAGTCATAATCATATCCCTTCTGATCAATGTGAAAATCTACCTATGATAAATCTAGAAGAAGAAACAAAGAAGGCAGCCAAAGAGTTCTTCTTAGAGGCTTATAAGCAAGCTATTTCAGGAGTCCATACAGTCAAAATTGACAACAATATATTACTATATGATTGGATAGGAGCTTTCGAAGATTCTGAAACTCGTATACCGAAAGTTCTTGAATATCTTGCCAACATAAATTTAGGAAAACAAGGCATGATAGCCAAAGAAGAGTTTTATGAAGAATTCGACCACTTTGAAGATGAGGATATGGAAGGAGATGAACCAGGAGATGATGCAGTCAATATCATGGAGAATTAAAGCGTGGTGGGACCATGCTACCAGTACCAGCAACCGACAGCAGCAGCACCAACCAGCACCAACAACAGTACCAGCAATAGACAAACAACTTTTCGGAAAGTAGTTTTAATAAAGTAGCTTTAATAAAGTAGCTTTATTAAAGTATGTCCTTTGCTTTTATAAAGTTGCTTTTATAAAGAAACTTTATTAAAGTATGTCTGTTACTTTTAAAAAGTTGTAATATTCCTTCCTATCCGAAGGAATTCGTTGATTATAAATAAGAAGTTTTGGCAGAAGGAGAGGCATAGAGCTTACTAGCCTTCCTTTTTTTTTTATCCTTCTGTGCGTTCGTTTGAGTTCTTTAGTTTTCGCTTTCATTTCCTTATGTGAATAGTGATGTGAAAAACTGCTGTGAATAGCCGCTGAAGTTGGTATCAGAGCAGTATCGTGGGACTTTGTCTGAGGTTACCATTGGTGAGGCAATAGCTTACCGATAGCAAGGATCAGTAGCTAGTCCGAGAGGATGATCAGCTACACTTGGACTGAGACACGACCAGGACTCCTACAGGAGGTAGTAATGGGAAATTTTTTGCAATGGGCGAAAGCCTGACGAAGCAATGCCGCGTGGAGGTAGAAGGCCAACGGGTCATGAAATTCTTTTATCGGAGAAGAAGTAATGACGGTATCTGAGGAATAAATATCAGCTAACTCTGTGCCAGCTGTCGCGGTAAGACAGATGATGCTAGCGTTATCTGAAATGATTGGACGTAAAGGGGATACAAAGAATTGAAAACAGTTTTCAGCCATCTCGTGCCGACTATCGACGAAAAGTGTAATAAAGTCCTCTCCAGTAGGATTGGATTGGACTCGGGCTCATCGACGTCATGAGAAAGTTCATTTAGAAAAGCGGAGGATACCATGCGGAATGAGAAAGGGGTGGAAAGTTTTCGTTTCTTTCGTGTAACTTACTCTTAGAAAGATGTATTCGTTTCACATCTGACAATAGATCTCCTTCGAGAAAAAAGGTGTACTCATTTCGAGATTCGATAGGAGAAGCAAGAGAACATCGATCATCGTTTCGATGAATTCAACTGAAAGTGGTATATCGGTTTGAGGAACAACAGGAGTTTACTCGACAAACTCCTGGCGGCCAGAAATCGGGGAGCCTTTTCATTAGGTTAGCACATCCGACGTTGATAGCTTGACTCTTTTTTCTCTGAAGAACCAGATATGCGAACGTCGCTTGGTAGCGGAATCAGTCTTCCGCCAATATGGTACTATGAATACGACGGCTTTGGCAGGAAATCAAGGGGAAAAGGCACAACATGAAAAAAAAACTCGACAAAGCAATGGAAGAATTTCGCGAATGACGTGACGATGGAGGCTTTGTCGTGTTGGCTAAAGAACAAGCAAAAGAAGCAATGGCTTGCCCATCACAGAGTAGGGAGGGACAAGGCCCACAAAGCGAAGTGAATCGGTCCATAAGATCGATGGTTACAGATTGGTCAATGCCTGATATTTCTGGCAAAATAGGGAAATTCTGAATGTGGTAAGCCTTCGACAAAAGGCATAAAAAAGCTTACATCTGATATTTCCCATGGTTCTCTGTTCTTGTCTGCGTCAGTAGATCGATCCCAAAATTGTCATGAGAAAGTTGATGTGACATTATTTATTGTTAAAGCTTACAGATGTCGACTCTCGCTGAAGAGGGGTGAAGCTAACGGTTGGTTCAATTGGTACACTGGACTTGGCATTGTTGGAGGAGATGGTTATCCCACAGAGCAGTGACGAGGAGGGAGCAACCTCGGTCCATCCCCTTACTATGGTTGGTTACTGATCTCTCTCTAGCTCAATGAAGCTCCACCAGCTCAATGGACTGGGATCAGAATTGACGCCTTTCGCTTATGACTTTCCCATTCTTCCAATATATTACGATCTCGCCTGGTCAAACTTATAGAACATATTCTTCTTTTCATTGTCTTCTTCACTATTGTAATGACAAAGCATCCTATGAGATGATTTTGGTATTTTGAATGAGAGTCTTTTGCCCCCCGCTTCATCTACCTTTCCCACTCATCTTCACTATCTTTGTTTTGTTGAGGGGAGGATGCTGAATTATCTTCGGCCGCCTACTAAACTAAAATGACGGGGGACATAGGTGGAAAAGCAAATCTCGCTTTTGGAGGTTTTTATCCCATAGACGTGGAATTGAAGTCTACACTGCCTGTCTCTAGTTGTCAAGTTGGGAATGGGTCCAGGTTCTCCATCCCAGTGAGAAAAAAGCACTACTTGCTACTTTTTATCGACAAAATGAACCTTTCTTTCACTATTCCCGTGCTTTTTTGTGCGTTAGCCAGGTGAAAGGCTCACTCGATCGACAAATATGCACTTTCTATTCGACGAGAGGAGGCTCTCTCAAACTCCATGTTATCAGCTGGCCTGCCCGGGATGTCTCGTAACCCTCTTCATATGGTCTGACGAACCCGGCCTTCTATTTGTGACGATAGATAAGTGACCCACCTTCTTCTCGTTCAATAAGGAGAAGGATTCCTTTGGGAGCTGGTTAAACTCACTTCTTGTTTTCGTCAGATTGGGACACATACATCAAGAATAGACAAAAAAGAAAAGATGTCATTTCATTCCCCGCTAGCTTCATCAGAAAGACAAGACGCATCCGCGGTGGCTGAAGATCCACTCTTGTAGACCGACGATGCAGAGGGCATTGCCAAACATCGTCAGAGCACAAAAGGAAAGAGAATACTATTTACTCTTATTTTCCTCCTGCATAAGAACAATGCTTATGCTAATACCTGAAGCATCACATTCAATTTCAAACGTTTTAGAAAAGTTAGGTAAAGACAATACGGGGGCGTTCGTTAGCGTCTCTTTGATTAGCTGAAACGCCTTCTCTTGTTCTTCTCCCCATCTAAATCCGACGTTCTTCTTGATCACTTTGGTAAGTGGTGCGGCTATGCTACTAAAGTCCTTCACAAACCGCCGGCAAAAACTAGCAAGTCCATGAAAATTACGAACATTGCTTACACTTGTGAGACTCGGCCACTCTCGGATTGCACGTACCTTCTCTTTATCAACCTGTATACCCTGTGCACTAACAACAAATCCCAAAAATACAAGCTTATCGGTGCAAAAAGTACATTTTTTCAGGTTAGCAAATAACTTTTCTTTCCTAAGCACATCTAAAACTGATTTTAAATGTACGACATGATCAGCGAAGTTTTTGACAATAACAAATCTGCCTATAAATGCTCACAAAAACATGATTCATAAGTCTCATAAAAGTGCTTGGTGCATTAGTCAACCCAAAAGGCATAACTAACCATTCATACAAACCATATTTTGTTTTAAAGGCAGTTTTCCATTCATCTCCTTCTTTCATTCTAATTTGATGATAACCACTTTTTAAATCAATCTTAGAGAACACACAAGAACCATGCAACTCATCTAACATATCATCTACGAGAGGAATAGGATGACGATACTTTACCGCTATGTTGTTGCTCCACGTCCCATCCTTCTTAGGTACAAGTAAAACCAGAACGGCGCATGAACTCACGCTCTCCCTCACATACTCCTTCTCTAACAACTTACTTACCTGCCGTTGAAGCTCCTTTGTCTCCTCGAGATTGCTCCTATAGGCTGGTCAGTTTGGAATTGTCACACAGGGAACAAAATAAATTTGATGTTCAATCCCTCGAATTGGTGGTAATCCATGTGGTGTTTTCTCAGGAAAGATATCCTCAAATTCCTGCAAAAGAGAAACAACAGAACTGGGCAAAGCAGGATCAAGTTTGTTAGTATTTAAAAATGTCTCTTTGTACAAAAGTACAATCATCGGCTGATTTGAAAAATTGCTCACTTAATCTCACTCACTTTTGCATAGAAATTCTTTTGTTTTCTCTCTGATTTTCTCTCAATGGCTGAATTTTGATTTTCTTTCTCTCTCATTTTGCTTGGCCACTCTCTGATTTTCACTCTTTTTCTTTTGCTCACTCTCTTTCTTTTGATCACTCTTTTTTTTTTTATCACTCTCTTTTTGCAACCTCACTTGATCTTCATAAACTTGTTTTGGTGTCATTGGCACGAGAGTGATGGGTTTTTGGTTGCGCACGAACGAGTATTTGTTGGTGAAGCGATCTTGTTTAACTTTCCGATCGAATTACCATGGTCGGCCTAATAGCAAATGTCCAGTTTGCATCGGAACTACATCACACAAAACTTCATCTTCATATTTTTCGATGCGGAATGAAACCAAAACCTGCTTATTTACCTTTACCTCGCCACTATAATTCAGCCATTGTAACTTGTACGGCCTAAAATGTTTCAGTGTGGGCAGTCCAAATTTCTCCACCAAGGTTGTGCTTGCAATATTAGTACAACTTCCTCCATCAACAATCATACTACATACCTTATTTTTGACGTAGCACCTAGTATGAAAGATATTCTCCCGCTGCACTTCTTCAATTTCTTTTGCTTGCAAGCTTAGAAGTCTTCTTAACACCAATAATTCACCTTGAACTGCATATTCTTCTTCATCTACATCCTTTAATGGTGGTATAGAGTCGGTATCGGACTCGTTGTCGGTTTCGATCTCTCCATTACCCCTTATTACCATGACTCTTTTGTTCGGGTATTGACTGAGGAGGGGCTAGTGGAGCACTTTCTAAGGAGGGGCTCATGATACCAACTTCAGCGGCCTGAGTCAGAGCACTTTCTGGTAGTAGGAGGGAGAAAGAACAGCTCATCGGTAGCTACTGATTCCATTGTTTATGGGGTTCCACTGTAAGAATAGATGAACTGGGCTGATGGTAGCTGACGAAGGTGGGCCTGCCAGTGCATGTCGTAGATAACCGGGAATAATCAAGTAGATTGTACTGCTTGTAAATGATGTGTCGCTTCATGGAATATCGTTCCAGGCAAGGCGCGTCGTGTGGCTACTAGAAGGGGAAGTAATAAAAGGAGGTTGACTCGTGTCTATGATATCGACGTTCCTTTTATTATGATACTGCTAGAACTGGTTAGTTATACACGGACATGCTTCATATTAGGGGTTGGGACTCGTCAGTACGATGAGTTTGATGTGGAGAATGTACAAGGATTCGTCTTTCTTCTGCCATGGTAAAAAAATGATTCTAGGACTTTTAGTTCCTAGAAAGCATATCATAGAGAAATTTCGTCTCCAGCTGTCTGAAGTCAAGCTTATTAGGCTCGACGCTCTATCTGATCTTCCGACGAACACGGTTCATTCTTTATTCACATAGAAATTCTGTTTTTGAAATCGAAAGTGGTACCCTCATCTTCTTGTAGAAGACTACCTCGACGCTCTCAGTGGAATGATTTAGTTATGTTGATCTTTCAGTGAAGGGAGTAGATGACTCTTTCAAACAATGATGGTCCGGGTCCCCCAAAAGAAAGTCTTGATGAAAGGAAAGGGGAGGAATCCTCATATTCAGCAGGGTAGAATCATTTTGCAGGAAAGGGCAGTTGAGAGGTTTGGGTGAGGGAAAGGAACTGAAATCAAAGAGTAGGGAGTATCCGGAACGAATAGGGGCCTCGGTAAGAGAACTATTCTTTTTTTAGGACCCACTAGTGGTTGTTACCGGAGCTAAAAACATATCATAAAGAAAGGTGAGTCAAAGTCGGGGAATTTACCAAGGGAAGCAGTGAAGTAAAGAAGGAACTCGAATAGGAAGGCATGTCGAGACGTCGCTATAGAACGTCAAACCGGTACGTCATACTAGAAAGTGACACGATTCCCACTTTTGACATGTCAACGACGGTCGTCATAGAATCCCTCGTTAGCAGAATGACGTATTGGGTGAAAGAACTAAACTTATGTAATAAAGATTATGGGAGATTCCAAGGGTTCTCGAAAATGGTTTTTGGGGAGACTGAATAGAAATAGACGTTCAACGATCAAAGTTGAGATAGAAAAAAGAGATCGTAAATGCTTTGACTACTAGAGATGGAATCGGATAGCTCTTTCATCCATGACTCGAGAGTCCCTCCAATATGTCGGCCAGCTTTTTTTGTCAGGTTTACAGTCGAAAGTGGATCAGGCAGGATCGATGCTTCGATGACTTCAAAACATAGATAACTTCTCGAAAGAGGGAGAGAGATTGGGCGAAGCCCTAAAAGGTACAGTCATCCGACGCGATGGTCATTTGAATTTCCATAGTTGGTAGAAAGGTTTTTGGAATTCGACGACTTCAGTAAGCCTGCTCGCCTTGCTTTCAGCAATCCTCGACAAATAGCTTCTGTTCTTTCCTCCGTTCCACTATGTTCATCAATGCAGGTAGCCAAGCATGAAGCAGAATTAATCATCTCATCTCTTCGAACTGTCTCGTTTGCGAGGTCCTTCTTCTTTCGCTCTAGTTCTCGGTGTTGCTTCCTCTAATTGGACAATCAGCTGTAGTATCTTCTCTTTGACGATTCGCGATATAAATCAGGAGCCGATCCAGGCTCATAGTGCTTCATGTTCAGATGCCACCTCTTCGGCCGTACAATTTTGAGGTAAGCAACAAAATGAGGCACTCCGTTGGTTTTCTGAATTGCGTCCCTACGTTTTGGTCTGGAAGCAAAGAAGTGATGATCATCCAAATATTCTCTCTAGGTGTGTTCAGAGTCTTGAGCCTCTGGCATTTCGTCGAGGAGGTGGTTGACTTTTGGAAGCCCCCGGAGTGAAGAAGGAGGCACCGCACTACCGCTGAAATGTCTCGAAGAGATTTGGTGGGGCAATCTCTCCGTATATGGGGGTAGTTCTCGATTATAGGCTGGAACACCTTTTTTTGAGTATCGAAATAAAAAGACAACCTAGCAGTGCAATATCTTTAGGAAGTGAGAAAAGTCCAAGATGATGAGTTGCAGTGACCAAGACCCGCGCAGTGGCTCTATATTCCAAACTGAGGGTTCAGTTCTCGATACGGGATTGACGTAAGGAAAGGTTTGCCAGGTCTCGCATTGGCATAAGGTTATCTCTCCTATTCGAGACAAGAAAAGCCCACTCCATCGTGCGAGTACATACCAAACTGCTCAAATCATGCGGAAACTACCGATATGAGCCGGAACCCAGCTTCCGCTATATGGTTCGCAAGCTAGGCTTTTTTATTTGTCGGGGGAGGGGTTTTGGAGAGTAAAAAAGAAAAGGTTAGTGAGTCTGACCTTCGCGGTGATGGTTTCTCTATTCTTCTCTACTTGTGTGTTTCGATAGGCGCATATCATATCAATGAGCCTTTCGTACCAATTGGTGTATGAGTGATGTATAGGCTTCCAAGTCAACACTACACCACTTTTGAGTAAATTCCTTCTCTCTTTCATCCAGTTCCTCGAGAATAACCAGAATCGTTTGATGTCGAATATCGAAACCCGTCGAAAGCAAGGAAGAAGTCACAAGGGAGCTTTTCACTCATGAAAGAAGTTACCACTCGGGCAAGAGCACGGCTGGCTCTCAGGTCAAATAAAGGGTCTTCCCCAAAAGGAGATCTTCATACTGGAAGGTGAAGATGAAAGAAGGGCTGAAACAGAGCGAAAACCCTCTATTGGGGTAGACAAAATATGAGCAATCCGCGGCAATAGTAAATGGGGAACCTATCTCTGAAAAAGAAGATATCTCGATCCACGAGTTAAGACAGAGAAGTTCTTACTAATCAAGTAGGACTTTACCCATGAGAGTCAGAGGCAATATCAACACTGAAAAAAGTATGTTCTGGTGCAGTCGTATTCGATCGAGAGCTGGATACGCTAACCAGTTAGAAAAACAGAGTGCCTAGAATAGACTTGCCAAGACAAGGAACAGTTGAGCGAAAAGCCAGCCCATATAGTAGTAGGTAAGCGATGCAAATCTCCAGAGCTTGCAATTTTCCACAGAAAGTAAAGCTTCCCTGGGATAAGGACTTCTTCCCGATCTGCCGCTGAGGCGCCGTGAGATTGATGTGAGAGGGTAGGGATGGCTATATTGCTTGTCTCAGACACGAGCAAACTCCAGGCATGAGATGAAGCACATGGGTCCAACGTTATGCGTCGGAATGAAAGAAATTCTAAATTTGCTTTGTCTATGAACGACGGAAGTTAGGACGTAATGCAACTATGAATCTCATGGAGAGTTTGATCCTGGCTCAGGATGAACGTGGGAGGCATGCTGGAAACATGCAAGTTGAACGGGAAGTAGTGTTTCCAGTGGCAGATGGATGAGTAATGCGTAAAAACCTGCCCGTCAGGAGAGGAACAACAATAGGAAACGGTTGCGGAGACCCCTTTTGTAGGCTGAGGAATTAATTGTTCTGTTGACGGTATAAAATAGCCATTAAATTTTTTATAACTATTTAATTTTCTATAACTTATAACCATTCTAGCTTTTTCTCTTTTTTGTTCTGCATGATTTCTTACCATAAAGGCAGGAGAGGAGTGTGGACTTATACTTGGTTGTATTAAGTTTAGGTCTAGCAATTCTTTGATTTGTTCTGAGAATTCTTTTTTATCAAGAGGAGATACCATAATACTATTTACTCTTATTTTTGTATCTTTGTATTGATCTAGAAGGGTTAGAGAGCAGTATCGTGGGGCTTTATCAAAGTGTAGTAAAGGGTTATTAAGGCAAGGAAATGGGATCTATTGATTTCATTGTTTTTCATTGTTCATTGCACCATATTCAAATCTTTATCTCCACGCTGGACTGTTTGAACAAGCCTTGTTACTACAACGTCGTTACTAAAGAAAGAATGCCATACGAGAGAAGCAAGATGAAGCAAGCGACGGTAAGAGTTCCCACAAAGCAATTGATCTAATCTAGTTGAGACTGATATACGGAGTAGGACTAATATGGAAAGGGGACGTAGAACATATTTCTTTATAGGAATCGCTAGATAGAACGAAAATCCCGAAGAAAGATGAAGACTTCTCAATCGACAAAGCCAGTTTCCATCAGACACAATATGAATTGTAGTACAACACCCCAAAAAAGGGTAGCCTAGATGTAGTGTTTGTCAGAATTGTAGTTCAGTTTGACGGTAAATATCTTTTAGATTTCTCTCACTTTATTAAAACTGCCATCCCGAGTTTATTCAGCCAGAGAAGGGGAAAGAAGGTGATGGTTGCTAGGATACTCTACTCAGAGATAGAGGAAAATGTATAGAAATGGAAGAATATATTGGTGGGGTATGTACTCGGGTCTGACGACTTTCCACATGTAATGCCAAAGACTGCATGCAGAAACTATGGAGGATGAAATGCTCACTAGAGATCGACTCGATGGGATAATGGATACTTCCTCTTCGACGTTCGCGGAAATGGAAGAGTGTGACAGAGTACTTCAGCTAGGACCGTCGGATCTGTCGATGGTAAATTGATCATTCTAAAGAGGGTGATTAGCAAGGCAGCAAGTCTTGTTGGAGTTTCTTTGTACATGGCGGCTACAGGAGAAACCCCCGCTTTTGCAAGGTGCTTTTAGTATAGGTGTCTGCGGTGAAACCTCTTCCGAAGACTGTTAATCTGAAGCTGGAAGATGGCTCAGTAGTAGAGCAGCTAGTAAGTCATGTACGAATGGGTTCCCCTAGTGTGCAACAAATTCTACTCTTTCGGACATTGTCGAGGAAGAGTGCACTCCCCGAGAGAAGGGGTTACACAAGGAGAAAAAATGAGTGAGTAATGGACATCTTATAAAAAGACTACGGGCAAAGAGTGAGGAATACTGGCACGTCACTCACAATAGAGTAGAGGAGAGACTCCGCTCGGGACACATAGCCTTCGCTCGTAATAGAGGAATAAGATGACAAAGACAAGCAAAGACAGGTACGATGCACTCAAATAAGCAAAATAACGGAGGTATTCGAGGGGACACAACTACGAACAACTAGAGGTCATACGACCGAAACGAATCTGAGATATTCCCTTTTATACGTCCAAAGAAAGAGATTTGGCATGTGTGAAGTCTGACGTACATGAAAGCAAGTAGGAGAGCGAGCAAGCGGGGGGAGGACCATCGACAAAGAAATGATGATCAAGAACAGAGGAATTCTTGAAGAAATGTAGAATGTGTCAGAGTGTGGCAAGAGGGGCTACTTTGCTCGTGATTCATCGGTCAACAAAGAAAGAAGCTGAAGATAATTCAGCATCCTCCCCTCAACGAAACAAAGATAGTGAAGATGAGTGGGAAAGGCATATGAAGCGGGGGGCAAAAGACTCTCATTCAAAATACCGGAATCATCTCATAGGACGCTTTGTCATTAGAATAGTGAAGAAGACAATAAAAAGAAGAATATGCTCTATAAGTTCGACCCGGCGACATCGAAATATATTGGAAGAATGGGCAAATCATAAGCGAAAGGCGTCAGTTCTGGTCCCGGTCCATTGAGCTGGTGGAGCTTCAGTGAGCTAGAGAGAGATCAGTAACCAACCACAGTAAGGGGATGAACCGAGATCGCTCCCTCCTCGTCACTGCTCTGTGGGATAACCATCTCCCCTAGCAATGCCAAGTCCAGTGTAGCAATTGAACCAACCGTTAGCTTCACCCCTCTTCAGCGAGAGTCGACATCGGTGAGCTTTAACAATAAATAATGTCACATCAACTTTCTCATGACAATTTTGGGATCGATCTCCTGACGTAGACAAGAACAGAGAACCATGGGAAATATCAGACGTAAGCTTTTTTATGCCTTTTGTCGAAGGCTTACCACATTCAGAATTTCCCTATTTTGCCAGAAATATCAGGCGTTGACCGATCTGTAACCCGTCGATCTTATGGACCGATTCACTTCGCTTTGTGGGCCTTGTCCCTCTCTACTCTGTGATGGGCAAGCCGTTGCTTCTTTTGCTTGTTCTTTAGCCAACAGGAAAAAGCCTCCATCATCACGTCATTCGCGAAATTCTTCCATTGCTTTGTCGAGTTGTTTTTTCATGTTGTGCCTTTTCCCCTGGATTTCCTGCCAAAGCCGTCGTATTCATAATACCATACTGGGGGAAGACTAATTCCGCTACCAAGCGACGTTCGCATATCTGGTTCTTCAGAGAAAAAAGAGTCAAGCTATCAACGTCGGATGTGCTAACCTAATGAAAAGGCTCCCCGGTTTCTGGCCGCCAGGAGTTTGTCGAGTAAACTCCTGTTGTTCCTCAAACCGATATACCACTTTCAGTTGAATTCATCGAAACGATGATCGATGTTCTCAAAATGAGTACACTTTTTTTCTCGAAGGAGATCTATTGTCAGATGTGAAACGAGTACATCTTTCTTAGAGTAAGTTACACGAAGGAAACGAAAACTTTCCACCCCTTTCTCATTCCGCGTGGTATCCTCTGCTTTTCTAAATGAACTTTCTCATGACGTCGATGAGCCCGAGTCCAATCCAATCCTACTGGAGAGGACTTTATTATACTTTTCTCGGTAGACTCCTTTCGTCGAAGTCGAAATATGGGACCACTTGACGAGGACAACTTTTCCTCGCTACTGACAGGCGTCGGGATTGGCCTTTTCCCATCCCTTGGCATCATGGTCGAGCTTCTGCGATGTCAAATTACCTCACAGGTAGAGGGTCATCGCCTCTTCCTTTTCCTTTACTAGCTTTTAGAGAGTCGCCTTTCGTGGTCCTCCAGCGCTTTGGTTGGAACGCAATGGCCTCTTCTTTTGACACGTCAGGAACCTAGGTCTGTGTGGACTTCTTATAAATCTCCGGTTCTTTCTTGTAACATTGGAATTTCATTTGGTCTGGTTTCGACGTACCGATTGAAGAGAGAAAGACTGGAAAGGCGCTATGACAATATGAAGAAGCACATGATAAAAGAAGAATCTTTCATCTTTATACGCCGTAACTTGTTCCACTATTCTCTCCGAAAGGCCCTTTTGTGCTGAATGAGCGTAACCTATAACCCCTTTACTTGACGCAGCCTTTTATGTCGCTTTCCTCTCCTACCGGTCGAGTAAGCTAAACGCTTTCCCTTAGTCTCAGGTGTGAGTCTGGAGTTTCTATTTCGGATTTTTCTATGGCTTTTGCTAGTCCTCTTCATAGTTTTATAGCGTCAGGTAGGAACGAACCACAGACTTCATTTTCCCAGTTCCGAAGCACCAGATAGTCAATCTGATCTTCGAAGGAAGACTGACTTTCTTTCTTCGTGGTATTAGAATAGAATAGTTACCTTCCTCTCGTCACTTAGTCTCCCTTCTTCCCATCCCAATCGATGAAAGGAATGTGGCGCGAACTAGACAAACAGAAAAAATAGAAAGACGGGAGTCGACTTAACTCACTACCAATGTTACCGCACTGGAAATGACCTTGACCCCTAAAGGGAAGAGGAATGTAATGTGGTTAACCACTAACGAAACGGAGAGGACAGGAAGAAATGAAAGAAACTCATTTTGAAGACCCAGAAAAAGAGGTTAAACTATGATTATTAGATTGGGCTTTCGGTCGGTCTTTCTCCACTCCAGCGGATTTGGCAAATGGTCGTTGAAGAACGTCTAGACAAAACTAAAACAATGGCTTCTTCCTTTCTTTCACTTCACCTTATCGGCATCGGCAGGCTATCTCGTCTTGGCAAAACGTAGGAAGAACGACATACAGGGGCATATACTGGAGAGAGAAAGAGGAGATTGACATGTGAGCTGCTAATCAGAGATAGGTGATGGGAGCACTGACCACAGTGACTGACGGTGGATGGAAGGAAACTCTCTGATAAGCCCATCCCTCTTCGAAAGTGAAAACAAACGATCAGTCAATGCCATTGACGAGTGAAGTTTTTGGCACTCCTATCTCGATCACGAGCACCTGAATCTATCTCTGTAGTGCCCGACTGGCTTATAGTAGTGTCCAACTGGCGTCATCTCTTTCCCGCGGCTTTTGCTAAGGGGGATTCAAAAAACTTTCCGTAGTTTTTTTTGTTACTCACCTTTTTTTTTTTGGAAGGCTTTCAGAAGCCAAAAGTGCTTTCAAATTGAAGAGTTGCTGATCCACACCACCTAGTGCTATCTCTTTACCAGAGATGACATTATGGTTCCTCTTTCAGTAAAGTAGTCAGTCAGTTAGTTGAAAGAAAAGAGGGGATGGCTTATTGGCTTTTCCTTTGCATCTGCTTGTTTTTTAGTTGCAAACGTTTTATTCCTCTCAACAAAGAGTCACATCTGATTGAACTTTGGAAATACGCCCATAGCCCATCCAATGCTCGAGTTGACCTAGCGCAACAACTCTTCCCATCATGTCTAGTGGAAAAACTGCTGCTGATCTTGGTGTAAGCTCCACTATAAAAAAGTAAAGAACTTCTTCCATTTTATACATCAGTTGCGTCAAGACTAGTTGCCATAACGTTGCCTATCCAGAGGAATAAAAACCGCTACTACTGGGCCGAAGACCCTTCCCAACCATCGTGGAGTTTCCAAAAAGGCATACGCCCGTCGAGACGTACATCTTGATGGGAGCTCCCCCCGAAAGGCAAAGGTCCGGGATACAGAGCATATGTCGAATTCCTTATATATGAGCCAGATCGACGAGCCCTCAGTATCAAAGAGAGATGGGGATAGATGTCTTTTTTATTGGTTTATTAGACATGCCTTCATCCAATTTCTTTTTTATTGCCTAAGCACTTACACACCTCGGAGGGTTTCTAGTTATAGGTTTAGATCCTCTCGTAGCAGAACGAATTTCAGATCAAAATCAAGTGGAGAGACAATTTATAGCCATCACGAGATGCACATCTACCGGCAGTCCCTATCTATATAACGGCAGCAGGATCGAATTTTCGGGCTGTTCCTGTTCCACCAACAATAGTTCTATATCCAGTGGTGTTCCGACTTCTATCCAATAAGGTAGGATATTGGTGTCCCATTATAAGTATACAAAAAGGTACGTCCCCGAACCCGTGTTTTTGTTTGTGCGTCATCTGGAATTGAGCAGGAGATACAAGTGGAATAGTCGTCGATTTGCTTATAGTTTGTCGAAAAGCAAGGATCAGCTGCATCAACAACATGATCTGCTACATCTGCAAAGGAGCATCAGTTTGAGTGATGATCCAACGTTTTACCCCATATACTTCGATTTGAAATCGAGAAATTTTGACTCTTTTGTCAGCTATCTCTAATATGACGTTATGGAAAATATCCTGCTGTCTATGAACGTATGAATTCATTTCGACAGTTCAGCCAATGCATCGTCCGTATGTCAGATTGCCGTCCCGCATAGGGAACGTCGGGTCTGCCTTTGTATCGATAGCAAATGGAAAGAACTTCGCCCACGATAATCATTCAAATCATCTGCTATTCCATTATGGCTTCCGCATGATCTGAACCTATGCCAGCACCGTGTGATGATCGAAAGAAGGCTCGGCTTCGACGTTCAGTTGTTCAGGGTCAGGAATAGTAATAGTGGCATTAAGTTTCTCTACCCTTTGCCAACATGCTCTGTCAGTTCTATTTCTCAATGGGGCCGGTGACGGAATACTTGCCCGTCGGGGAGATAGTGCGTGGATGGGGGATCTCTTTATCTTTTGCTCGACAAATGAAAAGTAGATTCCGTCTATTCAGGTTTTATATAGCTTACCGATGCGTCCTTCTGCTCGATGGATTTTTTTTGGGTTCCGAAAGGCAGAGTAGCTTTAGAATCAAGCAAAGGATGGGATTCAACAGGGGAGCAGTTCGTCAGGGAGTTTTCTTCAGGTATTCAACCTGTGAAAGAAAACAAATGAGACCCCCTTGTTTTTCTTTCGGAATGCAGCGTCAGCTTTCTTCCATTCCGAGCATCGACAAATGCCGTCGAAAGCCAGAAACTATCTAACCATCCCAGTCGTTCACCCAAAAACGTCTCCCTCGCACTCTCACTACCAATGAGCGGACTGAAAGCAACCTACAAAAATCGAGAATGGCTCCGTCGAGTTTGCTTGCGTCGTGTCGATTGATTGATTGACCGGACTAAGAGGACTGAGACCGTTGACTCCTTTCGCTCTTTTGGCTCGGTTGGAACGTTTTTGAAAGGCTTTGTACTGGCTTAGACAGACTAGACCGGATTTCCAACTAGACATGGGAGTGAAAAAAAAGTCTGAGCAGCAACAATGGAACCCGCCGGGATTACGGAATCCCCTGCCGCCAACCAATGTGGTCGTACCCATTAGAAGTTGTTGGACCAGCTAGACTTTGTCAAGGTTCCAGTACTGTACTTGTCGGAAGGAACTCTTTCGAAGGTTGCTCAAAAGCATAGAACCATGGATACATGGATTGCTTCCAACTCAAACTCATGGATTTGAGACAAACTCTCTTTACCAGAGATGACATTATGGTTCCTATTTCAGTAAAGTAGTCAGTCAGTTAGTTGAAAGAAAATAGGGGATGACTTATTGGCTTTTCCTTTGCATCTGCTGGTTTTTAAGTTGCAAACGTTTTATTCCTCTCAACAAAGAGTCACATCTGATTGAACTTTGGAAATACGCCCATAGCCCATCCAATACTCGAGTTGACCAAGCGCAACAACTCTTCCCATCATGTCTAGTGGAAAAACTACTGCTGATCTTGGTGTAGGCTCCACTATAAAAAAGTAAAGAACTTCTTCCACTTTATACATCAGTTGCGTCAAGACTAGTTGCCATAACGTTGCCTATCCAGAGGAATAAAAACCGCTACTACTGGGCCGAAGACCCTTCCCAACCATCGTGGAGTTTCCAAAAAGGCACACGCCCGTCGAGACGTCCATCTTGATGGGAGCTCCCCCCGAAAGGCAAAGGTCCGGGATATACGCCCGTCGAGACGTCCATCTTGATGGGAGCTCCCCCCGAAAGGCAAAGGTCCGGGATACAGCGCATATGTCGAATTCCTTATATATGAGCCAGATCGACGAGCCCTCAGTATCAAAGAGAGATGGGGATAGATGTCTTTTTTATTGGTTCACTAGATATGCCTTCTTCCAATTTCTTTTTTATTGCCTAAGCACTTACACACCTCGGAGGGTTTCTAGTTATAGGTTTAGATCCTCTCGTAGCAGAACGAATTTCAGATCAAAATCAAGTAGAGAGACAATTTATAGCCATCACGAGATGCACATCTACCGGCAGTCCCTATCTATATAACGGCAGCAGGATCGAATTTTCGGGCTGTTCCTGTTCCACCAACAATAGTTCTATATCCAGTGGTGTTCCGACTTCTATCCAATAAGGTAGGATATTGGTGTCCCATTATAAGTATACAAAAAGGTACGTCCCCGAAGCCGAGTCTCCCATCACCTTTCGATCCCTCTGAAGAATGAGCCTGACGCTTTTCAAAATCGAGAGAGAGGTTCTGGTACCTCTATTATATATCGCAAAAGCAATGGAAGCAGCACTGACTCCAATAACTAGAGCAAAGTTGTAGCGATAAGGGCAGAGATAGCAGGAGTAGCATAGAGAGTCATGGAAGTTGAAATTACATCAGTTGTTACTGTAGTCTTAGATCCAGTTGCTAAGATAGCAAGAAGCATCTTTATCACTCCCGCCAAGGGAGGAATCCCGAACTTCCTATCCCCACAAAAAATCGTCTATTATTCCCACCCAACCCAGACAAATATGACTTTTTTTAGGTTTTCGCCCTTCGGCCGTCACGTCACCGCCTTTCCTCCTTGGGCACAACTTCTTCAAGAGAAGAGCCATTGGGACTCCCTTTCCTGATGGAACAGCTACTTGTGCTCGCTTACTGGATTGGCTTGCTTTTCTTTTTCCTAATTTGCACCCTTAGGTTGCTTTCATGTTCCTGAGCATATCACCACTAGTAGAGCGAGGGGAGAGTGACCATAGGGAAATGGTAACCCGAGGAGTAGTTGCCTAATAGCCAGCTGACTGATGAGTACCAACAGCAGTGATGGTTACGCTTTCGTCATGCGGATTCCTATTCCAGAAAAGAGAAGGTTCTACAAGACCTACTTTCCTCAAGGGGAGTATGAAGGTAGCAAGGAGGAGAGAAAGGCAGCCAGGCTCCTATCCCCGTCGCTAGGCCAATGGATCAGTATCATAAAGCA
Source organism: Dracaena cambodiana (assembly GCA_036321105.1). NCBI lineage: Eukaryota > Viridiplantae > Streptophyta > Magnoliopsida > Asparagales > Asparagaceae > Dracaena > Dracaena cambodiana. Next base: position 36,741,585 of record JAYEPQ010000004.1, read on the forward strand.
AAAGGCAAGCTGACGCAATGAGTCTAAGGTAGTTCAACCATAGCAGTGACGAGTCAAGCCGTGGGGGAGAGTTCCCGAAGCCCGTGTTTTCTTTTGTGCGTCATCTGGAATTGAGCAGGAGATACAAGTGGAATAGTCGTCATTTGCTTACAGTTTGTCGAAAAGCAAGGATCAGCTGCATCAACAACATGATCCGCTACATCTGCAAAGGAGCGTCAGTTTGAGTGATGATCCAACGTTTTACCCCATATACTTCGATTTGAAATCGAGAAATTTTGACTCTTGTGTCAGCTATCTCTAATATGACGTTATGGAAAATATCCTGCTGTCTATGAACGTATGAATTCATTTCGACAGTTCAGCCAATGCATCGTCCGTATGTCAGATTGCCGTCCCGCATAGGGAACGTCGGTCTGCCTTTGTATCGATAGCAAATGGAAAGAACTTCGCCCACGATAATCATTCAAATCATCTGCTATTCCATTCTGGCTTCCGCATGATCTGAGCCTATGCCAACACCGTGTGATGATCGAAAGAAGGCTCGGCTTCGACGTTCAGTTGTTCAGGGTCAGGAATAGTAATAGTGGCATTAAGTTTCTCTACCCTTTCCCATCATGCTCTGTCAGTTCTATTTCTCAATGGGGCCGGTGACGGAATACTTGCCCGTCCGGGAGATAGTGCGTGGATGGGCGATCTCTTTCTCTTTTGCTCAACAAATGAAAAGTAGATTCCGTCTATTCAGGTTTTATATAGCTTACCGATGCGTCCTTCTGCTCGATGGATTTTTTTTGGGTTCCGAAAGGCAGAGTAGCTTTAGCATCAAGCAAAGGATGGGATTCAACAGGGGAGCAGTTCGTCAGGGAGTTTTCTTCTGGTATTCGACCTGTGAAAGAAAACAAATGAGACCCCCTTGTTTTTCTTTCGGAATGCAGCGTCAGCTTTCTTCCATTCCGAGCATCGACAAATGCCGTCGAAAGCCAGAAACTATCTAACCATCCCAGTCGTTCACCCAAAAACGTCTCCCTCGCACTCTCACTACCAATGAGCGGACTGAAAGCAGCCTACAAAAATCGAGAATGGCTCCGTCGAGTTTGCTTGCGTCGTGTCGATTGATTGATTGACCAGACTAAGAGGACTGAGACCGTTGACTCCTTTTGCTCTTTTGGCTCGGTTGGAACGTTTTCGAAAGGCTTTGTACTGGCTTAGACAGACTAGACTGGATTTCCAACTAGACATGGGAGTGAAAAAAAAGTCTGATCAACAACCATGGAACCCGCCGGGATTACGGAATCCCCTGCCGCCAACCAATGTGGTCGTACCCATTAGAAGTTGTTGGACCAGCTAGACTTTGTCAAGGTTCCAGTACTGTACTTGTCGGAAGGAACTCTTTCGAAGGTTGCTCAAAAGTATAGAACCATGGATACATGGATTGCTTCCAACTCAAACTCATGGATTTGAGACAAACTCTCTTTACCAGAGATGACATTATGGTTCCTATTTCAGTAAAGTAGTCAGTCAGTTAGTTGAAAGAAAAGAGGGGATGGCTTATTGGCTTTTCCTTTGCATCTGCTGGTTTTTTAGTTGCAAACGTTTTATTCCTCTCAACAAAGAGTCACATCTGATTGAACTTTGGAAATACGCCCATAGCCCATCCAATGCTCGAGTTGACCTAGCGCAACAACTCTTCCCATCATGTCTAGTGGAAAAACTGCTGCTGATCTTGGTGTAAGCTCCACTATAAAAAAGTAAAGAACTTCTTCCACTTTATACATCAGTTGCGTCAAGACTAGTTGCCATAACGTTGCCTATCCAGAGGAATAAAAACCGCTACTACTGGGCCGAAGACCCTTCCCAACCATCGTGGAGTTTCCAAAAAGGCATACGCCCGTCGAGACGTACATCTTGATGGGAGCTCCCCCCGAAAGGCAAAGGTCCGGGATACAGAGCATATGTCGAATTCCTTATATATGAGCCAGATCGACGAGCCCTCAGTATCAAAGAGAGATGGGGATAGATGTCTTTTTTATTGGTTTATTAGACATGCCTTCATCCAATTTCTTTTTTATTGCCTAAGCACTTACACACCTCGGAGGGTTTCTAGTTATAGGTTTAGATCCTCTCGTAGCAGAACGAATTTCATATCAAAATCAAGTGGAGAGACAATTTATAGCCATCACGAGATGCACATCTACCGGCAGTCCCTATCTATATAACGGCAGCAGGATCTAATTTTCGGGCTGTTCCTGTTCCACCAACAATAGTTCTATATCCAGTGGTGTTCCGACTTCTATCCAATAAGGTAGGATATTGGTGTCCCATTATAAGTATACAAAAAGGTACGTCCCCGAAGCCGAGTCTCCCATCACCTTTCGATCCCTCTGAAGAATGAGCTTGACGCTTTTCAAAATCGAGAGAGAGGTTCTGGTACCTCTATTATATATCGCAAAAGCAATGGAAGCAGCACTTACTCCAATAACTAGAGCAAAGTTGTAGCGATAGGGGCAGAGATAGCAGGAGTAGCATAGAGAGTCATGGAAGTTGAAATTACATCAGTTGTTACTGCAGTCTTAGATCCAGTTGCTAAGATAGCAAGAAGCATCTTTGTCACTCCCGCCAAGGGAGGAATCTCGAACTTCCTATCCCCACAAAAAATCGTCTATTATTCCCACCCAACCCAGACAAATATGACTTTTTTTAGGTTTTCGCCCTTCGGCCGTCACGTCACCGCCTTTCCTCCTTGGGCACAACTTCTTCAAGAGAAGAGCCATTGGGACTCCCTTTTCTGATGGAACAGCTACTTGTGCTCGCTTACTGGATTGGCTTGCTTTTCTTTTTCCTAATTTGCACCCTTAGGTTGCTTTCATGTTCCTGAGCATATCACCACTAGTAGAGCGAGGGGAGAGTGACCATAGGGAAATGGTAACCCGAGGAGTAGTTGCCTAATAGCCAGCTGACTGACGAGTACCAACAGCAGTGATGGTTACACTTTCGTCATGCGGATTCCTATTCCAGAAAAGAGAAGGTTCTACAAGACCTACTTTCCTCAAGGGGAGTATGAAGGTAGCAAGGAGGAGAGAAAGGCAGCCAGGCTCCTATCCCCGTCGCTAGGCCAATGGATCAGTATCATAAAGCAAAAGGCAAGCTGACGCAATGAGTCTAAGGTAGTTCAACCATAGCAGTGACGAGTCAAGCCGTGGGGGAGAGTTCCCGAAACCCGTGTTTTTGTTTGTGCGTCATCTGGAATTGAGCAGGAGATACAAGTGGCATAGTCGTCGATTTGCTTATAGTTTGTCGAAAAGCAAGGATCAGCTGCATCAACAACATGATCTGCTACATCTGCAAAGGAGCGTCAGTTTGAGTGATGATCCAACGTTTTACCCCATATACTTCGATTTGAAATCGAGAAATTTTGACTCTTTTGTCAGCTATCTCTAATATGACGTTATGGAAAATATCCTGCTGTCTATGAACGTATGAATTCATTTCGACAGTTCAGCCAATGCATCGTCCGTATGTCAGATTGCCGTCCCGCATAGGGAACGTCGGGTCTGCCTTTGTATCGATAGCAAATGGAAAGAACTTCGCCCACGATAATCATTCAAATCATCTGCTATTCCATTATGGCTTCCGCATGATCTGAACCTATGCCAGCACCGTGTGATGATCCAAAGAAGGCTCGGCTTCGACGTTCAGTTGTTCAGGGTCAGGAATAGTAATAGTGGCATTAAGTTTCTCTACCCTTTGCCAACATGCTCTGTCAGTTCTATTTCTCAATGGGGCCGGTGACGGAATACTTGCCCGTCGGGGAGATAGTGCGTGGATGGGGGATCTCTTTCTCTTTTGCTCGACAAATGAAAAGTAGATTCCGTCTATTCAGGTTTTATATAGCTTACCGATGCGTCCTTCTGCTCGATGGATTTTTTTTGGGTTCCGAAAGGCAGAGTAGCTTTAGAATCAAGCAAAGGATGGGATTCAACAGGGGAGCAGTTCGTCAGGGAGTTTTCTTCATGTATTCGACCTGTGAAAGAAAACAAATGAGACCCCCTTGTTTTTCTTTCGGAATGCAGCGTCAGCTTTCTTCCATTCCGAGCATCGACAAATGCCGTCGAAAGCCAGAAACTATCTAACCATCCCAGTCGTTCACCCAAAAACGTCTCCCTCGCACTCTCACTACCAATGAGCGGACTGAAAGCAGCCTACAAAAATCGAGAATGGCTCCGTCGAGTTTGCTTGCGTCGTGTCGATTGATTGATTGACCGGACTAAGAGGACTGAGACCGTTGACTCCTTTTGCTCTTTTGGCTCGGTTGGAACGTTTTCGAAAGGCTTTGTACTGGCTTAGACAGACTAGACCGGATTTCCAACTAGACATGGGAGTGAAAAAAAAGTCTGAGCAGCAACAATGGAACCCGCCGGGATTACGGAATCCCCTGCCGCCAACCAATGTGGTCGTACCCATTAGAAGTTGTTGGACCAGCTAGACTTTGTCAAGGTTCCAGTACTGTACTTGTCGGAAGGAACTCTTTCGAAGGTTGCTCAAAAGCATAGAACCATGGATACATGGATTGCTTCCAACTCAAACTCATGGATTTGAGACAAACTCTCTTTACCAGAGATGACATTATGGTTCCTATTTCAGTAAAGTAGTCAGTCAGTTAGTTGAAAGAAAATAGGGGATGGCTTATTGGCTTTTCCTTTGCATCTGCTGGTTTTTAAGTTGCAAACGTTTTATTCCTCTCAACAAAGAGTCACATCTGATTGAACTTTGGAAATACGCCCATAGCCCATCCAATGCTCGAGTTGACCAAGCACAACAACTCTTCCCATCATGTCTAGTGGAAAAACTACTGCTGATCTTGGTGTAGGCTCCACTATAAAAAAGTAAAGAACTTCTTCCACTTTATACATCAGTTGCGTCAAGACTAGTTGCCATAACGTTGCCTATCCAGAGGAATAAAAACCGCTACTACTGGGCCGAAGACCCTTCCCAACCATCGTGGAGTTTCCAAAAAGGCACACGCCCGTCGAGACGTCCATCTTGATGGGAGCTCCCCCCGAAAGGCAAAGGTCCGGGATATACGCCCGTCGAGACGTCCATCTTGATGGGAGCTCCCCCCGAAAGGCAAAGGTCCGGGATACAGCGCATATGTCGAATTCCTTATATATGAGCCAGATCGACGAGCCCTCAGTATCAAGGAGAGATGGGGATAGATGTCTTTTTGATTGGTTCACTAGATATGCCTTCTTCCAATTTCTTTTTTATTGCCTAAGCACTTACACACCTCGGAGGGTTTCTAGTTATAGGTTTAGATCCTCTCGTAGCAGAACAAATTTCAGATCAAAATCAAGTAGAGAGACAATTTATAGCCATCACGAGATGCACATCTACCGGCAGTCCCTATCTATATAACGGCAGCAGGATCGAATTTTCGGGCTGTTCCTGTTCCACCAACAATAGTTCTATATCCAGTGGTGTTCCGACTTCTATCCAATAAGGTAGGATATTGGTGTCTCATTATAAGTATACAAAAAGGTACGTCCCCGAAGCCGAGTCTCCCATCACCTTTCGATCCCTCTGAAGAATGAGCCTGACGCTTTTCAAAATCGAGAGAGAGGTTCTGGTACCTCTATTATATATCGCAAAAGCAATGGAAGCAGCACTGACTCCAATAACTAGAGCAAAGTTGTAGCGATAGGGGCAGAGATAGCAGGAGTAGCATAGAGAGTCATGGAAGTTGAAATTACATCAGTTGTTACTGCAGTCTTAGATCCAGTTGCTAAGATAGCAAGAAGCATCTTTATCACTCCCGCCAAGGGAGGAATCCCGAACTTCCTATCCCCACAAAAAATCGTCTATTATTCCCACCCAACCCAGACAAATATGACTTTTTTTAGGTTTTCGCCCTTCGGCCGTCACGTCACCGCCTTTCCTCCTTGGGCACAACTTCATGAATCTAGAAGAACAGCTTTACATAGTATTTGTAAAAGTCTATATGGAGACATAACTGGAGAAGATATTAATGCTGAAGGCATAGATGAAAATATCCTTCTAAAATTAAGACTGTGTAACATCTGTTACTTAGAAGAATTTGCTAATCTATACATCAGTTATATTTTTAAACTGAATACCTTAGATAAGAAAATCTTTTGGCTAACAGCCTTCTTTTCTAAGTTACCTATACCATGGGATACCATGATAGAGAAAAAATATAACAGTCTTAGATCTGGAGGTATTCCACACAATACAGGAGCTTTAAAGAAAGCTTGTATGGAAACTGTTAAGAAAACTTGCCAGCTACAAAAGGCAAATAATCATCTATCCAAATACATACATAAGTCTGACATCAAAACCTCTTGTTGTCCTAAGTATAATCCAGATATCAATTATCAGTTTGGTTGTCCTCCAGTATATGGGTTCAACAAACCATTATTTCCCAAAAGAACAAAATATGGGAAAAAATCCAAAGACTATAAATCTAGATTCAAAAAGAAAAAATATAAGGTATCCAGAAAAAAATGGAAACCTGAACATAAGGAGAAATACAAAAAGTTAAAGAAATATAAGAACCGAAAGTTCATTAAAACAAATCAAACAGGTATGAAAAAGAATTGTACATGTTTTAAATGTGGAAAAGAAGGACATTATGCTTCTGAATGTAGAGTAAACATCAAAACAATATGGTTAAAAGAGTTGGAAATGTATGATATACATACTGGAACTATAGAAGAAGTCCTTAGTGATAATTCTTCTATATATGAGATTGAAACCATATATGAAGAAAGTCCTTTAAATTCTGATTCTTCTGAAGCAGAAGAATTCAATATAAACATGTTAACCTTGAATAAAACATACCATTTTATACAGGTTATACCCCTGTCTAAAACCACTATATTACCCAAAAGGGAATCATTAAAATTTCCTGGACATATCCTATATGCTAACAATCATTATAGCATAAGAAGATATCAGTCTATAGAAATTTATTTAGACCTGATTATAAGAATACCTTATGGATATTATGGAGAAATTAAAAATCTAAGACATCATGCTCCTAGAAATATTTTCATTACTTATGGAATAATAGAATATATGACAGATCAAAACATAAGTATAATAATGAAAAGTACAAGTTTAGATGATAATCCATATCAAATTCCTTTAGGTACTCCTATAGGAATACTTATAATCCATAAATACGAAGATTTAGCATTGGTAAAAGTTGAACAAGACATTCTACTTTCAACATCTCCACCTCTTAGTCCAAAGTTTACCCCTGGACAATCTTCAAAAGAAACTATGTTTGAATACAAAGTATATATGAATACATTGAAGGAAGTTGAACCTCAAGAGATTCATAATACTAGTATTGAAAATAGCCAAGGGGAACATTATGAGATAACTGATGAAGATATCGAAAGACTAAAACTTTCAATACCACATGCTAAACAAGAAGAGGTATACAAACCTCAGTCCAAATTTAAATCTTTATGGACAAATAAACCTACCTATATCTTTGAAAGAAATAAACCATTATATTCAAATAACCCTTTATTATATTTTGATAGGGCACCAAGATATTGTACCCTTACATTACTCGATCAATATAGAAATACTAATGTAAGATCAAACAGTATAATGGTATCCCCTATAGATAAACAAGAATTTTCAGCTCAAATAGACGAGCTTTTATCTCTTAAATTAATACAGCCTAGCAGCAGTCCTCATTCATCACCTGCTTTTCTAGTCAGAAAACATGCAGAACAAAAAAGAGGAAAAGCTTTAGTGAAGCATATAGCAAAGTCATCACTGGAGCTCATTCTATCAAAATAGAAGACAATATTCTGTTTTATGATTTTGTAGGACCATTCGATCCTGCAGAAAATAAAACCTCCAAAGGTTTGTCCTTTTTAAACTCAACACAATTGGGCAAAATAGGCCCCAAAGCTAAAGAAGAATTCTATACAGATCTGGAAAGAACTGATGATGATGAAGATCTTGGTGGAGATAACAACCAACCATATACTTCGATTTGAAATCGAGAAATTTTGACTCTTGTGTCAGCTATCTCTAATATGACGTTATGGAAAATATCCTGCTGTCTATGAACGTATGAATTCATTTCGACAGTTCAGCCAATGCATCGTCCGTATGTCAGATTGCCGTCCCGCATAGGGAACGTCGGTCTGCCTTTGTATCGATAGCAAATGGAAAGAACTTCGCCCACGATAATCATTCAAATCATCTGCTATTCCATTCTGGCTTCCGCATGATCTGAGCCTATGCCAACACCGTGTGATGATCGAAAGAAGGCTCGGCTTCGACGTTCAGTTGTTCAGGGTCAGTAATAGTAATAGTGGCATTAAGTTTCTCTACCCTTTCCCATCATGCTCTGTCAGTTCTATTTCTCAATGGGGCCGGTGACGGAATACTTGCCCGTCCGGGAGATAGTGCGTGGATGGGCGATCTCTTTCTCTTTTGCTCGACAAATGAAAAGTAGATTCCGTCTATTCAGGTTTTATATAGCTTACCGATGCGTCCTTCTGCTCGATGGATTTTTTTTGGGTTCCGAAAGGCAGAGTAGCTTTAGCATCAAGCAAAGGATGGGATTCAACAGGGGAGCAGTTCGTCAGGGAGTTTTCTTCAGGTATTCGACCTGTGAAAGAAAACAAATGAGACCCCCTTGTTTTTCTTTCGGAATGCAGCGTCAGCTTTCTTCCATTCCGAGCATCGACAAATGCCGTCAAAAGCCAGAAACTATCTAACCATCCCAGTCGTTCACCCAAAAACGTCTCCCTCGCACTCTCACTACCAATGAGCGGACTGAAAGCAGCCTACAAAAATCGAGAATGGCTCCGTCGAGTTTGCTTGCGTCGTGTCGATTGATTGATTGACCAGACTAAGAGGACTGAGACCGTTGACTCCTTTTGCTCTTTTGGCTCGGTTGGAACGTTTTCGAAAGGCTTTGTACTGGCTTAGACAGACTAGACCGGATTTCCAACTAGACATGGGAGTGAAAAAAAAGTCTGATCAACAACCATGGAACCCGCCGGGATTACGGAATCCCCTGCCGCCAACCAATGTGGTCGTACCCATTAGAAGTTGTTGGACCAGCTAGACTTTGTCAAGGTTCCAGTACTGTACTTGTCGGAAGGAACTCTTTCGAAGGTTGCTCAAAAGTATAGAACCATGGATACATGGATTGCTTCCAACTCAAACTCATGGATTTGAGACAAACTCTCTTTACCAGAGATGACATTATGGTTCCTATTTCAGTAAAGTAGTCAATCAGTTAGTTGAAAGAAAAGAGGGGATGGCTTATTGGCTTTTCCTTTGCATCTGCTGGTTTTTTAGTTGCAAACGTTTTATTCCTCTCAACAAAGAGTCACATCTGATTGAACTTTGGAAATACGCCCATAGCCCATCCAATGCTCGAGTTGACCTAGCGCAGCAACTCTTCCCATCATGTCTAGTGGAAAAACTGCTGCTGATCTTGGTGTAAGCTCCACTATAAAAAAGTAAAGAACTTCTTCCACTTTATACATCAGTTGCGTCAAGACTAGTTGCCATAACGTTGCCTATCCAGAGGAATAAAAACCGCTACTACTGGGCCGAAGACCCTTCCCAACCATCGTGGAGTTTCCAAAAAGGCATACGCCCGTCGAGACGTACATCTTGATGGGAGCTCCCCCCGAAAGGCAAAGGTCCGGGATACAGAGCATATGTCGAATTCCTTATATATGAGCCAGATCGACGAGCCCTCAGTATCAAAGAGAGATGGGGATAGATGTCTTTTTTATTGGTTTATTAGACATGCCTTCATCCAATTTCTTTTTTATTGCCTAAGCACTTACACACCTCGGAGGGTTTCTAGTTATAGGTTTAGATCCTCTCGTAGCAGAACGAATTTCATATCAAAATCAAGTGGAGAGACAATTTATAGCCATCACGAGATGCACATCTACCGGCAGTCCCTATCTATATAACGGCAGCAGGATCGAATTTTCGGGCTGTTCCTGTTCCACCAACAATAGTTCTATATCCAGTGGTGTTCCGACTTCTATCCAATAAGGTAGGATATTGGTGTCCCATTATAAGTATACAAAAAGGTACGTCCCCGAAGCCGAGTCTCCCATCACCTTTCGATCCCTCTGAAGAATGAGCCTGACGCTTTTCAAAATCGAGAGAGAGGTTCTGGTACCTCTATTATATATCGCAAAAGCAATGGAAGCAGCACTGACTCCAATAACTAGAGCAAAGTTGCAGCGATAGGGGCAGAGATAGCAGGAGTAGCATAGAGAGTCATGGAAGTTGAAATTACATCAGTTGTTACTGCAGTCTTAGATCCAGTTGCTAAGATAGCAAGAAGCATCTTTGTCACTCCCGCCAAGGGAGGAATCTCGAACTTCCTATCCCCACAAAAAATCGTCTATTATTCCCACCCAACCCAGACAAATATGACTTTTTTTAGGTTTTCGCCCTTCGGCCGTCACGTCACCGCCTTTCCTCCTTGGGCACAACTTCTTCAAGAGAAGAGCCATTGGGACTCCCTTTTCTGATGGAACAGCTACTTGTGCTCGCTTACTGGATTGGCTTGCTTTTCTTTTTCCTAATTTGCACCCTTAGGTTGCTTTCATGTTTCTGAGCATATCACCACTAGTAGAGCGAGGGGAGAGTGACCATAGGGAAATGGTAACCCGAGGAGTAGTTGCCTAATAGCCAGCTGACTGACGAGTACCAACAGCAGTGATGGTTACACTTTCGTCATGCGGATTCCTATTCCAGAAAAGAGAAGGTTCTACAAGACCTACTTTCCTCAAGGGGAGTATGAAGGTAGCAAGGAGGAGAGAAAGGCAGCCAGGCTCCTATCCCCGTCGCTAGGCCAATGGATCAGTATCATAAAGCAAAAGGCAAGCTGACGCAATGAGTCTAAGGTAGTTCAACCATAGCAGTGACGAGTCAAGCCGTGGGGGAGAGTTCCCGAAACCCGTGTTTTTGTTTGTGCGTCATCTGGAATTGAGCAGGAGATACAAGTGGCATAGTCGTCGATTTGCTTATAGTTTGTCGAAAAGCAAGGATCAGCTGCATCAACAACATGATCTGCAACATCTGCAAAGGAGCGTCAGTTTGAGTGATGATCCAACGTTTTACCCCATATACTTCGATTTGAAATCGAGAAATTTTGACTCTTTTGTCAGCTATCTCTAATATGACGTTATGGAAAATATCCTGCTGTCTATGAACGTATGAATTCATTTCGACAGTTCAGCCAATGCATCGTCCGTATGTCAGATTGCCGTCCCGCATAGGGAACGTCGGGTCTGCCTTTGTATCGATAGCAAATGGAAAGAACTTCGCCCACGATAATCATTCAAATCATCTGCTATTCCATTATGGCTTCCGCATGATCTGAACCTATGCCAGCACCGTGTGATGATCGAAAGAAGGCTCGGCTTCGACGTTCAGTTGTTCAGGGTCAGGAATAATAATAGTGGCATTAAGTTTCTCTACCCTTTGCCAACATGCTCTGTCAGTTCTATTTCTCAATGGGGCCGGTGACGGAATACTTGCCCGTCGGGGAGATAGTGCGTGGATGGGGGATCTCTTTCTCTTTTGCTCGACAAATGAAAAGTAGATTCCGTCTATTCAGGTTTTATATAGCTTACCGATGCGTCCTTCTGCTCGATGGATTTTTTTTGGGTTCCGAAAGGCAGAGTAGCTTTAGAATCAAGCAAAGGATGGGATTCAACAGGGGAGCAGTTCGTCAGGGAGTTTTCTTCAGGTATTCGACCTGTGAAAGAAAACAAATGAGACCCCCTTGTTTTTCTTTCGGAATGCAGCGTCAGCTTTCTTCCATTCCGAGCATCGACAAATGCCGTCGAAAGCCAGAAACTATCTAACCATCCCAGTCGTTCACCCAAAAACGTCTCCCTCGCACTCTCACTACCAATGAGCGGACTGAAAGCAGCCTACAAAAATCGAGAATGGCTCCGTCGAGTTTGCTTGCGTCGTGTCGATTGATTGATTGACCGGACTAAGAGGACTGAGACCGTTGACTCCTTTTGCTCTTTTGGCTCGGTTGGAACGTTTTCGAAAGGCTTTGTACTGGCTTAGACAGACTAGACCGGATTTCCAACTAGACATGGGAGTGAAAAAAAAGTCTGAGCAGCAACAATGGAACCCGCCGGGATTACGGAATCCCCTGCCGCCAACCAATGTGGTCGTACCCATTAGAAGTTGTTGGACCAGCTAGACTTTGTCAAGGTTCCAGTACTGTACTTGTCGGAAGGAACTCTTTCGAAGGTTGCTCAAAAGCATAGAACCATGGATACATGGATTGCTTCCAACTCAAACTCATGGATTTGAGACAAACTCTCTTTACCAGAGATGACATTATGGTTCCTATTTCAGTAAAGTAGTCAGTCAGTTAGTTGAAAGAAAATAGGGGATGGCTTATTGGCTTTTCCTTTGCATCTGCTGGTTTTTAAGTTGCAAACGTTTTATTCCTCTCAACAAAGAGTCACATCTGATTGAACTTTGGAAATACGCCCATAGCCCATCCAATGCTCGAGTTGACCAAGCGCAACAACTCTTCCCATCATGTCTAGTGGAAAAACTACTGCTGATCTTGGTGTAGGCTCCACTATAAAAAAGTAAAGAACTTCTTCCACTTTATACATCAGTTGCGTCAAGACTAGTTGCCATAACGTTGCCTATCCAGAGGAATAAAAACCGCTACTACTGGGCCGAAGACCCTTCCCAACCATCGTGGAGTTTCCAAAAAGGCACACGCCCGTCGAGACGTCCATCTTGATGGGAGCTCCCCCCGAAAGGCAAAGGTCCGGGATATACGCCCGTCGAGACGTCCATCTTGATAGGAGCTCCCCCCGAAAGGCAAAGGTCCGGGATACAACGCATATGTCGAATTCCTTATATATGAGCCAGATCGACGAGCCCTCAGTATCAAAGAGAGATGGGGATAGATGTCTTTTTGATTGGTTCACTAGATATGCCTTCTTCCAATTTCTTTTTTATTGCCTAAGCACTTACACACCTCGGAGGGTTTCTAGTTATAGGTTTAGATCCTCTCGTAGCAGAACGAATTTCAGATCAAAATCAAGTAGAGAGACAATTTATAGCCATCACGAGATGCACATCTACCGGCAGTCCCTATCTATATAACGGCAGCAGGATCGAATTTTCGGGCTGTTCCTGTTCCACCAACAATAGTTCTATATCCAGTGGTGTTCCGACTTCTATCCAATAAGGTAGGATATTGGTGTCTCATTATAAGTATACAAAAAGGTACGTCCCCGAAGCCGAGTCTCCCATCACCTTTCGATCCCTCTGAAGAATGAGCCTGACGCTTTTCAAAATCGAGAGAGAGGTTCTGGTACCTCTATTATATATCGCAAAAGCAATGGAAGCAGCACTGACTCCAATAACTAGAGCAAAGTTGTAGCGATAGGGGCAGAGATAGCAAGAGTAGCATAGAGAGTCATGGAAGTTGAAATTACATCAGTTGTTACTGCAGTCTTAGATCCAGTTGCTAAGATAGCAAGAAGCATCTTTATCACTCCCGCCAAGGGAGGAATCCCGAACTTCCTATCCCCACAAAAAATCGTCTATTATTCCCACCCAACCCAGACAAATATGACTTTTTTTAGGTTTTCGCCCTTCGGCCGTCACGTCACCGCCTTTCCTCCTTGGGCACAACTTCTTCAAGAGAAGAGCCATTGGGACTCCCTTTCCTGATGGAACAGCTACTTGTGCTCGCTTACTGGATTGGCTTGCTTTTCTTTTTCCTAATTTGCACCCTTAGGTTGCTTTCATGTTCCTGAGCATATCACCACTAGTAGAGCGAGGGGAGAGTGACCATAGGGAAATGGTAACCCGAGGAGTAGTTGCCTAATAGCCAGCTGACTGATGAGTACCAACAGCAGTGATGGTTACGCTTTCGTCATGCGGATTCCTATTTCAGAAAAGAGAAGGTTCTACAAGACCTACTTTCCTCAAGGGGAGTATGAAGGTAGCAAGGAGGAGAGAAAGGCAGCCAGGCTCCTATCCCCGTCGCTAGGCCAATGGATCAGTATCATAAAGCAAAAGGCAAGCTGACGCAATGAGTCTAAGGTAGTTCAACCATAGCAGTGACGAGTCAAGCCGTGGGGGAGAGTTCCCGAAGCCCGTGTTTTCTTTTGTGCGTCATCTGGAATTGAGCAGGAGATACAAGTGGAATAGTCGTCGATTTGCTTACAGTTTGTCGAAAAGCAAGGATCAGCTGCATCAACAACATGATCCGCTACATCTGCAAAGGAGCGTCAGTTTGAGTGATGATCCAACGTTTTACCCCATATACTTCGATTTGAAATCGAGAAATTTTGACTCTTGTGTCAGCTATCTCTAATATGACGTTATGGAAAATATCCTGCTGTCTATGAACGTATGAATTCATTTCGACAGTTCAGCCAATGCATCGTCCGTATGTCAGATTGCCGTCCCGCATAGGGAACGTCGGTCTGCCTTTGTATCGATAGCAAATGGAAAGAACTTCGCCCACGATAATCATTCAAATCATCTGCTATTCCATTCTGGCTTCCGCATGATCTGAGCCTATGCCAACACCGTGTGATGATCGAAAGAAGGCTCGGCTTCGACGTTCAGTTGTTCAGGGTCAGGAATAGTAATAGTGGCATTAAGTTTCTCTACCCTTTCCCATCATGCTCTGTCAGTTCTATTTCTCAATGGGGCCGGTGACGGAATACTTGCCCGTCCGGGAGATAGTGCGTGGATGGGCGATCTCTTTCTCTTTTGCTCGACAAATGAAAAGTAGATTCCGTCTATTCAGGTTTTATATAGCTTACCGATGCGTCCTTCTGCTCGATGGATTTTTTTTGGGTTCCGAAAGGCAGAGTAGCTTTAGCATCAAGCAAAGGATGGGATTCAACAGGGGAGCAGTTCGTCAGGGAGTTTTCTTCAGGTATTCGACCTGTGAAAGAAAACAAATGAGACCCCCTTGTTTTTCTTTCGGAATGCAGCGTCAGCTTTCTTCCATTCCGAGCATCGACAAATGCCGTCGAAAGCCAGAAACTATCTAACCATCCCAGTCGTTCACCCAAAAACGTCTCCCTCGCACTCTCACTACCAATGAGCGGACTAAAAGCAGCCTACAAAAATCGAGAATGGCTCCGTCGAGTTTGCTTGCGTCGTGTCGATTGATTGATTGACCAGACTAAGAGGACTGAGACCGTTGACTCCTTTTGCTCTTTTGGCTCGGTTGGAACGTTTTCGAAAGGCTTTGTACTGGCTTAGACAGACTAAACTGGATTTCCAACTAGACATGGGAGTGAAAAAAAAGTCTGATCAACAACCATGGAACCCGCCGGGATTACGGAATCCCCTGCCGCCAACCAATGTGGTCGTACCCATTAGAAGTTGTTGGACCAGCTAGACTTTGTCAAGGTTCCAGTACTGTACTTGTCGGAAGGAACTCTTTCGAAGGTTGCTCAAAAGTATAGAACCATGGATACATGGATTGCTTCCAACTCAAACTCATGGATTTGAGACAAACTCTCTTTACCAGAGATGACATTATGGTTCCTATTTCAGTAAAGTAGTTAGTCAGTTAGTTGAAAGAAAAGAGGGGATGGCTTATTGGCTTTTCCTTTGCATCTGCTGGTTTTTTAGTTGCAAACGTTTTATTCCTCTCAACAAAGATTCACATCTGATTGAACTTTGGAAATACGCCCATAGCCCATCCAATGCTCGAGTTGACCTAGCGCAACAACTCTTCCCATCATGTCTAGTGAAAAAACTGCTGCTGATCTTGGTGTAAGCTCCACTATAAAAAAGTAAAGAACTTCTTCCACTTTATACATCAGTTGCGTCAAGACTAGTTGCCATAACGTTGCCTATCGAGAGGAATAAAAACCGCTACTACTGGGCCGAAGACCCTTCCCAACCATCGTGGAGTTTCCAAAAAGGCATACACCCGTCGAGACGTCCATCTTGATGGGAGCTTCCCCCGAAAGGCAAAGGTTCGGGATACAGCGCATATGTCGAATTCCTTATATATGAGCCAGATCGACGAGCCCTCAGTATCAAAGAGAGATGGGGATAGATGTCTTTTTTATTGGTTTATTAGACATGCCTTCATCCAATTTCTTTTTTATTGCCTAAGCACTTACACACCTCGGAGGGTTTCTAGTTATAGGTTTAGATCCTCTCGTAGCAGAACGAATTTCAAATCAAAATCAAGTGGAGAGACAATTTATAGCCATCACGAGATGCACATCTACCGGCAGTCCCTATCTATATAACGGCAGCAGGATCGAATTTTCGGGCTGTTCCTGTTCCACCAACAATAGTTCTATATCCAGTGGTGTTCCGACTTCTATCCAATAAGGTAGGATATTGGTGTCCCATTATAAGTATACAAAAAGGTACGTCCCCGAAGCCGAGTCTCCCATCACCTTTCGATCCCTCTGAAGAATGAGCCTGACGCTTTTCAAAATTGAGAGAGAGGTTCTGGTACCTCTATTATATATCGCAAAAGCAATGGAAGCAGCACTGACTCCAATAACTAGAGCAAAGTTGCAGCGATAGGGGCAGAGATAGCAGGAGTAGCATAGAGAGTCATGGAAGTTGAAATTACATCAGTTGTTACTGCAGTCTTAGATCCAGTTGCTAAGATAGCAAGAAGCATCTTTATCACTCCCGCCAAGGGAGGAATCCCGAACTTCCTATCCCCACAAAAAATCGTCTATTATTCCCACCCAACCCAGACAAATATTACTTTTTTTGGGTTTTCGCCCTTCGGCCGTCACGTCACCGCCTTTCCTCCTTGGGCACAACTTCTTCAAGAGAAGAGCCATTGGGACTCCCTTTCCTGATGGAACAGCTACTTGTGCTCGCTTACTGGATTGGCTTGCTTTTCTTTTTCCTAATTTGCACCCTTAGGTTGCTTTCATGTTCCTGAGCATATCACCACTAGTAGAGCGAGGGGAGAGTGACCATAGGGAAATGGTAACCCTAGGAGTAGTTGCCTAATAGCCAGCTGACTGACGAGTACCAACAGCAGTGATGGTTACACTTTCGTCATGCGGATTCCTATTCCAGAAAAGAGAAGGTTCTACAAGACCTACTTTCTTCAAGGGGAGTATGAAGGTAGCAAGAAGGAGAGAAAGGCAGCCCGGCTCCTATCCCCGTCGCTAGGCCAATGGATCAGTATCATAAAGCAAAAGGCAAGCTGACGCAATGAGTCTAAGGTAGTTCAACCATAGCAGTGACGAGTCAAGCCGTGGGGGAGAGTTCCCGAAGCCCGTGTTTTCTTTTGTGCGTCATCTGGAATTGAGCAGGAGATACAAGTGGAATAGTCGTCGATTTGCTTATAGTTTGTCGAAAAGCAAGGATCAGCTGCATCAACAACATGATCCGCTACATCTGCAAAGGAGCGTCAATTTGAGTGATGATCCTACGTTTTACCCCATATACTTCGATTTGAAATCGAGAAATTTTGACTCTTTTGTCAACTATCTCTAATATGCCGTTATGGAAAATATCCTGCTATCTATGAACGTATGAATTCATTTCGACAGTTCAGCCAATGCATCGTCCGTTTGTCAGATTGCCGTCCCGCATAGGGAACGTCGGGTCTGCCTTTGTATCGATAGCAAATGGAAAGAACTTCGCCCACGATAATCATTCAAATCATCTGCTATTCCATTCTGGCTTCCGCATGATCTGAACTTATGCCAGCACCGTGTGATGATCGAAAGAAGGCTCGGCTTCGACGTTCAGTTGTTCAGGGTCAGGAATAGTAATAGTGGCATTAAGTTTCTCTACCCTTTGTCATCATGCTCTGTCAGTTCTATTTCTCAATGGGGCCGGTGACGGAATATAACTCAGCGGTAGAGTGTCACGTCGATGTGGTGGTAGTCATCAGTTCGAGCCTTCTCATCCCTAAACCCGATGTGAGTTTTCTATTTTGACTTGCTCCCCCGCAGCGATCGAATGAGAATGGCTAGCCCAGAGGGTCTGACGTCCCTCTCGAAAGTCAGAGAAGAGCAACAAAACATACTTTCCCACATAAAGGCGATGCTTGCTTACGTGTTCAAACAAAAGTAAGGAAGAAGAGAGAGTATTCGCCATTGAGGACGTTGACTCTACGTGGGTAGATTGAATTGGAATATTGAATTTCGAAGAAAAGATACATGAGCTGGGATCGAACCCACACCTCCGACGTCAATGAATGCCTCGGAACCATTAGTCTTTGTCATTTTGATGGCTTTTTCTATTTTTAGGTGACGAATCACTCACATTTTATTTTTCAGTACTTTCGGGTGCTTCCCTCTGACGGCGGAAAGGGTATTTCTCATGTACTATTGACTATCTCGTTGATCCAGAATGAGCCAAACATACTACCACGATGTCAAAGAACAGAAAGTGATGGAACGCTTGGCCTACGGTCGAGCACAACGTATGCTCTACCGTCGACCTATCCGATACAATTAGGCTCACTGGCTCCATCGACTTCGTCGATCTGGAATGGAGAAAGAGACGAGCTCGATCACATTTTTTGACTTCCATAGTTTTGCGTTATTTTTATTTATTCTTCATTGATATTGATATAGATCAATTTCGAGTTGGCCGAATACGAAAATGATTAGATCCGAATGAAGAGCGAGTCAAACAGTGAGTTTATTGTATACAGGCCCGGGTAGTTTTGTCGATGGGAATAGCGAGCTGGGCGTCCTCCAAGAGGTGATGAAGCGCTTTCTATTTTTGTTTCTGCTTTTGTCCGATCCTGAGAATGATCCAAACTGTCAAGATGACGCCTTCTCCACGTCGAACGTGGATGGTGCAGATGACATTCTCTCATGCATAGATGATTTGTATGGAATTTTGGCTTGCTCTAGCGCTTTCTTTTGGTAGGGCGAGATTTGAAAATCCAACTGCATTTTGACGCTTTCTCAAGCTCTTCCTATTTAGGTAAAGTAGACAAAAGGGTGAATCTGACGATGTTCCATCATAAGCCGGCACGTGATACTCACTTGCCATTACTCCCAGCTGAGCACCGATCAGACGAGAAGGACACTTGACCATAAAAAGATGCTCTGCCCTAGCGATCTGAGGAGCCTTTACCAACGATGGATTCGACAGAGAAACCTCACTTTTTTATAAAGAGATTTTCATTCAATACTCCGGGTCCCAAGAGAACTTGGCGACCCACTTCTTTGATGCTCTTCTAGAGGGCGAAGACTCCCTTTTGACTTGCTGTCCGATGTGGTGTCCCACCAATTGATTAGCACGCTGACCAATCGTCATTCCCCTTGTTTTTCTTTCGGAACGCAACGTCAGCTTTCTTCCATTCCGAGCATCGACAAATGCCGTCGAAAGCCAGAAACTATTTAACCATCCCAGTCGTTCACCCAAAAATGTCGCCCTCACACTCTCACTACCAATGAGAGGACTGAAAGCAACCTACAAAAATCGAGAATGGCTCCGTCGACTTTGCTTGCTTCGTGTCGATTGATTGATTGACCGGACTAAGAGGACTGAGACCATTGACTCCTTTTGCTCTTTTGGCTCGGTTGGAATGTTTTCGAATGGCTTTGTACTGGCTTAAGACAGACTAGACCGGATTTCCAACTAGACATGGGAGTGAAAAAAGTCTGAGCAACAACCATGGAACCCGCCGGGATTACGGAATCCCCTGCCGCCAACCAATGTGACCGTACCCATTAGAAGTTGTTGGACCAGCGAGACTTTGTCAAGGTTCCGATACTATACTTGTCGGAAGGAACTCTTTCGAAGGCTGCTCAAAAGCATAGAACCATGGATAAACGGATTGCTTCCAACTCAAACTCATGGATTTGAGACAAACTTTACTGTCCACGGAAACGATATCCTTAGGTGTTTAGTCACTTCTCGCTGCCCTACTTTCGAGATTCAACCTATTCTGAGAAAGCCCCATCAACGAGTCATAGCTAGTTTATTCTCTCAGGGTAAAAGCACACAGCTGGTGGATCAAGAAAGTCGCGTCATTGGTCTCTCATAATAGACTACGGCCTGGCAGAACAACAAGACGTATTCAAGACAGGAAAGTGTCCATATAGACAGCTACCACTTTTTGACAAATAAAGCCCTATTGTCATCATCGAGCTACCTTGGAACTATTTAAACATGAACTTTTATGGGGCTCTAAAAAAGAGAGTTCCAATGAATCCGAAGAAAAGCGCACATTATGGCCATGACCAACAAAAAGATCACTATCATCTCATGAATTGGATTCGAACCAATATCAACGCTACTTGCCCGTCGGGGAGATAGTGCGTGGATGGGCGATCTCTTTCTCTTTTGCTCGACAAATGAAAAGTAGATTCCGTCTATTCAGGTTTTGCATAGCTTACCGGTGCGCCCTTCTGCTCGATGGTTTTTTTTTTGTTCCGAAAGGCAGAGTAGCTTTAGCATCGAGCAAAGGATGGGATTCAACAGGGGAGCAGTTTGTTAGGGAGTTTTCTTCAGGTATTCGACCGTGAAAGAAAACAAATGAGACCCCCTTGTTTTTCTTTCGGAACGCAGCGTCAGCTTTCTTCCATTCCGAGCATCGACAAATGTCGTCGAAAGCCAGAAACTATCTAACCATCTCAGTCGTTCACCAAAAAACGTCGCCCTCGCACTCTCACTACCAATGAGAGGATTGAAAGCAGCCTACAAAAATCGAGAATGGCTCCGTCGACTTTGCTTGCGTCGTGTCGATTGATTGATTGACCGGACTAAGAGGACTGAGACCGATGACTCCTTTTGCTCTTTTGGCTCGGTTGGAACGTTTTCAAAAGGCTTTGTACTGGTTTAGACAGACTAGACCGGATTTCCAACTAGACATGGGAGTGAAAAAAAGTCTGAGCAACAACCATGGAACCCGCCGGGATTACGGAATCCCCTGCCACCAACCAATGTGGCCGTACCCATTAGAAGTTGTTGGACCAGCGAGACTTTGTCAAGGTTCCGGTACTGTACTTGTCGGAAGGAACTCTTTCGAAGGCTGCTCAAAAGAATAGAACCATGGATACACGGATTGCTTCCAACTCAAACTCATGGATTTGAGACAAACTTCACTGTCCACGGAAACGATATCCTCAGGTGTTTAGTCACTTCTCACTGCCCTACATTCGGGATTCAACCTATTCTGAGAAAGCCCCATCAACGAGTCATAGCTAGTCTATTCTCTCAGGGTAAAAGCACACAGCTGGTGGATCAAGGAAGTCGCGTTATTGGTCTCTCGTAATCGACTACGGCCTGGCAGAACAACAAGACGTATTCAAGACAGGAAAGTGTCCATATAGACAGCTACCACTTTTTGACAAATAAAGCCCTATTGTCATCATCGAGCTACCTTGGAACTATTTAAACATGAACTTTTTTGGGGCTCTAAAAAAGAGAGTTCCAATGAATCCGAAGAAAACCGCACATTATGGCCATGACCAGCAAAAGATCACTATCATCTCATGAATTGGATTCGAACCAATATCAACGCTACTTGCCTGTCGGGGAGATAGTGCGTGGATGGGCGATCTCTCTCTTTTGCTCGACAAATGAAAAGTAGATTCCGTCTATTCAGGTTTTATATAGCTTACCGATGCGTCCTTCTGCTCGATGGATTTTTTTTGGGTTCCGAAAGGCAGAGTAGCTTTAGCATCGAGCAAAGGATGGGATTCAACAGGGGAGCAGTTCGTCAGGGAGTTTTCTTCAGGTATTCGACCTGTGAAAGAAAACAAATGAGACCCCCTTGTTTTTCTTTCGGAATGCAGCGTCAGCTTTCTTCCATTCCGAGCATCGACAAATGCCGTCGAAAGCCAGAAACTATCTAACCATCCCAGTCGTTCACCCAAAAACGTCTCCCTCGCACTCTCACTACCAATGAGCGGACTGAAAGCAGCCTACAAAAATCGAGAATGGCTCCGTCGAGTTTGCTTGCGTCGTGTCGATTGATTGATTGACCGGACTAAGAGGACTGAGACCGTTGACTCCTTTTGCTCTTTTGGCTCGGTTGGAACGTTTTCGAAAGGCTTTGTACTGGCTTAGACAGACTAGACCGGATTTCCAACTAGACATGGGAGTGAAAAAAAAGTCTGAGCAACAACAATGGAACCCGCCGGGATTACGGAATCCCCTGCCACCAACCAATGTGGTCGTACCCATTAGAAGTTGTTGGACCAGCTAGACTTTGTCAAGGTTCCAGTACTGTACTTGTCGGAAGGAACTCTTTCGAAGGTTGCTCAAAAGCATAGAACCATGGATACATGGATTGCTTCCAACTCAAACTCATGGATTTGAGACAAACTTCACTGTCCACGAAAACGATATTTTCAAGTGTTTGGTCACTTCTCGCTGCCCTACTTTCCGGATTCAACCTATTCTGAGAAAGCCCCATCAATGAGTCATAGCTAGTTTATTCTCTCAAGGTAAAAGCACACAGCTGGTGGATCAAGGAAGTCGCGTCATTGGTCTCTTGTAATCGACTATGGCCTGGCAGAACAACAAGACGTATTCAAGACAGGAAAGTGTCCATATAGACAGCTACCACTTTTTGACAAATAAAGCCCTATTGTCATCATCGAGCTACCTTGGAACTATTTAAACATGAACTTTTTTGGGGCTCTAAAAAAGAGAGTTCCAATGAATCCGAAGAAAAGCGCACATTATGGCCATGACCAGCAAAAGATCACTATCATCTCATGAATTGGATTCGAACCAATATCAACGCTACTTGCCCGTCGGGGAGATAGTGCGTGGATGGGCGATCTCTTTCTCTTTTGCTGGACAAATAAAAAGTAGATTCAGTCTATTCAGGTTTTACATAGCTTACCGATGCGCCCTTCTGCTCGATGGTTTTTTTTTTGGGTTCCGAAAGGCAGAGTAGCTTTAGCATCGAGCAAAGGATGGGATTCAATAGGGGAGCAGTTCGTCAGGGAGTTTTCTTCAGGTATTCAACCTGTGAAAGAAAACAAATGAGACAAAGAGTAGAGTGCAAAGGAGATGTAGTAGTGATAGCAATATCCTGAAAAAGCTCGAAAGCGAATTCCGCCTACTGGAAGAGTTTCTTTTCAAAAGTGGGTCGACGGTAAGAGAGCGAGTGGGAAGGTCACCCTTTGGTGGAGAAGCCTTCTTCCGCACATCGTGAAGACAGAAAACTTTTAGTCGCTTTTATTGAGTAAAGAGAAATAATTTATTAATTCTACATGAATATTTTATTTCGACAGAAAGGGTTTCAGTTTGATCCAGAGAATAGGTAAATGAAAGACTATTCACCAGCAGCGAACGGAGCTGCACGAAGTGAGAACTAGAGCGTCGAAGTGGAAGGAGCCTGTAGGAACGACAGTGCTATATTAACAAATATGGCTCACGTCAGGCCATCACGCTAGGACTTTTGCTATCAACTAGGATAGCCTAGAAGACGTCGTGGAGAGATGGAGATAAACCATAGGCCCAGCGATGGTACTATAACCTTCGAGATGGTGGTAAAATCGTCGGTCTCTGTGAGATGCAATGAGTTTCATCGATCCTGCACTTGGACATAACTGTGAAAGCAAACCTTCTCTCGGGTGGAAAGCCCCTGGTTTTCTTCGTCAAAGAGATATTGTAACATAGGCTGATGTGAACAATTTATTGGTTACGATCGAGATATCTGAGAGATGCCCGACTCTATCAACCTCCTCCGACGAACAGTAACGCAGCAATCAGTCCCTCCCAAAAAAAAGAAAAGGCGCAAACAGCTTCTTCTATTCCTTGACGTCCGCCATCTCGCTTCCTAGAAATCCATTCATCGCATTCGGGATACCATTTCTCCCTGACAATCGTCGGCATCTGTACCTTCTTCTATCGAAAGTCATCAGGCCCAGTCACGAGGATATGGTAGGAAAGAGATGGGGGGAATTTGTCCAATCCTCATCTTCTTGAAAAGGGAGCGGAGCACTTCAGGATTATTTCTCTTACCAGGCTAGGAGTTCATGCAAAGGAAAGGCTTCTTCTTACAACAGACGGTTCAATCAAAGAGTGTAGCTGGCTAAGTCGCATCTTCTGCTTGGGATTGGGAGGGAGTGCGTCGAAAGTGACTGTCTTCACTTAGTCCAAGAGAGGGACAAATTGTCTTCCGTCACTAGCCATTGCTCTTCCTGCTCTTATCTCGAAGAGTAATAGTCATACATCGCAAATCCTATGTTTAAAGCCAGGATGGATAGGCATTTTTGACGTGTCGAAGGCGACGTTTCGTATGCACAATAGCTAAAGAGTGGATTTGCACAGCGGATTCAAGAGCTCAAGACAGGGGTCACATAGCAAGTCAATGCCCGAACAAAAGAGTCATGGTGATAAGGGGTAATGGAGAGATCGAAACAGACAACGAGTCCGATACCAACTCTATGCCACCATTGGAGGACGTAGATGATGAAGAATATGCGGTTCGAGGTGAATTGTTGAAGATTCCTCAACTGTTTTTACAGCCGAACGAATATTTTGATCCATTAAAACTATGTTCAACGCAGTCAAATCGATCTCGCTGTACACGACCCATTCCACGTTTACACGAGTAACTGATCCATCGCTTACTTCACTATGATTGGAGCTATTGTTGTGGCCCTAGCACTCGGAGAGAAGGTAGTCGCAGAAGCAGTCATCAGGCTGTTGATCCTATGAAAAAAAGTCACGGTAAGTCGATGAAATTCCACAATTGAATAACAAAGATAGAATCCTATAGTCCTATAAACTGCCTGACAATAGTTAGACGTAACGAAACTCATTCTCCACAGCTCGGAGGGAACCAATGAACCCTCTTCATCATCGTGAGGCTTGGCTACGTCGCTTGAATGCCTCAACGTCGGAGATAGGCAGGCTAGGCTCCGAGACCATCAAAGCCTCAGTTGCTATGGCTTGACTACGGAAAGGCCGTCACTTTGCTCCCCTCAAATGGCAGGGCCATCGGTAACAAAGGGAAAAAGACATTTGATATCACCATTCTCTCTTTCTTGCCTTTGTGATGCGCACTTTCGCAGATGAATTGAAGAATATGATTCCCTTTCCTTTAGCCAAGGAGGCACAGAGGAAGATTACCAATCACCCACTGATGATGGGTTGGGAAGGAGAGAGTGAGAGAGAATGTCCCGAGTCGAGCTGCATCCATCAACAAATGACATAGGAGAGTAGTAGAGAACATTGCGGGGTCCATTTCATTAGTTTTTTGGTTGGCTGAGCGACCGCGTTGCGTGTTTGTAGGGGAACGCATTAAAAACGAATTTAGGAGATCAGCTCGACGCGAAGGTCTTCCTATTTAGGATTGGAGCGGCAGTACGAACATATACCGAGTCTTTCGGGGCTACCTACTGCCGAATTAGGGTAGGGGAAGAGGTAAACCCTATTGCCACCATCGAGCATAGAATCAGACCGAGGAGAAGGGTTTTTCTGGAAAGCTCCGTCACTTTCGACAAAATACAGTTTGATTTCATTATTTTCATCGAGGTCCGTTGTTTTGACTGTTTGAATTGATTCTTAATCGGATTCTGAATCAGATTCCTTCCTCTTCTTCGTCAGTGAGAACATATTAAGGAGTCTCCGACGACCTCAAAAGGAACCGACGGTCGGTCAAGAAGGTTACTGGCTTACGACAAAATCCCGAAAGCGGATCTAGACTGAATTGAATAGCAAACTCTGTCAGTTGAGTTAAAAAAAATGACTGGGGAATTCTCCATGCCGTGGATGGCGAAAGTCATTGTGGAAGAGATCCTTTCTATGAGGGCATTTTCTTCTTTAATAGGTGTGCCTAGATTCAAACGCCGCTTTGCAGTAATAGACAGCAATTTCTATGGGATCAGTTCGAATGAACGTTGGATCGAGCCAAATGAATTCTTAATCTTCTAATTCATCTTTTTGTCGGGAATGACATGTCGGAGACGAGAGCGAAGGTGAGGTTGATGATAACGAACAAGTGTTACTCGTATATCTAGTACGTCATGTTCGTCGCTTTCCGAAGAGAAGGGAAACTGCTTGAATTGACTTTTTCTCATCAATCAATGGCCTAGATTTGGTTCTATGTCACGTCGAATGATGTTGAAAACCATTTTTGCCATATTTTTTCGACACTTGTCCAGCCAATTGGAGTCGACGTTTTGCTCGAAACCATCCCGATTCCGACGTGACATCCGTCTGTTGCTGGTTGAGTCCAATCATTCTGGATATGGATTAGCTCCTTCAATGTATTCATATATACTTTGTATTCAAACATAGATTCTTTTGAAGATTGTCCAGGGGTAAACTTTGGACTAAGAGGTGGAGATGTTGAAAGTAAAATATCTTGATCAACTTTTACCAATGCTAAATCTTCGTATTTATGGATTATAAGTATTCCTATAGGAGTACCTAAAGGAATTTGATATGGATTATCATCTAAACTTGTACTTTTCATTATTATACTTATGTTTTGATCTGTCATAGATTCTATTATTCCATAAGTAATGAAAATATTTCTAAGAGCATGATGTCTTAGATTTTTAATTTCTCCATAATATCCATAAGGTATTCTTATAATCAGATCTAAATAAATTTCTATAGATTGATATCTTCTTATGCTATAATGATTGTTAGCATACAGAATATGTCCTGGAAATTTCAATGATTCCCTTTTGGGTAATATAGTAGTTTTAGACAAGGGTATAACCTGTATAAAATGGTATGTTTTATTCAAGGTTAACATATTTATATTGAACTCTTCTGTTTCAGAAGAATCAGAATTTGAAGGACTTTCTTCATATATGGTTTCAATCTCATATATAGAAGAATTATCACTAAGGACTTCTTCTATGGTTCCAGTATGTATATCATACATTTCTAACTCATTTAACCATATTGTCTTAATGTTTATTCTACATTCTGTAGCATAATGTCCTTCTTTACCACATTTAAAACATGTACAATTCTTTTTCATACCTGTTTGATTTGTTTTAATAAACTTTCGATTCTTATATTTCCCGACGAAAAGATGAAGAAGAAGATTGAGAATTCATCTAGCTCGATCCGACGTTCATTCGAACTGCTCCCATAGAAACTGCGGTCTTTTACTGCCAAGCGACGTTTGAATCTAGGCTCACCTATCGAAGAAGAAAATGCCCTCATCGAAAGGACTGATGTGCACAAGTAAACTCGCGACGAATCCCAGGCAAGCCCCGTAGTCAAACCCTCTTCAGCTGACTTCAAAGTATTGAAGAAGGAAATGGCAGATGATGCAGCGCATGCTTTCCATTCCTCATGCAACATCAACAATTCGATGTCCGACAACCTTCAACCGGCCCCATGGCTTCATCCATCAGTGGTACCATGCTACCCAGCACGTTGCTCCACAATGGCCCGACGTCCTGCAGCTATGGGATCAACTACATCTCCCCTACTCCTACTGAAGGAGCAAGATCAACAAACTAGGGCAAGAAAGCCCGATTCCCTGCTTCAAAAGCCTTCTCAAACCGGGCCAGAAAGGTCGTACCAGCGATGGTGGAACATGCCTTCCATGGGCACATGTCAAAACTACTGGACCAAGTCAAGCACATTTCGGAGGTTCACTGTTCGCTACGGAGGCCACTCCTCCTCCTCCGATGCCAAGTCCTAAAGCATCTACTCCGGTCCAGCAACCACAATCTCCCTTCAATCAGGCGGGACCTTTGGGTGATCACGAAGATTTAGGTAGGCGTTGGAAGAGGGGGAACATGTCGACGTATTCGCCTGGGATCATGTCTTCGTCAAGTATTTGCAGGGATGTGAGGCGAGTGCTTCCCTTTCTCAAAGCACGAGTCGAACGGCTTTCAATCTTTTCTAAATGCTAGGTCGACTGCTTTAGTAGAGCATTGTTGTGTTAGCATCTATGGTATGAGCGACCAGTCTGACGTTATGTGACAATGCTTGCGCTCAGCAACTCCAGGAACCGTCACGGGAAAAGGTGCTTTCGAGCCTATTTTGGCAGGCCCCTATGCTATACGCCCTGTATTTTTCTTCGCTCCTTAGTTTGCATCGTTTGCGTCGAGCGCTCCCGGCTTTCTGGCTGAGCCGTATCTTGCTGCTCTCAACCCTTCCTTTTTATCCTGATAGGGATTCCGTCTCCGACATATCATTCCCGACAAAAAGATGAATTAGAAGATTATGAATTCATTTGGCTCGATCTAACGTTCATTTGAACTGATCCTATAGAAATTGCGGTCTATTACTGCAAAGCGGCGTTTGAATCTAGGCACACCTATTGAAGAAGAAAATGCCCTCATAGAAAGGATCTCTTCCACAATGACTTTCGCCATCCACGGCATGGAGAATTCCCCAGTCATTTTTTTTAACTCAACGCTAGTTTATTCTCTCAAGGTAAAAGCACACGGCTGGTGGATCAAGGAAGTCGCGTTATTGGTCTCTCGTAATCGACTATGGCCTGGCAGAACAACAAGACGTATTCAAGACAGGAAAGTGTCCATATAGACAGCTACCACTTTTTGACAAATAAAGCCCTATTGTCATCATCGAGCTACCTTGGAACTATTTAAACATGAACTTTTTTGGGGCTCTAAAAAAGAGAGTTCCAATGAATCCGAAGAAAAACGCACATTATGGCCATGACCAGCAAAAGATCACTATCATCTCATGAATAGGATTCGAACCAATATCAACGCTACTTGCCCGTCGGGGAGATAGTGCGTGGATGGGCGATCTCTTTCTCTTTTGCTCGACAAATGAAAAGTAGATTCAGTCTATTCATGTTTTGCATAGCTTACCGATGCGCCCTTCTGCTCGATGGTTTTTTTTTTTGGGTTCCGAAAGGCAGAGTAGCTTTAGCATTGAGCAAAGGATGGGATTCAATAGGGGAGCAGTTCGTCAGGAAGTTTTCTTCAGGTATTCGACCTGTGAAAGAAAACAAATGAGACAAAGAGTAGAGTGCAAAGGAGATGCAGTAGTGATAGCAATATCCCGAAAAAGCTCGAAAGCGAATTCCGCCTACCGGAAGAGTTTCTTTTCTAAAGTGGGTCGACGGTAAGAGAGCGAGTGGGAAGGTAACCCTTTGGTGGAGAAGCCTTCTTCCGCACATCGAGAAGAAAGAAAACTTTTAGTCGCTTTTATTGAGTAAAGAGAAATAATTTATTCATTCTACATGAATATTTTATTTCGACAGAAAGGGTTTCAGTTTGATCCAGAGAATAGGTAAATGAAAGGCTATTCACCAGCAGTGAACGGAGCTGCACGAAGTGAGAACTAGAGCGTCGAAGTGGAAGGAGCCTGTAGGAACGACAGTGCTATATTAACAAATATGGCTCACGTCAGGCCGTCACGCTAGGACTTTTGCTATCAACTAGGATAACCTAGAAGGCGTCGTGGAGAGATGGAGATAAACCATAGGCCCAGCGATGGTACTATAACCTTCGAGATGGTGGTAAAATCGTCGGTCTCTGTGAGATGCAATGAGTTTCATCGATCCTGCACTTGGACATAACTGTGAAAGCAAACCTTCTCTCGGGTGGAAAGCCCCTGGTTTTCTTCGTCAAAGAGATATTGTAACATAGGCTGATGTGAACAATTTATTGGTTACGATCGAGATATCTTAGAGATGCCCGACTCTATCAACCTCCTCCGACGAACAGTAACGCAGCAATCAGTCCCTCCCAAAAAAACAGAAAAGGCGCAAACAGCTTCTTCTACTCCTTGACGTCCGCCATCTCGCTTCCTAGAAATAAATTCATCGCATTCGGGATACCATTTCACCCTGACAATCGTCGGCATCTGTACCTTCTTCTGTCGAAAGTCATCAGGCCCAGTCACGAGGATACGGTAGGAAAGAGACGGGGGGAATTTGTCCAATCCTCATCTTCTTGAAAAGGGAGCGGAGCACTTCAGGATTATTTCTCTTACCAGGCTAGGAGTTCATGCAAAGGAAAGGCTTCTTCTTACAACAGACGGTTCAATCAAAGAGTGCAGCTGGCTAAGTCGCATCTTCTGCTTGGGATTGGGAGGGAGTGCGTCGAAAGTGACTGTCTTCACTTAGTCCAAGAGAGGGACAAATTGTCTTCCGTCACTAGCCATTGCTCTTCCTGCTCTTATCTCGAAGAGTAATAGTCATACATCGCAAATCCTATGTTTAAAACCAGGATGGATGGGCATTTTTGACGCGTCGAAGGCGACGTTTCGTATGCACAATAGCTAAAGAGTGGATTTGCACAGCGGATTCAAGAGCAGATTCGTGGCCTTCTCCTATTCCTTGTCTTCTATCTTCCCCATGTGGATTATAAAACGTGACCTTCCCCAGCTTGTTCTCTGTCCGTGGTTACCCTATTCTAGCAGAAAGCCTATGTCAATTTGTACGGAAAGGACCAGGATAACTCCTTCTGGGCATATGACGTCAGGCTATTGATAAAAACAACCTATTTGTCGAACAACATATTCGTATAATGATGAAGAAAAAGATGTGTCAGTTCCTTGTCCGATTTGTCATA
Source organism: Dracaena cambodiana (assembly GCA_036321105.1). Taxonomy (NCBI): domain Eukaryota; kingdom Viridiplantae; phylum Streptophyta; class Magnoliopsida; order Asparagales; family Asparagaceae; genus Dracaena; species Dracaena cambodiana. The sequence continues at coordinate 36,772,085 of JAYEPQ010000004.1, forward strand.
CTATTCAACCTTCCCCGACGCTCTAGTTTACTATCAAGATGCAATCCAAACCGGATACTAACCCTACGAAAGCAGAACCCTAGATGCTACAAATACAAAAGAGGCAAGGAAGCGACGGTTGGGCTATGAACTCATTCCCCAAAGCAGCTGATGAGCCTATTCTATGTGCGTGGATATGTGGAATATTGATTCAATTGCTGACGAGTGCTAGGTACCATACCAACAAAATCTCCCGAAAAGGGAAAAGGGCAAAAACATGATTTGTCCAATCATTCCCTCCCTCAGAGTTGATTAAATAGCATTGGACGGAATCGCCACGGAAAATCCTGCCATGAGTAAAGTGACGGTGGAAAGCCCTAGTCATGTGCATTCGATCTGAAAGACTAGATTCAATAGCTGCGGATTCTCTTGTAGCAATAGCACATTCGAGAACACCGGAAAGACATAACGTAGCAAGAACGACGAAGGGATTTTGCCGATTCTGATTAAAAACCACATCTTCCTCGTCGATGGGCTCGATAAGCATAACCTTCTCTTGGGGCATCCCATCCGTGTCGAACCAACCCATCGACGTCGGTTTTCCGCTTCTGATTCAATTGCAGAAAAACCCTTCGTGGCAAAAAGCCTTTTCTCTCCGTCCCATAGCTCCTTACAGAACACTTGCTACTGTGACCTAAATGCTACACACCTTCTATGAGGATATCCAGAAACGTGCTACTTTATAAAAGACTGGGATGTCAGAGCAAAGGAGTAAATACACTTGTACCCTTCCTTCGCTCCGAAACTCCGGCAAACAATGCCTATTTAAGCACCCGCGGATATTTTTCCAAAAGCGACGAGCCGATACACAAACAATGCCTATTTAAGCACCCGCGGATATTTTTCCAGAAGTCAAGTCGGAAAGCAGGAGAGGGGCGAAAGAGGAGAGGGGCGAAGGATATTCATGAGATTACAAAAAGAGGATCGCTATTTCTCTTAACGTCGAAGGCCTGTGCAGTAGAGTGATATCCTGACGTTGGCTAGCTCTCCCACTCATCAAGGCAGAACATGACGAAATGCCAAGGGAGACCGGGTGGTTCAGAGAAAGATTCCCCTTTCGTACTCCCGCAATGGTTCCATTAAGCAGCACAAGTATAGGCACTCATCAGGTAGTCGCCTATCTATGTCTTTCAAGTGATTTAAAGCCTACAATAGGAACTCCAACGTGAGTCAGAAACATGTTCTGCTCAGACGGTTGAGAATCTGATCCTTCTCGCTCTGATCACGGCAGTAAATTCAATCGGTATTTTCTTCTCTTGCTGGTGCTACCGGTTGGTCGACGAATGAATTTGCCTAAACTATGACCTCTAAATCTGCCCTCGGAATAGTTTCGGAAAGTCGCTTTCCGTTTTGAACTGCTTTTGACATCACATAGTCCACTACACTCGCTTATAAAGGGAGCTTCCACTAGATCGTCGTTGTGACGGTTATTTGCTTCTCTTTCATTGTTCCTATTTAGCTCCTTCGGAATCGTTGACACATTGTTCAAGCTCAATTGGCTTTGAACATTGTCCAGTTGTTTTGGGTAGGCCGGAGAGAAGAGCCGGTGGTTGATTGCAAAAAGAGAGGGAAATCAAAGCGAAAAGCACTTTCGACGTAAGCGAAGCTTCACTCAATTCCTTCTTTCGATGCCTGACTGTCTGAGATTAGGAGGGAGTGCGAAGAAAGTGACTGTCTTCACTTAACCTCGCCCTACCGTCGAAAGTGACTGTCTTCACGCACCGTGCCATGCTGGTTCGAGCGGATGGACGGTTCCGTTCGGGGGTGGCGGGCAGGACCGGGACTACCCGCGCGTCGTGCCGTGCAGGTTCGGTTGGACGAAAGGTCCCATTCGGTGAAGATGGCACGATCGAGATTGCTCACGCGTTGTGCCATGTTTTTTTGGACGGATGGACAGTCCAGTTCGGGGCTGATAGGACTGCCCGTGCACAGTGCCATGCGAGTTCATGTGGACCGACAGTCTGGTTTGGGGCGGATGGCATGTACGAAACTACTTGCGCACAGTGCGGGTTTGGGTGGATAGATGGTCTAGTTCACGGCGAATGTCACAGAGGGGACTGCCCGCACATCGTATCGTGCGGGTTCGAGCAGACGGATGGCCAGGTTTGGGTCAGACAGGATGGCCTACGCACCATGCCGTGCGAGCTTAGGCAGACGTACGGTCTGTTCCGTGGCAGATGGCACGAACGAGACTTCCCGTGCATAGTACCGTGTGGATTCGGGTGGACGGACGGTTCGATTTCGGGTGGCGGGGATGGCCCGCGCTGAGTGCTATGTGGGTTTGGGAGGACAGATGGTTCGGTTTGGGGCGGATGGCACAGCAAGGACTCCCCGTAAACCACATCGTCCGTTACGACATTATGCCCCTTTCAATTCTCAAATTTTTCTATTTGATAATCATCAAATTCCGAGGGTTCCTTTTCCGGTCCCCTTAGCATCATCTTACACTGCAGCCCAACGTGATGAACGACTTATTTCCACCCACAACAACTGCACTTATCCTCTTACTATCTTCTCTAATACAGAAGAAATCATCCACAGTATGCTTAAACCATTATATTCAAATAACCCTTTATTATATTTTGATAGGGCACCAAGGTATTGTACCCTTACATTACTTGATCAATACAAACATACTAATGTAAGAACAAATAGTATAATGGTATCCCCTATAGATAAACAAGAATTTTCAGCTCAAATAAAAGAGCTTTTATCTCTTAACCTAATACAGCCTAGCAGCAGTCCTCATTCATCACCTGCTTTTCTAGTCAGAAAACATGCAGAACAAAAAAGAGGAAAGGCCAGAATGGTCATTAATTATAGAAAATTAAATAGCTATACAAAGTTTGACGGCTATTTTATACCTGCTGCAGAACAATTGATAAAACAGATACAAGGATTCAAATACTATAGTAAATTTGATGCTAAATCTGGGTTTTGGCAAGTAAAACTAGCCAATAAAGAATCTATAGAATTAACTGCCTTTAGCTGTCCCCAAGGACACTATGAGTGGTTAGTAATGCCATTTGGTTTAAAAAATGCCCCACAAATATTCCAAAAATGGATGAATTCTATGTTCGGACATCTACATTTTGTAGTAGTCTACATAGATGATATACTAGTTTTTTCTCCTACAATGGAAGAACATAAACAACACTTACTTCAAGTAGCAAAAATACTACTTGATCACGGAATTATTCTAAGCCCCACAAAAATTCATCTATTCAAAAAGGAAATAGAATTCCTTGGGAAATATATAAAAGAAGGCCAGATAGAATTACAACAACATATATATTCCAAGATAAAGGAATTCCCTAACACATTTAAAACTCTAAAACAATTACAGAGTTTCTTGGGTCTTTTAAATTATGGGAGGAAATTTATTCCTCACCTATCCCAACTAGTCAAAAATTTACAAGAAAAATTGACTATAGAACAATCTAAATATAAAATGGAAAATGGTGAACAACCAAGAAAATGGAATACAGACAAAATAGGAATCCAGCTCTCTCCTGAAGAGGAAAAAGAGATAAAACATATAAAGGAGCTAATTACTCTCCAAACAATACTATATTTTCCCAAAGAAAATGACCTAGTAACCCTCCAAACAGATGCATCAGATATGTTTTGGGCAGGAGTTATAATAGTTCAACAAAAAGAAATTATAGCATATACCTCGGGAAAATTTAATAAAACCCAACAAAGATATTCCACTTATGATAAAGAATTATTGGCCATTAAATCAGCAATAAAAAGTTTAAGAATATATTTGCTCAATAGACAGTTCATCATAGAAACTGATAACAAAGCAGTATCCCAATTCTTGAAAAAACGAACTATTAATAATCCTGAAGAAAACATCAGGAGAATAAGAATTGCCTTATACCTTGAAATATACCAATATGATGTTAAGTATATTCCTGGTTATACTAATATTCTTGCAGATATATTATCCAGGCCAAACAATGGATAAAAGTCGAGAAAAAAGACAAAAGACCTCTATTATGGATCCCTCCAGTTCCAATCCACACTTTTCAGAACAGACTGAAAGCCATCTCCTTTCAGGACATACTGAAAGCCTTCCAGGCCACATCAAACTCAGACAACTACAACAGAAGTTTTCTGAACTCCAAAACCTTGGCAAACAGATATGCCAGGTCTCTGTTCTTTCTAAATCTCAAGAATTAAAGCAAAAGGAGAAACATTGGTTCTCTGGCTCTTCTCCTGAAGAGCAAGAACTCAAAACTATTACTTCCAGAAGCAACCTTTCAGATATGGTAATCTGTCCAGCTACAGATTTCTACCAGCTCCTATCTCTTTTAGAAGTTGACTCTGAAAGGGCAAGAAAATTCAAGGCAGAAGCCATTGTGAACACAATGGTAAATCTAAATCAGCAAAACTGCCTTCCACATGAACATCTCCTCCTATTTTTCCATCAGTTAGAAGCAACGGAAATTACCCGGCTTCTGCTCGAAGAAGATGCTTTAATCAAGACTAAATATGAAAACCCAAAATTATCTGTCTATTTAGGGAATATTCCTAAATCTGCCAGAGCTCTTCAACTTGGGATAGTTCATAGTCTTTACTTAAGCACATTACATCCTGGAGATTACCTCGATCACATTCCAAAGATATGCAGTGACCGAGTTTCAACCTACTCAAAGCAGCACTCTTGGGAAACTGGTTTCTGGTTCCGAATTTGGAGCATTTGGGAAGAAAGGAACCTATACCAACTATTCACCTCTTTTCAAATATGGGAATTACATGACGAAAGTCAACAGTTAGCCCATGGATGGGGTGTTTATCCTAAGCATGAATACAACTATGAAAAACAAGCTTATGCAGCTGCTAGGGAGTTTTTTACAGAAGCAATGACTGACAGTCTATGTGGAGCAAGATCTATTACCATCAGTAATAACATCATGCTCTATGATCATCTTTCTGCCATTGAATCTGTTCAAACAAAATTGGGAAAAGTCATCCCTTTTCTTACCAGTATTAACCTTGGGAGAATTGGACAAAAGGCAAGGATTGATTGCAACCAAGAAGGACTTTTTCAGACAAGATAAAAAGCGTGGTGGGCCCATGCCACGCCAGAAGATTCCTTCTCATCTCCACAAGGACTACAATTATCAAAGATGGGACCCAGTAAAGGACAATAATGTAAACTTTTTCTGTTTAAAGGACAATCATGCAGTCCTTTTTCCTGTACATCTTTTGTAAAGAAATTTTGTAAAAGATTCCTTCCTATCTGAAGGACGTCTTTTGAAACATTATAAATAAAGACTTCAGATGAAGGGAGGAGGCAGAGAGCCTTTCCGAACTTCTTTTTTCTGAAAGATATTTCTTCCTCTGATCTGCTTCTTAGTTTAAAATAGTGTGAATAAATAGTAGCGCTGAGTACTGGAGCAGAAGCTCTCCTGCAAACTGGTATCAGAGCCTTGTGCAGTTCCGTCTTCTTTCTTTTTTTGTAAGTATCCTTAACTTAGCCATGTCTGGCTAAACTGTTTAGGCATGTTATTTCCTTAATTTCTTAAGCTAATTAGATAATAGTATCTTACGCCATGAGGTAGGAAACGAAACATGGCTGTGCTCTGTCTCTCTGAAGCATGTAATAAGCTTGTGGTTGACTATATATCCGGAAGGGATGCTTCAGTTATTGCGGCCTTACTTTAGGGATAAAGCCACCCTTAGAGGTTATATTGCCGGAGAGACCAGGGTCAAAGCGATACTGTTATCTAATCTAGTGAAAGAAAGGAAGGAAATAACGTGTCTAAGTTCATAAGAACCTCTTCACAGAAATGTCTAGAGCTTTAGTTCTTCCTGAAACATACGAATGTCCTTTCAGTTTAAATTCTCATGAACATAGTATTCATCTTCCTAGCAATGGTACAATAGAACAACAAAATAGTTTGCTAAACTATTTAAGTGATCAAATCTATTTAGTTTCTCAAAAACTAACTACTTTGCAAAACTTCTTAAGCTTTCCAAAGTTTTCTTCATCTTCAAAAGAAAGACTTGGATCTGTTAGAATGATAAAAACATCTTCAAAAAGTTTGAAAGAAACAAACTTAGAAGAAATTGATTATCAAAAATATTTGAAGTATAAAACTTTATTAGTTGAAGAAATAGAAGGAAAAATTACTTCTAAAGAAATTTTCAAATTCTATGAAGAAAATTCTGCTTCTATAAAGTATTATTCAAAAAGTTCTTCTGATAATGAAAGTTATATTTCTGCATCTGATTCTTTTGATGATGAATTATCTGAATATGATGATATTATTGATGAAATACCCTCTAATGAGGAGTATGATGATGTTGACCAACTATCACTACCCTCTAACGAGGAAGCCTCTTGGTCAGAGGAATTACACTACATTCCCTCTAACGAGGACTATCATATACCCTCTAACGAGGAACAGTATTTATACAATATAAATATGAAACGTGGGGAATCATCTACCCAAATGATTTCTACAGGTAGACAAAATCCACCACATCCTAATACTACAGAAGAAACTATGTATCATAGAGATACAGATGAAAACTATGTTGATTCCTATATCTATAAACAAGGAAAGAGACATCAAACTGCTACTTCAGGATTAATATTCAATATTGATAATATACCAACTAATGCTTTAAGAGATTATATACTCAATTGGGAACAACTAATGGTTGGAACCAATACCCTAATGCCACAGGGAATCCCTCACCAAGAATTCGTAATATTAGCTTGCGGATATTGGCAAGGAATAGCCTTAAGGTGGCTAACACAATATGAAAAGTTATACCCAACTGAGATAATAGCTTTAAATAGCCATGAATCTAGAAGAACAGCTTTACATAGTATTTGTAAAAGTCTTTATGGAGACATAACTGGAGAAGATATTAATGCTGAAGGCATAGATGAAAATATCCTTCTTAAACTAAGACTTTGTAACATATGTTACTTAGAAGAATTTGCTAATCTGTATATCAGTTATATTTTTAAACTGAATACCTTAGATAAAAAAATCTTTTGGCTAACAGCCTTCTTTTCTAAGTTACCTATACCATGGGATACCATGATAGAGAAAAAATATAACAGTCTTAAGGCTGGAGGTATTCCACACAATACAGGAGCTTTAAAAAAGGCTTGTATGGAAACCGTTAAGAAAACCTGCCAATTACAAAAGGCAAATAATCATCTATCCAAATACATACATAAGTCTGACATTAAAACTTCTTGTTGTCCTAAGTATGATCCAGATATTAATTATCAGTTTGGTTGTCCTCAGTATATGGGTTTAACAAACCATTCTTTCCCAAGAAAACAAAATATGGGAAAAAATCCAAAGACTATAAATCTAGATTCAAAAAGCATAATAAGAAAAAATACAAGGTATCCAGAAAGAAATGGAAACCTGAACATAAGGAGAAATACAAAAAGTCAAAGAAATATAAGAATCGAAAGTTTATTAAAACAAATCAAACAGGTATGAAAAAGAATTGTACATGTTTTAAATGTGGTAAAGAAGGACATTATGCTACAGAATGTAGAATAAATATTAAGACAATATGGTTAAATGAGTTAGAAATGTATGATATACATACTGGAACCATAGAAGAAGTCCTTAGTGATAATTCTTCTATATATGAGATTGAAACCATATATGAAGAAAGTCCTTCAAATTCTGATTCTTCTGAAACAGAAGAGTTCAATATAAATATGTTAACCTTGAATAAAACATACCATTTTATACAGGTTATACCCTTGTCTAAAACTACTATATTACCCAAAAGGGAATCATTGAAATTTCCAGGACATATTCTGTATGCTAACAATCATTATAGCATAAGAAGATATCAATCTATAGAAATTTATTTAGATCTGATTATAAGAATACCTTATGGATATTATGGAGAAATTAAAAATCTAAGACATCATGCTCTTAGAAATATTTTCATTACTTATGGAATAATAGAATCTATGACAGATCAAAACATAAGTATAATAATGAAAAGTACAAGTTTAGATGATAATCCATATCAAATTCCTTTAGGTACTCCTATAGGAATACTTATAATCCATAAATACGAAGATTTAGCATTGGTAAAAGTTGATCAAGATATTTTACTTTCAACATCTCCACCTCTTAGTCCAAAGTTTACCCCTGGACAATCTTCAAAAGAATCTATGTTTGAATACAAAGTATATATGAATACATTGAAGGAAATAGAACCTCAAGAGATTCATAATACAAGTATTGAAAATAGCCAAGGAGAACATTATGAAGTAACTGATGAAGATATTGAAAGACTAAAACTTTCAATACCACATGCTAAACAAGAAGAGGTATATAAACCTCAGTCCAAATTTAAATCTTTATGGACAAATAAACCTACCTATATCTTTGAAAGAATGCAAGGAAATATAGAACTAAAAGGAGATGAAGATTTTACTTCCATCAAATTGCTAAACATCCATCAGATAGAAAATCTGAAGCAAAAATATCCTAAGAAGAAATATTTACATATTGGCTTAATCCAAATAAAGATAACTGGTCTATTCAGATCCGGAATAGATACACCTATTATGATAATATGCTGTGATGAAAGAATCATCAATAATCCTCTAAATAGTATATTAGGAGGAGCAAAGTCCAATCTGGCAAATAGAATATTTGGAGTAAATATACATCCTGATTTTTGCATCAGCTTACATGACACAAATATAGAAAAAGCTTGTACTCTTTCTATAAATTTAAAAGGAATTGAAATGCTCCCTGGATCTCAAGTATTGGGAATACAATGGGAACATTGTTTAGCACTAAACGAAACATCTACTTTTAGATCTATCACACCTACACAGTTTATTAAACTTTTTGAGGTTGGGAATGGAAAGATAATCCAACCAAAATTGGTCAATATAAGACATTTGCGATATGACAATGAGATGCAAATATTCTTGAAAACTTTGAAACCAAAGACACATCTCCCTATAGAAACATTTATTGCTTCAGGCAATACTATTTCTACCACGATTATAAATCCAAGTATTCCAAGAAGTCTTAGCACCTCTGAATATCGAAATACCAATATTTTGGTTGACCAAGCTAGACCTAGTATGTCTACCTTAGAAAATACTCCTCTTGAAGGAAGGACTCAAAGAATCCTTGATCTCCAAAAGAAATTGGAAGACCAACATATTATAAGACTACCATCCAGTTCATTTGGTTTATCAAATGTCGGATCTTCTTAAGAAAAAACCTCAATTACACATATACATTCCCATGACGCTATTATTTCCTGACAACTCTTGTCTTACTTTACACACTCTACTAGATTCAGGTGCTGAAACTAGTCTTATACATGAACAATTTATCCCTAAGCAATTATGGTTAGCCTTAGAAAAGCAAGCAAGCTTAAATGACTTTATGGGCAGACCTGTCATTATTACTCATAAGGCAAATATCTCTATTGCTATTCCAGATATTCATAATATCTCTCATCACTATACTTTTGAATTTGCCTTATTACCTATTGACTTTAATGTTGATTGCCTTGTTGGCATGAATAACTTACGACATTATGCCCCTTTCAATTCTCAAATTTTTCTATTTGATAATCATCAAATTCCGAGGGTTCCTTTTCCGGTCCCCTTAGCATCATCTTACACTGCAGCCCAACGTGGTGAACGACTTATTTCCACCCACAACAACTGCACTTATCCTCTTACTATCTTCTCTAATACAGAAGAAATCATCCACAGTATGCTTAAACCATTATATTCAAATAACCCTTTATTATATTTTGATAGGGCACCAAGGTATTGTACCCTTACATTACTTGATCAATACAAACATACTAATGTAAGAACAAATAGTATAATGGTATCCCCTATAGATAAACAAGAATTTTCAGCTCAAATAAAAGAGCTTTTATCTCTTAACCTAATACAGCCTAGCAGCAGTCCTCATTCATCACCTGCTTTTCTAGTCAGAAAACATGCAGAACAAAAAAGAGGAAAGGCCAGAATGGTCATTAATTATAGAAAATTAAATAGCTATACAAAGTTTGACGGCTATTTTATACCTGCTGCAGAACAATTGATAAAACAGATACAAGGATTCAAATACTATAGTAAATTTGATGCTAAATCTGGGTTTTGGCAAGTAAAACTAGCCAATAAAGAATCTATAGAATTAACTGCCTTTAGCTGTCTCCAAGGACACTATGAGTGGTTAGTAATGCCATTTGGTTTGAAAAATGCCCCACAAATATTCCAAAAATGGATGGATTCTATGTTCGGACATCTACATTTTGTAGTAGTTTACATAGATGATATACTAGTTTTTTCTCCTACAATGGAAAAACATAAACAACACTTACTCCAAGTAGCAAAAATACTACTTAATAGAATCATCTTAAACCTAGCAAAATTTTCAAGGACTTTTGCAAAACCACTATTAAGATCTCTTGACTTATTATGGCAATCAGTTTATCAAATAATGTTCTTGGTAATACTAATCTTACAGGTTCCCTACCTCTTCCTAAACATGGATGAGGATCGACTGAAGAAACTAAAGACTATGATAGAAGAGTCCAAGTGGACTAAGGTAAAGAAAGTCTCTACAACCGGAGGCAATGCTCACACAAAAACTCCTGAAAAAGGAGAGAGCTCAACCCAGAAGACAGAAGAAAAGAAACTCTTCCTGCCTACTGGTAACAACACTACATCAGCTTCTAACGAGGCAAAAAGTTTTCCCCCACCAGGGATGACAGTCCTACCACTACAGCAAGCATCTTTCAGCAATGCAGTCTCACAGAAAAGATTCCAAACAGCCCAAAGGCCAACAGCAGCAACTGTTGTAAGGGATTGGTATAACACAGAACTCAAAAACTCCAATCCTAGTATTTATGAAAAATTAAATGGTTGTTATCGTTCGATACAATCAAATGATTTTCATGCTTCTAAGTATTGGCTCTCTCAACTAGAGCAGCTAGTACTTTCTATGCTTAACCACTATTTGCAGGAGAAAACAGAAAAGCAAGCCATAACCAAAACTGTTTCCGATCTCTGCAATTATACTCTTGCCACCCAAAGTTCAGACTTAGAACAAAGAAAGGTGACATGGTTCCAAGGTCCCTCCTTGGATCAAGAGTTCTTAAGAAATACTGTCTCTGACATGGAGATAGCAGATCAAGTTCATCATCCATTGCCAGAATTCTACAAATTGCTGGAACTATGCAAAATCCAGAATGAGAAGGCCAGACAGTTAGAAGCAGAACTAACTGTTTACAAGATGATTGGACTCAACCAGCAACACATGATTCCTGACTCGGAGCTAAGGATCTTTTTCAAAACAGTAGAAGCAACAGATGTCATCAGCATCCTTCAGCAGCATGAAAAGATTCTTAACAAAAATGATTCCCCCAGAATCATTACCGGCTTCCAGGAGATTCCCAAAAGCCTTAAGGCCATACAATTGGGGTTAGTCCATGAATTATTTGTTAATACTTCTCATCCAGAAGAATTCTCAGACTACATGCCCCCAATATGCCTCAAAAGCCTTAAAGCATATACAACCAGATACCAGTCTACATTCTTCTTCCGTATCTGGGGAACTTGGGAAGAAAGGAAATACTTAAAAGTATTTCCTTCTATACAATTGTGGGAACTTCACAATTTTAATTATCTTCAGTCCAAAGCATGTGAAAATCTTCCAGTCCTAGATCTTGAAGAAGAAACCAAAAGGGCTGCCCAAGAGTTCTTCGAAGAAGCATACACTAAAGCTTTATCAGGAGCTCATTCCATCAAAATTGAAGATAATATTCTTCTCTATGACTTCATCGGGGTTTTTGAAAACTCTGAACAAAAAATTCCCAAAGTACTGGCTTTTCTGTCTTCTCTACAGCTAGGAAAATTTGGGACTAAAGCAAAAGAGGATTTTTATAAAAGTCTAGAGAATATAGAAAATGAAGATGAAGACCTCGGAGGAAATAATGAAGATACAGATGCCAATCTTGAAGATGACATCGAAGAAGATACTATGCAAGGATAAGCATGGTGGGCCAATCCTACTCAGACAAAAGACAAGCATGGTGGGCCAGTCTTACTCAGCAAAGATTCCTCCTCATCCTCTCAACCGACAAGAAGGACACCAATCAGTATGGTGGGACCCTATGAAGGACAATAATGTAACCCTTTTTCCTGTTTAAAGGACAATCATGCAGTCCTTTCTTCTGTACATCTTTTGTAAAGAAACTTTGTAAAAGATTCCTTCCTATCTGAAGGACGTCTTTTTAAACACTATAAATAAAGACATCAGATGAAGGGAGGAGGCAGAGAGCCTTTCCGAACTTCTTTTTTCTGAAAGATATTTCTTCCTCTGATCTGCTTCTTAGTTTAAAATAGTGTGAATAAATAGTAGCGCTGAGTACTGGAGCAGAAGCTCTCCTGCAAACTGGTATCAGAGCCTTGTGCAGTTCCGTCTTCTTTCTTTTTTTGTAAGTATCCTTAACTTAGCCATGTCTGGCTAAACTGTTTAGGCATGTTATTTCCTTAATTTCTTAAGCTAATTAGATAATAGTATCTTACGCCATGAGGTAGGAAACGAAACATGGCTGTGCTCTGTCTCTCTGAAGCATGTAATAAGCTTGTGGTTGACTATATATCCGGAAGGGATGCTTCAGTTATTGCGGCCTTACTCTAGGGATAAAGCCACCCTTAGAGGTTATATTGCCGGAGAGACCAGGGTCAAAGCGATACTGTTATCTAATCTAGTGAAAGAAAGGAAGGAAATAACGTGTCTAAGTTCATAAGAACCTCTTCACAGAAATGTCTAGAGCTTTAGTTCTTCCTGAAACATACGAATGTCCTTTCAGTTTAAATTCTCATGAACATAGTATTCATCTTCCTAGCAATGATACAATAGAACAACAAAATAGTTTGCTAAACTATTTAAGTGATCAAATCTATTTAGTTTCTCAAAAACTAACTACTTTGCAAAACTTCTTAAGCTTTCCAAAGTTTTCTTCATCTTCAAAAGAAAGACTTGGATCTGTTAGAATGATAAAAACATCTTCAAAAAGTTTGAAAGAAACAAACTTAGAAGAAATTGATTATCAAAAATATTTGAAGTATAAAACTTTATTAGTTGAAGAAATAGAAGGAAAAATTACTTCTAAAGAAATTTTCAAATTCTATGAAGAAAATTCTGCTTCTATAAAGTATTATTCAAAAAGTTCTTCTGATAATGAAAGTTATATTTCTGCATCTGATTCTTTTGATGATGAATTATCTGAATATGATGATATTATTGATGAAATACCCTCTAATGAGGAGTATGATGATGTTGACCAACTATCACTACCCTCTAACGAGGAAGCCTCTTGGTCAGAGGAATTACACTACATTCCCTCTAACGAGGACTATCATATACCCTCTAACGAGGAACAGTATTTATACAATATAAATATGGAACGTGGGGAATCATCTACCCAAATGATTTCTACAGGTAGACAAAATCCACCACATCCTAATACTACAGAAGAAACTATGTATCATAGAGATACAGATGAAAACTATGTTGATTCCTATATCTATAAACAAGGAAAGAGACATCAAACTGCTACTTCAGGATTAATATTCAATATTGATAATATACCAACTAATGCTTTAAGAGATTATATACTCAATTGGGAACAACTAATGGTTGGAACCAATACCCTAATGCCACAGGGAATCCCTCACCAAGAATTCGTAATATTAGCTTGCGGATATTGGCAAGGAATAGCCTTAAGGTGGCTAACACAATATGAAAAGTTATACCCAACTGAGATAATAGCTTTAAATAGCCATGAATCTAGAAGAACAGCTTTACATAGTATTTGTAAAAGTCTTTATGGAGACATAACTGGAGAAGATATTAATGCTGAAGGCATAGATGAAAATATCCTTCTTAAACTAAGACTTTGTAACATATGTTACTTAGAAGAATTTGCTAATCTGTATATCAGTTATATTTTTAAACTGAATACCTTAGATAAAAAAATCTTTTGGCTAACAGCCTTCTTTTCTAAGTTACCTATACCATGGGATACCATGATAGAGAAAAAATATAACAGTCTTAAGGCTGGAGGTATTCCACACAATACAGGAGCTTTAAAAAAGGCTTGTATGGAAACCGTTAAGAAAACCTGCCAATTACAAAAGGCAAATAATCATCTATCCAAATACATACATAAGTCTGACATTAAAACTTCTTGTTGTCCTAAGTATGATCCAGATATTAATTATCAGTTTGGTTGTCCTCAGTATATGGGTTTAACAAACCATTCTTTCCCAAGAAAACAAAATATGGGAAAAAATCCAAAGACTATAAATCTAGATTCAAAAAGCATAATAAGAAAAAATACAAGGTATCCAGAAAGAAATGGAAACCTGAACATAAGGAGAAATACAAAAAGTCAAAGAAATATAAGAATCGAAAGTTTATTAAAACAAATCAAACAGGTATGAAAAAGAATTGTACATGTTTTAAATGTGGTAAAGAAGGACATTATGCTACAGAATGTAGAATAAATATTAAGACAATATGGTTAAATGAGTTAGAAATGTATGATATACATACTGGAACCATAGAAGAAGTCCTTAGTGATAATTCTTCTATATATGAGATTGAAACCATATATGAAGAAAGTCCTTCAAATTCTGATTCTTCTGAAACAGAAGAGTTCAATATAAATATGTTAACCTTGAATAAAACATACCATTTTATACAGGTTATACCCTTGTCTAAAACTACTATATTACCCAAAAGGGAATCATTGAAATTTCCAGGACATATTCTGTATGCTAACAATCATTATAGCATAAGAAGATATCAATCTATAGAAATTTATTTAGATCTGATTATAAGAATACCTTATGGATATTATGGAGAAATTAAAAATCTAAGACATCATGCTCTTAGAAATATTTTCATTACTTATGGAATAATAGAATCTATGACAGATCAAAACATAAGTATAATAATGAAAAGTACAAGTTTAGATGATAATCCATATCAAATTCCTTTAGGTACTCCTATAGGAATACTTATAATCCATAAATACGAAGATTTAGCATTGGTAAAAGTTGATCAAGATATTTTACTTTCAACATCTCCACCTCTTAGTCCAAAGTTTACCCCTGGACAATCTTCAAAAGAATCTATGTTTGAATACAAAGTATATATGAATACATTGAAGGAAATAGAACCTCAAGAGATTCATAATACAAGTATTGAAAATAGCCAAGGAGAACATTATGAAGTAACTGATGAAGATATTGAAAGACTAAAACTTTCAATACCACATGCTAAACAAGAAGAGGTATATAAACCTCAGTCCAAATTTAAATCTTTATGGACAAATAAACCTACCTATATCTTTGAAAGAATGTAAGGAAATATAGAACTAAAAGGAGATGAAGATTTTACTTCCATCAAATTGCTAAACATCCATCAGATAGAAAATCTGAAGCAAAAATATCCTAAGAAGAAATATTTACATATTGGCTTAATCCAAATAAAGATAACTGGTCTATTCAGATCCGGAATAGATACACCTATTATGATAATATGCTGTGATGAAAGAATCATCAATAATCCTCTAAATAGTATATTAGGAGGAGCAAAGTCCAATCTGGCAAATAGAATATTTGGAGTAAATATACATCCTGATTTTTGCATCAGCTTACATGACACAAATATAGAAAAAGCTTGTACTCTTTCTATAAATTTAAAAGGAATTGAAATGCTCCCTGAATCTCAAGTATTGGGAATACAATGGGAACATTGTTTAGCACTAAACGAAACATCTACTTTTAGATCTATCACACCTACACAGTTTATTAAACTTTTTGAGGTTGGGAATGGAAAGATAATCCAACCAAAATTGGTCAATATAAGACATTTGCGATATGACAATGAGATGCAAATATTCTTGAAAACTTTGAAACCAAAGACACATCTCCCTATAGAAACATTTATTGCTTCAGGCAATACTATTTCTACCACGATTATAAATCCAAGTATTCCAAGAAGTCTTAGCACCTCTGAATATCGAAATACCAATATTTTGGTTGACCAAGCTAGACCTAGTATGTCTACCTTAGAAAATACTCCTCTTGAAGGAAGGACTCAAAGAATCCTTGATCTCCAAAAGAAATTGGAAGACCAACATATTATAAGACTACCATCCAGTTCATTTGGTTTATCAAATGTCGGATCTTCTTAAGAAAAAACCTCAATTACACATATACATTCCCATGACGCTATTATTTCCTGACAACTCTTGTCTTACTTTACACACTCTACTAGATTCAGGTGCTGAAACTAGTCTTATACATGAACAATTTATCCCTAAGCAATTATGGTTAGCCTTAGAAAAGCAAGCAAGCTTAAATGACTTTATGGGCAGACCTGTCATTATTACTCATAAGGCAAATATCTCTATTGCTATTCCAGATATTCATAATATCTCTCATCACTATACTTTTGAATTTGCCTTATTACCTATTGACTTTAATGTTGATTGCCTTGTTGGCATGAATAACTTACGACATTATGCCCCTTTCAATTCTCAAATTTTTCTATTTGATAATCATCAAATTCCGAGGGTTCCTTTTCCGGTCCCCTTAGCATCATCTTACACTGCAGCCCAACGTGGTGAACGACTTATTTCCACCCACAACAACTGCACTTATCCTCTTACTATCTTCTCTAATACAGAAGAAATCATCCACAGTATGCTTAAACCATTATATTCAAATAACCCTTTATTATATTTTGATAGGGCACCAAGGTATTGTACCCTTACATTACTTGATCAATACAAACATACTAATGTAAGAACAAATAGTATAATGGTATCCCCTATAGATAAACAAGAATTTTCAGCTCAAATAAAAGAGCTTTTATCTCTTAACCTAATACAGCCTAGCAGCAGTCCTCATTCATCACCTGCTTTTCTAGTCAGAAAACATGCAGAACAAAAAAGAGGAAAGGCCAGAATGGTCATTAATTATAGAAAATTAAATAGCTATACAAAGTTTGACGGCTATTTTATACCTGCTGCAGAACAATTGATAAAACAGATACAAGGATTCAAATACTATAGTAAATTTGATGCTAAATCTGGGTTTTGGCAAGTAAAACTAGCCAATAAAGAATCTATAGAATTAACTGCCTTTAGCTGTCCCCAAGGACACTATGAGTGGTTAGTAATGCCATTTGGTTTGAAAAATGCCCCACAAATATTCCAAAAATGGATGGATTCTATGTTCGGACATCTACATTTTGTAGTAGTTTACATAGATGATATACTAGTTTTTTCTCCTACAATGGAAGAACATAAACAACACTTACTCCAAGTAGCAAAAATACTACTTAATAGAATCATCTTAAACCTAGCAAAATTTTCAAGGACTTTTGCAAAACCACTATTAAGATCTCTTGACTTATTATGGCAATCAGTTTATCAAATAATGTTCTTGGTAATACTAATCTTACAGGTTCCCTACCTCTTCCTAAACATGGATGAGGATCGACTGAAGAAACTAAAGACTATGATAGAAGAGTCCAAGTGGACTAAGGTAAAGAAAGTCTCTACAACCGGAGGCAATGCTCACACAAAAACTCCTGAAAAAGGAGAGAGCTCAACCCAGAAGACAGAAGAAAAGAAACTCTTCCTGCCTACTGGTAACAACACTACATCAGCTTCTAACGAGGCAAAAAGTTTTCCCCCACCAGGGATGACAGTCCTACCACTACAGCAAGCATCTTTCAGCAATGCAGTCTCACAGAAAAGATTCCAAACAGCCCAAAGGCCAACAGCAGCAACTGTTGTAAGGGATTGGTATAACACAGAACTCAAAAACTCCAATCCTAGTATTTATGAAAAATTAAATGGTTGTTATCGTTCGATACAATCAAATGATTTTCATGCTTCTAAGTATTGGCTCTCTCAACTAGAGCAGCTAGTACTTTCTATGCTTAACCACTATTTGCAGGAGAAAACAGAAAAGCAAGCCATAACCAGTTTGTAGTAGTCTACATAGATGATATACTAGTTTTTTCTCCTACAATGGAAGAACATAAACAACACTTACTTCAAGTAGCAAAAATACTACTTGATCACGGAATTATTCTAAGCCCCACAAAAATTCATCTATTCAAAAAGGAAATAGAATTCCTTGGGAAATATATAAAAGAAGGCCAGATAGAATTACAACAACATATATATTCCAAGATAAAGGAATTCCCTAACACATTTAAAACTCTAAAACAATTACAGAGTTTCTTGGGTCTTTTAAATTATGGAAGGAAATTTATTCCTCACCTATCCCAACTAGTCAAAAATTTACAAGAAAAATTGACTATAGAACAATCTAAATATAAAATGGAAAATGGTGAACAACCAAGAAAATGGAATACAGACAAAATAGGAATCCAGCTCTCTCCTGAAGAGGAAAAAGAGATAAAACATATAAAGGAGCTAATTACTCTCCAAACAATACTATATTTTCCCAAAGAAAATGACCTAGTAACCCTCCAAACAGATGCATCAGATATGTTTTGGGCAGGAGTTATAATAGTTCAACAAAAAGAAATTATAGCATATACCTCGGAAAAATTTAATAAAACCCAACAAAGATATTCCACTTATGATAAAGAATTGTTGGCCATTAAATCAGCAATAAAAAGTTTAAGAATATATTTGCTCAATAGACAGTTCATCATAGAAACTGATAACAAAGCAGTATCCCAATTCTTGAAAAAACGAACTATTAATAATCCTGAAGAAAACATCAGGAGAATAAGAATTGCCTTATACCTTGAAATATACCAATATGATGTTAAGTATATTCCTGGTTATACTAATATTCTTGCAGATATATTATCCAGGCCAAACAATGGATAAAAGTCGAGAAAAAAGACAAAAGACCTCTATTATGGATCCCTCCAGTTCCAATCCACACCTTTCAGAACAGACTGAAAGCCATCTCCTTTCAGGACATACTGAAAGCCTTCCAGGCCACATCAAACTCAGACAACTACAACAGAAGTTTTCTGAACTCCAAAACCTTGGCAAACAGATATGCCAGGTCTCTGTTCTTTCTAAATCTCAAGAATTAAAGCAAAAGGAGAAACATTGGTTCTCTGGCTCTTCTCCTGAAGAGCAAGAACTCAAAACTATTACTTCCAGAAGCAACCTTTCAGATATGGTAATCTGTCCAGCTACAGATTTCTACCAGCTCCTATCTCTTTTAGAAGTTGACTCTGAAAGGGTAAGAAAATTCAAGGCAGAAGCCATTGTGAACACAATGGTAAATCTAAATCAGCAAAACTGCCTTCCACATGAACATCTCCTCCTATTTTTCCATCAGTTAGAAGCAACGGAAATTACCCGGCTTCTGCTCGAAGAAGATGCTTTAATCAAGACTAAATATGAAAACCCAAGATTATCTGTCTATTTAGGGGATATTCCTAAATCTGCCAGAGCTCTTCAACTTGGGATAGTTCATAGTCTTTACTTAAGCACATTACATCCTGGAGATTACCTCGATCACATTCCAAAGATATGCAGTGACCGAGTTTCAACCTACTCAAAGCAGCACTCTTGGGAAACTGGTTTCTGGTTCCGAATTTGGAGCATTTGGGAAGAAAGGAACCTATACCAACTATTCACCTCTTTTCAAATATGGGAATTACATGACGAAAGTCAACAGTTAGCCCATGGATGGGGTGTTTATCCTAAGCATGAATACAACTATGAAAAACAAGCTTATGCAGCTGCTAGGGAGTTTTTTACAGAAGCAATGACTGACAGTCTATGTGGAGCAAGATCTATTACCATCAGTAATAACATCATGCTCTATGATCATCTTTCTGCCATTGAATCTGTTCAAACAAAATTGGGAAAAGTCATCCCTTTTCTTACCAGTATTAACCTTGGGAGAATTGGACAAAAGGCAAGGATTGATTGCAACCAAGAAGGACTTTTTCAGACAAGATAAAAAGCGTGGTGGGCCCATGCCACGCCAGAAGATTCCTTCTCATCTCCACAAGGACTACAATTATCAAAGATGGGACCCAGTAAAGGACAATAATGTAAACTTTTTCTGTTTAAAGGACAATCATGCAGTCCTTTTTCCTGTACATCTTTTGTAAAGAAATTTTGTAAAAGATTCCTTCCTATCTGAAGGACGTCTTTTGAAACATTATAAATAAAGACTTCAGATGAAGGGAGGAGGCAGAGAGCCTTTCCGAACTTCTTTTTTCTGAAAGATATTTCTTCCTCTGATCTGCTTCTTAGTTTAAAATAGTGTGAATAAATAGTAGCGCTGAGTACTGGAGCAGAAGCTCTCCTTCCTTTTTATCCTGACAGGGATTCCGTCTCCGACATATCATTCCCGACAAAAAGATGAATTAGAAGATTATGAATTCATTTGGCTCGATCTAACGTTCATTTGAACTGATCCTATAGAAATTGCGGTCTATTACTGCAAAGCGGCGTTTGAATCTAGGCACACCTATTGAAGAAGAAAATGCCCTCATAGAAAGGATCTCTTCCACAATGACTTTCGCCATCCACGGCATGGAGAATTCCCCAGTCATTTTTTTTAACTCAACGCTAGTTTATTCTCTCAAGGTTAAAAGCACACGGCTGGTGGATCAAGGAAGTCGCGTTATTGGTCTCTCGTAATCGACTATGGCCTGGCAGAACAACAAGACGTATTCAAGACAGGAAAGTGTCCATATAGACAGCTACCACTTTTTGACAAATAAAGCCCTATTGTCATCATCGAGCTACCTTGGAACTATTTAAACATGAACTTTTTTGGGACTCTAAAAAAGAGAGTTCCAATGAATCCGAAGAAAAACGCACATTATGGCCATGACCAGCAAAAGATCACTATCATCTCATGAATAGGATTCGAACCAATATCAACGCTACTTGCCCGTCGGGGAGATAGTGCGTGGATGGGCGATCTCTTTCTCTTTTGCTCGACAAATGAAAAGTAGATTCAGTCTATTCATGTTTTGCATAGCTTACCGATGCGCCCTTCTGCTCGATGGTTTTTTTTTTTGGGTTCCGAAAGGCAGAGTAGCTTTAGCATTGAGCAAAGGATGGGATTCAATAGGGGAGCAGTTCGTCAGGAAGTTTTCTTCAGGTATTCGACCTGTGAAAGAAAACAAATGAGACAAAGAGTAGAGTGCAAAGGAGATGCAGTAGTGATAGCAATATCCCGAAAAAGCTCGAAAGCGAATTCCGCCTACCGGAAGAGTTTCTTTTCTAAAGTGGGTCGACGGTAAGAGAGCGAGTGGGAAGGTAACCCTTTGGTGGAGAAGCCTTCTTCCGCACATCGAGAAGAAAGAAAACTTTTAGTCGCTTTTATTGAGTAAAGAGAAATAATTTATTCATTCTACATGAATATTTTATTTCGACAGAAAGGGTTTCAGTTTGATCCAGAGAATAGGTAAATGAAAGACTATTCACCAGCAGTGAACGGAGCTGCACGAAGTGAGAACTAGAGCGTCGAAGTGGAAGGAGCCTGTAGGAACGACAGTGCTATATTAACAAATATGGCTCACGTCAGGCCGTCACGCTAGGACTTTTGCTATCAACTAGGATAACCTAGAAGACGTCGTGGAGAGATGGAGATAAACCATAGGCCCAGCGATGGTACTATAACCTTCGAGATGGTGGTAAAATCGTCGGTCTCTGTGAGATGCAATGAGTTTCATCGATCCTGCACTTGGACATAACTGTGAAAGCAAACCTTCTCTCGGGTGGAAAGCCCCTGGTTTTCTTCGTCAAAGAGATATTGTAACATAGGCTGATGTGAACAATTTATTGGTTACGATCGAGATATCTTAGAGATGCCCGACTCTATCAACCTCCTCCGACGAACAGTAACGCAGCAATCAGTCCCTCCCAAAAAAACAGAAAAGGCGCAAACAGCTTCTTCTACTCCTTGACGTCCGCCATCTCGCTTCCTAGAAATAAATTCATCGCATTCGGGATACCATTTCACCCTGACAATCGTCGGCATCTGTACCTTCTTCTGTCGAAAGTCATCAGGCCCAGTCACGAGGATACGGTAGGAAAGAGACGGGGGGAATTTGTCCAATCCTCATCTTCTTGAAAAGGGAGCGGAGCACTTCAGGATTATTTCTCTTACCAGGCTAGGAGTTCATGCAAAGGAAAGGCTTCTTCTTACAACAGACGGTTCAATCAAAGAGTGCAGCTGGCTAAGTCGCATCTTCTGCTTGGGATTGGGAGGGAGTGCGTCGAAAGTGACTGTCTTCACTTAGTCCAAGAGAGGGACAAATTGTCTTCCGTCACTAGCCATTGCTCTTCCTGCTCTTATCTCGAAGAGTAATAGTCATACATCGCAAATCCTATGTTTAAAACCAGGATGGATGGGCATTTTTGACGCGTCGAAGGCGACGTTTCGTATGCACAATAGCTAAAGAGTGGATTTGCACAGCGGATTCAAGAGCAGATTCGTGGCCTTCTCCTATTCCTTGTCTTCTATCTTCCCCATGTGGATTATAAAACGTGACCTTCCCCAGCTTGTTCTCTGTCCGTGGTTACCCTATTCTAGCAGAAAGCCTATGTCAATTTGTACGGAAATGACCAGGATAACTCCTTCTGGGCATATGACGTCAGGCTATTGATAAAAACAACCTATTTGTCGAACAACATATTCGTATAATGATGAAGAAAAAGATGTGTCAGTTCCTTGTCCGATTTGTCATACTATTCAACCTTCCCCGACGCTCTAGTTTACTATCAAGATGCAATCCAAACCGGATACTAACCCTACGAAAGCAGAACCCTAGATGCTACAAATACAAAAGAGGCAAGGAAGCGACGGTTGGGCTATGAACTCATTCCCCAAAGCAGCTGATGAGCCTATTCTATGTGCGTGGATATGTGGAATATTGATTCAATTGCTGACGAGTGCTAGGTACCATACCAACAAAATCTCCCGAAAAGGGAAAAGGGCAAAAACATGATTTGTCCAATCATTCCCTCCCTCAGAGTTGATTAAATAGCATTGGACGGAATCGCCACGGAAAATCCTGCCATGAGTAAAGTGACGGTGGAAAGCCCTAGTCATGTGCATTCGATCTGAAAGACTAGATTCAATAGCTACGGATTCTCTTGTAGCAATAGCACATTCGAGAACACCGGAAAGACATAACGTAGCAAGAACGACGAAGGGATTTTGCCGATTCTGATTAAAAACCGCATCTTCCTCGTCGATGGGCTCGATAAGCATAACCTTCTCTTGGGGCATCCCATCCGTGTCGAACCAACCCATCGACGTCGGTTTTCCGCTTCTGATTCAATTGCAGAAAAACCCTTCGTGGCAAAAAGCCTTTTCTCTCCGTCCCATAGCTCCTTACAGAACACTTGCTACTGTGACCTAAATGCTACACACCTTCTATGAGGATATCCAGAAACGTGCTACTTTATAAAAGACTGGGATGTCAGAGCAAAGGAGTAAATACACTTGTACCCTTCCTTCGCTCCGAAACTCCGGCAAACAATGCCTATTTAAGCACCCGCGGATATTTTTCCAAAAGCGACGAGCCGATACACAAACAATGCCTATTTAAGCACGCGCGGATATTTTTCCAGAAGTCAAGTCGGAAAGCAGAAGAGGGGCGAAAGAGGAGAGGGGCGAAGGATATTCATGAGATTACAAAAAGAGGATCGCTATTTCTCTTAACGTCGAAGGCCTGTGCAGTAGAGTGATATCCTGACGTTGGCTAGCTCTCCCACTCATCAAGGCAGAACATGACGAAATGCCAAGGGAGACCGGGTGGTTCAGAGAAAGATTCCCCTTTCGTACTCCCGCAATGGTTCCATTAAGCAGCACAAGTATAGGCACTCATCAGGTAGTCGCCTATCTATGTCTTTCAAGTGATTTAAAGCCTACAATAGGAACTCCAACGTGAGTCAGAAACATGTTCTGCTCAGACGGTTGAGAATCTGATCCTTCTCGCTCTGATCACGACAGTAAATTCAATCGGTATTTTCTTCTCTTGCTGGTGCTACCGGTTGGTCGACGAATGAATTTGCCTAAACTATGACCTCTAAATCTGCCCTCGGAATAGTTTCGGAAAGTCGCTTTCCGTTTTGAACTGCTTTTGACATCAGATAGTCCACTACACTCGCTTATAAAGGGAGCTTCCACTAGATCGTCGTTGTGACGGTTATTTGCTTCTCTTTCATTGTTCCTATTTAGCTCCTTCGGAATCGTTGACACATTGTTCAAGCTCAATTGGCTTTGAACATTGTCCAGTTGTTTTGGGTAGGCCGGAGAGAAGAGCCGGTGGTTGATTGCAAAAAGAGAGGGAAATCAAAGCGAAAAGCACTTTCGACGTAAGCGAAGCTTCACTCAATTCCTTCTTTCGATGCCTGACTGTCTGAGATTAGGAGGGAGTGCGAAGAAAGTGACTGTCTTCACTTAACCTCGCCCTACCGTCGAAAGTGACTGTCTTCACGCACCGTGCCATGCTGGTTCGAGCGGATGGACGGTTCCGTTCGGGGGTGGCGGGCAGGACCGGGACTACCCGCGCGTCGTGCCGTGCAGGTTCGGTTGGACGAAAGGTCCCATTCGGTGAAGATGGCACGATCGAGATTGCTCACGCGTTGTGCCATGTTTTTTTGGACGGATGGACAGTCCAGTTCGGGGCTGATAGGACTGCCCGTGCACAGTGCCATGCGAGTTCATGTGGACCGACAGTCTGGTTTGGGGCGGATGGCATGTACGAAACTACTTGCGCACAGTGCGGGTTTGGGTGGATAGATGGTCTAGTTCACGGCGAATGTCACAGAGGGGACTGCCCGCACATCGTATCGTGCGGGTTCGAGCAGACGGATGGCCAGGTTTGGGTCAGACAGGATGGCCTACGCACCATGCCGTGCGAGCTTAGGCAGACGTACGGTCTGTTCCGTGGCAGATGGCACGAACGAGACTTCCCGTGCATAGTACCGTGTGGATTCGGGTGGACGGACGGTTCGATTTCGGGTGGCGGGGATGGCCCGCGCTGAGTGCTATGTGGGTTTGGGAGGACAGATGGTTCGGTTTGGGGCGGATGGCACAGCAAGGACTCCCCGTAAACCACATCGTCCGTGTTCAAGCAGATGGACGGTCCGATTTGCAGCGGATAGCATGGTCAGAACTGCCAGTGCCGTGCGGGCTCGGGCGGACGAACGGTCCGGTTCGAGGCAGACAGGACTACCCACACCGTGCAGGTTTAGATGGATTTGTAACTCCTCTCAATTAGCTGGCTAAGTCGCATCTTCTGCTTGGATTGGGAGGGAGTGCGTCGAAAGTGACTGTCTTCACTTAGTCCAAGAGAGGGACAAATTGTCTTCTGTCACTAGCCATTGCTCTTCCTGCTCTTATCTCGAAGAGTAATAGTCATACATCGCAAATCCTATGTTTAAAGCCAGGATGGATGGGCATTTTTGACGCGTCGAAGGCGACGTTTCGTATGCACAATAGCTAAAGAGTGGATTTGCACAGCGGATTCAAGAGCAGATTCGTGGCCTTCTCCTATTCCTTGTCTTCTTTCTTCCCCATGTGGATTCTAAAACGTGACCTTCCCCAGCTTGTTCTCTGTCCGTGGTTACCCTATTCTAGCAGAAAGCCTATGTCAATTTGTACGGAAAGGATCAGGATAGCTCCTTCTGGGCATATGACGTCAGGCTATTGATGAAAACAACCTATTTGTCGAACAACATATTCGTATAATGACGAAGAAAAAGATGTGTCAGTTCCTTGTCCGATTTGTCATACTATTCAACCTTCGCCGACGCCCTAGTTTACTATCAGGATGCAATCCAAACCGGATACTAACCCTACGAAAGCAGAACCCTAGATGCTACAAATACAAAAGAGGCAAGGACGCGACGGTTGGGCTATGAACTCATTCCCCAAAGCAGCTTATGAGCCTATTCTATGTGCGTGGATATGTGGAATATTGATTCAATTGCTGACGAGTGCTAGGCACCATACCAACAAAATCTCCCGAAAAGGGAAAAGGGCAAAAACATGATTTGTCCAATCATTCCCTCCCTCAGAGTTGATTAAATAGCATTGGACGGAATCGCCACGGAAAATCCTGCCATGAGTAAAGTGACGGTGGAAAGCCCTAGTCATATGCATTCGATCCGAAAGACCGAATTCAATAGCTGCAGATTCTCTTGTAGCAATCGCACATTCGAGAACACCGTGACGCTCCTCCTCGGAGCACCGATGCCCATCAGAGAGGCATATTCATGTACACAGGTAAGAATAAACGCATTCTCTTGCTGCTACTAGTCCTAGTAAAGAGCGGTAATGCCCCATCTATTCTAGCAAACCGATGGGAAAGACATAACGTAGCAAGAACGACGAAGGGATTTTGCCGATTCTGATTAAAAACCACATCTTCCTTATCGATGGGCTCGATAAGCAAAACCTTCTCTTGGGGCATCCCATCCGCGTCGAACCAACCCATCGACGTCGGTTTTCCGCTTCTGATTCAATTGCGGAAAAACCCTTCGTGGCAAAAAGCCTTCTCTCCGTCCCATAGCTCCTTGCAGAACACTTGCTACTGTGACCTAAATGCTACACACCTTCTATGAGGATATGCAGGAACGTGCTACTTTATAAAAGACTGGGATGTCGGAGCAAAGTAGTAAATACAGTTGTCCCCTTCCTTCGCTCCGAAACTCCGGCAAACAATGCCTATTTAAGCACCCGCGGATATTTTTCCAAAAGCGACGAGCCGATACACAAACAATACCTATTTAAGCACCCGCGGATATTTTTCCAAAAGTCAAGTCGGAAAGCAGGAGAGGGGCGAAGGAGGAGAGGGGCGAAGGATATTCATGAGATTACAAAAAGAGGATCGCTATTTCTCTCGACATCGAAGGCCTGTGCAGTAGAGTGATATCCTGACATTGGCTAGCTCTCCCACTCATCAAGGCAGAACATGAAGAAATGCC
Organism: Dracaena cambodiana; assembly: GCA_036321105.1. NCBI lineage: Eukaryota > Viridiplantae > Streptophyta > Magnoliopsida > Asparagales > Asparagaceae > Dracaena > Dracaena cambodiana. Next base: position 36,799,172 of record JAYEPQ010000004.1, read on the forward strand.
AAGGGAGACCGGGCGGTTCAGAGAAAGATTCCCCTTTCGTACTCCCGCAATGGTTCCATTAAGCAGCACAAGTATAGGCACTCATCAGGTAGTCGCCTATCTATGTCTTTCAAGTGATTTAAAGCCTACAATAGGAACTCCAACGTGAGTCAGAAACATGTTATGCTCAGACGGTTGAGAATCTGATCCTTCTCGCTCTGGTTACGGCAGTAAATTCAATCGGTATTTTCTTCTCTTGCTGGTGCTACCGGTTGGTCGACGAATGAATTTGCCTAAACTAGGACCTCTAAATCTGCCCTCGGAATAGTTTCGGAAAGTCGCTTTCTGTTTTGAACTGCTTTTGACATCACATAGTCCACTACACTCGCTTATAACGGGAGCTTCCACTAGATCGTCGTTGTTACGGTTATTTGCTTCTCTTTCATTGTTCCTATTTAGCTCCTTCGGAATCGTTGACACATTGTTCAAGCTCAATTGGCTTTGAACTTTGTCCAGTTGTTTTGGGTAGGCCGGAGAGAAGAGCCGGTGGTTGATTGCAAAAAGAGAGGGAAATCAAAGCGAAAAGCACTTTCGACGTAAGCGAAGCCTCACTCAATTCCTTCTTTCGATGCCTGACTGTCTGAGATTGGGAGGGAGTGCGAAGAAAGTGACTGTCTTCACTTAACCTCGCCCTACAGTCGAAAGTGACTGTCTTCACGCACCGTGCCATGGGGTTCGGGCGGATGGACGGTTCCGTTCGGGGGTGGCGGGCAGGACCGGGGCTGCCCGCGCGTCGTGCCGTGCAGGTTCGGTTGGACGAAAGGTCCCATTCGGTGCAGATGGCACGATCGAGATTGCTCGCGCGTTGTGCCATGTTTTTTCGGACGGATGGACAGTCCAGTTCGGGGCGGACGGGACTGCCCATGCACAGTGCCATGCGAGTTCAGGTGGACCGACAGTTTGGTTCGGGGCGGATGGCATGTACGAAACTGCTTGCGCACGGTGCGGGTTTGGGTGGATGGATGGTCTAGTTCACGGCGAATGTCACAGAGGGGATTGCCCGCACATCATATCGTGCGGGTTCGAGCAGACGGATGGCCAGGTTTGGGTCAGACAGGATGGCCTACGCACCGTGCCGTGTGAGCTTAGGCAGACGGACGGTCTGTTCCGTGGCAGATGGCACGGACAAGACTTCCCGTGCATTGTACCGTGTGGATTCGGGTGGATGGACGGTTCGATGTTCAAGCAGATGGACGGTCCGAATTGCGGTGGATAGCACGGTCAGAACTGCCAGTGCCGTGCGGGCTCGGGCGGACGAACGGTCCGGTTCGAGGCAGACAGGACTACCCATGCCGTGCAGGTTTAGATGGATTTGTAACTCCTCTCAATTAGCTGGCTAAGTCGCATCTTCTACTTGGATTGGGAGGGAGTGCGTCGAAAGTGACTGTCTTCACTTAGTCCAAGAGAGGGACAAATTGTCTTCCGTCACTAGCCATTGCTCTTCCTGCTCTTATCTCGAAGAGTAATAGTCATACATCGCAAATCCTATGTTTAAAGCCAGGATGGATGGGCAATTTTGACGCGTCGAAGGCGACGTTTCGTATGCACAATAGCTAAAGAGTGGATTTGCACAGCGGATTCAAGAGCAGATTCGTGGCCTTCTCCTATTCCTTGTCTTCTTTCTTCCCCATGTGGATTCTAAAACGTGACCTTTCCCAGCTTGTTCTCTGTCCGTGGTTACCCTATTCTAGCAGAAAGCCTATGTCAATTTGTACGGAAAGGACCAGGATAGCTCCTTCTGGGCATATGACATCAGGCTATTGATGAAAACAACCTATTTGTCGAACAACATATTCGTATAATGACGAAGAAAAATATGTGTTAGTTCCTTGTCTGATTTGTCATACTATTCAACCTTCCCCGACGCCCTAGTTTACTATCATGATGCAATCCAAACCGGATACTAACCCTACGAAAGCAGAACCCTAGATGCTACAAATACAAGACAGGCAAGGACGCGACGGTTGGGCTATGAACTCATTCCCCAAAGCAGCTGATGAGCCTATTCCATGTGCGTGGATATGTGGAATATTGATTCAATTGCTGACGAGTGCTAGGCACCATACCAATAAAATCTCCCGAAAATGGAAAATGGCAAAAACATGATTTGTCCAATCATTCCCTCCCTCAGAGTTGATTAAATAGCATTGGACGGAATCGCCACCGAAAATCCTGCCATGAGTAAAGTGACGGTGGAAAGCACTAGTCATGTGCATTCGATCCGAAAGACCGGATTCAATAGCTGCAGATTCTCTTGTAGCAATAGCACATTCGAGAACACCGTGACGCTCCTCCTCGGAGCACCGATGCCCATCAGAGAGGCATATTCATGTACACAGGTAAGAATAAAAGCATTCTCCTACTGCTACTAGTCCTAGCAAAGAGCGGTGATGCCCCATCTATTCTAGCAAACCGATGGGAAAGACATAACGTAGCAAGAACGACGAAGAGATTTTGCCGATTCTGATTAAAAACCACATCTTCCTCGTCGATGGGCTTGATAAGCATAACCTTCTCTTGGGGCATCCCATCCACGTCGATCCAACCCATCGACGTCGGTTTTCCGCTTCTGATTCAATTACGGAAAAACTCTTCGTGGCAAAAAGCCTTTTCTCTCCGTCCCATAGCTCCTTACAGAACACTTGCTACTGTGACCTAAATGCTACACACCTTCTATGAGGATATCCAGGAATGTGCTACTTTATAAAAGACTGGGATGTCGGAGCAAAGGAGTAAATACACTTGTCCCCTTCCTTCGCTCCGAAACTCCGGCAAACAATGCCTATTTAAGCACCCGCGGATATTTTTCCAAAAGCGACGAGCCGATACACAAACAATGCCTATTTAAGCACCCGCGGATATTTTTCCAAAAGTTAAGTCGGAAAGCAGGAGAGGGGCGAAGGAGGAGAGGGGCGAAGGATATTCATGAGATTACAAAAAGAGGATAGCTAATTCTCTCGACGTCGAAGGCCTGTGCAGTAGAGTGATATCCTGACATTGGCTAGCTCTCCCACTCATCAAAGCAGAACATGACGAAATGCCAAGAGAGACCGGGCGGTTCAGTGAAAGATTCCCCTTTCGTACTCCCGCAGCGGTTCCATTAAGCAGCACAAGTATAGGCACTCATCAGGTAGTCGCCTATCTATGTCTTTCAAGTGATTTAAAGCCTGCAATAGGAACTCCAACGCGAGTCAGAAACATGTTCTGCTCAGATGGTTGAGAATCTAATCCTTCTCGCTCTCGTTACGGCAGTAAATTCAATCGGTATTTTCTTCTCTTGCTGGTGCTACCGGTTGGTCGACGAATGAATTTGCCTAAACTAGGACCTCTAAATCTGCCCTCGGAATAGTTTCGGAAAGTCGCTTTCCGCTTTGAACTGCTTTTGACATCACATAGTCCACTACACTCGCTTATAAAGGGAGCTTCCACTAGATCGTCGTTGTTACGGTTATTTGCTTCTCTTTCATTGTTCCTATTTAGCTCCTTCGGAATCGTTGACACATTGTTCAAGCTCAATTGGCTTTGAACTTTGTCCAGTTGTTTTGGGTAGGCGGTAGAGAAGAGCCGGTGGTTGATTGCAAAAAGAGAGGGAAATCAAAGCGAAAAGCACTTTTGACGTAAGCGAAGCCTCACTCAATTCCTTCTTTCGATGCCTGACAGTCTGACGTCATTCTGCGGTCGTACTAGAAGTTTGGGTAGGCATGCAGTTCTTCCTGAAGTTTGTTTCGTTCAACAAGTCTGTCTAGATCCACGGCAGGTCTTCCTGAAGTTTGTTTCGTTCAACAAGTCTGTCTAGATTCACGGCAGGTGCCGCTCTTCTAAGGTAGGTCCCGTGCTATATCTCAGTTGAGTGATAGCGAACTCAGACGGAATTGTTTTCTGCTTCCTATCAGGTTAGAGGGGAGATCGACAAGCAGGAGATTGGAAGATCAGAGAGAAAGTGGTTGGCTTAGCTATTTTTGGCTAGGAGGTGAGTCATATGTCGATATATGTGGCTGCGGCTTTCGTTTGTTGCGTCTTTTATCGCCCGCTCCAATTTCCTTATTTCTTTTCTCTTTATCCCTTTTAGCCAGGACATGATTGTTACGAATATTGCTTTGACTTCCTCTGGCTCGTCGGACGTCGTACTGGCCAGTTTGCACAGTCTTCGTATCCCTTCTTCCGAATCGAAAGAAAAGGGCATCAGCTGAAGCTTACCAATGGCCTGCAGGTATCGAATCCGATGCTTAGACCGAAACAAGAGGACTGCAACGAAGCACCGACGCTCGAGTAGAAAAGCAGGACGGATAAAGAGAAAGGTTGACGCTGCATGTACAGACACTCAAATGACAGACACGGAGGAAGAAAGGCCAGGCTAGCCAGAGTTCGGGATGCATACACAAACGATATGGGCAATGTGAAAGATCCCGATTCTAGTTTCATAAAGCCTTTTGTATAAGTTTCAGACTACGAACACGAGGAGGAAGCGACAGTAGCAGAGGATTTAGTAAACCAATGCCCAGCTAATGATTAGAAACTGCCCACTGCAGAAAGTGAGGTTGGTGTAGGTCTTGAACAGACGGCGCTTTCCGAAAAAACCCTTGCTACAGGAAAATAGCCTCATCCCTAGTTCTATCTGAACTAGTAATCTTCCAACCATGATATCAAAATGATGGACTCACCTGACCGATAGATCAATGTGTAAATTGCTAAAGAGATGTCCATACTGCCTAAACAACCGGTACTGTCTCCATCTATAAACGTATGCTGATGCATTGATGGTTTTCCAGAGGCGAAAGACAAACCCCAACATCGTTAATATTGAAAGGGCAAGCTTTCCAAAATGCTATGTCGTCTTTCTCTTCATCCCGACCACCAAAGTATTATGAAAAGGCACCTGAGATCGTCGGGCCCCCTCATCCCCCCTTTTTCCTTTTTCCTCATCCCTAGGCACAACGAGACTACTACGGAATTCACCTACTCGTCTGTCTTCCATCCATTGCATGCTTCAGAACGGATGGCCAAAAGACTTGCCAGACACCGACATGGGCTGTCTACAGAACGTGTCTCCACACCACTAGGGCAGTCTCGTCCCGCACGTCACCTTGCTAACTTACAGGCAACTATTCGCCGACTGAAGGAAGAAAAGTAAGAATGAAAAACAATAAAGCCCTTACGTGCATCCCTCCTTGCAAGAGGTATGAGGGTAACGTCTAATAGTTTCCTGTAGTTTCTCTAGACTCCTCTCTGTCTCCTTTTTCTCCTATCTATCAGACTGATTTTTTTTCTTTGATTCTTTTTTGATCTTGTGACAGTCTTGTCTCTGGGTGAATATTACTATGGAATGTGTTAGAATCCCTTCTATCTCTCCCTCTCTTTCTTCCTCCTATAGTCAGTATTGGTTTAGGTAGCTAGGATAAGTCATTCTATCCTTTTTAGTTTCTATCTTTTATGGATTGATAGCTCCTTTCCTAGTAGCTAGTAGTCCTATCTTATCTACTGGACGATGTGCATTCTCGTTCGTATATATCTAACATCGTGCTTCTCTCTTTCTATCACTCAATACTGGGATTAGGCCCCATTACAATGCATTATACGTAGCCATCTTTCTCCTGCCTTTAGGAATGAATAGACATAGTCCTTAGGGTCTCTCTTTTTTATAGTAGTATTAGAACTTTGACTTTTTTTTTTTAGATTGATCCCTCATGTAGTCAGTCAAGTAATATAGAGCTAGCATACCTCCTTCTATCCTCTCTTCTAGTGGGATTGAGTGAATGTAAGGATACTCTAATCTTCGTTCTACCAGGACTATTCTCTATCTTTCTATTGTCCTCCTTCTGTGGGTTTATAACAATTAGGAGAGATCAACAGCTGCTACCTATCTTTCTATATATACATTGCCGCTTCCACTATGTAGAAGATATTGGATGAATAGAGGTCGGCCCATCTCCCATTCCTTCCTCAAGCCCTCAATAAATAAGAGTGTGTGCATCTTACAAGCTCATGAAGACTAGTTAGTGACTTCGCTTCCCCTGCGAATCTTGCTAATCAGTAGCCAGACTTACCTAATTAGGAGAAGAAGGCCTAGGGGTGCGGTCGATTCGTCTTGCCTTGGGGTCGAGGTCAAGACCAGAAACTCGTAGACTACCCTTTCAGGAATATATCTTATGTTAGAACCTGGGGTTCTTTGTTAGCACCTTGTCGGACCTCTAAGTACAAAGAAGGCGGATCCTAGGTATAGCCTAACAAACCTGACATCGACTTTATATAGATTATATTACCAGAAAATCAAGTGTGCTTAGTGCTTGGTCACAGATTGCAGCTCCTGATGAACAACCTGGCTAGGCACGATCACAGACAGACACAAATGGGGTGCGAAGCCGTTTTTCTTAGTAAGCTCCCCAAAAAGGAAAGGGAGGATGCTTTTGCACAAGAACAAAGGTGGAGTCATAGGGGATTGCTTGAGGAAGGCCCACATACCATTCTGAAAGAATGGAGTAGAGGCACCGTCAAGATAGATGTATACATACAAGAAAACATCATACATAGAATGTTGTTATGATGAACTGTAATGCCACTTCAAGAGGTTATGTGTCTTATTGCGTTGGATTACTTCAGAAAGATGATTCCTAAAGCTCTCGTGCCTATAGGCACAGATACAACGCTTGGGATGTTAGCGTTTTACTTGAATTCCGCTTGAATCTCATCTTGTTTTAGTGGAAGCCTTACTCAAAGGAGGCATCTGTGCCAACAAAAACCACTTTCTCAAGTAGACTGAGAGGCTATCATAGCAATGAAGATGGGCAGTATGAAGTACACGCAACTACGCATGTGAACTCGGATAGCCTTTCATCTGCCCTAAGCAACTTTCTTTCTTATCTTAAGAAATTCTATATCGAGTTACTGTCTTATCAATAGGAAGCACCAGTTACGAGAGCTTTTTAAGCAAGAGCGTCTAATTGAACAAAAGCCATTCTTGAACAACGGCTATAGCACCAACTCCCCCCTGATCTGACTAATCTTCCTAATTTTTCCAGGATTATTAGATGCGGATTACTGATCCGTGGGATAATAGCCCGTTACTTACCTAAAAGCCAATAGTGGGACATGCCCAGAATCTGTTGTGCTAGAATCTTCTCTTCCCTTTGCAATTGAAGAAGAAGAAACTTTGGGTGGAAAGTTCAAGACAGAAGCAAATGAAATAGAATAAGATAAGATGCCATAGAATGAGATGGATGAACATATGAGATTCATTTTCTAATGAATTCCTGATTTAACTCCATAGGAACGGAACTTATATATAGTATGCTATTCACTAGCTGAGGCACTAGAAATCTTGTTTTCCTACTTTAAGAGAGGCACCTTGGCATGGATTCCTAAAGGCTGACGAGCCTAGTCTCTTTATTCCCTTACCTAGCTGCCTTTTCTATTCCGAAACGCTAAAGACCAATTGACGGACTTACATCTGTTTAGGGAATTCTATATCAATTAGGATTTGCTATGCCCTGTGAGTGGTTAACAACTAACTATTGATTCTTCCTCCTACTCCACTTAGAGAAACTATGACATGGTATTCTCACATTGGTCTATCAATTCCTTTTTCATAAGAGGCGGTAGCGTAATCAAGTAATCCCCAAAAGAAAATAAAAGAAAGTAAAGAAGGTAATCCAGTGACAAAAAGTAAGGCAAAAAAGGGCAATCAGGTTCTTCCCAAGCCCTAACGAAGACAGGACTAGCTACTTTCTCTAAGGTGCAACCTTTTTTGTCCATATCCATCTCATAGCCTATCCGATCACGGGGAAGAAGTACCTATTTACTTCGAAAAGAGCCTATTCGGGGCATGAATGTCCACCCTTTTATTCTATTTGTGCAATTCCTCCTTTTGAATGCCAAATGCCACAGGATCTGATCCAATATCCACGAAAGAAAAGGACATTTAGTCCGCTCTTAGGGGAATAAGCATTGTGAACGAATCCGTAGTAAGGATATCTCCGAACAGGACAAATACTATAGAATAGGCTGTGAATGGCCTCTTTGGTCGAATAGGAACAGAATCCCCTTAAAAAGATATTAGATTTCGCCTATCTCTTATTTTTGCTTAGTAACATTAGCATGTCAAAGGATTACTCTCTATTATGCATAAACCTACCTCACAGCACTTTCACTTGCAAAACCTATTCTTGCGGCATTAAAATAGTTTCCTTCTCTCAAAATAAAGCCTGATCAAAACCCTTAGGACAAATTAGTTTGATGCACAGAACTTAACACTCGACGCTCCCTTATGAAATATAGTTTTTCAAAAAATGTGTATGAAAACTCTATTCCTTACCTTACCAGAATGGGAAAGAGCTCTCTTACTTTGCTTGTTTGCTTTGTTCCTTATAGCACTGTGTCATGTTCTGCTTTCATTGGTCTCGGGTGAAGTATCTGTTATAAGCGAATCTTTCCTTCCGTCGGCGGATGGTGGCATACTCCCTTCTGGCCTATCCAAATGCAACTTCTCATTCTAAAAAAAGAGAAAGGGCGATAGTTTTCAATAATCCTTCCCTCATTCAGAGGGGCTTTCTCTCCTCAAAGGCTCCCCTTAGAGTGGAAATTTTCCTGGCTAGCACCTGCAGAGTGTAAGTATAGTGCTGGATTTTCATTCCTGTGATTTTCAACTCCTTCTTGCGGGGACAAGAGAACACGAAGATTGAAAGCATCGGCTAGGCCTTTCTTTCTCTGATTAATTTCCTATTCAAAGACTGAGCTAAGAACGAATCGAAGAAGGTTACCAAGTTGAGTAGAGGGATGTGTTCAAGGGAGCAAAAGTACTAAAATGAAGGATACGGTTAAGTTGATTTAGTTGTTTAGTTTTCTGGGCTCCCTTATTGTGTATGATAGGGTAACTAAGTTAATGGTCGTAACCGTAGAATCTTCTCCAAAGTGTATCAAGAACTAGGAAGCACGATACCACGTCCTGCTTTAGGTTGTGTCAATCCAGAGCAGACACCAATCAGTCTGTACCACTGATACCACCCAATACATAACCTCGCAAGTATAAGCAAGTAAGGAATGAGTCCCTGCTAGTATTGGTTGGTCTGACTTTATCAGACATAGGATTGTGGCAAACAAGAGAAACTCAAGTTAGTGTAAGGGTTTAGCATGAAGGACTCCTCGAATTGCACCAGAAGCTGTTCTTGGGGAGAGCCATCTATACTCCATTGAGAAGAGGCTAAGGCTGCGGGATGCTTTTTTGAATCCCTTCGCTCATAAGGAGGGTCCTAGAGGGAAAGATATTATGCATGCCCCTTATCCCGAACTGATCGATAGAATCCATTCTAATAAAGCCTAGCTTGTTAGAAATCTCATCTCAGTATTCCATTCAAGAACCAAGCCTTGTTTGTCACATTAGCTACTCGGATTCAAAAGAAAGAGCAGATTGGATGGTAGCGTCGAGTGTAAACTCCTATATATCGGTTGCATCCTTAGGAACTACCAACTTAATAGGAAAGAAGAGAGCAAAGACAGAATAGAACTAATTAGATCTAGCCATGGTAGCTATTCGAATGTAGGAGATAAGAAACCTTTAGGACCACTTTCTTACTCAACTAGAATAGATAGAGGTTGGAAGGGAGCAAGTGAAGTATACGTAATAAGTTAGGAAAGGGCTTCGGGAGATCAAAGAAAGAAGGACTTCCGCACAAAGCATAAAAAAAAGTAAGGCATGTAGCCAGGAAAAAGAGAGACAGATAGTTGAGGAGCCGTGTCCTCGCAGAAACCAACCCACTTTCTCCTCTCTAAGAGTCCATCCTTACTTACGGAATTCCCTCCATATCTATATTAGGGCACTCGAGCATCTTTCATTCCCTCTCTTGAATCTATGCTCACCCTCCACCCATATAGAGATGTGGTCACATGATGAAAGCTTTCCATAATCACCAGGAAGAATTTGTCTATTTGACATTTAGCATTGGAATAGTAGCATACAGGACTAACCGCCCCTAGAGGGGAATTCTTTCTCGGTCATTTGATGTTGGGAATTCACGTTCAAAGGAGCAACCTATGATCCATTGTGTGTCACGACGTCTTTAGTTGATAAATCAAACCGAGAATGTTCTGCTTCGGATAGGATAATTGTGCCCGATCACGCAATGATGAGAACGCTTTTGCTGACCCCAAAGTAGTTGATGACACAATAGATCTTTTAGTACGAGATTGCTGGCTTCGTTCCCGAGCTATTGAGTTATGTGATCAAACCATAAATGAGTAGGAAGATCTAGGCAATGACATCGTAATTGCACTAAATGAGTAAAGCGACGAGCAGGAAGGGGCCGCATACGTACCGTCAATTGGGATGTCAGATATTTTTATATGTTTGCTATGCTTTCTTAAACACTCGACAATCGAATGACGAGAAGAAAGATCGTAGCGAATTGAAGAATTATAGCTATGATTTCATCTATGATCTACTTGCAGCTATTATTATTCATCAAAATTTGCTTGGGAGAAAGCTTCCACTCATACATAATATTGCATGCTTGTGCTTTCTAACTGGCTTGCCTTATTCCTTCTTTCAGCCAGTGGACGGACTCTCTCTTGTTTTGTTTCCTTTTTCTCTTTTGTGGTCCAGCCTGCCTTATTCCTTATCTTGAGGGGTTTGTTTATTAACTTGCTTAATGCATAGTGGATCAAGAGAAGACTATTGAAGTGCTTGCATGCTTCCTTTAAGCTTGCTTTGGTACCGAACTACTTTAATTCATCAATAAGACTTTTGAAACACAACTCTATATCTTGGTGCTAGCCTACCAGAGTATTACTAGCTTTCTTAAATCCCTTTCTTTTAAGTTTGAGATTCTTCTTAAAGAGCCATATCAAAATCTTACAGTATTCGTAATACTATTTTTAATGAACTAAACAACTATAAGTACTTCCTTACTTCGGTAAGGTATGGGAGCTGAAGGTTCTTTTTTTCTTGAAGGAATCCCGGAAAATCACAACTAGACAAAAGAATCAGTGCAAGCCTTACCTCCTTCGGACCCTCACTTACCTGACAACTATCAATCATGAACTAGCAGGACAGACTGCCTTTGAAGCTGGTATTGTTTATAAACATGAGACTTTCTAATGACAACTCGCTATCCGTGCTTCCTTTCTATCACTACTCAAATTCTTAACTCCGTCCCTTGCTAGCTTGCTTTGGGTTGTGCTTCTATTCATGATTATAGGAGAAGAATTTCTTTGCTTCGGGCTTTGTTTATGAACTTTATTGCATAAGAATCACAAAACGTTTTCTGCTGAATTGGATGGAATAAAGGAGATTACTTGGTTTCTTGCTTGCGAGCATTAGGACTATATATAAATAAGGTTAGACTTCTAGGTGGATTGAAGACTCTATTGAAAGTTAGCATTATGGATTGCTTGAAGAAGCGAGCATTCTGTATCCTGTCTTTCTTTTCTTCCTGACTTAGCTCCTTTACATGGTAAACTACTAGAACGTAAACAGCAACACGTCAGGTTGTTGATAGGTGCCTATAAACTACTTAAAAGTAAGCAGCAAGTCACGGAGCAAGTGTAGTCTCGGCCGGCAGGGATAGGGATTCGAAGAAAGACTAAAAAAGGAGAAGTTGAGCTTAAAAGTCAGGCTCGACCAACCCACCAAGCAACTTCACTGACGAAACGGAATGAAACTTAAGAAGAGGGTATGAAATAGATTTCATATCATGCTGCACCCAGCTGGTCATAGGTCCATTACCTATGGGGGGAGACCCCACCAACACTTCTCCGATCCAATGCAGCCCAGCCGCCTGATTTTAGAGTAATGACGTGGCTCAGTCTATGGAGATACAGAGGGGATATCTTCGGGCCCATGTATTTGAGTGGGGCATGGCTCTTTCGACTTTTCACGGTAGTAGTGTGGTGCTTGCCCCTTCTCCTACAAAGAAACTTGCAAGGCCAGCTCCATTTGTAATTCAATCAATTAGTCGCCTATCAAAAAATATGAGTTAGTTCGGGTAATCCTCTTATATTCCTAGTTAAGGATGTTGCATAAACAACGTCTAACTTCGAGGCTTTCAAAGTAGGCTTTTATCCGCTCTGCATATGCAAATTAATCAAAGATGTGTTGTCCAATCACATCAGAGGGTGTACGGTTAGGCATCTCCCCAGTCTTAGAATATGGTCGAATAGAACATTAGTTTGGGCATACTTAGCGCTTAGATCGTCAGCTTCTTCATAGCATTGCTTATCCCCTACTCAATTGAGATTGAAAACTTCGATTCAAGCAGCTTGAAACGTCGAATTTTAGTTCGACCTTTGAAGCATCAGTATATTTTGCCTTCTTTAAGATCTCACTTCGCGGTAGTGCTTTACCGTCGCTTTGCTTGCTGGCTCTAACACCCACCTAACTTGACTATCTTGAGCTTTAGAATCATCCCATTCCTTCCAAATAAGTTCGTCCACCGCCCTCGGTAAACGTCTTTCAAAGCTTTCTTACTTAAGCTTGCTAGCTGGCTCTAAACCCATCGTACTTGGCTACTGGAAAAAGCCTTCCTTTTCTTCTGTGTTGCTTTCTTTCTTCCGTCTACCCTTCACCTAGTGACTAAACTCTTCACCACTTCCTATTCGAATTCGTCCATTAAGCCAACGGTAAAATGTTTTCATTGAACTGGAATCCACTATCGTATAGAGAAGTGGCTTTTGTATTTCGAACTCTTTCTCCTTGTCGGTGAAGTGGCATTCTCTTTCTCTTCAATTATAGGAAGTGAGGCTGCCCCTCACTTTCTCCTCGTTCAGCAGATTCTAACTCATCTAAGATGGTTTAAGAATCTCTCTCTTCCATTGCTGACTCTCCCCGAAACCCAACGATCAATCAGTCCCTTGCTTCGGTTCTCTCGACGTCAAGTTAAGAAGTGATCCCAACCGAATCACTCAATTGGGTCATTGATGATGGCATGGCGAGGAACTCATCTTCTTCACAATCAAAAATCTATCTTAAAAATCGTAGGATCTTATAGTCTGAATCATAGCTTGCTTCTTTCGTTCTCTTATCTTCTAAAGAAGGGTTCGCTCCTCCCATTCTTAGGTAAGCAGTCTCACTCCTCTCCTAATAGTCGAGCGATTTCACTCGTTACTTCATCCCTCGCTTAGTTGTAAGGTCAGATTAAGAATCTCAGTTTGCATCGGCAGGTTCAAGGTAAAACTACTGACGATGATGAATCAAAGGCAAAAGGTCAATTCACATCGAGGGATGAGCCTCAGGACCACTCTGAAATCTAACACCGTGAAAGGAGCGTCAAGTGACTCGAGCACAGTGGGAGGAGCCACATATAGATGTAGATCCCAGCGAGAAGAGGAAACTAGCCAGCCTTGCTATCCAAATTCCCTCGTTTCCAATCCCAAGCGAGAACATTAGATCATGGATTAGCGCAAGTAGCGGAACGAGCTCTATCAAAGGCCCTTCACGCGACTTGACCAAGAATGGAGAGTTCAGGCAGAGGCTATCGGGATTTTTCCAAGCCCAGCTCCTCAGCCAAAGGCTTCCTTTACGAGTCACGGGGCTAAATGAGGAACGCATTCACGAGCACTAGCTTTCCTGGCTTGGAGGAGTACTGAATGAAGTAAGCTACCCACTAATGCAATTCGATACTTCCTGCATCGATGGAAAGTATGGTAAATCAGTCGCCCCTCAAAGCCCCTTCTCTTGACACTTTTTCTTAGTTCTTTTTCCTTCTTTCTTAGTCCCTTTGCCTTCTCCCTTTCGATACTATCTCTTATTTTCCCTTAGATGTCACTTCCTCTATCAAATCAAAGAGCAGCTATTCACCATCAGGAAAGACAGTAAGCCAAGGGAAGGAATAACTAAACTTCTAAGCTAGGGAAGAGGCTAGAGAAGGAAAGGAGGGAACTTATAGCACCAATCTCATATATGGGACATGGCCAAAATAGGATGCATACGGAACTGAAATTGATGCCATAGAAGGAACTGCTAGAGGTATTTAATTTACTATGAAAGAATTTATCAATTTGGACATTTTATATTCATTTTTACAAGAATGACACTAATTTCTCAATAGCAACTTCACTCATACTTGACTGAAAGCAGGAATGAGAACTTTAGGCTTGAGCAAAAATCATACCCTCCTCTCTAGCCTTCAACGTCCGATTTGCGCTTGATGTAAGGAAAACAGAGGAAGCTCTCTAGCATAAAGAGAGAAGGGGGAGAACTGACTTTCCTTATATCCATATAGAAGAAGCGGAAGTGGCAAAAGAAGAAGCCCTCTTGCGCGAATACCACCCCTCAGCTCATAAGGGCCTGCCATAAGCAAGCACAAAATAAAAGAAGGCAACCAAAAGAAGCAGCGAAGAAAGAGTTTGCGCGTGACTAGCGAAACAAAGCACTCAACTATAGGGTAGCAACTAAAAGAAGATGGTCGTATAGTATATAAGGGCAGGTCCTGGAATTAGTTAGTCAAGAGTGGAAAGGTAAAACTGAAGTAATGAAATTCTGATAATGAAACTTGTTGTTCTGTGTATTTGGCAGAATCCGACTCAGGGCCTGCCTTGGGGAAGGATTTTTCTTTTTCCTTCCTATCTTTCATGGCGAGCCAATCAATGGATTTCCATCATAGCACCCGAACTTTCTAAATTGATTGAATTATTCTTCCTTTCCCCCTAACCAAGAATAACCTTTTAGTGGGGTTGATCGCCCCATCATCTCCTACTGCTTTAGTTTTAGCCTTTTCACTCCCTGATCGTAGATCACCCTCAATACTCTTATTGCTTTTACCGGACTAGCGCTTTTTGCTAGCTAGTCAATGAAAAGTTGGACCTGTCTTCTTAGCGAACTCTTCTGACTACTTTCCCTGAAATCACTACTTTCTCAACCTTTCTTATAAGAGCAAGTACGTAAACAACCAGCTCTCAAGCATATCGCATGAGCGGAGCAGTAAACGAAGTGAACGAACCGGGCAATCATCTAATCTCTTCTTTTTCATTTCGACATCAAATTTCAAAATTCCTGCCTCATTTTGCTAAGCCGCCTCCCGTCGGAGAACAAGAACAAAACAATGCATTTCCTTCTATAGGCGACCACTTGGGGATTAGAAACCAGTGCCAGCAGTTATGAGAGTAATTGCCGAAGTAGGTAGCTACGACAATTGCCCGCTTAACCAAAACTCTCAAACCTGGGGAATTTCCAGAGAGTTGATTTAAATTTGAATTTGAGTGGTCTGGTTTGGCCTCATGACCACAAATCACTCACTTGCGGACGAGTTCCCTATGGCTTAACCAAATATATACCAGAGAAAGCACACTTACTACTAGTACTATTGTCACACACTAATGAAGAACGGAAAGCTAATACACTCAGGCACACTTAATTATACATATACGTGGTGGAGAACTACAAGTGGTTGGTGGTTTGATCGACAGACATAAAACTGGTAAAACAGATGGGAGAGGATGAGAGGGTGAGAGAGGATGGTGATACAGAAAAGGAGGCGTTGAGGAGTTTAAGGTATTGTGGAAGCTTACTTATGTTGGTATGGATTACCGATGTGTTGTCGATCCTTTGGAAGCTCCTTTTATTGACGACCTTCCTTACATGAGAGCCAGTCGTGATCGCACTGGCTCTCTTATTTCCTTTCTGGCACTAGATCTCTTGGCTACTTCTCTAGTTTTTCTTTCACTATTGCTTCTTATTAGTAAAGGCTGCTTTGAATTATTTTTAATATATAAACTATTTCCAGAACTTTGTATTTCTACCCCTCCAAAGTGTTTCGGTTCTTCAGTTTGTATTAAATCTACGAGAAACCATTGTCTAGGTACCGTGAGATCCTTTATATTCATTAGTCGGGGTTTGATTTATTCCTCGAAAGGTTTTGGTTTAAATATTTCGATTATTTCTCTTTGATTTGAAACTTTTCTTGCCTTTGTGGTCTGGGTCAATTCATGAATCGTCGTATATTCTAGGCCATATCGTGTGAATTGGTTTTCATGTTCATTCCTTGGGTCTTAATCTTTAGTCATACAGTGTCTATTATGTTTGGGTCTGATATAGAGATAAAGTAGTTGGGTCGGATATTAAACGATACAGTTTGATTTACTATATTGGATTGGAAACCCCCTATTAGTGCTTGGTGGCAATTGGTGAATCGAATGTCCATTACGAGTGTTATTATAGGGATGTCTATGCCAGCCCTAAACAATGCATTAAGTTTGATTTGAATCAGACCAACGTGGATATAGCGAATTTATGGGTTTCTTTTTCCATCTTCGCACCTTTTCTCGACTAAAGATAGGGATGTCTACTCTTCCTCCAGCTGACAGATTTGTTGTGTTTTCGTTAAAATTTTCGATTATTCTTCTAGAAAAGAAATTAAACAGTAAAATTTTGTAATTTCTGTTTTCTTTATTTGTTGATATTTTTTCATTTTATCAATGTCCTCTGGACTAAAAACTATTTCTCTTCCAACTATATCTCCTAATATTATATTATCTAGTTCTGATACCAGGGGTGTGATAGGACCTAATTCTTCGTTCATCATAAAAACTAGTTCGGCGTCTGAATCATCTTCGACTTCAAGTTCATATAGTATTATATCTGTTGGCAAGATTTCTTCACCTAGACAGATTTTTAGTTCTTGTTCCTCCATATATTTTATCATTTTTTGAGCATTTTTTCCTCTCTTAGGGCAGTCTAGTAAAATGTCCTTCTTCATCACATACGAAGCATCTGCAGCCCTTCTTGTCTCTTTGTGCAAAAGACTCGTCCTTCTTTCTAACATATTTATTGCTTCTGGCAAATCCTCTACTCTTTATCCATGGTTTCCATCGAAAACTTTTTCTAAATGTTGGTTTTGGCCTTTTCTCACTTCCTATTTTTCATTTTTTACCAATTATTTTTTCGCAGCACCTTCTTTTTTTAGGAGAGTTACTTATCGTGCTCTTCATTTTCTTGTAGGATTTTATATTAAAACAAAAATCTTGTAGCATTTTAAGCGCATAGTGTATGCAGTGCTCCAAATTATCCTTTTTCTCAATTCATTTTAAGTAGTCTGGGTATCCGTTTCTTGTTTTGGTATCCCATGGACTGGAAGCTTGTAAAAAAAAGATCAAGCCAATTTTGTGCCTTATCGTATTCCAATTTGTAAAGTATTTTGAGAATATTTTGCAGTATTCTTCGAATTCACATATCTCGCATGATTCAATTCTGGACAGCGCATATAGAATCTCTTCTTCTTGAGCTTTATCATCTATGTACCCACATAAATATTCTTTGATGATTTTTATGAAATCATTGAGGATTTTTTCAAAACTCGTGAACTTCTCCCCACTCCTTCCGTTTACTTTTTCCTTCGTCTGAATTTATCCATTGTTTCATCCATTACAAAACATCTCCTTGTAATGTTCTCGGAATGTAATCGACAAATCTTTCATTGTCCCACGATCCTTCATGATTTGTGATTACGACGGCTAGGGATTGCGCCCAATCGTCTATATCTTTTTGTTTATCCTTTAAATGTACATTGAATAGATCAAGATAGGTTCCTCCTTGGGATACACTTCTTTTTATTAAATCATCAATCCTCATACTCCCTCCTATTTGTAGGTTGTTTAAATCTGCTGTAGTTTTGCTATCCTCTCCAACATGTATTACCTCACTGTCAGATTCAATTCCCTTCTCGTGTTTAGACTCGTATTCATCGTGTATAGTTATTCCATAGTCCTCGTTATCTGAATTTGTGGTGCTATCTTGCTCTTCTTCACTTTCTAGGTTATATGTTTCAGGATCAAAATTAAAATGGTGTAGCAACTCTTTATTTTGTAGGTAGGTTTCTTGCATCCTACTTACTAGATGGTCTCTCTTCTGAACAGTATTGCATGGATCCATATATAACTGTTTCCAACAATTAATTAGTTCTACAATCGAGTCATGCTCTTTCCTGGAGTATTTTCTATCTACTTGCATCATGTTTATCTGTTCACTTGGTTTCTTTTGTTTTGAGCTTATTCCTAAACTGTCAATTCGATCCAATCTTCCTAATATTTTCCTTACCTCTTTGTCGAATTTTGTTATTTCTCTGTCGAATTGTTCTGTGGAGCTACCTTGTTTTCTTTTACAAAATATAGAAACATATATTTCATTTTGTTCTATCACCTTTTCTATTCATTTTTCTATCTTATTAAACCTATAAACTATATAATTAATAAGGGTGTTGAGAAAATTTATAATATTTATTATGTTTTTATCTATTGCTACTGAAAATTTTTCCAAGTGACTATAATCTCTTCTACAGCCCTCAAATATGCATTGTATATCGATAGCCATCAAAGATATCAGTGGGTAATTAGTTCTGAGTAGCCTACAGTACCTAAAACCGTCTCCTGAGGATCACCCTACAAATGTCTACCGCGGCAACAAAGATCTCGCTTAGGAATCTGGACTTTCAGGTTACTCAAATCTACCAAGGGACACTTAGAGTATAAGTAAGACAGTAATGATACAGGTTGTGAGAGAATATAGGTCAGAATTATAGTCAATTTGATACCACGTAAATGCTATAAATGCTTCCCCAAATTTTCCTAATTATTCTGATTTTTATTTGATTTTTCGGATTTTGCTACAGTGACATTTTCTAATTTTCGAGGGATTTTTTTGCTACAGTTTCGACTTTGCTACGTGACATTTTGATTTTTTCGTAATTTTTGAAAATAAATTCATACAAGGTAAAACAAATATAGAGATTTATCTAACACACCAAAATAAATACAGATTTAATTTATAAAAATTCAGAACATACAGTACATACTAGAACAGTAGCCATCACACCGGAGACCTTTTGTACAGACTGCAGACCCCTACCGCCGAAAAAGGAATGTCCGGGCTCTGATACCAGGGTTACAAAATAGGACTCACACTACTAATGCAGAAGGGAAAGCTAATACACTCAACCACACTTAATAATACATATGGTGGTGGTGGATAACTATAGATGGATGATGGTTTGATCGATAGCAAACCAGATGGGAGAGGATGAGAGGAAGAGAGAGGATGAGATGAAGCCGATTTGCCGATGTGTTGCCGATCCTTCGGAAGCCCTTTTATAAACGACCTTCCTTGCACAAGAAGCCTCTTTAGAATCTTACTGTAGAAGTCTTGTCACGAATCTTCACTGTTAATGTCTTGTCTTCGTCAGGAATCTTCACTGTTGATATCTTGTCGTTGTTAGGAATCATGCTATAGAAGTCTTGTTGCAAAGTTGTAATCATGAAGGAGCTTTTAATTATGCCTCTCGTTTTCTTTTGGATATATTAGGCTCTTTTCGTCTGCATCCGACATCCTTTTGGCTCTATCAGACTTCTTTTATCATTTCAGGCTTCGTTTGTCTATTTTCTTTTGTAGATAATTTTGTCGACTTCATCAGGAATTATCAAATGATATGGGATTTCTAGCAAATCCCCAGCTATCAACGGATTTGACTTGCCTTTACCAACTACCGTTTGAGTTGGGCTAGCCATACTACTCTCCTAAGCATGATGAGTTGTCAAGGATTTCATTTGGGCTTATATGTCAAACTAGTCCTTTTAATAGTTTTGGTTTTTACAGGGTCTTTTCTTTAAATAGCAGTTTTTACATCTACAGGAATTTATCAATGAGAAAGTCTTTTGATGCTGACTGGTCGCCTATGAGATTCTGTATGCCTTCATCTCCTATGTGTCCTAGTAGATTCTGACAGTATATATTTTTCTGTCCATTCTGCCATGTCTTGCTGAAGTATTCCGTCCTCTACCATTTTGTTTTGTCTATAGTACTGAATTAATTCTTCGTGGGCTGACCTGATGATTTTTGGGACTTTACAAATAATTTCTTTGTCTACATAGACTCTGTAGATTTTAGTTTCTGTAACTAATCTGAATCTATTTGCACTGTATTCTTTGCTCTCCAGTGCCTGATCTATCTTGGGATTTCTTTGTCACAAATTACTTCTCTTACCTCTATATCTGGATGTAGGGGATGGGCTAGGTTGTGTGCAATCCATGCACTGTACTTTGTAGGATACCATACTCCTTTTATGTATTCTGCTATTATGGAGTTGAATTCTATCTTGAGCTATGGGTTCTTACCTATAAAAACTTCTGAAATTGGAAATGCTAAAAAATCTGGGAGTAATTCTGTTGTTCTGGATGACTAATGATTATTTGTGAAACAAATCACATATTTAGGAAGTCTTTCCAACTATAGTTTATTCCATGGAGTTTCTCCATCTTTATTTGGTCTAATTGTATATTTAATCTGTAGATGATATAGACTAACTCACATTGACATTTCGGTTGTGAGAGGTCCATGATGCTGCAGTTTTGAATTGATATTGATGCATCTATCGGTGTTAGCATAATGTATCACTTGGTCTACAATTTCTCCTCTACATTTTCTTTCTCCTTTTTGGATTTCTTTGAGTATCTGCTGCATATTTTTGGCTTTTCTATAGAAATTGCCCTGAACTTTCTGGTTAATATTTTGTCTGACATTTTCTGAAAGAATAGATAATTCATCATTTGTTTTAAAGAACAATCTGGCTTGCATGGCTTCTGTATTTCAAATATATTGGAGGCTCTCCTTTCTATCTTTTATACTTGATTCTGTTTCATTCTTATTTGTGAGGCACTCCTTTCTTTCTCTCGTATCTTTGAGACCCTCATTTTCTTCTTGCAAGCTCATAGTTATCTGTGTTTATCTTTCTGTATTTTTATATTTTTAAAGTGCTTGATAATAATTTGACAATCTTTACACTCTGTTGATGATTCTAGATTACTTGCACTCTGTTGACTCTCCTGTGGATTCATAAATTCTTTACGGCTTTCATCGAAATACCAAGAAATTGTAATATTATTTTTAGTATATTCTATACCTTTTTTAACATTATAATAATCTTTAAATATTGGATTATCAAAATTTAAGACTAATTTTCTAACTGTACTCTAATTTTTATAAATTCCTACTTGATGACCTCTAAGTATAACATAGCATATAAAACTCCGTGACTGGGGTGTCTGGATAATACCTTTAAAATAATAGGCTAATACTTTGATTACTTTAACCTTCTCTTTTGGCTGATCTAGTCTTAAATTTCACAAATTATCTAGAAGACATTGTTGTATTAAATCTACTTGAAATTTAGTGATTCTGAATGACTCTTTACTCTGTGTTGCATATTGCTTGAGATAAATATCTCCAAATCTCATGAACTCTCTGGGATTTATCTGCAAAATTAAATACCAAAGAATTAGTCTAGATAATTTTTTTTGTAATTATATGCTCAAATTTTGGTCCGTATCTATGATCTATAAATTTCGTCCATCTACATAATTTCTTTTTATTTAGTTTGAATGCTAATTTAACAATTGCTATACAATCTATCTGTGAGTATAGTCGACATGCATTGGTTATTCCTAGAATTTCACAATCGAATTTTCCACTTGCATATCTAGTTATTCTATTTTATGGCCTAAGAACTCTGTATCGTTTTTGTATGATCCTATTTTACGAATAATTATCCTCTTATCTTTTGACCTCTTTAACACTTGATGGAAAAAATGTTAATTTTGTGCCTCTGTGTATAAATTTTCTTTTATGATTTCTATAAGGTTAAAAATATCTTCAATTGGTTGTAGCACTTTTCCTTGAAGGATTCATGTCATGTAATTTACAAATCTTTTTTTATCCCATGTTTCTTCGTGTTTTGTGAATATTATGACCTTTTGCTTATTCTTAAAGTATTAATTAGTCAGTTTTGGATGAATTTTATTTTGTGGCATACTTTTTGAATCATTATTCTTTGTATTTATTTTTATTTGTAAACTACTCGAGTCATTTGAGGTTTAAATATTTTCCTAACATATATCAGCTTTTTGTCAGATCTAATATTCTCTTTAGATTCTGCTCTGTATTCATCATCTGTAGACATTCTACAATCTTTGACCAATAAATTTGCGATTCTTATATTTTTTTTTAGATCTTTAATGAACTCGTATATCCCAGGGTCAAACTCAAAATAGTGTAACAAATTTTTATACTGGAGATATGTTTCTTGAATCCTAATTCCTAGATACTCTTTCTCGTGAATAGTATTGTTCTGATCTCTATACAACTCTTTTCAGCAATTAATTATCTCAAGTATTGAGTCGTATTCTTATTTAGAGTATGTTTTCTCAACTTGCATCATATCAATTTGTCTTTTGTCTTTGGAACTGAAAGCACTTCATCGTATCCTATCGTATCTTCCTTTACTCTGTCAGAACTCAAGATGAATTCTTCTAGTTTATATCTATCTCGGTAACCATTCTCTATTGGACTTTGTGAGGGACCACTTTGGTTATTTTTATCTTTTTGGTTACCAACTTGTGATTGGTTATTACATTTATTTTCCTCTTCTACGGGAGGTTACTAATATTTTCTCTATCCACCTCTTTGTCCTCTTTAGTTTTTGTAGTAGGTTCAATCTCTTCCTGGTCCGGCTTATATCCAAAATAACTTAATAGACTCTTAAATTTTTTATAGACCTTTTGGAGTTGTTGAATTAGATTTTCTTTGACTTCTAAAGTTATGTTGGGACTTTTATCCTATTTTATTAATTTTTCTATTTGAAGAACTATCTCATCAATTTTTTTTCTGGAATATCTTAGAGTGTTCATCATATCATATATATTATTATTCATGATGTCGTATGGACTACAATCCGCTCTACATAACTCGCAATTGCATAGTATGCTGGTAGCCATCTAAGATGTCAGTTGGTAAATAACTCTCAGTAGTCTATGGTGCTTAAAACTATCTCCTGAGGATCACCCTACAAACGCCTACCGCGACAACAAAGGTTACGCTTAGGAATCTAGGATTTAAAATTACTCAAATCTAGTAAGGGACACTTAGAGTGTAATTAGGACAGTAATGATACAGCTTGTGAGAGAATATAGGTTAGAGTTATATTCAATTTGATACTACATAAATGCTATAAATGCTTCGCCAAATTTTCCTAATTTTTCTGTTTTTTATTTATTTTTTCGGATTTTGCTACAGTAACATTTTCTAATTTTTGAGGATTTTTTGCTACATTGTCGATTTTGCTACAGTGACTTTTTTGATTTTTTCAAATTTTTGTGATTTTTGGTGATTTTTTTACGAATTTTTTGAAAATAAATTCACACAAGGTAAAACAAATATAGAGATTTATCTAACACACCAAAATAAATACAGATTTACTTTATAAAAATTCAGAACATACAGTACATACCGAAACCATAACCATCACACTGGAGACTTTTTGTACACACTGCAGACCCCTATATAGTATTTTTTTGATTCCATTGGTTAGTTCAAATTTGGAATGGAATGGCATGGTATATAATTACTGAACACTATTGATGTTGGTAGAAAACGAGTTTGGGTTAGTTAATCAACCCGACCGAAAGACAAGGGTCATGGGTTCGAGCAACTGCCACTGACTTAGAGCTCACATATCCACTTAATACTCCCAATTGTCATGGGTACGAGACGATAGTGGCTGGGCGAGCGAAGTAGGCTTAGATTAGTTGGAGGGGGACTGCGAACGTCCGTCGCATGAAGCGTTAGGGAACCGTCGCATTCCTCCCGGCTTGGGCTCTCGCGTGTCCGGGGTCCAATCAGATCAACCAGCGACCAATTTACGAAACAAGGAGTTAAGCAAAGTCTAGGAGATTGATGAAAGAACCGTCAGTGTTGTGTTCAACTCCGCGGTTGGAAGGATTGCTTTCTACCATCTGTTTTTCCCCTCTATCTTCTCTTAGCAAAGCAGGCTGAAGTCAAACTTTTGGCTTGCTACAAGCTAGGCTCAAGGACTACAGTCAGCTGCTTCCCTTGTAGTCGTCAGCTTGTTCTTGACAGATCCGATCAGGTGTTCATAATCTGGAGTAAAAGGATTCGAACATTTGTACCACTTGGCTATACTCCATACGGCCTGTTTTGGATGGTAGAACAGGGCGAGAGGGAAGGGAGAAGCAAGGCTCGAAGAAGAAGCCGAGCCATGCAAGGATGCGGGGATATAGCAAGCAGTGATGGTTCTCCCTTTAGGACCAACTACAACAAGCTCGCGACTCAGAGAGAAATAAAGGTTAAGCTCTTTTCTTTATTTACTTGCAATGCTATGCCTATCAAAGTTGGCGAATGCTTTTGTAACCTTAGACTCGTTATGCTGTTCGACTGAACTTGTTGGCTCTGTGTCCACCGAAAGTCGGTAATCTTCGTCACTGTCAGCATTTGGTACTCCCTCGATAGCTTCAATAGTTTACTAAAAGCCTTTGGTGTAATGAACCGTAAGCCCTTTAGAAATAAAGACATAATAAGAAAGGGTTGGTTAAGAACTATTGATTGTAAATCATAGCAGTTACTGTCACTCAATGGAGATGTTTGCCTTTGGAATGAAGATGGATGAACAGGCAATTGAGCCTGGAACTGATGAAATTCGGGAATAAAATTGAATCGGTCACTATACTAGGGGGTGAGACATGACTGTAACTTAAAATTAAAGTACCATTGAAAAAACTAAAGGAACGGGGGAATGGCTACCTATAATAAAGCACAGGCTGATACGAGCCGACCAGAAGAAGTAAGGCTTAGATTACTAGATCTTGGACACAATCTTCCTAGAGATGGAGAGCCCCTTGCCTCGCCTTTTCTAGCCTTTCCTTCATCGCTTACTTACCTAGCTCTTGTCTTAGTGAATCTTCCTCTTTTCTAGGTTTTTCTGAGTTTTAAAATGGTAGACTTTTCATTTGCCAATGAATTTCCCAATTCGGTCAATAATGGGATTCTTGGCTAGAGAAAGGTTTTGTGACATAGATGCCCATCCCAACTCGGTCGATCAGTTGGCCCACCAACAGATGATGATATTCTCGATCAATTTGATCGAATTTTGAAAAGTCTTTCTCACTATTCAGAATAGTGGAGCTTTCGATCAAGATGTTCTCGCCTCCCTCGTTTGAGCTCTCGCTCGAATCAGAATTGGTAGGCTTTCAACTCAATCTACTAGCCTACCTATCGGGGGCCAATAAAAGAAAAAGTTTGCGCATGGGCTCATCATCTAATGCACATAAGCGATGCGAGAGAGGGGGGGGGGGGAGAAGCAGGGATTGATAGATTTCGACGAACCAGCGGAAAGGAAAGAGTTGTTCCCTGCATTCCTTTCTTTTCAAAGATAGTAATTCGTTTTGTTTGGGCTGGCATAAAAGATTTGATTGAATTCCTTGCCTCACCCTGAGATGAGAAGGAAGATTGATTTGACTCGAATCCTGAACCTGATCTTTAATCCTATACCAGTTAATGATGCGATGGGAGAAGTTTTTATTTTTTTCATTTTTTCATCAATGCTGGCCCAGTCGAGACTCGTCCATGCCCAATACCAATGGAAAAACCTTCGATTTGCCCCTAGCTCTATAATCCACCCTCCCGAGTCCCTGAAAGCCCTCCTGGGGGCAATAGCCCTCTTTCTCAACTCGAAGCTTAAGTTCAGTGACTTTCATCGTTGATGAACACCTGCGCGGAGAAGACAAAGAAATGGGGAGTCTATGCCATTGAATGAATCAGTAACAACAGATTAGTGGAATGAGGGATCAAGAGACGGATAGGGTAGAATGGCCTATCAATCATTGGTGCACCTTCCCTTGAACCACTCACGGAGCTCTCAACTGAGTTGTTTAGGTTCGTCGAATTCCATCTCTAGTTGGACGTTTTAGTTCAAAGGTTATAAAATGTGGTGCGGGTTCATCGCTCTCAACCTGTTCAGTATCAAGGGAGGGTGATCGAGGGGACCCAGACTTTAGATCTCTTCTCTATAGTAGGAGGTTTTTTTCGTATCCAAAGTGTGTTGGGAAGGCCAGGGAAGACAGATTGGATCGAGAGGCGATGCTTATGCCTCTTCTTCATCGATAGGATTCCCATCATTTTGCAGTCTCCGGGGAAGGAGACAAGGGCGAGGCACCAAACATGTTCTATCCTCAACCTCCATCCTTCATTAGTCAATTCGCCTTTCCTATTCACTAGTACACTGCGCACTACAACTAGCAGCCGCTTTACTAGTAAGGGAAAACGCTAGCGCGCTAGCTAGCTATTTATACTTATAGTTATAGCCCCTACTTCATTTATGGGATATTTGAAGAAGTCTGCTGAAAAACGGAATTACGCAACGGCTAATGAAAAGCCAGCAACTTTTCCGGATTAGGTTTTGGCTTGCCCTTTCTATGTTATTAGTAAGATAGATTTGGAACCCCATACAAGGGGCTGCTTGCTGCTCACCCCTCTCTCTAAAGGGGCTTATGCACTCCGCTCATTACCACTAAACAACGACGAAGCCAGGAGCGGAAGGAGGGATGTCGACCCCTCAACCTCAGCCTTGGCAAGGCTATGCTCTACCATTAAGCTATTTCCGCCAGCTACGGTAGTGGCAAAGCATTACTGAATAATTCACGTGTCACTTGATACGGACGACTTTTGTTTATCCGCCGGACCAAAGTCTTGACCTCCGATCGAGCTACGAACACGAGCAGTTAGGCAGCTACGGGGCTACCTTTTCAATCAATCTCCGATCGCTCAGTACCGCTATTGGTGCAAGTTGTAAGGAGTCTTGGTCTCGAGTCAAACTGGGGCATCATTTCATTCTCATAACGGGAATGAGTGCACTGCAAGACTATAGGCATTTTCGAGTGTTTGGATGCACGTGCTTTGTTCATATTCCTGCACAGTTAAGAGAGAAATTGTCCCCAAGGCAACCCTTTCTTAGATATGCTCAGTCCAAGTATAGATGCTATGACGTGAAATCTATGAGACTCAATGTATCCTTGAAGGTTCTTTTTAATGGGATTGCCTCATATTTTCCTTAACCTAATTAATCAACCCCGGGGGAGAATGATGATGGAGATATCTTGCGACCTTCTGCTATTCATCAACTCTAACCTCATTCTTCTGCAGTTGATGTTATAGATCAACCTCAATCTTCAAACCAGCAGTTTTTCTCAGCATCTTCTGCCGATTGTCAGCCTGTTCAGCTGATCTGAAAGGATTACAGATGTCCGGCACGGCATGTTTCTTCTCGGCAGCGATTACAGTCTATTTTCCAGGTCAGACTACTCTAAAAGATCAGCAGTCTAGCCTAGTTGCTTCCCTTCCAGTCGTTTCTTCAGATTCTGGATCCCTCTCTCAGGTTCGTTGACTCTCTCTAGTTTTTATCCTCGTCGAAGGATTTTTATCTTATCTTATGAATCGTTTTTCCCAAAAGATCGAGCTTACCTCATGTCAGTTCAATTGTCTCATGAATCTGAATCATTTGCTGAAACCTCCAATCATTCTTGCTGGAGAGATGCTATACAAGGAAAAAAATGCCCAGGGAAAAAAGAATAAGACTTAGTCTCATTGCCAACAGGGAAACAAGTCATTGGCTGCAAGTGGATTTATATAAAGCAGACGGCTAGGTAGAGAGATACAAAACTAGATTAGTAGCTAAAAGATTCCTTCAAAAATATTGAGTCGAACCCCGTCTAGAGATAGGGGAAAGAAATATATATTCCAACAATCTTCATTGTAAATAACCCTATCACAGCTCGTGAAGCCTGGTTTCTCATGGAAAAGTTATTTCATGACCAAGACGCACTCTTCAAACGTCAAGATCCAATTGAAGAACCTTAAGTCCACCGTCTGAAAACAATTGTGGATTCTCTCAACTTAGTTGGTACACCAGTTTCTGATATAGATCTACTTCTCCAAAATTTTTCTGGTCTTCCTCCCTTTTATCAAAGATGTCTGTTGGGGTTCGCCCCCTTCCTTGTATGCAGCATTACGTGAGGTCCTTTGACGCGCCACACCAGCTCTTCTTTCCTCATTCTCTAAGGTTACCCTTAAATATAACCTTCAGATCTTACCACCGAACATCACCTCCTGTGCTCTTCGAATTTTCGATTCTACTCTATGTTAGTTTTCAATCTCATTTGAGTAGGCGAGAAGTATCAGGCTTTCGTTTGATTTTTTGGGGATGTAGATTGGATGATGAATAAAGCAGTTAGTAGGGTCTTACGACAGGTTGAACATGCAAATGACAGGGCATAATTATGTAAATGCAAGGGTTTCTCCAGCCTATGAAAAGAAGGATGGTCCCAGACCTCTTTGACATGCCTTCCGTTTTGCAAAAGCAGTAGTACCAGAGTAAAAACAGGTGGTATAGGGCAGCCTCCACCAATGGAGTGACTAGACCCCACATCTTGACCAGCTCGTCCCAATAGAGAGAAGAGGCCTCCTCAGCGCGGTAAGCTCCATTTCCTGTTACTTGTTTAAGGCGATATGGTATCTCTATACTTTTATCACTAAGTCAATTGAAAATAACATCGGCTAGTGAGTAAACGAGCTACAGAATCGGATCAAAGCCAAGAACCGAGGTCTGGAGTGTCTGGATTAGACTAAAAGAAAGTAAGGTGTTCGCGATTTCGAAGAAAAGTAGCATCTGCTCCCTTCTAGGCTGGCTCGCTTAGTCTTCAATACATCACATCGTCGATGCCAATGGCTGCTAACACCGCAACGAAGGCGCTACGGGTTGTTGTCTTCCTTTCTTTTTGTTTTTGCTAAGGCTAGCTTTCCTAAGACAGTTCCTATGCTTGATCGAAGTTATCCTATGGTCGCAGATGAGTCCCAAGGCTTTCCGCTATTCAAATCGTATTTTATTTGTAGATAGAGGTAATGTGTCACCCTAAACAGAAAGTCTATCATGTTTCCGCTCCCTCCTCTTCTATCCAAAGGCATCGCTGCTGTCTGTGCCAACGTCAAATGTAGTTTCCAATCCTTTCAGAATTCAGCCATATTATGGACACGAGAGCGCAGAGGGCGAAGAAGAGGGAAGATCCGTGATGGGTGAGCACGGAGAATTGCCGGGAGATGAAAAGAAAACAACAATGACCAGAAGACATATACGAAAATAAAAACTCTCATAGTAGAGTGGATGGCAATTTCCATGTCTAGTGCAATATTTAAATGATGCTGAGGGTTGCACAATTCCTAATCTTTGTTATTCTACCTGAGTCAAGACTGATCAGAGTGTGCATTCTTGGCTCAACGCCACACTCACCAAGGACTTTCTTATTGAGGTATATGACTTGCAGACTTGAGGTATGGTTAGCTCTCAAACAACGCTTTGTTGATCAATCTACTATCCATTATTGATCAAATCAGGGCAGCTCAAATTTGCCTTGCTTAATCATCGCAAAGGCAAACCATGGTTGTTTATCTCAGTGAGTTGAAGGAAATTATTGATTCCTTGACTATAATTAACTCGTCAATTTCAAACAAAGATTTGTCCCTATCGGTCTCCTTGCATGGGATGTCTCTTGAATATGAGGCCTTTGTCACCACCATTACCAATATGAAAGAACTTCCATCCTTTGCACATTTCATGGCTAAATTGCTGCATCAAGAGTAGTGAAAGACATTCAAAATGCTTCTAATTCTGATCAGGCCATGGCTTCCTCTGCTAGCACAATCGTAACAGAAATGGAAAACATGATGGCCGTGGAGGTGGTCCAATGGCGGCCGTGGTGGAACCAATTCCAGTTATTCACAGCAAAACTGAAACAGAAACAATCGAGCTTCTCGGTCTGGTTATTCACAGCAACAGCAGCAGTACTTTCAAGGCATAGTAAATTCATCTACTACTCCCAATCAGAACCATGGTACTATGTCCTCTCAATCTTCTTCATCTGATATGTTCACTCCAAATAATTCTAATGTTTCATCATCTGTTGCCTGTCAAATATGAGAGTATGTGGGTAGATAATGAAGATTGTGCAAAGGTTATAGAAGATAGTTAGCAGCAGCTAGCTCAGGGCTCTTTCAGTTACCAACTAGTTCAGTGATTGCAGCTATGCCAGAGAAAGTTGATTCAGTGGAGTAAAGGGGCTTTTCCAAACAATAGAATTCAGCTTTCCACTGTTGAGATCACAACTTATCTTGAATATTACAGTTTGTCTTTGCAATCATTAACGAAAGTCAATCTTTCTCTTCTTTCTGTTTCGGGTAATAGCCCTAAGGCACTCGAGTTTAGGTCGAAGAATAGACTCTTTGCGTCAAGCACTGTATCGAGATGTAGGTGAAGAGAGTCCTTTCCGGGCTGACGGTCATCGTAGAATCTTTGCTTTTTCGTAAGGGTAAGGAAAGGATACAAGAGTGGGCTAAGCAGAGAAGGGAAAAACTTCGTAAAGTAAAGTGGAGCTCCTAGCTGGCCCTATCTTGCACGTTCCACTAACCGCTATCACAAACTTTAGGAGAATTCTTACTCTAACTTGACAAAAAGTCAGATCATCTATATAGACCTCAAGCCAGAAAAGACAAGAAAACAATACGTGTCTAGTAAGGCTCGGAAAAGATAAAGTCCAAAATTATTGTGTTCTCAAGGCCGAAGGCCAAGTCAAAGACAAAGACCGTGCCCCTCAGGCACCTCTGAAGAGAGTGCCGCCCTTCCACTAAGCCTTCCTACCTATATTCAAACCAGTACAAAGGCAAGTATATATTTGGAGGGAAAAGGATAAGGAAAAGATGGACTATGCCACATGGCCGCTACAAATAAAAGAAAATATGCAAGTGATACCAATCGGAAACACTTGGAAAAAAAGGAAATCATCAGCTAATACTAATAATACAACTGGATCTAAGGAAAAGAAGTGAAAAGGTAGAAATAAGTCAATGTGAGAAAGCAAAAAAGGTAACGAGGCGCCCGGAGGGGGAGAAAGGATAAAAGGGGTGGTACGAAAGTGAATGTGATACCGCTTTCATCTTGACACTGAATCTTGATCCTAGAAGGAGAAGGCGCCTGACTAGTTGTTGCGGAGATTCCCTGGGAATTTCTTTTAAGAATACGTTCGTATTTAATTAGAATTTCTCTTAGCTTTCACCCGGCCAACGTCCTCGTGAGGTGAGTGATTCTTTCTACAAGCATGAAATCTCAATTCCTCCTTTCTTTCTGAGTCCAGCCATATTTCCATTTGGTTATGCTATACGCTAGTACTTGTTGCGGGGCAGACAATAGACCTACTAAGTTGCTATATATATATATATATATATATATATATATATATATATATATATATATATATATATATATATATATATATATATATATATATATATATATATATATATATATATATATATATATATATAATTTTCTCAAGTGTGAAAGCGGAAGGTCCTGCACATAAAAAATATTCCACTTCAAAGACCTTTTAATGCCTTTGATTACGTGGTCAAGACCCGGTACTACAGGTATGAGATGTGGCAGAAAATACCCAGAAATGGGTCTAGAATCAACTCGTAGAAATGCTCAGTCAAAGAAGGGCTTGCGAGAACTCTGAAGTTCTCACTGGCTCAGGAAAGGTTCAATCATTAGAAATGGCCCTAATGAATAAGGTAAGGGAGAGACCTTTGAAAGAAAGAGAAGCGTCTTGGTTCACAAATGTAGACTCCTATTCGTGAGCAGTATCAAATTCTTATCTCATGCATCAGAAATGGATCATGTATAGGCCCTTCTTCCACTTTCTTTGGAATCGAATCATCCATGGTGAGTGGTATCCCATAATAAAGTAGGCTCGTCATCTCTTTCTTGTTGATGCGACGGTAACTCGAGATAGAATACTTAAGAGAAGAAAGCTCTTTGCTTAGTTTTGGATTGTACCGTAGATAGCACTACCTTGAATTTGCTAGTTGCATGTACTTTTCTTTATCAACTAGTTGCAGAGATTTCTTTGGTGTTCAGTTGTGGGTTCATAGTGTCTCGTCTTTTTTTAAAATTTACATCTTTCTCCCATGCCTTTTGTCGCTACGACAAATGAACCGGCGATTTCCGTTTGTTTTCCTGAATTGGAAGAGCAAGAAAAAGTCTCTCTTCATTTTTGGGGGGAGCAGAACTGTCAAAGAATAAAGCTTTTGATATGGAGAATTTGAACGTCGTATCCATATTTCTGGGGATCAGAATGACGGTTTGAAAAGCTTCCTTTCGTTTGCCTGGTGCCTTCGGAGTTGATAGCAAAACCTAAACAGATGGACAACCTCGATTGCCTACCCCTATCACTCTGTTCGCTGCCCCCTGCAACGCGGATCCCTTAACTGTGGAATCCAACCTCGAGCCATAGACGGAAGGAGTTGATCAGGTTCAGTAGCCCGCCCTAAAAAGTAGGTAGGCGGGCTTTTTCCATACCATCACTGTAGCCTTCCTAATGAAGAAGGTATAAACCCTACTGACGTGGAGGGCTAGCCTTGAGTTCCCAATAGTTATGACCTTCGCTTTCTTTTTCACCTCACCCAAACCATTATTGATATGATGCAGCTGACTGATTCGTCGAAAGGGGGGAATGAACCTTCAGACTCTTTTTCCTTAAACCCTACGAGGTAGAACAGAGGTGCGGGATATGGCCGGGTCGACTGCGGAGAGCCACTGAACTTCATTCTTTCCACCGGTTTCATTGATGGAGGGGCCGACTACTGGAATGGATGTAGTATAATCATGATTGTAGTCACTTTCGAAGGCAGTACTGACAGTAGCTTTATCATTCTGTTGACTTTACAAATAGACTACATGAAAGCAAATGGTCCCATCAAAGGTGACTCGATGGCTTTCGTACACAGTCTCTAGTTTCCGTATAATTCATAGCCTGCCCTTTTTGCTTTCCTTTGTCAGCTCGCGAAGGTGCAAACTAATGGTTTAGGAATAGAGTCTCAGCTGCCATAGAGTGTAGGTAGGTCCCCTACCATCACGTCATAAGCGGTTCAGTTTTCTCTCCTCTCGCATCTATGAAATTTCGTAGAGAGACCTGTGCTTTCAGGCTCTTCCAGCCATCAGCTTCGTCGCTTTTGTGATTTTCTTTCTATTCTAAAAGAAAGACGTTCCGACTGCGCGGGATCTTTTATTCCGTTTGTTTTTTTAGAGCGGATTTCCCCGGTCGACTCTCTTAATTTCTTTCTTCGACGTATGGATTTCTCTCCCAGAGCTGCAGAACTCATGACTCTATTAGCAAGTCGAATGACCAACTTTTACACGAATTTTCAAGTGGATGAGATCGGTCGAGTGGTCTTAGTTGGAGATGGGATTGAACGTGTTTATGGATTGAAATAGATTCAAGCTGGAGAAATTGTTGAATTTGCCAGCTATGTGAAAGGAATAACTTTGAATATTGAGATTATTGATAGCATTACTTTTTGTACATATCCAATTTCTATTTCATCCGATACTGAAAGAATTATTCATAGTATTCTTGAACCTTTATATTCTAACAATCCTCTATTACACTTTGATAAAGCCCAAAGATATTGTTCTCTAACCATCCTAGAACAATATAGAGATACAAAAGTAAGTGTAAATAGTATTAGGTATCTCCTTTTGATAAAAAAGAATTATCAGAACAAATCAAAGAATTACTAGATCTAAAATTAATAAGACCTAGTACAAGTCCACATTCCTCTCCTGCCTTTATGGTAAGGAACCATGTAGAATAAAAGAGAGGTAATGCTAGAATGGTTATAAACTATAGAAAATTAAACAGTTATACAAAATTTATTGACTATTTTATACCATCAGCCGAACAATTAATAAAACAAGTTCAAGGATCAAAATTAGTACAACTTCCTTTTTCACCTCACCCAAACCATTATTGATATGATGCAGCTGACTGATTCGTCGAAAGAGGGGAATGAACCTTCAGACTCTTTTTCCTTAAACCCTACGAGGTAGAACAGAGGTGCGGGATATGGCCGGGTCGACTGCGGAGAGCCACTGAACTTCATTCTTTCCATCGGTTTCTTTGATGGAGGGGCCGACTACTGGAATGGATGTAGTATAATCATGATCGTAGTCACTTTCGAAGGTAGCGCTGACAGTAACTTTATCATTCTATTGACTTTACAAATAGACTATATGAAAGCAAATGGTCCCATTAAAGGTGACTCGATGGCTTTCGTACGCAGTCTCTAGTTTTCGTATAGTTCATAGCCTGCCTTTTTACTTTCTTTTGTCATCTCGCGAAGGTGCAAACCAATGGTTCAGGAATAGAGTCTCAGCTGTCATAGGGTGTAGGTAGGTCCCCTACCATCACGTCATAAGCGATTCAGCTTTCTCTCCTCTCGCATCTATGAAATTTCGTAGAGAGACCTGTGCTTTCAGGCTCTTCCAGCTGTCAGCTTCGTCGCTTTTGTGATTTTCTTTCTATTCTAAAAGAAAGACGTTCCGACTGCGCGGGATCTTTTATTCCGTTTGTTTTTTTAGAGCGGATTTCCCCCGTCGACTCTCTCAATTTCTTTCTTCGACGTATGGATTTCTCTCCCAGAGCTGCAGAACTCATGACTCTATTAGCAAGTCGAATGACCAAGTTTTACACGAATTTTCAAGTGGATGAGATCGGCCGAGTGGTCATAGTTGGAGATGGGATTGCACGTGTTTATGGATTGAACGAGAGTCAAGCTGGAGAAATTGTTGAATTTGCCAGCTATGTGAAAGGAATAATTTTGAATATTGAGAATGAGAATATAGGTGTTGTTGTCTTCGGTAGTGATACCACTATTAAAGAAGATCTTGTCAAGCGCACTGGATCTATTGGGGATGTTTCCGAAGGAAAGACCATGTTAGGCCGTGTGATCAATCCGTTGGGAGTAACCATTGATGCAAAAGGGGCTCTAACGAAGACATGTCAAAGTGAAGGCCCCAGGGATTACGGAACATAAATTTGTGCATGAACCCATGCAAATAGAGTTAAAAGCAGTAGATAGCTTAGTTCCTATAGGACGTGGACAACAAGAACTTATAATCGAGGATAGACAACCTAAAAAAATAGTTATAGCTGTCAATACTATATTTAAGCAAAAGCAAATAAACAAAAGGGGAACCTCTGAGAGTGAGACATTGTATTGTGTCTATGTAGCAATTGGACATAAACGATCGACTGTGGCACAATTAGTTCAAATTCTTTCAGAAGCGAATGCTTTGGAATATTCCATTCTTGTAGCAGCCACCGCCTCAGATCTTGCTCCTCTTCAATTTCTGGCCCCATGTTCCAAGTGTGCCATGGGGGAATATTTTCGCGAAATGGAATGCGCACATTAATAATACATGATGATCTTAGTAAACAGGCGGTGGCATATCGACAAATGTCATTATTATTACGCTGACCACCAGGCCGTGAGGCTTTCCCCGGGAATGATTTCTATTACATTCCCGTCTCTTAGAAACAGTCGCTAAACGATTGGACCAGATAGGTGCAGGTAGCTCGACTGCGTTACCCATCATTGAAATACAAGCTGGAGACGTATCGGCCTATATCCCCACTAATGTGATCCCCATTACAGATGGACAAATTTGTTCGGAAATAGAGCTCTTTTATTGTGGAATTAGATCTACAATTAACGTTGGCTTATCTGTTAGTCGCGTCGGGTCTATCGCTCAGTTGAAAATTATGAAACAAGTCTACGGTAGTTCAAAACTGGAATTGGCACAATATTGCGAAGTTGCCGCCTTCACTCAATTTGGCTCAGACCTTCATGCAGCGACTCAGGCATTACCAGAGAGAGGTGCAAGGCTTACAGAACTACCCAAACAACTACAATATTCACCACTTCCAATTGAAAAATAAATTTAGTGATTTATGCAGCTGTCAAGGGCTTCATGATCGAATGCCACTAGATAAAATTTCTCAATATGAGAGAGCCATTCCAAGTAGTATAGATCCCAAATTTACTATAATCCTTCTTAGAAAAGGGTGGGTTAACGAAAGAAAGAAAGATGGAACCAGATGCCTCTTTAAAAGAAAGTGCTTTGCCTTACCTATGATGCCAAAAGCTTGACGGCAAATGGTCTTCGATTTTATTTATTTTATTTTATTCCAAATAGAAGGTTTCTTTGAGAGCGTGCGGGAGGGTGCTGATGAATCTCTTGAAGCACTGCCGTATTACTTGTCTCGACGCGCACTATTATGAGGAATCAACGAAGAATCCGATGATAGAGCAGTGAAGGAAAAGCGTGACGAGCAAATGGGATCATATTAGAAATATGTTAGAGGGTGCAAAATCAACAGGTGCCAGAGCAGCGACAATTGCTTTAGCGGGAGCAACTGTCGGTATTGGAAACATCTTCAGTTCCTTGATTTATTCCGTGGCACGAAATTCCTCATTAGCTAAACAATTATTTGGTTATGCCATTTTGGGATTTTCTCTAACCAAAACTATTGCATTGTTTGCCCTAATGATGGCCTTTTTAATCTCATTCGTCTTTCGATCGTAAACAAAACTTTACTCTTTCTTTCTCTTCTTGGCAGAAGAAAAAAATGGGAGGATACAGGCCCTGTTTCAGCCATAGAGCAAGGGAAGGGGAGCGGTGAGGTGGGCCCCTTCACATTCTTTAGGAAGGAAGAAAAAGAGAAGTAGAAGTCTTTTGTGCTAGTAAATAGTCCCCAGACGTGGTTTTCCACTGAGAACACGCCCCCGTTCCATTGTGAAATTTCTTCATCTACCGACGATGCAGGTGTAGTCAATCAATGATATTTGATAGTTTAGCCGCATGCTTGCTATGCCTTTTCAAAACCCTTCTGGGAAGATTTTTCACTTCGTCCGGGGGGATGGATCTACCAGCTACAACTACGAAGCTGAGGTTATCGGCTTGGTCTTCTTTCGACGGTGGCAAAGATGAAGTATCGACTCGGGTAGGAGGACTGCTGACGTCTGCACGACTTTTGAAACTAAAGATATGCCGACGGATCTTCCAACAAAGTGTTCACTATATCTTCCTCAAAAACCTATACGACTTCACTTCGAAAGGGTGGTTAAGGTAGGAGAGGAGGCTCCGGGGGGTATACTTCCTAGTGTTTGGATTCTTCATTTTAACTATCTTCGCTTGCATCAGAAACATCGCCGACTCCTTTCTTTCAATATTCTCTAAGTGGTAGATTTTTTGGATGGAAAAAACTCTACAGAGTGACATTAAGGCGAGGCTATTCTGTAGATCTTTTAGGTACTTTCACAGATTTTAGACAGTTAGTCCAATTTAGCTGCTTATGCAAGACCGAAGGTGAATGAACTGTCTCTGCCACATACTCTCCATTTACTGGAATTTACTCTCCCAAAAGTCGAGCGTGTTTGTTTTCACTTCCTTTCCTGGTGCCATTTCTCTTACAGAGATCGACATTGACTTTTTTCTCGAAACTGGTAAAGAGTTGCTATTATTCTTTGACCATGGAATAAAATCCTCCCTCTTGGTTTTAGCTTTTCTTCATGACATTACGCACGAGCGGACCGATTTTACACACTTGAATAAGCTAGAGGAGAGGTAAGCCTACGTCGAAAATATGGAGTGAATCTCATAGATTTCTTAAAAAAAGTCTTCGACAGAATCACAGAAATAATTTTTCTTTTGAGTGGGTGTGCTCGAGAAGGATTGTGAAGAAGTAAGATCTTTGTCTTTTCATCATCGAAATGGATCTTTTATTTGTAGAATAGGTGACTTGAGGATGAGGTTCCTTAGAGGATAGAAATTTGTCGACTCTAAAGGAAAGCGAAACCATCGGAATTGCTTTCTCAACTAAACGATGATTTCTGTTTTGTTTTATTAGAGAATGATTCATCTTAAAAAGAGTCTAAACCAGATACCTCTGGAAACGAATCTTTTGGAAAGTGGCCACAGCTGACCGACGCCCCAAAAGAGATTGCCGAGCTTATTAAAGACGCTCTCCAGAGCTAGAAGACGGAGAGGACAAGCCACTGTTGATGAATGGGGATAAGTGAAAAGCTGGATACAGATCGACGAACTCAGACCAACCTATGCCTTTTCAAAACCCTCACTGCCTTTTCACTTAAGATTTCGTTTTCTTCTTTTCTATTGTTGTGTGTTGTTTAGGTCATATGTCAAATGGTGGGTAACAAAGCCTAACTTCATGAAATGCAGCTCGAGCTGTGAGGTCCCACTGTCTATTGAAAAAAGATTCTCAAACGGCTTTACTTTCCCTTCAGGTCTATCTTCACTTCCACACAAAAAGAGAAAGAGGAAAACGAATTCCATATATGATTATGGTTTGCTATCTTCCCGAAAATACCAAGCACGCATAAGCCCAATTGGGCTGTGTGTCACCTGCCGTCGTCTATAGAGATGCTTTTTTTATTTAAGACAAGACTGAACTAGCTCATTTTAGAACAACAAACATTTCTTTCGAATTTCGTAGATATCCGATCTCGTACTTTTTTAGCTCTTGCTAGTACTTTAGGAATGAAATTTAGGATCAGCAATAGTCGACCCAGCTTTGGAAGCAACGAAGCTCCTTTCAAAAGGAGGGTCGCCTAGGAAGAGCATCGGTATCAATCACCTCGATCGAAAGCCTCTATTTATAGACGTTCTTACCAGCTTCTTTCCTCTGGTCCACTAACCAACGGAGTCATACACTGGTCCAGTTGTGCTAATGTGATACCATCACGTATCCTCTCCCGTGGCTTTTGTTTTGTTTCATTCTAGCAACTGCTTCACTTTAGAAGCCATTTGGTGTAGAACCACATAGCTTGTCTGAAACTATGGCATTGATAGGCAACCTATTGAATCCTTTGCAAATGTTGCAACTGCTAGTGGAAGGTCATTCGAGCGATTATATTAAGATTGACCTCCCGAAGAATGTTACCCTTCCAATCTACATGTGCACTCTTTCTCATTCTGACGGGCTTTCCAGTCCCCAATAGACGAGACTTATATTCTCCCACCATCTCCTGCAATAGTCTTTATCACTAGCCTGTCTGACCTATCATGTGCTTGGTTCAGTCTTCTATCTGGGAGCTCTGGACTTTTGATACCTATGTCGAACTTGAGGATGAATCCCGATAACATTTTTGGCCAGGAATAAGACAGGGTAGCAGTCCTGTATTTCATGAAATAGGTCGGAGGGATGCTGGATTGAAACCAATTCGACAATATACCAAAAAAAAGACATATCAAAAGACATCGAACTACCTCTTCTAGATGGGCACATTTCTTTCTCAACACATTTCTTTCGTCAGGAGAGGGAGTCCCGTCAACCTCTATTTTAGGTAGGACTTCCATGGCGGGGGAAGCATCTTCTTATTTTGAAAGAGTATGAGAAGCTAGAAAACTCCAAAAGCAATGCGACGAAAAGGGTCTGACGGAGTGACGATGCAGGAAACAACTCCTCGATCGTAAGAAGAGCTTTTATGTGCTTACTTTTTCGTAACTTTTCATGGACTGATGGTTTCGGTATTTAGTAAAATCTGAGTCAACAGAACTGGAACTGTAACTCCAGTAAAGGATCAGCTAAGTCAGTATCGACGTGTCCCAAGCCGTTACCAAGTCAGTACAAAACCAGTATAGTACTTATAGCAAGCCTAGACCTGATGGTGAAGGGGCAAATTCTCTCAAAAGTGACGGTGGGATTATCCCAGCACAAGCGATAATGAAATGAGATGACGTGTCTTTTAGGGTAACCGATCGATCCGATCACAGGAAGAGAAGGGAAAGGAGGTCGGCTATCCTAAATGAGTAAAGGGTTGGTCTGACGCATCCGATGACATTTTCGAAGGACTACCTTTCCTCAATTGCTCAAAAGGACTGACTCGCTTTGGATGAATGCTCTAGAATCCGTAGTGATGCCTATGCCTGCTGGTATGCCTAGCTTGCATCTGATTTGTTGATATTATTGCAATGAAAGGTTTTTTCAATCCCCTATCTATTTGGTATTGGAAGGCCAACGTTCGTAAGTAAAGGGAAGTGTATGAATCGGTTGAATAAGAGAGTGCCATTGACGAAGGGGACATCACTGAAGAGGATTCTATCAAAGAGGGGAAGCAAGCCGTCGCAATGTGGGCAAGGAAAAGTGAGTGAATCGTCGTATCAAAGCACTTCTTTCTCTATCTGAGTTTACGTCGAATGCCTTTGCTCATGTGGCAATACCTCTCTCTCTCTCTTTCGGAGCATCTATTGATAGCCTTTCTCGTTCATCACATAATGGTATATTAATATCTCTCCGTCGTGGATCATCTATCTATACCGGGTCCCGTCGTTCAATCATCTCTACTGTGCCATGCCTTTAGTGGAGAGATTGAATTGATTGGAATGGCAAGAGGGACACCAAATGCCTAAACAAGACAAAAACCAACTATATGCTGGAAACACACTTTCCAATCCTCTCTCTAGCACACAGGGTGGGCCCCGGGGATGAAACAAATGCAGAGTTCACTTTAGCTTGTTGTACTGAAGTGGTTCATCATCAAAAGAATAACAATGGGTTGTAGCGTTTCCTATTTTGTCGATTTGTCTAGGGGATGCTTTAGTTGTTGTAGGCTGCTCTTAGCTGAATGCCTTGCTTCGCCCTACATCCCATGGAGATAACGACGGAGAAGATTGATAAAAGGAGGTCTTTACGACTTTTCTGTTATTACAGAGACTTCCCTCCCTCACACTTGATTCAATAGCACTGGTAATTCCTCCAACACCATCAACTGCGAATACGATAGATGATTTTATGCTATTCTCATTCCCTTTCGTTACTTGCTTTCCCTTACCCTATAGCTACTTCCCACGTTAGCACTACCTCAACGTCCCACAGCGGATTCTGGGCATTCGTCTGTAGTTGTTACTTTGACAACAGCTATTTCATGAAGGAACGAATATGAGCCGAACCAAAAGAAAGAGCTTTTTCTTGAATAACCAGGCTCACTATCAATTGAATAATCGAAGAGGGATGGGATCCTAGCGTAGAAAAGAGATCCGACGGAAGAGAGCTGATATGATCAATAGTAGTAAAGAACTAGAGATAGTACCACTGATGTCGACTGTTGGTGATGAAAAAGACATTGTTTATGAAATGTGTCTGATGTCGAATAGGTGTCTATGAAGGGCTCTCGACTTTCAACCTCTAGTCAACAATCATTCCTTAAGTTTCACTCGTTCGCGTCGAAAGCACGAGCCGCGAGAAAAATTTTCGATCGTCATACTAATCACCAATCTCGAAGTGCACCCTCTGTGAAGTCGAGTTGGCAATAGGGAAAGCTCTTTAGGGGGCACATGAGGAGACACAAAGCTAGGAATGTTCAAGAATGTTCTAGCAGTAAGAAGGGTTTGATCTGAACTTGGGACCCTCTAGTTATGCCAATAAAGTAAGATGACCATGCATCTACAGGTTTGAAAAAATTTCTGCCTCTGGTAATTTATACAACCTTCATAAAGTATACTCAAATAAATATCTCATGTAAATATAGCTTATTCAAAAAGAAGAGAGAGACCCTATAAAGACCAAAACAGCCAAAAAGAATAGTTTGACATTTAAACCCAAACAAAATTCTTGACAATTCATCATACTGAGGGGAAAAGTATGACTAGCCTAAATCAAACAGTAGTTGGTAAAGGTAAGTCAAATCCGTTGATAGTTGGGGGTTTGCTAAAAACTCCGAGACAACTCATCATGCTTAGTTGGTAAAGGCAAATCAAATCCGTTGATAGTTGCAGGAGAGCGTCTGCTCCAGTACAAAGCTTTATTCACAAGCTCTTTTTACTATGTATTTACACTAAGAGCTCTTAAAAGCAGATCAGAGGAGAAGCAGATTGGAAGAAAAAAAGTTCGGAAAGGCTCTCTGCCCCCTCCCTTCATCTGAAGTCTTTATTTATAGAGTTTTCTTTTACAATAAGATTCCTTTCTGATGAGGAGGAATCTTTTTACAACTGTCATAGTTACAAGAGACCGAAAATGTACAGAAAGAAGGACTGCATTATTGTCCTTTGTACAGGAGAAAGGACTATATTATTGTCCTTTATAGGGTCCCACCTTTACTGATTGATGTCCTTCTGTCGGCTGAGAGGATAAGGAGGAATCTTTGGCTGAGTGGATGCTGAGTAGAATGGGCCCACCATGCCTTTAGTCTTGCATGATGTTCTGTAGAGCATCTTCATCAAAAGCTGCATCTGGGTCATGATTGTCTTCTCCGTTAATGTCTGGATCGTGGTTGTCTTCTCCACCAAGGTCTTCATCTTCAGTTCTCTCTAGATCTTCATAGAATTCTTGTTTAGCTTTGGAAGCGATCTTGCCCAACTGAGTGGAGTTTAAGAAGGACAAAACTTTGGGGGTTTTGCTTTCCACTGGATCATATGCTCCAATAAAATCATAAAATAGAATGTTATCTTC
Organism: Dracaena cambodiana; assembly: GCA_036321105.1. Lineage (NCBI taxonomy): Eukaryota > Viridiplantae > Streptophyta > Magnoliopsida > Asparagales > Asparagaceae > Dracaena > Dracaena cambodiana. The sequence continues at coordinate 36,841,382 of JAYEPQ010000004.1, forward strand.
TATTTTAATAGAATGAGCTCCAGAGATGACCTTAGTATATGCTTCATCAAAGAATTCTTTGGCTGCCTTTTTAGTTTCTTCTTCCAGATCAAGGACAGGCAAAGTTTCACATGTAGGAGAAGGAATGTAGTTGAAATTGTGAAGCTCCCATAGTTGATAAGAAGGAAAAACTTTGAGATATTTTCTTTCTTCCCAAGTGCTCCAGATGCGGAAGAAGAATGTTGTTTGGTACCATGTAGTGTAAGCTTTGATGACTTTCAGACAGATAGCTGGTATAACTTCTTGGAACTCTTCAGGGTGAGAGGAATTCACGAAGAGCTCATGAATTAGACCAAGCTTAATAGCCTTGCTGCAATTTGGAATTTCCTGAAAGCCCGTAATAATTCTTGGAGAATTATTTTTGTTGTAGATGAGCTTATGCTGTTGAAGGATAGAATTGACATCTGTGGCTTCCAATTGTCTAAAGAAATCCCTTAGTTGTTCATCAGGGATCATGCTCTGTTGATTTAGGCCGATCATCTTATGAACTGTGATTTCGGCTTCTAACTGTCTGGTCTTTTCTGTTTGTATTTTGCAGAGATCTAGAAGTTTATAAAACTCAGGTAAAGGATGATATACCTGATCAGAGATCTCTAAGTCTTGAATTATATTTCTCAAGAATGTCTGGTCTTGTGAAGAACCTTGGAACCAAGTTCCCTTTCTCTGCTCTAGATCTGAACTTTGAGCAGTGAGAGTGTAGTTGCATAGATCAGAAACCGTCTTTGAGATGTTTTGTTTCTCTGTCTTTTCTTGCAAGTAATGGTTATACATAGAGAGCACCATTTGCTCAATCTGAGATAACCAGTATTTGGAAGAATGGAAGTCATTGGATTGAATGGCGCGGTAGCATCCATTCAATTTTTCATATATACTTGGATTGGATGTCTTGAGATCAGTATTGTACCAATCTCTGACAACTGCAGCTGCAGTGGGTCTTGAAGCTTGTCCCGTCTGAACCCTCCTTTGAGCTTAAGTGATGTTGCTGTAAGTTGGAGTAGAATTGTAGGTTGGAAGAACTGTCATTCCCAGAGGAGGGAATGGCCTTGCCTCGGTAGAGGTGGTAGTGGTGTTGGTGCCGGTTTCCCGGGTTGATGTATGGCCTCTAGTTTCCTGGGTTGTTTTACTACTTTCACCTTTTTCAGGGGTCTTCTTTTGGTTGCTTCCTCCCGTTTGTGGCGGGGTCTTTTTGTTTGCTCCGATAGTAGTCCACATGACTTGTTCAGTCATGGACTTGAGCCTTTTCATGCGCTCGTCGTCCATTGTCTGGACGCGTTAATAAATCTGCAAGGACATTAGTGTAACCATGAATATATTTAACATCATATTGATATATTTCAAGATATAGAGCAATTCTTATTCTCCTGATGTTTTCTTCAGGATTATTAATCGTTCGTTTTTTCAAAAACTGAGATACTGCTTTGTTATCTGTTTCGATTATGAACTGCCTATTCAGTAAATATATTTTTAGGCTTTTTATAGCTAGTTTAATAGCTATCAATTCTTTATCATAAGTGGAATAGTGTTGTTGGGGTTTATTGAATTTTCCAGAAGTATAGGCAATAATTTCCTTTTGTTCAGCTATTTGAACTCCTGCCCAGAATAGGTTAGAAGCATCTGTTTGGAGTGTTACTAACTCTTCATTTTTAGAAAAATATAGTATTGTTTGCTGGGTAATTAATTTTTTTACATTTTCTATTTCCTTTTCTTCCTTAGAAGTAAGCTGAATTCCTATTTTATCTGTATTCCATTTTCTTGGTTGTTCACCATTTTCTATTTTATATTTAGACTGCTCTATAGTCAGTTTTTCTTGTAAACTTTGGACTAGCTGGGATAGGTGAGAAATAAATTTCCTTCTATAATTTAGAAGTCCCAAAAAACTCTGTAACTGTTTTAAGGTCTTAAATGTTTTAGGGAATTCTTTTATTTTGGAATATATATGTTGCTGTAATTCTATTTGGCCTTCTTTTATATATTTTCCAAGGAATTCTATTTCCTTTTTAAATAAATGTATTTTTGTTGGACTTAAGATAATACCATTATCGAGTAATAGTTTTGCTACTTGCAGCAAATGTTGTTTATGGTCTTCTAAAGTAGGTGAGAAGACTAATATATCATCAACATATACTACTACAAATTCTAAATGTCCAAATATAGAATTCATCCATTTTTGAAATATTTGTGGAGCATTTTTTAGGCCAAAGGGCATTACTAACCACTCATAGTGTCCCTGAGGGCAGCTAAAAGCAGTTAATTCTATAGATTCTTTGTTGGCTAATTTTATTTGCCAGAAGCCAGATTTACCGTCAAATTTACTATAGTATTTTGTTCCATATATTTGTTTTATTAACTGCTCTGCAGCAGGTATAAAATAGCCATCAAACTTTGTATAGCTATTTAATTTTCTGTAGTTAATGACCATTCTAACTTTTCCTCTTTTTTGTTCTGCATGGTTTCTAACGAGAAAAGCCGGAGAAGAATGTGGACTGCTGCTAGGTTGTATTAATTTGAGAGATAGAAGATCTTTAATTTGTACTGAAAATTCTTGTTTATCTGTAGGGGATACCATTATACTGTTTACTCGTACATTAGTATTTTTATACTGATCGAGTATCGTCAAGGAACAGTATCGAGGTGCTCGGTGAAAATGTAATAATGGATTGTTAGAGTATAGCGGCTGTAACATACCATGAATAACTTCTTCTGTATTAGAGAAGATGGTAAGAGGATAAGTATGAACTTGGGTTTGTTGGTTGGTAATAAGACTTTCACCACGCTGGGCTGAAGAGTAGGACGAGGCTAAGGGAACCGGGAAGGGAACCCGAGGGATTTGATGGTTATCAAAGAGAAAATATTGTGTATTGAAAGGAGCATAATGGCGAAGATTATTCATGCCGACGAGACAATCGATATCGAAGTTGATAGGGAGTAAGGCAAAGTCAAAAGTATAGTGATGGGGCGTATTATGAATATCTGGAATAGAGATAGGGATTTTTGCTTTATGGGTGACAAGAACAGGTCGACCCATAAAGTCTTGTAATTTAGCATGTTTTTCAAGGGGTAACCATAATTGCATAGGATCAAATTTTTCTTGTATAAGACTGGTTTCAGCTCCAGAATCTAGCAAAGTATTTAAAGTAAGGCATGAGTTATTAGGGAATAATAATGTCATGGGAATGTATATATGCAATTGAGCTTTTGTTTCAAGATCCAACATGTGATAGGCCAAATGAACTTGATGGAAGTGGTATAACTTGTTGGTCTTGTAGCTGTTTTTGTTGATCAAGAATTCGTTGAGTACGTCCTTCAAGAGGAGTATGTTCAAGATTTTCTAAAGTAGACATACTGGGTCTAGCTTGGTCTAAAGGAAAGTTGGTAGTTCTGTATTCAGAAGTACTAAGACTTCTTGGGATACTTGGATTTATGATTGTAGTAGAAATCGTATTTCCTGAAGCAATGAAAGTTTCTATAGGGAGATGTGTTTTTGGTTTTAAAGTCTTCAAAAATACTTGCATTTCATTATCATATTTTAGATGTCTTACATTGACTAATTTTGGTTGGATTATTTTTCCGTTTCCAACCTCAAAGAGTTTAATGAATTGTGTTGGTGTGACTGAACGAAAGGTAGATGTTTCGTTTAGGGCTAAGCAATGTTCCCATTGAATACCCAAAACTTGAGATCTCGGGAGCATCTCTATCCCCTTAAGATTGATAGATAGTGTACAGGCCTTTTCTATATTTGTGTCATGTAGGCTGATACAAAAATCAGGATGTATATTTACTCCGAATAATCTATTTGCTAAATTAGATTTTGCACCTCCTAATATACTGTTTAGAGGGTTATTGATAATTCTTTCATCGCAACATATTATCATGATTGGTGTATCTATTCCGGATCTAAATAGACCAGTAATTTTTATCTGGATTAATCCAATATGTAAATATTTCTTTTTCGGATATTTTTGTTTCAGATTTTCTATCTGATGGAGATTTAGCATTTTTATAGAAGTAAAATCTTCATCTCCTTTTAACTCTATATTACCTTGCATCCTTTCAAAAATATATGTAGGTTTATTTGTCCATAAAGATTTGAGTTTAGATTGAGGTTTATATACTTCGTCTTGTTTAGCATGTGGTATAGAGAGTTTTAATCTTTCAATATCTTCATCAGTTATTTCATAATGTTTACCTTGGCTGTTATCAATACTTGGATTATAAATTTCTTGAGGTTCTACTTCTGACAAGGTATTAATATATACTCTGTATTCAAAAGTAGGATCTTTAGAAGTTTGTCCAGGAGTAAATTCTGGACTTAGAAGTGGAGAAGTTGAAAGTAAAATGTCTTGTTCAACTTTAACCATTGCTAAATCCTCATATCTATGTATTATAAGTATTCCGATAGGGGTACCTATAGGAATTTGATAAGGATTATCATCCAAACTTGTACTTTTCATTGTTATACTTATATTTTGATCAGTCATGGATTCTATTAATCCATAAGTAATAAAAATATTTCTAAGAGTATGATGTCTTAGATTTTTGATTTCGCCATAATAGCCGTATGGTATTCTTATAATCAGATCTAAGTATATTTCTGTAGATTGATATCTTCGTAAACTATAGTTTTTGTTAGCATATAATATATGCCCTGGGAATTTTAATGATTCTCTTTTAGGTAATATAGTGGTTTTGGACAATGGTATGACTTTTATAAAATGATATGTTTTGTTTAAGGTTAACATATTTATATTAAATTCTTCTATCTCAGAAGAATCTGAATTTAAAGAACTATTGTCATATATAGTTTCTATTTCATATATGGAAGAATTATCACTAAGGACTTCTGTTATAGTTCTAGTGTTATATCATACCTTTCTAACTCGTCTAACCAAACTGTTTTAATATTTACTATGCATTCAGATGCATAATGGCCTTCTTTACCACACTTAAAATACGTACAGTTCTTTTTCATACCTGATTTATTTGTTTTAATGAATTTTCGTTTTATATATTTCTTTGACCTTTTATATTTCTCCTTATGTTCAGGTTTCCATTTTTTTCTGGATACCTTGTATTTTCTTTTCTTGAATCTAGGTTTGTAGTCCTTAGATTTTTTTGCATATTTTTTGTGTTTTACCCTTTTAGGGAAGTATGGTTTGTTGAACCCGTATACTGGGGGACATCCAAACTGATAATTGATATCTGGATCATATTTAGGACAACATGATGTTTTTATGTCTGATTTATATATGTATTTGGAAATATGATTATTTGCCTTTTGTTGCTGACAAGTTTTCTTAACAGTTTCCATACAAGCTTTTTCTAAAGCGCCTGTATTGTGTGGAATACCTCCTGTTCTAAGACTGTTATATTTTTTCTCTATCATAGTATCCCATGGTATAGGAAGTTTAGAAAAGAAAGCTGTTATCCAAAATTTTTTTTTCTCTAAGGTATTTAGTTTGAAAACATAACTAATATATAGATTTGCAAATTCTTCTAAATAACAGATATTGCACAATCTCATTTTTAATAATATGTTTTCATCTATGCCTTCGGCGTTTATATCATCGTCAGTTAGATCAGCGTATAAGCATTTGCAAATACTATGCAAAGCTGTCCTTCTAGATTCATGATTATTTAGTGCTAATACTTCAGTAGGATATAGTTTTTCGTATTATGTTAGCCATCTTAACGCTATTCCTTGCCAATATCCGCAAGCTAGTATTATAAATTCTTTATGCGGGATTCCTTCTGGCATAAACGTATTGGTTCCAACCATCAGTTGTTCCCAATTTACTATATAATCTCTTAACTCATTAGTTGGTATGTTATCTACATTGCAAATTAGACCCGGGGTAGGATTTTGATGTCTCTTTCCTTGCTTATAGATATATGACTCTACATAGCTTTCATTAGTATCTCTATGATACATAGTTTCCTCTGTAGTTTCAGGACGTGGTGGATTTTGTCTACCAGTAGAAATCATTTGGGTAGAAAATTCTCCACGTTCCATATTTATATTAAATAAATATTGCTCCTCGTTAGAGGGTATATTTAGGCCAAATGGCATTACTAACCACTCATAGTGTCCCTGAGGGCAGCTAAAAGCAGTTAATTCTATAGATTCTTTGCTGGCTAATTTTATTTGTCAGAAGCCAGATTTAGCGTCAAATTTACTATAGTATTTTGATCCTTGTATTTGTTTTATTAACTGCTCTGCAGCAGGTATAAAATAGCCATCAAACTTTGTATAGCTATTTAATTTTCTGTAGTTAATGACCATTCTAGCTTTTCCTCTTTTTTGTTCTGCATGGTTTCTAACGAGAAAAGCCGGAGAAGAATGTGGACTGCTGCTAGGTTGTATTAATTTGAGAGATAGAAGATCTTTAATTTGTACTGAAAATTCTTGTTTATCTGTAGGGGATACCATTATACTGTTTACTCGTATATTAGTATTTTTATACTGATCGAGTATCGTCAAGGAACAGTATCGAGGTGCTCGGTGAAAATGTAATAATGGATTGTTAGAGTATAAAGGTTGTAACATATCATGAATAACTTCTTCTGTATTAGAGAAGATGGTAAGAGGATAAGTATGAACTTGGGTTTGTTGGTTGGTAATAAGACTTTCACCACGCTGGGCTGAAGAGTAGGACGAGGCTAAGGGAACCGGGAAGGGAACCCGAGGGATTTGATGGTTATCAAAGAGAAAATATTGTGTATTGAAAGGAGCATAATGGCGAAGATTATTCATGCCGACGAGACAATCGATATCGAAGTTGATAGGGAGTAAGGCAAAGTCAAAAGTATAGTGATGGGGCGTATTATGAATATCTGGAATAGAGATAGGGATTTTTGCTTTATGGGTGACAAGAACAGGTCTACCCATAAAGTCTTGTAATTTAGCATGTTTTTCAAGGGGTAACCATAATTGCATAGGAACAAATTTTTCTTGTATAAGACTGGTTTCAGCTCCAGAATCTAGCAAAGTATGTAAAGTAAGGCATGAGTTATTAGGGAATAATAATGTCATGGGAATGTATATATGCAATTGAGGTTTTGTTTCAAGATCCAACATGTGATAGGCCAAACGAACTTGATGGAAGTGGTATAACTTGTTGGTCTTGTAGCTGTTTTTGTTGATCAAGAATTCGTTGAGTACGTCCTTCAAGAGGAGTATGTTCAAGATTTTCTAAAGTAGACATACTGGGTCTAGCTTGGTCTAAAGAAAAGTTGGTAGTTCTGTATTCAGAAGTACTAAGACTTCTTGGGATACTTGGATTTATGATTGTAGTAGAAATCGTATTTCCTGAAGCAATGAAAGTTTCTATAGGGAGATGTGTTTTTGGTTTTAAAGTCTTCAAAAATACTTGCATTTCATTATCATATTTTAGATGTCTTACATTGACTAATTTTGGTTGGATTATTTTTCCGTTTCCAACCTCAAAGAGTTTAATGAATTGTGTTGGTGTGACTGAACGAAAGGTAGATGTTTCGTTTAGGGCTAAGCAATGTTCCCATTGAATACCCAAAACTTGAGATCTCGGGAGCATCTCTATCCCTTTAAGATTGATAGATAGTGTACAGGCCTTTTCTATATTTGTGTCATGTAGGCTGATACAAAAATCAGGATGTATATTTACTCCGAATATTCTATTTGCTAAATTAGATTTTGCACCTCCTAATATACTGTTTAGAGGGTTATTGATAATTCTTTCATCGCAACATATTATCATGATTGGTGTATCTATTCCGGATCTAAATAGACCAGTAATTTTTATCTGGATTAATCCAATATGTAAATATTTCTTTTTCGGATATTTTTGTTTCAGATTTTCTATCCGATGGAGATTTAGTATTTTTATTGAAGTAAAATCTTCATCTCCTTTTAACTCTATATTACCTTGCATCCTTTCAAAAATATATGTAGGTTTATTTGTCCATAAAGATTTGAGTTTAGATTGAGGTTTATATACTTCGTCTTGTTTAGCATGTGGTATAGAGAGTTTTAATCTTTCAATATCTTCATCAGTTATTTCATAATGTTTACCTTGGCTGTTATCAATACTTGGATTATAAATTTCTTGAGGTTCTACTTCTGACAAGGTATTAATATATACTCTGTATTCAAAAGTAGGATCTTTAGAAGTTTGTCCAGGAGTAAATTCTGGACTTAGAAGTGGAGAAGTTGAAAGTAAAATGTCTTGTTCAACTTTAACCATTGCTAAATCCTCATATCTATGTATTATAAGTATTCCGATAGGGGTACCTATAGGAATTTGATAAGGATTATCATCCAAACTTGTACTTTTCATTGTTATACTTATATTTTGATCAGTCATGGATTCTATTAATCCATAAGTAATAAAAATATTTCTAAGAGTATGATGTCTTAGATTTTTGATTTCGCCATAATAGCCGTATGGTATTCTTATAATCAGATCTAAGTATATTTCTGTAGATTGATATCTTCGTAAACTATAGTTTTTGTTAGCATATAATATATGCCCTGGGAATTTTAATGATTCTCTTTTAGGTAATATAGTGGTTTTGGACAATGGTATGACTTTTATAAAATGATATGTTTTGTTTAAGGTTAACATATTTATATTAAATTCTTCTATCTCAGAAGAATCTGAATTTAAAGAACTATTGTCATATATAGTTTCTATTTCATATATGGAAGAATTATCACTAAGGACTTCTGTTATAGTTCTAGTGTTATATCATACCTTTCTAACTCGTCTAACCAAACTGTTTTAATATTTACTATGCATTCAGATGCATAATGGCCTTCTTTACCACACTTAAAATACGTACAGTTCTTTTTCATACCTGATTTATTTGTTTTAATGAATTTTCGTTTTATATATTTCTTTGACCTTTTATATTTCTCCTTATGTTCAGGTTTCCATTTTTTTCTGGATACCTTGTATTTTCTTTTCTTGAATCTAGGTTTGTAGTCCTTAGATTTTTTTGCATATTTTTTGTGTTTTACCCTTTTAGGGAAGTATGGTTTGTTGAACCCGTATACTGGGGGACATCCAAACTGATAATTGATATCTGGATCATATTTAGGACAACATGATGTTTTTATGTCTGATTTATATATGTATTTGGAAATATGATTATTTGCCTTTTGTTGCTGACAAGTTTTCTTAACAGTTTCCATACAAGCTTTTTCTAAAGCGCCTGTATTGTGTGGAATACCTCCTGTTCTAAGACTGTTATATTTTTTCTCTATCATAGTATCCCATGGTATAGGAAGTTTAGAAAAGAAAGCTGTTATCCAAAATTTTTTTTTCTCTAAGGTATTTAGTTTGAAAACATAACTAATATATAGATTTGCAAATTCTTCTAAATAACAGATATTGCACAATCTCATTTTTAATAATATGTTTTCATCTATGCCTTCGGCGTTTATATCATCGTCAGTTAGATCAGCGTATAAGCATTTGCAAATACTATGCAAAGCTGTCCTTCTAGATTCATGATTATTTAGTGCTAATACTTCAGTAGGATATAGTTTTTCGTATTATGTTAGCCATCTTAACGCTATTCCTTGCCAATATCCGCAAGCTAGTATTATAAATTCTTTATGCGGGATTCCTTCTGGCATAAACGTATTGGTTCCAACCATCAGTTGTTCCCAATTTACTATATAATCTCTTAACTCATTAGTTGGTATGTTATCTACATTGAAAATTAGACCTGGGGTAGGATTTTAATGTCTCTTTCCTTGCTTATAGATATATGACTCTACATAGCTTTCATTAGTATCTCTATGATACATAGTTTCCTCTGTAGTTTCAGGACGTGGTGGATTTTGTCTACCAGTAGAAATCATTTGGGTAGAAGATTCTCCACGTTCCATATTTATATTAAATAAATATTGCTCCTCGTTAGAGGGTATATTTTGTATATGATAGTCCTCGTTAGAGGGTATGTGGTATGATTCCTCAATGAAAGAGGACTCCTCGTTAGAGGGTATAGATAATTCATCAACATCATCATATAAACTTTCATCAAAAGAATTTGCTACAGAAATGTAACTTTCACTATCAGAAGAAGAGTTTTTTGAAAAATATTTTATAGATGCACAGTTTTTTTCATAAAAATCAAAAATTTCTTTAGAATTAATTTTTCCTTCTATTTCTTCAGTTAATAGAGTTTTATATTGTAAATATTTTTGGTAATCAATCTCGTTTAAATCTGTTTCTTTTAAACTTTTTGAAGATGTTTTCATCATTCTAACAGATCCAAGTCTTTCTTTTGAAGATAAATAAAAGTTTGGAAAATTCAAAAAGTTTTGTAAAGTAGTTAGTTTTTGAGAAACTAAATAGAGTTGATCACATAAATAATTAAGCAAACTATTTTGTTGTTCAGTAGTACCATTACAAGGAAGATGTATGCTCTGTTGATGAGAATTTAGATTGAAAGGACATTCATAAGATTCAGGAAGAACTAAAGCTCTAGACATTTCTGTAAAGAGTTTTTATAGACTTAGACACGTTATTTCCTTTCTTTCTTTAACTAGTTAGATAACAGTATCGTTTTAACCCTATTCTCTCCGGCATATAACCTCTAAGTGTGGCTTTCTCCCTAGAGTTAGGCCGCAATAACTAAAGCATCCCTTCCGGATATAGTCAACCACAAGCACTATTACAAGCTTCAGAGAGATAGAGCACAGCCATGTTTCGTTTCCTACCTCATGGCGAAGATACTATTATCTAATTAGCTAAAATAATTAAGAAAATAGCATGTCTAACAGGTTTAGCCAGCCATGGCTAGGTTAAGGATACTTACAAAAAAGAAGGAGACTACACAAGGCTCTGATACCAGTTGCAGGAGAGCGTCTGCTCCAGTACAAAGTTTTATTCACAAGCTCTTTTTACTATGTATTTACACTAAGAGTTCTTAGAAGCAGATCAGAGGAGAAGCAGATTGGAAGAAGAAAAGTTCGGAAAGGCTCTCTGCCCCCTCCCTTCATCTGAAGTCTTTATTTATAGAGTTTTCTTTTACAATAAGATTCCTTTCTGATGAGGAGGAATCTTTTTACAGCTGTCAAAGTTACAAGAGACCAAAAATGTACAGAAAGAAGAACTGCATTATTGTCCTTTGTACAGGAGAAAGGACTATATTATTGTCCTTTATAGGGTCCCACCTTTACTGATTGATGTCCTTCTGTCGGCTGAGAGGATAAATCTTTGGCTGAGTGGATGCTGAGTAGAATGGGCCCACCATGCTTTTAGTCTTGCATGATGTTCTGTAGAGCATCTTCATCAAAAGCTGCATTTGAGTCATGATTGTCTTCTCCGTTAATGTCTGGGTCGTGGTTGTCTTCTCCACCAAGGTCTTCATCTTCAGTTCTCTCTAGATCTTCATAGAATTCTTGTTTAGCTTTGGAAGCGATCTTGCCCAACTGAGTGGAGTTTAAGAAGGACAAAACTTTGGGGGTTTTGCTTTCCACTGGATCATATGCTCCAATAAAATCATAAAATAGAATGTTATCTTCTATTTTAATAGAATGAGCTCCAGAGATGACCTTAGTATATGCTTCATCAAAGAATTCTTTGGCTGCCTTTTTAGTTTCTTCTTCCAGATCAAGGACAGGCAGAGTTTCACATGTAGGAGAAGGAATGTAGTTGAAATTGTGAAGCTCCCATAGTTGATAAGAAGGAAAAACTTTGAGATATTTTCTTTCTTCCCAAGTGCTCCAGATGCGGAAGAAGAATGTTGTTTGATACCATGTAGTGTAAGCTTTGATGACTTTCAGATAGATGGCTGGTATAACTTCTTGGAACTCTTCAGGGTGAGAGGAATTCACGAAGAGCTCATGAACTAGACCAAGCTTAATAGCTTGCTGCAATTTGGAATTTCCTGAAAGCCCGTAATAATTCTTGGAGAATTATTTTTGTTGTAGATGAGCTTATGCTGTTGAAGGATAGAATTGACATCTGTGGCTTCCAATTGTCTAAAGAAATCCCTTAGTTGTTCATCAGGGATCATGCTCTGTTGATTTAGGCCGATCATCTTATGAACTGTGATTTCGGCTTCTAACTGTCTGGTCTTTTCTGTTTGTATTTTGCAGAGATCTAGAAGTTTATAAAACTCAGATAAAGGATGATATACCTGATCAGAGATCTCTAAGTCTTGAATTATATTTCTCAAGAATGTCTGGTCTTGTGAAGAGCCTTGGAACCAAGTTCCCTTTCTCTGCTCTAGATCTGAACTTTGAGCAGTGAGAGTGTAGTTGCATAGATCAGAAACCGTCTTTGAGATGTTTTGTTTCTCTGTCTTTTCTTACAAGTAATGGTTATACATAGAGAGCACCATTTGCTCAATCTGAGATAACCAGTATTTGGAAGAATGGAAGTCATTGGATTGAATGGCGCGGTAGCATCCATTCAATTTTTCATATATACTTGGATTGGATGTCTTGAGATCAGTATTGTACCAATCTCTGACAACTGCAGCTGCAGTGGGTCTTGAAGCTTGTCCCATCTGAACCCTCCTTTGAGTTGAAGTGATGTTGCTGTAAATTGGAGTAGAATTGTGGGTTGGAAGAACTGTCATTCCCGGATGAGGGAATGGCCTTGCCTCGGTAGAGGTGGTAGTGGTGTTGGTACCGATTTCCCGGGTTGATGTATGGCCTCTAGTTTCCTGGGTTGTTTTACTGCTTTCACCCTTTTTAGGGGTCTTCTTTTGGTTGCTTTCTCCCGTTTGTGGCGGGGTCTTTTTGTTTGCTCCGATAGTAGTCCACTTGACTTGTTCAGTCTTGGACTTGAGCCTTTTCAGGCGCTCGTCGTCCATTGTCTGGACGCGTTAATAAATCTACAAGGATATTAGTGTAACCAGGAATATATTTAACATCATATTGATATATTTCAAGACATAGAGCAATTCTTATTCTCTTGATCTTTACTTCAGGATTATTAATCGTTCGTTTTTTCAAAAACTGAGATACTGCTTTGTTATCTGTTTCGATTATGAACTGCCTATTCAGTAAATATATTTTTAGGCTTTTATAGCTAGTTTAATAGCTATCAATTCTTTATCATAAGTGGAATAGTGTTGTTGGGGTTTATTGAATTTTCCAGAAGTATAGGCAATAATTTCCTTTTGTTTAGCTATTAGAACTCCTGCCCAGAATAGGTCAGAAGCATCTGTTTGGAGTGTTACTAACTCTTCATTTTTAGGAAAATATAGTATTGTTTGCTGGGTAATTAATTTTTTTACATTTTCTATTTCCTTTTCTTCCTTAGAAGTAAGCTGAATTCCTATTTTATCTGTATTCCATTTTCTTGGTTGTTCACCATTTTCTATTTTATATTTAGACTGCTCTATAGTCAGTATTTCTTGTAAACTTTGGACTAGCTAGGATAGGTGAGGAATAAATTTCCTTCCATAATTTAGAAGTCCCAAAAAACTCTGTTACTGTTTTAAAGTCTTAAATGTTTTAGGGAATTTTTTTATCTTGGAATATATATGTTGCTGTAATTCTATTTGGCCTTCTTTTATATATTTTCCAAGGAATTCTATTTCCTTTTTAAATAAATGTATTTTTGTTGGACTTAAGATAATACCATTATCGAGTAATAGTTTTGCTACTTGCAGCAAATGTTGTTTATGCTCTTCTAAAGTAGGTGAGAAGACTAATATATCATCAACATATACTACTACAAATTCTAAATGTCCAAATATAGAATTCATCCATTTTTGAAATATTTGTGGAGCATTTTTTAGGCCAAATGACATTACTAACCACTCCAATAGACAAGACTTATATTCTCCCACCATCTCCTGCAATAGTCTTTATCACTAGCCTGTCTGACCTATCATGTGCTTGGTTCAGTCTTCTATCTGGGAGCTCTGGACTTTTGATACCTATGTCGAACTTGAGGATGAATCCCGATAACATTTTTGGCCAGGAATAAGACAGGGTAGCAGTCCTGTATTTCATGAAATAGGTCGGAGGGATGCTGGATTGAAACCAATTCGACAATATACCAAAAAAAAGACATATCAAAAGACATCGAACTACCTCTTCTAGATGGGCACATTTCTTTCTCAACACATTTCTTTCGTCAGGAGAGGGAGTCCCGTCAGCCTCTATTTTAGGAAGTACTTCCATGGCGGGGGAAGCATCTTCTTATTTTGAAAGAGTATGAGAAGTTAGAAAACTCCAAAAGCAATGCGACAAAAAGGGCCTGACGGAGTGACGGTGCAGGAAACAACTCCTCGATCGTAAGAAGAGCTTTTATGTGCTTACTTTTTCGTAACTTTTCATGGACTGATGGTTTCGGTATTTAGTAAAATCTGAGTCAACAGAACTGGAACTGTAACTCCAGTAAAGAATCAGCTAAGTCAGTATCGACATGTCCCAAGCCGTTACCAAGTCAGTACAAAGCCAGTAGTAGTACTTATAGCAAGCCTAGACCTAATGGTGAAGAGGCAAATTCTCTCAAAAGTGACGGTGGGATTATCCCAGCACAAGCGATAATGAAATGAGATGACGTGTCTTTTAGGGTAACCGATCGATCTGATCACAGGAAGAGAAGGGAAAGGAGGTCGGCTATCCTAAATGAGTAAAGGGTTGGTCTGACGCATCTGATGACATTTTCGAAGGACTACCTTTCCTCAATTGCTCAAAAGGACTGACTCGCTTTGGATGAATGCACTAGAATCCGTAGTGATGCCTATGCCTGCTGGTATGCCTAGCTTGCATCTGATTTGTTGATATTATTGCAATGGAAGGCTTTTTAATCCCCTATCTCTTTGGTATTGGAAGGCCAACGTTCGTAAGTAAAGGGAAGTGTATGAATCGGTTGAATAAGAGAGTGCCATTGACGAAAGGGACGTCACTGAAGAGGATTCTATCAAAGAGGGGAAGCAAGCCGTCGCAATGTGGGCAAGGAACAGTGAGTGAATCGTCGTATCAAAGCACTTCTTTCTCTATCTGAGTTTACGTCGAATGCCTTTGCTCATGTGGCAATACCTCTCTCTCTCTCGGAGCATCTATTGATAGCCTTTCTCGTTCATCACATAATGGTATATTAATATCTCTCCGTCGTGGATCATCTATCTATACTGGGTCCCGTCGTTCAATCATCTCTACTGTGCCATGCCTTTAGTGGAGAGATTGAATTGATTGGAATGGCAAGAGGGACACCAAATGCCTAAACAAGACAAAAACCAACTATATGCTGGAAACACACTTTCCAATCCTCTCTCTAGCACACAGGGTTGGCCCCGGGGATGAAACAAATGCAGAGTTCACTTTAGCTTGTTGTACCGAAGTGGTTCATCATCAAAAGAATAACAATGGGTTGTAGCGTTTCCTATTTTGTCGATTTGTCTAGGGGATGCTTTAGTTGTTGTAGGCTGCTCTTAGCTGAATGCCTTGCTTCGCCCTACATCCCATGGAGATAACGACGGAGAAGATTGATAAAAGGAGGTCTTTACGACTTTTCTGTTATTACAGAGTCTTCCCTCCCTCACACTTGATTCAATAGCACTGGTAATTCCTCCAACACCATCAACTGCGAATACGATAGATGATTTTATGCTATTCTCATTCCCTTTCGTTACTTGCTTTCCCTTACCCTATAGCTACTTCCCACGTTAGCACTACCTCAACGTCCCACAGCGGATTCTGAGCATTCGTCTGTAGTTGTTACTTTGACAACAGCTATTTCATGAAGGAACGAATATGAGCCGAACCAAAAGAAAGAGTTTTTTCTTGAATAACCAGGCTCACTATCAATTGAATAATCGAAGAGGGATGGGATCCTAGCGTAGAAAAGAGATCCGACGGAAGAGAGCTGATATGATCAATAGTAGTAAAGAACTAGAGATAGTACCACTGATGTCGACTGTTGGTGATGAAAAAGACATTGTTTATGAAATGTGTCTGATGTCGAATAGGTGTTTATGAAGGGCTCTCGACTTTCAACCTCTAGTCAACAATCATTCCTTAAGTTTCACTCGTTCGCGTCGAAAGCACGAGCCGCGAGAAAAATTTTCGATCGTCATACTAATCACCAATCTCGAAGTGCACCCTCTGTGAAGTCGAGTTGGCAATAGGGAAAGCTCTTAGGGGGCACATGAGGAGACACAAAGCTAGGAATGTTCAAGAATGTTCTAGCAGCAAGAAGGGTTTGATCTGAACTTGGGACCCTCTAGTTATGCCAATAAAGTAAGACGACCATGCATCTACAGGTTTGAAAAAATTTCTGCCTCTGGTAATTTATACAACCTTCATAAAGTATACTCAAATAAATATCTCATGTAAATATAGCTTATTCAAAAAGAAGAGAGAGACCCTATAAAGACCAAAACGGCCAAAAAGAATAGTTTGACATTTAAACCCAAACAAAATTCTTGACAATTCATCATACTGAGGGGAAAAGTATGACTAGCCTAAATCAAACAGTAGTTGGTAAAGGTAAGTCAAATCCGTTGATAGTTGGGGGTTTGCTAAAAACTCCGAGACAACTCATCATGCTTAGTTGGTAAAGGCAAATCAAATCCGTTGATAACTGGAAATTTGCTAAAATTCCCATAAGACTTGACATTCACAGGCCAAAGACATCATTAAAATAGTAGCAGTAAGATTCTCTACAAAAGCCTTGACCACCGATATCAACAGAAAGATTTCTTGCAATTGTGCCCGACAAAAGCAGCCTGATACAGCCGAAAGGAGCCTGATACAAACGAAAGGAACCAAATATGTCCAAAAGAAAAAAAAAGGGAAGCATGATTAAAAGCTCCTTTATGATTAAAGATGCGGGCCCCATCCAAATGGAATCCAAGGAGTCCAAAACTTCGGCAAGAAGAAATTGAAGACTTCGGCAAGAAAGAATCTCTCCTATAAATAGAAGGCTTCCTGGAGAGATCAAGACCGATTGAGAGGAGCAGGCTAAGATTTCAGATTAATGTTGAGATTAGAGAAAACCTTCGACACCATTATCATCACTATCATCTCCCATTGCCATCATCCTCCATCAACATCATCTACCTTCCTTCTCAACCTCTCCACCATCTTTCCAGTCTTGTGCCACCCAATCCGACCACCTATATAATTCCACCACATATGTGTAATTTGTGTGGACAGTAGTAGTGTGAGAGTGTGCTTGTATTTTCCCTTTTAGTGTGCTTGTATTAACCCCTAGTATTAGAGTCCGGCCGGTTCCTTTTTGGGCGATAGGGATTTGCAGTATGTACAATGTTTCTCCAGTACTGTTCCGGTATGTATTGTATACTTTGAATTATTATAAATTAGTTTGTTTTTGCTTTGGTGTGTTAGATAAATTTTATGTATATTTAGTAATAATTTTATACTTGATAGTTTGTATTTACTTTGGTGTTGGTGTGATAGATCAGCATGTATATGGTGACAAATTAACTATAAGACGGATTATTGCTCTCTCATAACTTTATTGTTATATCATAGTTTCATTCTAAGTGTCTTTTGCTTGAATTGTGTAACCTTAAAGCCCAAATTTCTAAGTGATCTCTTTATTGCCGCGGGTAAGCGTTTATAGGGTGACTCTCAAGAGGTGGTTTTAGGCACCGTAGGTGACTTAGAGCTAACTATTCACCGACATCTTAGATGGCTACTGATGACTTTTATTGGGAATGTGAGATTTATGAAACGTATTATAGTTTAGATGACACCACGTATCATGATGATATAATATACACTCCAAAGTATTCCGAACAAAAAACATATGAAACAAATTTTAATTTATTTAGTACTATGTATTGTGATGATAGAACGTATAAACCAAAGTATTCTAAAAAATGATTTGATGAGATAGTTAGCTCAATAGAACATTGGAAACAACATAGTAAAAATCCTGACTTAACTGTAAAAGAGATAAAAGATAATACACCTAAAAAGATCTATAAAAAAATTTTAAAAGTTTACTAAGTTATTTTGGATATAAGTTGAACCAAGAAGAGATTAAACCTAGAGCCATAAATAAAGTAACCGAGGATGATAAAACGGTAAATAAAGAAAATGTTAGTAACCTTCTAGTTGAAAAGGAAAATAATTGTGAAAAAAATATCTTATATTTCGAACAACCTTTTGATAACGGCCAAGAATATAATTATGAAGTAGAAAGAAGAATTGAAGAAATCATCTTGAGAACTGAGGAACTTTCGGATCAAGTGGAAGAATATATACGATAAGATACGATGAAATAATTTTTGTTCCAGAAGAAGTAAAAGAGATAAAGGAAGTAGTAGGGAAGTTAGATCATATCGACAGTGTAAAATAGAAAAAACCAAATCAATAAATTAAAATGTAAGTCGAAAGAATATATTCCAAATAAGAATACGACTCAATAGTTGAGCCAATTAATTGCTAGAAAGAGTTGTATAGGGATCAAAATAGCACTATTCAAGAGAGAGACTATCTAGTGAATAGGATAAAAGAAATGTACCTCCAGTATAAAATTTTGTTACACCATTTCAAATTTGACCCTGGGATATACAATTTAGATGAGAATCTAAAAAATAAGAGCATCATAAATTCAGAAAATGAAGACTGTGAGGAAATTACACATGATGAGTACAAGACAGAATCTAAAGAAAATATTAAATCTGACAATAAGCTGAAATATGTCAGAGAAGATAGTAATCCACTATAAACTTGAGTGATTACAAATGGAAAAAAATTATCCAGATATACACTTTACGGATAAATGAAAGGTCATAGATGACTTGGCACAATCCCTAGCAATCATAATCACAAACCCTGAAAAGACATAGGATGAAAAAGTATTTGTCAGTTACATCACGGAAACCTTACAAGAAGATGTATTGCAATGGAAATTTCAAAGGAAATAAAAGATCAGCGAAAATGAGTTGAAGATAACAAGTTCGCTAGATTTGAAGATATTCATACTGACTTCATAAAAATCATAAAAGAAGATTTATGTGGATCATAAATAACAAAGCCCAAGGGGAAGAAATACTTCATGTGTTATTCAGAATAGAATTATGCGAAGTATGTGAGTATGAAGAATTTTGCGAAATATTTTTAGAATATTTTTACAAATTAGATAAGACACAAAACTGACTTGATCCATTTCTTCACAAGCTCTCAAGTCCATAAAATACTAAAACACAAAACGGATATAACTAGATTATCTAAAACGAATCGAGAAAGAGGACAATCTAAGACACTATATTCGCTATGCTCTTAATATAAAAAACTTATAAAGAAATAAAAAACACAGTCAATAGCTCTGCTAAAGTGAGGAAATGCTATGAGAAGATAACTGCGAGAAATGGAAAAAGGAAGTAAGAAACGACCAAAATCATTTGAAGAAGAAATAAAGAATAAGAGGCAAAAGTAGAGCCTATTAGAATTGTTGAACGCTGGAAATAATTTTCTAAAGAAATTGACTAAGTAAGAAATATCACTATTGAAAAAACTAGATAAAAATTGAGGTTTCATTTGGATGGTTGAAGATAAAAGAGTTTTAAAACAACAAGTTGAAAATGCCCCAGAAGTTTACCTACCTAAACCCCTATCTAGAAAACTTTCTCGATGGAGGCCATAGAGAAAGAAAAGAAAATTTATTAAGAATAACAAATATATCTAGAAGTATGGTGAATTCTCTACACAAATGGGTAAAAGGGAAGGCAAATATTTTGTGTGGGACAAAGACGGTCAGCATCCCAGAAATGGAAAAGATGCTCAGAAAAGGGTAGAGCAAAATTTAGAAGCCTGCCTTAAAAAAGAAATCTCCCCTCCCGATATAGTGCTATGAGGACTTGATTCGGAGTTTGAAATGATCCTTATAATAAACGAGTCAGATATTAACACACTCCTATCGCTAGGATTAGATAACATAACGTTAGGAAATGAAATTGGGAGAAAAACAACCTTTAGTTCAGGAGACATCAAAAAACAAATAAAAAATAATAGTAAATTCTTAACGAAGGAAAATGCTAGTAATATATTAATCAAATTTTTGAAGATGAGGAACATGGTAAGAAAAAGTTATAGCAAATAGTATCCCTACTCCAGCAGCATTTATTGTATGCATAGGATACCAGCCAGGTATCTACACAATACGGAATAAATGTTATAAACAGGTATTCGATAAATCATGCAGCACACATTACTACTCCTGTGAGGATGTTATATCACTTCAGAATCCATGCATGATAAAAGAAACAAAAGTAATAAGCCAAAAAATTCCGGAGCAAAAGGGTGCCTAGGAATCACACCAAAGAATAAATCCTAAGGTTAGAAATCATCGCGCTTTTCAGCAGCATCTAAGGCAAGGATCAAAACAGATGCTGCATATAAGGCAAGGATAAAAAAAGAAACTGCTCATCCTCGCAGAATCAAGCAAAAATCCAGGATTGCAGTTAAGGATCTTAGCACAAGAAGATTTGCAGGTTCTCGCTGAAATAAGCAATTGGTCGTCCCTCCTGCATAAGAACTGCGCCTATGCCAATACCTGAAGCATCACATTCAATCTAAAATATTTTAGAAAAGTTAGGTAAAGACAATAAGGGGGCGTTGGTTAGCATCTCTTTGATTAGCTGAAATGTCTTCTCTTGTTCTTCTCCCCATATAAATCCGACGTTCTTCTTGATCACTTCGGTAAGTGGTGCGGCTATGCTACTAAAGTCCTTCACAAACCGTCTGTAAAAACTAGCAAGCCCATGAAAAGTACGAACATTGCCTACACTTGTGGGACTCGGCCACTCTTGGATTGCACGTACCTTCTCTTCATCAAGCTGTATACCTTGTGCACTAACAATAAATCCCAGAAATATAAGCTTATCGATGTAAAAAGTACACTTCTTCAAGTTAGCAAATAACTTTTTCTTTCCTAAGCACATCTAAAACCGATTTCAAATGTAGAGCATGATCATCCAAGTTTTTACTATAAATGAGTATATCATCAAAATCGACAACAACAAACATGCCTATAAATGCATGCAAAACATGATTCATAAGTCTCATAAAAGTACTTGGTGCATTAGACAATCCAAAAGGCATAACTAACAATTCATACAAACCATATTTTATTTTAAAGGAAGTTTTCCATTCATCTCCTTCTTTCTGATGATAACCACTCTTAAAATTAATCTTAGAGAACACGAAAGAACCATGCAACTCATTTAACATGTCATCTAAGCGAGGAATAGGATGACAATACTTTACCGTTATGTTTTGATGGCTTGGCAATCAACGCACATTCTCCACGTCCCATCCTTCTTAGGTACAAGTAAAATCGTAACGGCGCACATACTCATGCTCTCCCTCACGTACTCCTTCTCCAACAACTCACTTACCTGCCGTTGAAGCTCCTTTGTCTTTACGGGATTGCTCCTATAGGCTGGTCGGTTTGGAATTGTCACACCGAGAATAAAATCAATTTGATATTCAATCCCTCGAATTGGTGGTAATCCATATGGTGTTTTCTCGGGAAAGACATCCTCAAATTCCTGCAAAAGAGAAACAACAGAACTGGGCAAAGCAGAGTCAAGTTCGTTAGTGTTTAAAAATGCCTCTTTGTACAAAAGTATAACCATCGGCTGATTTGAAACATTGCTCGCTTAATCTCACTCATTTTTGCATGGAAATTATTTTGTTTTCTCTCTGATTTTCTCTCAATGGCTGAATTTTGATTTCCTTTTTCTCTCTCATTTTGCTCGGCCACTCTCCGATTTTCACTCTTTTTCTTTTACTCACTCTCTTTTGATCACTCTCTTTTTGCAAGCTCACTTGATCTCCATAAACTTGTTTCGGTGTCATCGGCACAAGAGTGATAGGTTTTTGGTTGAGCACGAACGAGTATTTGTTGGTGAAGCCATCAAGCTTAACTCTCCGATCGAATTGCCACGGTCGACCTAATAGCAAATGTCCAGCTTACATCGAAACTACATCACACAAAACTTCATTTTTATATTTTCCGATACGGAATGAAACCAAAACCTGTTTATTCACCTTTACCTCGCCACTATCATTCAGCCATTGTAATATGCACGGCCTAGGATGTTTCAGTGTGGGCAGTCCTAATTTCTCCACCAAGATTGTGCTTGCAATACTAGTACAACTTCCTCCATCAACAATCATACTACATACCTTGTCTTTGACGTAGCACCTAGTATGAAAGATGTTCTCCCGCTGCTCTTCTTTAACTTCTTTTGTTTGCAAGTTTAGAAGTCTTCTTGACACTAACAATTTACCTTGAACCGCATATTCTTCATCATCCACGTCCTCCAATGGTGGCATAGAGTAGGTATCGGACTCGTCGCTGATTTCGATCTCTCTATTACCCCTTATCACCATGACTCTTTTGTTCGGGCATTGACTTGCTATGTGACTCCTGCCTTGACATTTAAAACACTTAATGTCACGATTTTAAGAAGTGAAAGGGTCGGATTTACATTGAGTATCATGGTTAGTTGTCTCTTGTTTTGGCTCGAATTTTGGTTTTGCAGCTAGTTTCTCCTCTTTCTTCACATGACTCGGTTTCATTGGGAAAAACCCGAATTATGGGATGCACGTGTACCACCTCTCCTCTTGAGTTGTTGCTTCACCTTGATGGCCATGTGCACCATATCTTCTAATTCTATATAATGCTACATCTCCACCCTATCATGAATTTCTTGATTCAAGCCATTCAAGAACCTAGCCATAGTAGCCTCTCGGTCTTCTTCGATATTAGCCTGGATCATAACAATCTCCATCTCTTGATGATAATCCTCCAAACTCCGGTTACCTCGTCGGAGTGTTTACGATTTATTGTACAACTCCCGATGGTAATGGCTGGGCAAAAACCGCTTCCTCATCACTATTTTCATCTCTTCCCACATCTCTACTAGTCGTTCCCTATTTCGCCGCCTGTTCAACATTAACTGATCCCACCACACAATAGCATAGTCAGAAAACTCAATGGCAGTAAGTTTTACCTTCTTCATCTCAGAGTAGTTGTGGCAATCGAACACTAACTCCACCTTTTTCTCCCACTCAAGATAAGCCTCAGGGTCGTTTTTCCTTGAAACACTGAAATTTTCATCTTAATACTACCCAAGTTGTTATCTTCCCGATTCCTATCTTCTCTAAACCGCCCTCCATATCTCCTATTACCAACAACTAAATCCCGATCTTCTTCTTCATCAAAACCAGCCCCATAATACTCTCCATCTTCATCTCTCACTCCCCGATTTGAATCTTTCCCTTCTACGCACATTATGAGTGTTTTGTGGCTGCTCTAAGCGTGTATTCTCCATCCGATCAATCTGCTCATGTACCTGCTCCAATTCTAACCTCATCACACGCCTCATCTCACTCATCATGGCCTCCATGAGCAACTTTGAGTCAGCCATCCTTGTAGCACATTCGGCGATGCTCTTTTCACTGTTTTGAGACATGATTGCTGTAAATCAAAGTTAGAAAACAAAAAGGAAAAGACCTCAGACATTCCCTCATGTGTTTCACTCAAAGAATGATTCACTCTATTCCACTCGTGTTTCACTCAGTATAATCATCGGCTTTTACCTTCTAATATGCTCACCACTCTTACCTTTTTCCACTCGATAATCATCTTTCAGTTCTTTTGAAACTATACGAGCAATATTCAAAATTCCAGCAACAATTCACCAAGAACTCACCAAGGGAATTCAGGTTCAAAAGGTAAGAAAAAAAAAAGGGATATGGGTGATTAGATTTTCAAAAGCAAAATTTCACAAAATTTCCATGAAAATTTTTGGTCTTTCAGGTGAGGTGATTTTCGGGCTTATTGGAACCAAAATGAGTGAAAAAAAATGAAAGATTTTTTGTCAAATTTTTTTACTCTTTTTTTGGGGACCCCTTTCTTTTTTTTTATGATCAGATTCTTTCTTTCGTTAATAACAGAACAAGATTAGAGCAAACAGATTATGATCAAAAGAAAGAAATTCGGCTAATCTATGATATGTTAAACCGAATTTTGGAAAGCTAAAGCACAAGGAAACAACAACATTCGAACCTAGGGCTAGAACCAATTCGGCCACAACAAATTCGGCCAAATAAAAAAAGGAAACTAAATTTAAATGGGATAGGCAAACCTGAGACGAGAAATCCTTGGCTCTGATACCAAATGATGCGAATCTTGTCTAAAATAATGAGACCCATAAAACAAAAGGAAACAATTCAAGAACGCCCACGATCAGATTTGGTTGGGAAACCTCGACCCGTTGCTTCAAAAAAAAAAGAATCTCGGTATAATTGACCTCAACCCATTGTTTAATGCGAAATAAGAATCTTGGTATAAACAAGACGCTACAAACGGTAGTGGAAATCCGTTTGATAAGTCAATGATATACGCTATGGAAGAATTCTGATAAGTTCGAATAGTCCGTCAAAGAACTAAAGAGAATAAAACTCACTAATTTCCAGAAAACTATCTCCCCTTCTATTCCATTAGACGACTATTAATAGGCTAAAAAAATACAAGAAAAATTTCATAAATAGAAACAAAACAAAAAGAAACAATTAGCCCCTTAATTTGGCTGATCACACGCCCATAATAAAAAAAAGGAAACAAGTAGAAATAGAAACGAAACAAAAGAAAACAATCAACCCTTAATTTGGCTAATCACACGCCACAATAGAAAAGAAAACAATCAAAAATAGAAACGAAACAAAAGGAAACAATCAGCCCTTAATTTATCCGGATTCTTCTAGTAGTTGATCGTGTTGATGCATCTTTGTTGAACACGTGAACCATCCTCAATGGGCCTTCACGAATTTGCTTGACCCCAAACCTCTTGAATTAGTCTATTAAGTGTATTTTTTATTTTCTTTTCTCGTGCTCTTGTAACCGGCCCGGTTGGAACTTGAACTGGCTATTTTGTAGTCATGCCATTATTTGCATCAAGGCGTGAGATGAAGCACATGGGACCGACGTTATGTATCAGAATGAAAGAAATTCTAAATCCGCTTTGTCTACGAACGACGGAAGTTAGGACGTAATGTAATTATGAATCTCATGGAGAGTTTGATCCTGGCTCAGGATGAATGCGGGAGGCATGCTGGAAACATGAAAGTCGAACGGGAAGTGGTGTTCCCAGTGGCAGACGGGTGAGTAACGCATAAGAACCTGCCCGTCGGGAGAGGAACAACAACTGGAAACGGTTGCGAAGACCCCTTTTGTAGGCTGAGAAACTAAAGGAGGAATCCGCCTGAGGAGGGGCTCGCGTCTAAGGTTACCATTGGTGAGGCAATAGCTTACCGATAGCAATGATCAGTAGCTGGTCCGAGAGGATAATCAGCCACTCTTGGACTAAGACACGACTAGGACTCTTGGACTGAGACACGACTAGGACTCCTACTAGAGGTAACAATGAAAAAATTTTTGCAATGGGCGAAAACCTGACGGAGCAATGCCGCATGGAGGTAGAAGGCCCACGGGTCATGAAATTCTTTTCTTAGAGAAGAAGTAATGAAGGTATCTAAGGAATAAGCATATGCTAACTCTGTGCCAGCTGCCGCAGTAAAATAGATGATGCAAGCAT
The DNA here is from genome assembly GCA_036321105.1 of Dracaena cambodiana. Taxonomy (NCBI): domain Eukaryota; kingdom Viridiplantae; phylum Streptophyta; class Magnoliopsida; order Asparagales; family Asparagaceae; genus Dracaena; species Dracaena cambodiana. Next base: position 36,866,957 of record JAYEPQ010000004.1, read on the forward strand.
TATTCGGAATGATTGGGCGTAAAGGGGATACAAAGAATTGAAAACAGTTTTTGGCTATCTCGTATCGGCGATCGACAAAAGAATGCATTTCACAGGTAAGGTACGGAAATGGGATCCGTTGATTTCATTGTTTTTCATTGTTCATTGCACCATATTCAAATATTTATCTCCACGTTGGACTGTTTGCACGATTGTTACTACAACGTCGTTACTAAAGAAAGAATGCCATACGAGAGAAGCGAGATGAAGCAAGCAACGGTAAGAGTTCCGACAAAGCAATTGATCTAATCCAGTTGAGACCGTTATACTGAGTAGGACTAATATGGAAAGGGGACATAGAACATATTTCTTTATAGGAATCGCTAGATAGAACAAAAATCCCAAAGAAAGATGAAGACTTCTCAATCGACAAAGCCAGTTTCCATCAGACACAATATGAATTGTAGTACAACACCCCAGAAAAGGGTAGCCTAGATGTAGTGTTTGTCAGAATTATAGTTCAGTTTGACTGTAAATATCTTTTAGGTTTCTCTCACTTAATTAAAAGTGTCATCCCGAGTTTATTCAGCAAGAGAAGGGGAAAGAAGGTGACGGTTGCTAGGATACTCTACTCAGAGATAGAGAAAATGTATAGAAATGGAAGAATACATTGGTGGGGTATGTACTCGGGTCTGACGGCTTTCCACATGTAACGTAAAAAGACTGCATGCAGAGACTATGAAGGATGAAATGCTCACTAGAGATAGACTCGACGGGATAATGGACACTTCTTCTTCGACGTTCGCGAAAATGGAAGAGTGTGACAGAGTACTTCAGCTAGGACCGTCGGATCTGTCAATGGTAGATTGATCATTCTAAAGGGGGTGATCAGTAAGGTAGCAAGTCTTGTTGGAGTTATTTTGTACATGGCCGCTACAGGAGAAACCCCTGCTTTTGCAAGGTGTTTTTAGTATAGGTGTCTACTGCGAAACCTCTTTCGAAGGCTGTTACTCTGAAGCTGGAAGATGGCTCAGTGGTAGAGCAGCCAGTAAATCAAGTACGAATGGGTTCCCCTAGTGTGCAACAAATTCTACTCTTTCGGACATTGTCGAGGAAGAGTGCACTCCCCGAGAGAAGGGGTTACATAAGGAGAAAAAATGAGTGAGTAATAGCATCTTATAAAAAGACTACGGGCAGAGAGTGAGGAATACGGGCACGTCACTCACAATAGAGGAGAGGAGAGACTCTGCTCGGGACACATAGCCTTCACTAGTAATAGAGGAATAAGATTACAAAGACAAGAAAAGACAGGCACGATGTACTCAAACAAGCAAAACAACGACGGTATCTGAGGGGACACAACCACGAAAAACCAGAGGTTATACGACCAAAACGAATTTAAGATATCCCCTTTTATACGTCCAAAGAAAGAGATTTGGCATGTGTGAAGTCTGACGTACAGGAAAGCAAGTAGGAGAGCGAGCAAGCGAGGGGAGGACCATCGACAGAGAAATGATAATCAAGAACAGAGGAAATCCCGAAGAAATGTAGAATGCGTCAGAGTGTGGCAAGAGGGCCCACTTTGCTCGTGATTCGTCGGTCAAATAAGAAAGCGGCCGAAAGTAATTCAGCATCCTCCCCTCACCAAAACAAAGATAGTGAAGATGAGTGGGAAAGGCAGATGAAGCGGAGGGCAAGAGACTCTCATTCAACATACCTGAATCATCTCATGGGATGCTTTGTCATTAGAATAGTGAATAAGACAATGAAAAGAAGAACATGTTCTATAAGTTCGACCAGGCGAGATCGAAATATATTGGAAGAACGGGGAAATCAAAAGCGAAAGGCGTCAGTTTTGGTCCTAGTCCGTTGAGCTGGTGAAGCTTCGTCGAGCTAGAGATACCAGGGCCCAAAAAAGGAACGCCCGGGCTAACACACACACTACTACTACTGTCACACACTGATACAGAAGAAAAAGCTATTACAAAGGGAAATACACTCAAACACACTTAATTATACATATATGTGGTGGAGAACTATAAGTGGTTGCTGGTTTGATCAGCAGGCATAAAACTGGCAAAACGGATGGGAGAGGATGAGAGGGTGAGAGAGGATGGTGATGCCAAAAAGGAGGCATTGAGAAGTTCAAGGAGTTGTGAAAGCTTGCTTATGTTGGTGTGGATTACCGATTAGCCGATGATTTTTTCCATCCTTCGAAAGCCCATTTTATAGATGGAGCTTTCTTGCATGAGAAGTCTCTTCACTGTTGATGTCTTGTCTCTATAAAGAATCTTCACTGTTGATGTCTTATTGTTGTCTGGAATCATACTGTGGAAGTCTTGTCACGAATCTGCACTGTTGATGTCTTATCTCTGTTAGAAATCTTCACTGTTGATGTTTTTTTAGAAGACTTGGAGTTGGATGCTTTTTCGAACAAGGGTTTCTTCTTGATGAAGCTTTTGATAGGGCCCGTACCTTTAATTTTGAAGGAGCTTCTTATCATGCCTTTCTTTTTCTTTTGGATATATTAGGCTCCTTTTGTCTATATCAAGTATCCTTTTGGTTCTATGTGGCTTCTTTTGTCATGCACCTTTTGCAGGAAATCTCTCTGTCGGTTGTCAACGTTGTTGTAGAGAATCCATCAGTTATGATGTCTTTGGGTTCCTTTCTTGTGAAGCCTATAGGTTCATTCTTTGTGAAGCTTTAGCCTGCTTCTTTAATCATGAAGTTGCCATGTTAGGCTACTTTTATCATATCAGGCTGCGTCGTTTGTAGATAATTTTGTCGCCTTTGTTTGAGACTAGAGACTTCATCATGAATTATCAAATGATATGGGATTTTTAACAAACCCCCACCTATCAACGGATTTGACTTGCCTTTACCAACTACCATTTGAGTTGGGCTAGCCATGCCATTCCCCTCGACATGATGAGTTGTCAAGAATTTCAATTAGGCTTATATACCAAACTAATTCTTTTCATAGTTCTGGTTTTATTTTTTTTATTTTTTTTGTATAAGCTATATTTATGTGAGATTTTTAATAATTGTAAAAATTATCAGAGACTGAGAATTTTGCCAAACCTGGAGAAGCAAGGTCGTCTTATCTTGTTGACATAGATGGAAGGTCCTAAAGCTCAGATCTAGACACAAACCATTCTTGGAACTAGGATCTTCTTGATTATCTCTAGCTCTATGTGTCCTCGTGTGCCCTCCAAGTGCATTCCCGTTCATAAACTCAATTCCATAGATGGAACACTTGTGCACTTTAGGTTTTCTTTTTATTTCATGTAGCTTTTCTGGCCTCGACCTTCTGTGGCTTAACTGGTGGCCTCCGAGTGCTTGGAACGAAGTGAATTGTTTGCTGCATGTTTTACATTTAAATACTCGTTTATATTGTTGTTGGATAGTGTTCTTACCATTACGGAGATCGATATTTCTGTCGACTTCTACTTCTGTAACCATCCAATCTCTGGGGATGTTGCTCACCTGCAAATTTTATTTTGCCAAGATCCTGAACTGCAATCTTGACTCAGTGAGGATGAGAAGGTTCTTTCTAATCCTTGCCTTATATACTGCTTGATAATTTCCAGCCGTACGATTTATTCTTTGGTGTAATTTCCAGGCTTCTTTTAGCTCTAGGAATCTTTGCCTTATCACTTTTGTTTCTCTTGTCTGAAGTGATATAGCATTCTTACAGGAGTAATGATGTCTGTTGAGTACCTGTTTATAACATCTATCCCGTATTGTGTATATATACCTGGTTGATATTCTCGTATACAATAAATGCTGTTGAAATGCTATATGTTATAGCTCTCACCATTTTTCTCTTCTTCAAAATCTTGATTGATATATCATTATTGTTTTCCTTTATTAAGAATTTATTATTATTTTTTATTTGTTTTTTGATGTATCCTAGACTAAAGGCTGTTTTTCTTCCTACTGCATCTCTTAACGTTAAGTTGCTTAATCCTAGCATTAGGAGTGTGATTATATTTGACTCGTTGTTCATTATAGGGATTATCTCAAACTCTAAATTGCTCTTATATTCGCACAGCACTATATCAGAAAGGGTGATTTCTTTTCTAATGTAGACTTCTAAATTTTGCTTTATCATTTTTTGAGTATCTTCTCCTTTTTTTTAGGACAGTGTCCTTTTTTGTTATATGCGAAATACTTGCATTCCCTTTTACCCATTAGTTTAGAGGATTCATCACACTTCTGGATATACTTGTTACTCTTGATAAATCCCCTTTTGTTTTTCCACGGTTTTCTAGGTACTATTTTAGGTAGGTAGACCTTTTGGGCAATTTTAGCTTGCTGTTTTAAAATTCGTTTATCTTCATCTGTCTAGATAAAATCTCAATTTACCTTTTTCAATAGTGGTTTTTCTTGCTTTTTATCCTTTACTCCTTTTTCAAATGGTTTTGGTCTTTTCTTTCTTCCTCTTTTTCATTTTTCGTTGTTGCAGTATTTTCTCTTTTTAGGAAAGTTACTAGTTGTGTTTTTTATTTCTTTATAAGATTCTGCATAGGGAATATAGTGCCTTAGATTGTTCTCTTTTTCGATTTGTTTTAGGTAATCTAGATATTTGTTTTGTTTTTTTGTATCCCATGGACTTGAAAGCTTGTGTAGGAACGGATCAACCCAGTTTTGTGTCTTATCGTATTCTAAGTATCTTGAGAACGTTTTGCAGATTTCTTCGAATTCGCATATATCACATATTTCAATTTTAGATATTGCACAGAGGGTTATTTCCTCATAATCCTTGTCATCTATTAATCCACATAAATTCTCTTTTATGGGGTTAGTGGGGATATCCTCAGATCCAATAGATTTGTATTTCCAACCCACTCTTTATGCAAATTTCCCATTTTATCCATAGCAAAATGTCTCCTTATAATGTTCTCGTAATGTAATTGACAAACTTTTCATCGTCCCATGATCCTTTATGATTTGTGTCTATATCCTTGAAATGTGTCATCTTTGTTTCCATTTTTAAATCACTTGAGTCCATTATAGATTTACTATCTTCTCTGACATATATCAGTTTAATGTCAGATCTGATATTCTTTTTAGATTCTGTCCTGTACTCATTATCTGTAGTCTCCTTACAGTCTTTATTTTCTGAATTCGCGATGCTCTCATTTTCTAGGTCTTCAACGAAGTCGTATATCCCGGGGTCAAACTCAAAATGGTATAACAAATTTTTATATTGGAGATATGTCTCTTTATCTTATTCCCTAAATACTCTTTCTCTTGAATAGTGTTATTCTTATCCCTATACAACTCCTTCCAGCAATTAATTATCTCAAGTATTGAGTCATATTCTTGTTTGGAGTATGTTTGTATTATTTCAATTTGTTGACTTGGACTCTCTAGTTTCGAACTAGTTCCTAATCTGTCAATGTGATTTAATTTTCCTACTATGTCTTTTATCTTTGGAACAGAAAGTACTTTATCGTATCCTATCATACACTCTTCTACTCTGTTAGAATTTAAGATGAATTCTTCATTTGTTCTCTCTATCTTATATCTACTTTATTGGTAACTATTTTCTATTGGACTTTGTGAGGGACTACTTTGGTTATTATTATCTTTTTTGCTTACTGACTTGTGACAGCTTATTACATTTATTTTTCTCTTCTATAGGAAGATTACTATTACTCTCTTTATTTACCTTTTCGTCCTCTTCAGCTATTTTATTATTAGATTTGACTTCTTCCTGGTTTAATTTATATCCAAAATGAACTAATAGACCCTTGAATTTTTTATAGACCTTTTCAAGTTGTTCAGTTAAATTTTCTTTGGATTCTAAAGTTAGGTTGGGACTTTTATTTTGTTCTTTTAATATATTTATTTGGAGAACTACCTCATCAAATTTTGTTTGGAATATCTTGGAGTGTTTATCATATCATATATATCATTATATATGGTGTCGTATTTACTACAATCTGCTCTACATATCTCGCAATTGCATGGTATGCCGGTAGCCATCCAAGATGTCAGTGGGTAATAAGCTCTGAGTAGGCTATGGTGTCTAAAACCGTCTCTTGAGGTTCACCCTACAAACGCCTACCGTGGCAACAAAGGTTACGTTCAAGAATTTATGCTTTAAGGTTACTTAAATCTAGTAGGGGACACTAAGAGTGTAACTAGGACAGTAATCACGCAAGCTGTGAGATAATATAGGTTGGTGTTGTAGTCAATTTGGTACCACGTACGTACTATAGATGATATGAATCCTTCTTCAAACTTTCCCAATTTTTTCTGAATTTGCTACAGTGACATTTTCTAATTTCGAGGTATATTTTGCTACAGTGTTGCTACAGTGTAGAATTTGTACAGTAACTTTTTATATTTTTTGAATTTTATGATTTTTTTGGTAATTTTTATGAATTTTTTGAAAATAATTTTACACAAAAATAGAGATTTATCTAACATACCAAAACAAATACAGATTACTTTATAAAAATTCAAAACATACAGTACATACTGAAACAGTAGCCATCACACCGAAAACTTCTTTGTACAGACAGCAGACCCCTACTGTCCAAAAAAGGAACGCCCGGGCTCTGATACCAGAGCCCGGATTTTTATTCGTTAAGACATAAACAGTCGACATTGTGGCAACACTGTAGCAAAAAATCCCTCGAAATTAGAAAATGTCACTGTAGCAAATTCAGAAAAAATTGGGAAAGTTTGAGGAAGGATTCATAGCATCTATAGTACGTACGTGGTACCAAATTGACTATAACACCAACCTATATTATCTCACAACTTGCGTAATTACTGTCCTAATTACACTCTAAGTGTTCCCTACTAGATTTATGTTATTTTAAAGCCCAGATTCTTGAGCGTAACCTTTGTTGCCGGGGTAGGCGTTTGTAGGGTGAACCTCAAGAGACGGTTTTAGGCACCATAGGCTACTCAGAGCTAGTTACCCACTAACATCTTAGATGGCTACCGGTATACCATGAAATTGCGATATATGTAGAGCGGATTGTAGTAAATACGACACCATGTATAATGATATATATGATATGATAAACACTCCAAGATATTCCAAAAAAAAATTTGATGAGGTATTTCTCCAAATAAATAGATTAAAAGAATAAAGTAAAAGTCCCAACCTAACTTTAGAATCCAAAGAAAATTTAACTGAACAACTTGAAAAGGTCTATAAAAAATTCAAGGGTCTACTAGTTCATTTTGGATATAAATCAAACTAGGAAGAAGTCAAACCTAATAATAAAATAGCTGAAGAGGACGAAAAGGTAAATAAAGAGAGTAATAGTAATCTTCCTATAGAAGAGGAAAATAAATGTAATAACCTATCATAAGTCAGTAACCAAAGAGATAATAATAACCAAAGTAGTCCCTCACAAAGTCCAATAGAAAATAGTTACCAAGAAAGTAGATATAAAATAGAGAGAACAAATGAAGAATTCATCCTAACTTCTAACAGAGTAGAAAAGTGTATGATAGGACACGATAAAGTACTTTCTGTTCCAAAGATGAAAGACATAGTAGGAAAATTAGATCACATTGACAGATTAGGAACTAGATCAAAAGTAGAGATTCCAAGTCAACAAATTGAAATGATGCAAACATACTCCAAACAAGAATATGACTTAATACTCGAGATAATTAATTGCTGGAAAGAGTTATATAGGGATCAGAATAACATTATTCAAGAGAAAGAGTATTTAGGGAATAAGATACAAGAGAATATCTCAAGTATAAAAATTTGTTATACCATTTTGAGTTTGACCCCAGGATATACGACTTCGTTGAAGACCTAGAAAAAGAGAGCATCGCGAATTCAGAAAATAAAGACTGTAAGGAGACTACAGATAATGAGTACAGGACAGAATCTAAAGAGAATATCAGATCTGACATTAAGCTGATATATGTCAGAGAAGATAATAAATCTACAATGGACTCAAGTGATTTAAAAATGGAAACAAAGATGAGGATTAGTAATTTAGATTTGTCCAAAGCACATTTCAAGGATATAGACACAAATCATAAAGGATCATGGAACGATGAAAGGTTTGTCAATTACATTACGAGAACATTACAAGGAGATATTTTGCTATGGATAAAATGGAAAAATTTGCAGAAAGAGTGGGTTGGAAATAACAAATCTATTGGATCTGAGGATATCCCCACTAACCCCATAAAAGAGAATTTATGTGGATTAATAGATGACAAGGGTTATGAGGAAATAACCCTCTGTGCAATAGCTAAAATTGAACTATGTGATATATGCGAATTCGAAAAAAATCTGCAAAACGTTATCAAGATACTTAGAATACGATAAGATACAAAACTGGGTTGATCCGCTCCTACACAAGCTCCCAAGTCCATGGGATGCAAAAAAACAAAACAGATACCTAAATTACCTAAAACAAATCGAGAAAGAGAACAATCTAAGACGCTATATTCCCTATGTAGAATCTTATAATGAAATAAAAAACACAACCAGTAACTTTCCTAAAAAAAAAAAAAATACTGTAACAACGAAAAATGGAAAAGAGGAAGAAAGAAAAGACCAAAACAATTTGAAAAAAGAGTGAAGGATTAAAAGCAAGAAAAACCACTATTGAAAAAGGTAAATCGAGATTTTATGTGGACAGATGAAGATAAACGAATTTAAAACAGCAAGCTAAAATTGCCCAAAAGGTCTACCTACCTAAAATAGTACCTAGAAAATCGTGGAAAAACAAAAGGGAATTTTATCAAGAGTAACAAGTATATCCAGAAGTGTGATGAATTCTCTAGACTAATGGGTAAAAGGGAATGCAAGTATTTCGTATATAACGAAAAAGGACACTATCTTAAAAAAAGGAGAAGATACTCAAAAAATGATAAAGCAAAATTTAGAAGTCTATATTAGAAAGGAAATCACCCTTTCTGATATAGTGCTGTGCGGATATAAGAGCAATTTAGAGTTTGAGATAATCCCTATAATCAACAATGAGTCAGATATAATCACACTCCTAATGCTAGAATTAAGCAACTTAATATTAAGAGATGCAGTCGGAAGAAAAACAGCCTTTAGTCTAGAATACATCAAAAAACAAATAAAAAATATTAATAAATTCTTAATAAAGGAAAACAATAATGATATATCAATCAAGATTTTGAAGAGAAAAATGGTGAGAGATATAAAAAATAGCATTTCAACAGCATTTATTGTATACATAGAATATCAACGAGGTTATAGACAATGCGGGATAAATGTTATAAACAGGTACTCAACAGACATTATTACTCCTGTAAGAATGCTATATCACTTCAGACAGAACAAACAAAAGTGATAAGGCAAAGATTCCTAGAGCTAAAAGAAGTCTGAAAATTACACCAAAGAGTAAAACGTACGGCTGGAAATCATCAAGCAGTATATAAGGCAATGATTAGAAAGAAGCTGCTCATCCTCACTGAGTCAAGATTGCAGTTCAGGATCTTGGCGAAAGAAGATTTGCAGGTGTGCAACATCCCCAGAGATAGGATGGTCACAGAAGTAGAAGTCGACAGAAGTATCGATCTCCGTAACGGTAAGAACACTATCCAACAACAATATAAATGATTATTTAAATATAAAACATGCAGCAAACAATTCACTTCGTTCCAAACACTTGGAGGCCACCGGTCAAGTCACAGAAGGTCGAGGCCAGAAAAGCTACATGAAATAAAAAGAAAACCTAAAGTGCACAAGTATTCCATCTGTGGGATCGAGTTTATGAACGGAAATGCACTTGGAGGGCACATGAGGACACATAGAGCTAGAGATAATCAAGAAGATCCTAGTGCCAAGAATGGTTTGTGTCTAGATCTGAACTTGGGACCTTCAATCTATGTCAACAAGGTAAGACGATCTTGCGTCTCCAGATTTGGCAAAAATCTCAGCTCTGATGTCTTGTCGTCGTCAGGAATCTCCACTATTGATATCTTGTCGATGTCAGGAATCTTTACTATTAATGTTAGGAGTTTTTTTTTTACTATATTTATATCTTTATAGGAAGTTAATGAAATTATCGGATACCGAAGTTTTTATCGATTCTGGAGATGCAAGATCCATACATCCATTTGAGGATAGGATAGGGTCGTCCCATCCGGTTGGCACGATTGTCGTTTCTAGTGTTTTCTGTTGGCTGAGCTTTGACTTTGGGACTAATTTTTTCACTTTTGGTTTCCCATAAAGGATATAGTAATCGAACCTTCCAGACTCTTCCCCAAGTAGCCCAACTGCTGGGTTGCCTTCTTCATATAGTTGTCTTAGTAGTCTCTGTACAGAGACTCCCCTGCTGAGAGCTTCTTCACTTATGTCGACTTCTACTTTAGCCTCGACCTCCGTGTCCATTTCTTCTTTGGCCTGCTATATAGAGTCGTTGCGTGTCTACGATCCTTCTGACGCTATGAACTGTAGTGTCTCCTTTGATCTATCAGCGGGCCTGAGCAACTCTTTTCCTAAAATTTTACCCATACTTTCTAAGAGATCAATTTGTTTAGGGGTTGCTCCCCTAATGATTCCCTCATTGAGGATTGTTATATAATCCGAGCAAACCTTTATTAAGAACTCGAGTTCTGATTCTTGTTTCATTACAAGATTTGCTAGATTTCCCATGCGCTTTCGGAAGACACGACGAGTTTCAATTCCTAGATTTGCCTTCTGGTGAGCTCGCCAGGCCCCATTTATTTCAGAGTAGAATGGGGGTGGGATTTCCAACATGAGAAAATTTGCTGTTTTTGGCTCGAGCATATGATGGGCGAGATCACGAATCTCTTCTGCTAAGTAAGGGTTCTGTCGTGATATTTCCCAGGCTAAAGATGGCATCCTCTTTCGAGTAGTAATACTTGCAGCAGGATCCATTAAAATCGAATATCTGATCGTAGCATTTTTTTCAATCTGTGTAGATACCCGGCTGGTATCCTACGAACACGACGAATGCTACTGAAATATGAATATTATTTGCTATAGCCTTCCCCTTATCGTTCTTCTGCAAAAATAAATTTATTTGTTGATTGCTAATATCTTACTTAGTAATTACTTGTTCTTCACTTGTTAGGTCAGCTTAGGTAATCTGCAATAAAATTATCTTTTCCTTTAACATGTTCGATCTCGAAAGAGTATTGTGCTATTTAATTATACCATTGCATGCGTTTTCCAGAGATTTTTCTCGTATTTACTAGAAAATCTCTAACGGCTTTGTTATCTGTTCTGATAATAAAATACTCGGGTGCAAGAAATATTTGAAATTTCTGCAGGGCTAATTTTATAGTGTATAGTTCCTTCTCGAATATTATCCATTTTAATTCGTTTGGTTTGAATTTTTCAGAGTTGTATCCGCAAAGTTTCTCATATTTTAATATCTTTTGTGGTATGTTCCTTTTTCTGACTCTGATTCCATTCTGAGATAGGGGTGGATCCTTTTCGTCCCAATTTTCGTTCGGGATTGCTTTTAGTGCACATCCCCAATATTCATCTGATGCATCAATGTCTAAAATCAGTTTATCTCCTGATTTTGGTAGGTAGACTTCTGATGCTTTTTCAGCGAGCTGCTTAATTTGTTTTAGGACTTTTTTATCTTTGTCTGTCCAGATGAAATCTTGATTTTTATTAAGCTTTTTTAGTAAAGGTATTTCTTTCTTCGTTAGTTCCCGTAGGAAATTTCTTCTATAATTTAATAACCCTGATAAATATTGTAGCTGTTTTTTTATCTTTTATTTCTTTGAAAAATTCCTTAATTTTTGAAATGATATGCTTTTGTAGTTAAATGCAATCTTTGTCTGGGATAATTTCAAGAAATTCTATTGACTCTTTTTCAATTTCGATCTTTTTGGGAGAGAGTATTATCCTGTGTGTTTTAAAAATGTCACTAATGATCCTTAGGTGTCTTTTATGATCTTCCTTTGTTTTGGAAAAAACCAAAATGTCATTAATGTATACGACACAGAAATCCTTTAGATCATTAAAGATTGAGTCCATCCATCTTTGAAATATCTGTGGTGCGGTGTTTAACCCAAATGGTATATCATTCCAGTGAAAGTGACCTCGTGGCGTACTAAATGCTGTTAGTGGTTTCGATTCCTCCGTCATTTTTAGTTGTCAGAAACCAGACTTACAGTCGAACTTACTAAATACTCTAGACCCTTTTGTTAAATTTATTAGGACTTCTTTTCTAGAGATAAAATACCCATCGAATTTTAGATTTTGATTTAATCTCTTGTAATTAATTACCATTCGTGGCTTTTTTCTTTTTAATTCATTGAGATTTCTAACCATGAATGCTGAACTAGAGTGTGGACTAGTAGTTTTCTCTATTAAGCTTGTACTTAAAAGTTCACTTATTTGATTATCGAATTCATCTATATCTTGTCTAGTATAAAGTATGGGTTTTACCCTGATGATTACGTTGTCGTTTCTTAATTAAATCTAGCAAAACCTTGGGCTATGATCCCATAATTTTAATGGATCTTCACTAAAATTTTCACTAAGTATTTTTTAAAGCCAGTGAGTTTGATCTAGCTCATAAATTGCTTCGCAACTCTTTGATGGGTTTGCATAGTCTGGGATACTTTTCGGCGGGAAAAAAATCTTCTGTACACTTATATCTAGGTCCTTCTAAGAGTGGCATGTCGACTCTTTGGGGTTGGTTGCCCTCGTGTTGATGTAAAGACAGCATTTATTTTTCTACAATCATTGGTAAATATTCTCCAATAAAATTGTTTCCTAAAACCATGTCCCCATTCATATGTGGAAAACATAAGAGTTTTGGTATAATCAATTATTTCTCATTAAGCCAAATCTCCACGTTCTTGGTTTTGTTTTGGATAGTTCTTTTATGTGCACTAATCCCTGCTATTTTAATTGGATATTTCATTGGTTCCCATTTTTCTAGTGGTATGGCATTTTCTCGACAAGAACAAACTGTAGCCCCTGTATCTAGTAGCGCGTGTAATGAATATTATTTATAACCTTTAAATCTGAATGTTCCTTTAACATAATTAAACCTTCTTCCTTGTTTTGAGACAAAGATTATCTCATCAAATCTTATCGGATATTACTCCTCTCTATTAGGAGGTTCTTCGGAGTTTAAGATAACCTCTTCATTTGTTCTTTTTACCTTATAATTATCTCCTTGGTAACCATTCTCTATTTGCAAAAGATCTTTGATGTTGTTTTCCTTCATTGTTCCTTCTTCACAACCTTCTCCCTCTTTTACTGGAATGTTATTATCATTTTCTTTATTCGCCTTTTCGTCCTCTTTAGTTTTGTTTATCATATTAGGTTTATCATTTTCCTGATTAGACTTATATCCAAAATGACTTAGTAGACCCATAAATTTTTTATAGACTTCTTTGAGTTGTTCAGTTGGATCTTTTTCAGCTTTTAAAGGTATATTGGGATTTTTATCTTGTTCTTTTAATCTTTCTATTCGGAGAACTACCTCATCAAATTTGTTCTTAGAATACCTTGGAGTGTTCATCATATCATATATATCATTATACATGGTGTCGTATTTACTACAGTCCGCTCTACATATCTCGCAATTGCATGGTATGCCGGTAGCCATCTAAGATGTTAGTGGGTAACTAACTCTGAGTAGCCTATGGTGCCTAAAACCGTGTCGTGAGGTTTACCCTACAAACGCCTACCCTGACAACAAAGGTTACGCTCAAGAATCTGGACTTTAAGATTACTTAAATCTAACAGAGAACACTTGGAGTGTAACTAGTACAGTAGTCATGTAGGTTGTGAGGTAATATAGGTTGGAGTTGTAGTCAATTTGATGCCACGTACGTGCTATAGATGCTAAATCCTTCCCCAAACTTTCCTAATTTTTTCTGATTCTTACTTGATTTTTCGGATTTTGCTACAGTGTCATTTCTAATTTTCGAGGCTTTTTGCTACAGTAACTTTTTGATTTTTTCGGAAATTTTTAGAATTTTTATGATTTTTTGGAACAATTTTACACAAATATAGAGATTTATCTAACACACCAAAACAAATACAGATTACTTTATAGAAATTCAGAATATACAGTACATACCGGAACAGTAGCCATCACACCGGAGACTTGTTGTACAGATTGTAGACCCCTACTTCAAAAAAAAAAAAACGCCCGTACTTGTTGTACAGACTGTAGGCTACTCAGAGCTAGCTACTAAGCGACATCCTAGATGGCCACCGATATACCATGCATATTTGAGAATTCTAGAAGAGATTATAGTCACTTAGAACATTTTTCAGTAGCAACAGATAAAACCTGACAAATATTACAAGTTTTCTCAACAATCTTATTGATTATATAGTTTGTAGGTTTAATAAGATAGATAAACGACTAGATAAGGTAATAGAACAAAATGAAATATATGTCTCTATGTTTTGTAAAACCATTCAAGACAATCTCTCAGAACAATTCGACAGAGAAATAACAAAATTCGACAAGGAGGTAAGGAAAATCTTAGGAAGATTAGATCGAATTGACGGTTTAGGAACAAGCTCAAGACAAAAGAAACTGAGTGAACAGATAAACAGGATGCAAGTAGGAAGAAAATACTCCAGAAAAGAGTATGACTCGATTGTGGAACTAATTAACTTTTGGAAAGAGTTATATAGGGATCCATGCAATACTGTTCAAGAGAGAGACCATCTAATAAGTAGAATGTAAGAGACCTACCTACAAAATAAAGAGTTGCTACACCATTTTAATTTTGATCATGAAACATATAACCTAGAAAGTGAAGAAGAGCTAGAAAGTATCACAAATTCAAATAATGAGGATTACGGAATGACTATACAGGATGAATACGAATCTGAACACGAGAAAGAAATTGAATCTGATAGTGAGGTGATACATGTTGGAGAGGATAGCAAAACTACAACAGATTTAAACAACCTACAGATAGGAGGGAGTATGAGGATCGATGATTTGATAAAAAAGAAGTGTATCCCAAGGAGGAACCTATCTAGATCTATCCAATGTACATTTCAAGGATAAACAAAAAGATATAGATGACTGGGCGCAATCCCTAACCGTCGTAATCACAAATCATGAAGGATCATGGGACAACGAAAGATTTGTCGATTATATTACGGAAATATTACAAGGAGATATTTTGCAATAGATGAAACAATGGATAAATTCAGAAGAAGGAAAAAGTAAACGGAAGGAGTGAGGAGAAAGCGATAGGTTCACAAGTTGTGAAAAAATCCTCAATAATTTCATAAAAATCATCAAAGAAAATTTATGTGGATACATAGATGATAAAGCTCAAGAAGAAGAGGTTCTATATGCGTTGTCCAAAATTGAATTAAGCGAGATATGTAAATTCGAAGAATACTGCAAAACGTTCTCAAAATATTTTTACAAATTGGAATACGATAAAGCACACAATATTGGCTTGATCCTTTTTTCCACAAGCTTTCTAGTCCATGGGATACCAAAACAAGAAACAGATACCCGGACTACTTAAAACGAATTGAGAAAAAGGATAATTTGGGGCACCGTATACACTATGCACTTAAAATAATACAAGACGACTGTCTTAATATAAAACCTACAAGAAAATGAAGAACACAATAAGTAACTCTCCTAAAAGAAGAAGGTGCTGCGAAAAAATAATCGGCGAAAAATGGAAAATAGGAAGCGAGAAAAAGTCAAAACCAACATTTAGAAAAAGCTTTCGATGGAAACCATGGATACGGAGTAGAGGATTTGTCAGAAACAATAAATATATTAGAAAGAGGGACTAGTCTTCTGCACAAAAGGATAAGAAGAGTTGCAGGTGCTTCGTATGCGATGAAGAGGGACATTTTGCTAGAGATTGTCCTAAGAGAGGAAAAAATACTCAAAAAATGATTAAATATATGGAGGAACAAGAACTAGAAATCTGTCTGGGTGAAGAAATCTTGCCAACAGATATAATACTATATGAACTTGAAGTCGAAGATGATTCAGACGTCGAACTAGTTTTCATGATGAACGAAGAATTAGGTCCTATCACACCCCCGGTATCAGAACTGGATAATATAACATTAGGAGTTGTAGTTGGAAGAGAAGCAGTTTTTAGCCCAGAGGACATCGATAGAATGAAAAAACATCAACAAATAAATAAAACAGAAATATACAAAATTTCACTATTCAATTTCTTTTCTAGAAGAATAATCAAAAATTTTAATGGAAACGCAACAGCAAATTTATCAGCCGGAGGAAGAGTAGACATCCCCATCTTTAGTCGAGAAAAAGTACGAAGATGGAAAAAGAAATACCCAAAAATTCGCTATATCCACGTTGGTCTAATTCAAATCAAAATTAATGCATGTTTAGGGCTGGCATAGACATCTCTATAATAACACTCATAATGGACAATCGATTCACCAATTGCCACCAAGCACTAATAGGGGTTTTCAATCCAATCTAGTAAATTAGACTGTATGATTCAACATCCGACCCAACTACTTTATTTCTATATCAGACCCAAACATAATAGACACTGTACGACTAAAAATCAAGACCCAAGGAATGAACATGAAAACCAACTCACACGATCTGGCCATAGAATATACAACGATTCATGAATTGACTCAGACCACAGCGGCAAGAACAGTTTCAAATCAAAGAGAAATAATCAAAATATTGAACCAAAACCGTTTGAAGAAGAAATCAAACCCCGACTAATGAATTTAAAGAACCTCACAGTACTTAGACAATGGTTTCTCGAAGATTTAATACAAACTGAAGAACCAAAACACTTTGGAGGGGTAGAAATATAAAGTTTTGGAAACAACCTATATATTAAAAATAATTCAAAGCAACCTTTGCTAACAAGAAGCAATAGTGAAAGGAAAACTAGAGAAATAGCTAGGAGATCTGGCACCAGGGAGGAAATTAGAGAGCTAGTATTGTCACGACTATTAGGAGAAGATCTAAAAATAAGTCCAAATATTAAGGAAGTAGGCCAAAAACTCAGTATGCCTCTCATGCCAGGATCGACGTCTCGACAAGAGGCTGTCGAGGGGACTGTCGAATTTAGTTATCAAAAGTAAAATTTTCATATATATAATTAATTATAAACTAACCATTTTATAGGAAAATCCGAAGAAAGGAAAAGAGATAATTATGTCAGAAAAGACAAAAAGAGTACAAACTCTTGAGGAAGCTAAATAGGTATTTTCTGAAGAAATCTTCTCGAGTATCAAGACAATGATGCTCGATCACAAAGAGAATATCAGGAGAATCCTATCAAAAAATAAAACAGATATTATCTTGGCCCGAAATAACTATCCGAAACTTTTTTAATTCATGAAAGAAGGAATGTGGGATATCCAGGGAGTTGAATGGGGGCTTATAAGCCATTTGTGCTTCAGATTACAGGAAGAACATGAATGGTGTAAACTGCCAGCAATGATAAGGTTTTTCACCTACAAACTAGCTACAAGTGTCAATTACCATCATTTGTTCACCTTCCAAATATTCAGCATGCTCGGGTGGAGAGAAGAGACGAAGTTTTTCCAGCCATACCAAATATAGATATTCGGCTACCCTGAGCAATGGCAAAAATTCGACACCTATTACAAAATCGAAAAAGTCAATTACAATTACTTTTGGTATAATAGTTTTATCGAGCTGGTCGATAAAACAAGGAAACTTATCAAAAATATTAGCAGCTATTCAATCATGACAGACGGAAGAAGGATAGTCGCCACAAAAGATTATCATGCAAAGTTTTGCATTCCAAAAGGACAAAGCTACAGAGCAATGAAGTTATTACGAGATATAGCTTTCAACCAGGAAAATTTAGATATCCCAGCAGAATTCAAATGGATATGTAAAAATAATATTTAAAAAAAAATTCTGACATCAACAGTGTAGATTCGTGACAAGACTACTACAGAATGATTCCTGACATCAACAATGAAGATTCCTGACAGCGACAAGATATTAACAGTAAAGATTCCTGACGGTGACAAGACATCAACAGTGAAGATTTCTGACAGTGAAGATTCGTGAGGAGACTTCCACAGCAAGACTCTCAAAGAGACTTCTCAACTAAGGAAGGCCGTCTATAAAATGGGCTTTTGAAGGACGGGAGAATAATCGGAAAATCGGTTAAAACATCAGCAAGCTTCCACAACACCTTAAACTCCTCAATGCCTTCTTTTCTGCATCACTACCCTCTCATCGTCTCCCATCCGTTTTGCCAGTTTTATGATCAAACCACAAACCACTTGTAGTTCTCCACCACCTATAGTATAATTAAGTGTGCCTGACTATATTTCCCTTTGTAATAGCTTTTTCTTCTGCATCAGTGTGTGACAGTAGTAGTAGTGTGTGTTGTTACCCTAGTATTACTAAGTGTGATCAGTAACCAACCATTATAAGGGGATGAACCGAGATCGCTCCCTCCTCGTCACTGCACTGTGGGGTAACCATCTCCTCCAGTAATGCCAAGTCCACTGTCAGCAATTGAACCAACCGTTAGCTCCACCCCTCTTCAGCGAGAGTCGACATCGGTGAGCTTTAACAATAACCAATGTCACGTCAGTTTTCTCATGACGATTTTGGGATTGATCTCCTGACGCAGACAAGAACAGAGAACCATGTGAAATATCAGATGCGGCTTTTTCATATCTTTTGTCGAAGGCTTACCACATTTGGAATTTTCCTATTTTGCCAGAAATATCAGGCATTGACGGACCTGTGTCCCATCGATCCTATGGACCGATTCACTTCACTTTGTGGGCCTGGTCCCTCCCTACTCTGTGACGGGCAAGCTGTTGCTTCTTTTGCTTGTTCTTTAGCCAACACGTCAAAGCCTCCATCGTCACGTCATTCGCGAAATTCTTCCATTGCTTTGTCGACTTGTTTTTTTCATGTTGTGCCTTTTCCCCTGGATTTCCTGCCAAAGCCGTCGTATTCATAGTACCATACTGGCGGAAGACTGATTTCGCTGCCAAGCGACGTTCGCATATCTGGTTCTTTGGAGAAAAAAGAGTCAAGCTATCAACGTCGGATGCGCTAACTTAATGAAAAGGCTCCCTGGTTTCTTGCCGCCAGGAGTTTGTTGAGTAAACTTCTGTCAGTTCCGCAAATCGATATACCACTTTCCGTTAATTCGTCGAAACAACAATCGATGTTCTCTTGCTTCTATCGAATCTCGAAACGAGTACCCCTTTTTTCTCGAAGGAGATCTATTGTCAGATGTGAAACGAGTACCTCTTTCTGAGAGTAAGTTACACGAAGGAAACGGAAACTTTCCACCCCTTTCTCATTCCGCGTGGTATCCTCCGCTTTTCTAAATGAACTTTCTCGTGACGTCGATGAGCCCGAGTCCAACCCGATCCTACTGGAGAGGACTTTATTACACTTTTCTCAGTAGACTCCTTCTTTCGTCGAAGTCGAAATATGGGACCACTTGATGAGGATAACTTTTCCTCGCTACTGACAGGCGTCGGGATTGGCCTTTTCCCGTCCCTTGGCATTATGGTCGAGCTTCTGCGATGTCGAATTCCCTCACAGGCAGAGGGTCATCACCTCTTCCTTTTCCTTAACCAACTTTTGGAGAGTCTCCTTTGGTGGTCCTCCAGCGCTTCAGTTTGAACGCAATGGCCTCTTCTTTTGATGCGTCAGGAACCTAGGTCTGTGTGGACTTCTTATCAATCTCCGGTTCTTTCTTGTAACATTGGAATTTCATTTGGTCTGGCTTCGACGTACCGATTGAAGAGAGAAAGACTGGAAAGGCGCTATGACAATATGAAGAAGCACATGACGAAAGAAGAATCTTTCATCTTTATACGCCATAACTTGTTCCACTATTCTCGCCGAAACGCCCTTTTGTCGCTTTGTCGAATGAGCGTAACCTATAACCCCTTTACTTGATGCAGCTTTTTATGTCGCTTTCCTCTCCTACCGGTCGAGTAAGCTAAATGCTTTCCCTTAGTCTCAGGTGTGAGTCTGGAGTTTCTATTTCAGGTTTTTCTATGGCTTTTGCTAGTCCTCTTCATCGTTTTACAGCTTCAGGTAGGAACGAACCACAGACTCCAGGCTTCATTTTTCCAGTTCCGAATCACCAGATAGTCAATCTGATTTTCGAAGGAAGACTGACTTTCCTTCTTCATGGCATTAGAATAGAATAGTTACCTTCCTCTCATCACTAAGTCTCCCTTCTTCCCATCCCAATCGATGAAAGGAATGTGGCGCGAACTAGATAGACAGAAAAAATAGAAACACGGGAGTCGGCTTAACTCACTACCAATGTTACCGCACCGAAAATGAGACTGACCCCTAAAAGGGAAGAGGAATGTAATGCGGTTAACCACTGACGAAACGGAGAGGATAGGAAGAAATGAA
Source organism: Dracaena cambodiana (assembly GCA_036321105.1). Lineage (NCBI taxonomy): Eukaryota > Viridiplantae > Streptophyta > Magnoliopsida > Asparagales > Asparagaceae > Dracaena > Dracaena cambodiana. The sequence goes on from JAYEPQ010000004.1 coordinate 36,887,296, forward strand.
AGAAACTCATTTTGAAGACCCAAAAAAAGAGATTAAACTATGATAATTAGATTAGGTTTTCAGTCGGTCTTTCTCCACTCAAGCGGATTTGGCAAATGGCCGTCGAAGAACGTCGTAGACAAAATTAAAACAATGGCTTACTTCCTTTCTTTCACTTCACCTTATTGGCGTCGGCAGGCTATCTCGTCTTGGCAAAACTAGGAACGACATACAGGGGCATATACTGGAGAGAGAAAGAGAAAGAGGAGATTGACGTGCGAGCTGCTAATCAGAGACAGGTGATGGGAGCACTGACCACAGTAACTGACGGTGGATGGGACGAAACTCTCCGGTAAGCCCATCCCTCTTCGAAAGTGAAAACAAACGATCAGTTAATGCCATTGACGAGTGAAGTCTTCGGCATCCCTATCTCGACCACAAGCACCTAAATCTATCTCCGTAGTGCCCGACTGGTTTATAGTAGTGTCCAACTAGCCTTATCTCTTTCCTGCGGCTTTTACTACGGGAGATTCAAAAAACTTTCCGTAGTTTTTTTTTGTTACTCACCTTTTTTTCTAGAAGGCTTTCAGAAGCCAAAAATGCTTTCAAATAGAAGAGTTGCCGATCGACACCACCTTGTGCTATCTCTTTACTAGAGATGACATTATGGTTCCTATTTCAGTAAAGCAATCAGTCAATTAGTTGAAGGAAAAGAGGGAATGGTTTATTGGCTTTTCCTTTGCATCTGCTGGTTTTTTAGTTGCAAACGTCTTATTCCCACAACAAAGAGTCCCATCTGATTGAACTTTGGGAATACGCCCATAGCCCATCCAATGCTCAAGTTGACCTAGCACAACATCTCTCCCCATCATGTCTAGTGGAAAAACTGCTGCTGATCTTGGTGTAAGCTCCACTATAAAAAAGCAAAGAACTTCTTCCGCTTTATACTTCAGTTGCGTCGGGACTAGTTGCCAGAATGTTGCCTATCCAGAGGAATAAGAACCGCTACTACTGGGCCGGAGACCCTTCCCAACCATCGTGGAGTTTCCAAAAAGGCATACGCCCGTCAAGACGTCCATCTTGATGGGAGCTCTTCCCCGAAAAGCAAAGGTCCGGGATATAATGCATATGTCGAATTCCTTAGATATGAGCTAGATCGACGAGCCCTCAGTATCAAAGAGATATGGGGATAGATGTCTTTTTCATTTGTTCACTAGATATGCCTTCTTCCAATTTCTTTTTCATTGCCTAAGCACTTACACACTTCGGAGGGTTTCTAGTTATAAGTTTAGATCCTCTCGTAGCAGAACGAATTTCAGATCAAAATCAAGTGGAGAGACAATCTATAGCAATCATGGGATGCACATCTACGGGCAGTCCCTATCTATATAACAGCAGCAGGATCGAATCTTTGGGCTGTTTCGGTTCCACCAGCAACAGTTCTATATGCAGTGGTGTTCTGACTTCTATCCAATAGGGTAGGATATTGGTGTCCTTTTATAACTATACAAAAAGGTACGTCCCCGAAGCCGAGTTTCCCATCGCCTTTCGATCCCTCCGAAGAACGAGCCTGACGCTTTTCAAAATCGAGAGAGAGGTTCTAGTACCTCTATCATATATCGCAAAAGCAATGGAAGCAGCACTGACTCCAATAACTAGAGCGAAGTTGCAGCGATAGGGGTAGAGATAGCGGGAGTAGCATAGAGAGTCACAGAAGTTGAAAGTACATTAGTTGTTGCTACAGTCTTAAATCCAGTTGCTATGATAGTAAGAAGTATCTTTATCACTTCTGCCCTGGGAGGAATCTCGAACTTCCTATCCCCACAAAAAATTGCGTCTATTATTCTCACCCAACCAAGACAAATATGACTTTTTTTAGTTTTTCGCCCTTCGACCGTCACGTCACCGCCTTTCCTCCCCAGGCACAGCTTCTTCAAGAAAAGAGCCATTGGGACTCCCTTTCCTGATGGAACAACTACTTGTGCTCGCTTACTAGATTGGCTTGCTTTTCTTTTTCCTAATTTGCACCCTTAGGTTGCTTTCATGTTCCGGAGCATACTCACCACTAGTAGAGCGAGGGGAGAGTGACCATAGGGAAATTGTAACCCGAGAAGTAGTTGCCTAATAGCCAACTGACTGACGAGTACCAACAACAGTGATAGTTATGCTTTCGTCATGCGGATTCCTATTCTGGAAAAGAGAAGGTTCTACAAGACCTACTTTCCTCAAGGGAAGTATGAAGGTAGCAAGGAGGAGAGGAAAGCAACCAGGCTCCTATCCCCGTCGCTAGGCCAATGGATCTGTATCATAAAGCAAAAGGCAAGCTGACGCGATGAGTCTCAGTTAGTTCAGCCATAGCAGTGACGAGTCAAGCCATGGGGGAGAGTTCCCGAAACCTATGTTTTTTTTGTGCGTCAGCTTGAATTGAGCTGGATATACAAGTGGAGTAGTCGTCGGTTTGCTTATAGTTTGTCGGTAGCAAGGAGGAGAGGAAAGCAACTAGGCTCCTATCCCCGTCGCTAGGCCAATGGATCGGTATCATAAAGCAAAAGGCAAGCTGACGCGATGAGTCTCAGGTAGTTCAACCATAGTGACGAGACAAGCCATGGGGGAGAGTTCCCGAAACCCGTGTTTTTTTTTTGTGCGTCAGCTTGAATTGAGCGGGATATACAAGTGGAGTAGTCGTCGGTTTGCTTATAGTATGTCGGAAAGCAAGGATCAGCTGCATCAACAACATGATCCGCTGCATCTACAAAGGAGCGTTAGTTCAAGTGATGATCCGACGTTTTCCCCCATATACTTCGATCCGAAATCGAGCAATTTTGACTCTTTTGTCAGCTATATCTGATATGACGTTTTGGAAAATATCCCGCTGTCTATGGACGTATGAATCATTTCGACAGTTCAGCCATTGCATCGTCCGTATGTCATATTGCCATCCCGCATAGGGAGTGTCGGGCTTGCCTCTGTATCGATAGCAAATGGAAAGAACTGGAACGACTTCGCCCATGACGATCATTCAAATCATCTATATTCCATTATGGCTTCTGCAGGTTCGGAACCTATGCCACCACCGTGTGATGACCGAAAAGAAGGCTCGGCTCCGGCGTTCAGTTGTTCAAGATCAGGAATAGTAATAGTGGCATTAAGTTTCTGGACCCTTTACCGTCATGCTTTGTCAGTTCTATTTCTTGATGGGGCAGTGACGGGATATAACTCAGCAGTAGAGTGTCACCGTCGATGTGGTGGTAGTTATCAGTTCGAGCCTTCTCATCCCTAAACCCAATGTGAGTTTTCTATTTTGACTTGCTCCCCCGTAGCGATCAAACGAGAATGGCTAGCCCAGAGGGTCTGACGTCCCTCTCGGAAGTCAGAGAAGAGCACCAAAATATACTTTCCCGAGTAAAGGCGACGCTTGCTTACGTGTTCAAAAAAAGTAAGGAAGAAGGGAGAATATTTGCCATTGAGGACGTTGACTCTACGTGGGTAGATTGAATTGGAATATTGAATCCAGAAAAAAAGATGCACGAGCTGGGATTGAACCCACACCTCTGACGTCACTGAATGCCTCAGAACCGTCAGTCTTTGTCATTTTGATGGCTTTTTCTATTTTTAGGTGACGAATCACTCATATTTTATTTTTCAGTACTTTCAGGCGCTTCTCTCTGATGGCGGAAAGGGTATTTATCATGTACTATTGACTACCTCGTTGATCTAGAATGAGCCAAACATACCACCCCGATGTCAAAGGACAAAAAGCGGTGGAACGCTTGGCCTACGGTCGAGCACGAGTATGCGCTACCGTCGACCTATACGATACAGTTGGGCTCACTGGCTCCATCAACTTCGTTGATCTGGAATGGAGAAAGAGACAAGCTCGATCACATTTTTTGACTTCCATTGTTTTGCGTTATTTCCATTTATTCTTCATTGATATTGATATAGATCAATTCTGAGTTGGCTGAGAACGAAAATGACTAGATCTGAACGAAGAGCGAGTCAAATGGTGAGTTTATTGTTTATAGGCTTGGGTAGTTTTGTCAATGGGAATAGCGAGCAGGGCGTCCTACGAGAGGTGATGAAGCGCTTTCGCGTTTTGTTTCTGCTTTTGTTCGATCTCGAGAATTTAATGATCCGAACTGTCAAGATGACGCCTTCTCCACGTCAAACGTGGATGGCGCAAATGACATTCTCTCATGCATAGATGATTTGGATGGAATTTTGGCTTGTTCTAGCACTTTATTTTGGTAGGGCGAGATTTGAAAATCCAACTGCATTTTGACGCTTTCTCAAGCTCTTCCTATTCAGGTGAAGTAGACAAAATGGTGAATCTGACGATGTTCCATCATAAGCTGGCATGTGCTGCTCACTTGCCATTACTCCCAGTAGAGAACCGATCAGACGTGAAGGACACATAGACCATAAAAAGATGCTCTGCCCTAGCTATCCAAGGAGCCTTCACCAACGATGGATTTGACAGAGGAGCCTCTTTTTTTAATAAAGAGATTTTCATTCAATACTGCGGGTCCCGAGCGAACTTGGCAACCCACTTCTTTGATGTTCTTCCACAGGACGAAGACTCCCTTGTGACTTGCTGTTCGATGTAGTGTCCCACCAATTGATTAGCACGTAGACCAATCGTCATTCCCCTCCTTTCTCTTTTGGAACGCATCGTCGGCTTTCCTCCATTCCGGGCATCGACAAATGCCGTCGAAAGCCAGAAACTATCTAACCATCCCAGTCGTTCATCCAAAAGTTCGCCCTCGCACTCCCACTACCAATGAGGGACTGAAAGCGACCTGCAACAATCGAGAATGGCTCCGTCGACTTTACTTGCGTCGCATTGATTGATTGATTAACCGGACTAAGAGGACTGAGACCGTTGACTCCTTTCGCTCTTTTGGCTCGGTTGGAACATTTTTGAAAGGCTTTGTACTGGCTTAGACAGACTAGACAGGATTTCCAACTAGACATGGGAGTGAAAAAAAGTCCGAGCAACAACCATGGAACCCGCCGGGATTACAGAATCCTCTGCCGCCAACTAATGTGGTCGTACCCATCAGAAGTTGTTGGACCAGTAAGACTTTGTCGAGGTTCCAGTACTGTACTTGTCGGAAGGAACTCTTTTGAAGGCTGCTCGAAAGCAGAGAACCATGGATACACGGATTGCTTCCAACTCCAACTCATGGATTTGAGACAAACTTCACTATCCACGGAAACAATATTCTCAGGTGTTTAGTCACTTCTCACTGTCCTACTTCCGAGATTCAACCTATTCTGAGAAAGCCCTATCAACAAGTCATAGCTGGTCTTTTCTCTCAGGGTAAAAGCACATAGCTGGTGGATCAAGAAATTTGCATCATTGGTCTCTCGTAATCGACTACGGCCTGGCAGAACAACAAGACGTATTCAAGATAGGAAAGTTTCCATATAGACAGCTACCACTTTTCGACAAATAGAGCCTTATTGTCATCGTCGAGCTGCCTTAGAACTATTTAAACATGACCTTTTCTGGGGCTCTAAAAAAGAGATTTCCAATGAATCCCAAAAAAAGAGCACATTATGGCCATGACAAGCAAAAGATCACTATCATCTCATGAATTGGATTCGAACCAATATCAACGCTACTTGCCCGTCGAGGAGATAGTGAGCTACTTGCCCGTCGGGGAGATAGTGAGTGGATGGGCGATCTGTTTCTCTTTTGCTCGACAAATGGAAAGCAGATTTCGTCTATTCAGGTTTTGCATAGCTTACCGATGCGCCCTTCTGCTCAACGGTTTTTTTGGGGTTCCGAAAGGCAGAGTAGCTTTAGCATCAAGCAGAGGATGGGATTCAACAGGGAGCAGTTCATCGGGAAGTTTTCTTTAGGTATTCGACCTGTGAAAGAAAGCAAATGAGACAAAGGGTAGAGTGCAAAAGAGATGCAGTAGTAATAACAATATCCCCAAAAAGCTCAAAAACGAATTCCACCGACTGGAAGAGTTTTTTTTCAAAAGTGGGTACGATAAGAGAGTGAGTTGGAAGGTCACCCTTTGGTGGAGAAGCCTTCTTCCGCACATCGAGAAGAAAGAAAACTTTTACTCGCTTTCATTGAATAAAGAGGAATAATTCATTCATTCTACATGAATATTTTATTTTGACAGAAAGGGTTTCAGTTCGATCCAGAGAATAGGGAAATGAAAGACTATTCACCAGTAGCGAACAAAGCTGCATGAAGTGAGAACTAGAGTGTCGAGGTGGAAGGAGCCGGTAGGAACGGCAATGCTGTATTAACAAATATGGCTCACGTCAGGCCGTCACGCCAGGACTTTTGCTATCAATAAGGATAGCCTAGAAGACGCCGTGGAAAGATGGAGATGAACTATAGGCCTGGCGATGGTACTATAACCTTCGAGATGGTGGTAAAATCGTCGGTCTCTATGAGATGCGATGAGTTCCGTCAATCCTGCGCTTGGACATAACTGTGACAGTAAAACCTTCTCTCGAGTGGAAAGGCCCTGGCTTTCTTCGTCAAAGAGAGATTGTAACATAGACTGACGTGAACAATTTATTGGTTATGATCGAGATATCTGAGTGATGGCCGATTCTATCAACCTCCTCCAACGAACAGTAACGCAGCAATCAGTCCCTCCTGAAAAAACAAAAAAGGTGCAAACAGTTTCTTCTATTCCTCAACGTCCCCTATCTCGCTTCCTAGAAACCCATTCATAGCATTCGGGATACCATTTCTCCCCGACGATCGTCGGCATCTGAACCTTCTTCTATCGAAAGTCATCAGGCCCAGTCACGAGGATACGGTATGAAAGAGACAGGGGGAATTTGTCCAATTCTCGTCTTCTTGAAAAGGGAGCGGAGCAAAGTCACTTCGGGATTATTTCTCTTGCCAGGCTAGGAGTTAATGCAAAGGAAAAGCTTCTTCTTACAACAGACGGTTCGATCAAAGAGTGCAGCTAGCTAAGCCGCATCTTCTGCTTGGGATTGGGAGGGAGTGCGTCGAAAGTGACTGTCTTCACTTAGTCCAAAGAGAGGGACAAATTGTCTTCCGTCACTAGCCATTGCTCTTCCTGCTCTTATCTCAAAGAGTAATAGTCATACGTTGCAAATCCTATGTTTAAAGCCAGGATGGATGGGCATTTTTGACGCGTCGAAGGCGACGTTTCGTACGCACAACTACCAAAGAGTGGATTGGCACAGCGGATTCAAGAGCAGCTCCATGGCCTTCTCCTATTCCTTATCTTCCTTCTTCCCCATGTGGATTCTAAACCGTCACCTTCCCCAGCTTGTTCTCTGTCCGTGGTTACCCTATTCTAGCAGAAAGCCTATGTCGATTTGTATGGAAAGAACCAGGATAGCTCTTTCTGGGCATATGATGTCAGGCTATTGATGAAAACAGCCTATTCGTCGAACAATATATTCGTACAATGACGAAGAAAAAGATGTGTCAGTTCCTTGTCCTATTTGTCATACTATTCAACCTTCCCTGACGCCCTATTTTACTATCAGGATGCAATCCAACCAGATACTAACCCTACAAAAGCAGAACCCTAGATGCTACAAAAACAGAAGAGGCAAGGAAGCGACGGTTGGGCTACGAACTCATTCCCAAAGCAGCTGACGAGCCTATTCTATGTGCGTGGATATGTGGAATATTGATTCAATTGCTGACGAGTGCTAGGCACCTTCCAACAAAATCTCCCGGAAAAGGAAAAGGGCAAAAATATGATTTGTCCAATCATTCCCTCTCTCAGAGTTGATTCAATAGCATTGGACGGAATCGCCACGAAAATCCTGCCATGAGTAAAGTGACGGTGGAAAGCCCTATTCATGTGCATTCGATCCGAAAGACCGGATTCAATAGCTGCAGATTCTCTTGCAGCAACAACACATTCGAGAACACCGTGACGCTCCTCCTCGGAGCACCGACACCCGTCAGAGAGGCATATTTATGTACACAGGTAAGAATAAAAGCATTCTCCTACTACTACTAGTCCAAGCAAAGAGCGGTAATGCCCCATCTATTCTAGCAAATCGGTGGGAGAGACATGACGTAACAAGAACGACGAAGGGATTTTGCCGATTCTGATTAAAAACCACATCTTCCTCATCGATGGGCTTGATAGGCATAACCTTCTCTTGGGGCATCCCATCCGCGTCGAACCAGCCCATTGATGTCGGTTTTCCGCTTCTGATTCAATTGCGGAAAAACCCTTCGTGGCAAAGAGCCTTTTCTCTCCGTCCCATAGCTCCTTACAGAACACTTGCTACTGTGACCTAAATGCTACGCACCTTCTATGAGGATATCCGGGAACGTGCTACTTTATAAAAGACTGGGATGTTGGGACAAAGGAGTAAATACACTTGTCCCCTTCCTTCCCTCCCAAACTCTGGCAAACAATGCCTATTTAAGCACCCACGGATATTTTTTCCAAAAGCGACGAGCGGATACACAAACAAAGTCAAGCCAGAAAGCAGGAGAGGGGCGAAGGAGGAGAGGGGCGAAGGATATTTATGAGATTACAAAAAGAGGATCGCTATTTCTCTCGACGTCGAAGGCCTGCGCAGTAGAGTGATATCCTGACATTGGTTAGCTCTCCCACTCATCAAGGCAGAACATGACGAAATGCCAAGGGAGACCGGACGGTTTAGAGAAAGATTCCCCTTTCGTACTCCCGTAACGGTTCCATTAAGCAGCACAAGTATAGGCACTCATCAGGTAGTCGCCTATCTATGTCTTTCAAGTGATTTAAAACCTACAATAGGAACTCCAACGCGAGTCAGAAACATGTTCAGCTCAGGCGGTTGAGAATCAAATCCTTCTCGCTCTGGTTACGACAGTAAATTTAATCGGTATTTTCTTCTCTTGGTAAATGCTACCGGTTGGTTGACCTATGAATATGCCTAAACTAGGACCTATGAATCTCCCCTTGGAATAGTTTCGGAAAGTCGCTTTCCATTTTGAACTGCTTTCGACATCACATAGTCCACTGCACTCACTTATAAAGGGAGCTTGCACTAGATTGTCGTTGTTACGATATTTGCTGCTCTTTCATTGTTCCTATTTTGCTCCTTCGGAATCATCGACACATTGTTCAAGCTCAATTGGCTTTGAACTTTGTCTGGTTGTTTTGGGTAGGACGAAGAGAAGAGCCGGTGGTTGATTGAAAAAGGAGAGGGAAATCAAAGTGAAAAGCACTTTTGACGTAAGCGAAGCCTCACTCAATTCCTTCTTTCGATGCCTGACAGTCTGACGTCATTCTGCGGTCGTACTAGAAGTTTGGGTAAGCGTGCAGTTCTTCCTAAGTTTGTTCCATTCAGCAAGTCTGTCTAGATCCATGGCAAGTGCCGCCCTTCTAGGGTAGGTCCCGTGCTATATCTCAGTTGAGCGATAGCGAACTCAAATGGAATTGCTTTCTGCTTCCTGTCAGGTTAGAGGGGAAATCAACAAGTAGGAGATCGGAAGGTCAGAGAGAAAGTGGTTGGCTTAGCTATTCCTGGTAGCTTTGAAATTCTAATATCCCCACTCGAAAAAGGCTTCATCGCTCTTGTTGCTTTTCACCGAAACCGTAGTGAAAGTGATGGTGGTTGCTAGGCGAAGGTGACTTTTATGGGGTATTCGGCGAGTACTCATAGAATAAATGTACTTCTGGTATCCAGTTCCAGACGAAATTGACTTTGATCAATCAATCGTTCCGAGCGTCAGAATGGTAGGTTACCAAAAATCTTTGCGTTCTGAATGTCAGTTCAAGTGGTAGTCCAGTCGTAGGCCAGGCCAGTGCAAGTACAAGAACTCAAGGTCAAACAGATTCTATTCCTTCTGCGAGGGGAAGCGTGCATTGGAAGGTTTCAACAACGGTAACCTAGAATGCTTTCACCAAAAATCGTACAAGATAACTGGAATTCACCTACTAGTACGAGACTGTTATGAATAGAAAGTTGTAGAGAGGGCAGGAGGGAAGGTGAAACTAAGACTACTGCATAGCGAGCCTACCGACACCTAGGGAACCGTCTAGTCAAGCCGGGACTAACGAGTTGGACTGAAAAGAAAGAGTGAAGATTTCCTTTCTGGAAGTATCCTCAAAGCAGAAAGAGAAAGGAAAACATAATCTATTCTAGTAGAAATTGTGATTGAATTAACCTCTTGAAAGTCTCTCCCATCATCAGAATAAAGCGAGGATAGTCTAGTTCAATCGTCAAAAAGAAAGGAAAGCTTGCAACCGATGCTATTGCCTTCCCTTCTTTCCCTATAGAATAGTATAGGGAGACCATCTCAGGGTTCTTTCCTTTGTAGAGTACTCAAGTCCTCGTCCCTTTCTTTCTGCTAATGCGGAAGAAGATATCAGAATCGATAGGACTGAGACTGATGAAAAGAAGAAAGAGAAGTGTGATAATTACGAAGAAAAGGTTGACAAAAACCTAGAGAGTATCTGCGGTTAGCTTGAGATTCAGCAGGATCAGCATCTTTAGAAGGAGAAGTAGGCCCGAGCATAGGAGAGGGGTTCGGCTGCCATATACTCGAAAGAGATGTGCTGCAAGCAATAGAAAAAGGGAGGGGAAAGACTCCCAAAAGGGGGGATAAGGCGAGATAGTCAGTTTCCTTTTTCAGGATAGGGGATTCAGGGGTGGAGTCTCATGCTCTTCCCCCTCATTCAAACACGAGAGATACTGGAATTTACCCGATATCTTTCGTTATCACCGGAAAGGCCATCACTTACCCCAGCGACACTTCAAAACGGATACGCTGACCAGATTGCGCAACCCCTTCGACCTCAGCTCCTTTCCTTACTTTCTGCACGGTCTGTTCCGCCAGTTGTGATAGCTCAGTATCCTCGTCACCTTCCTCTTGTCTAAGTTATGTGGTTCGTTCCTCCGCCTGTCAGGCGATTTAGAGTTGCATGTGTTGACCAATTTCTCCTCATCTAATGCAACCAACTTCGATACAAAACCAGCATATGGAAGTTTACTTGACGAATATCAGAAAATATGAGAATGTCATAAAAAATTCTATGAATCCATCATCATATCATAAATGAGAATCTGCAATCGTGAAAGACACTGATCGGAATGCTGATAGGTTTCCCATCGACGGAGTTGTTTCACTCAACGATTGCAAAACAACTCATTCTGCATAAACACGGGATTTTTCGATGCAATAGGCTTGCGTCGACTCTCGTAAAGGAGCTTCTAGTCTCTCTTCTGGCTTCCTGACAGAGAGAGTGGTCTACAATCATCCTGCGCGTTAGCGATAGGGGCGTGGAACCCCACTCGGCCTACTGTAGCATCTTTTTCGACTTCAATAAGATAGGCTTTTCCCTCTTTCTAGAGGTCATTTTCTTTTTTTTGTTTAGGAGGTGAGTCGTATGTCGATATATGTGGCTGTGGCTTTTGTTCGTTGTGTCTTTTACCGCTCGCTCCAATTCCCTTATTTCTTTTCTCTTTATCTCTTTTAGCCAGGACATGATCGTCACGAATATCGCTTTGACTTCCTCTGCCTCGTCGGATGTCGTACTAGCTAGTTTGCACAGTTTTTGTATCCCTTCTTCCGAATCGAAAGAAAAGGGCATCAGCCGAATCTTACCAATGGCCTGCAGATATCGAATCCGATGCTCAGACCGAAACAAGAGGATTGCAATGAAGCACCCACGCTCGAGTAGAAAAGCAAGACGGATAAAGGGAAAGGTCGACGCTGCATGTACAGGCACTCAAATGACAGACACAGAGGAAGAAAGGCCAGGCCAACCAGAGTTCGGGATGCATACACAAACGATACGGGCAATGAGAAAGATCTCGATTCTAGTTTCATAAAGTCTTTTGCATAAGGTTCAGATTACGAACATGAGAACGAAGCGACAGTAGCAGAGGATTTAGTAAACCAATGCCCAGCTAATGATTAGAAACTACCCACTGCAGAAAGCGAGGTCGGTGTAGGTCTTGAACAGATGGCGCTTTCCAAAAAAACCCTTGCTACATGGAAATACCCTCATCTCTAATTCTATCTGACCTAGGAATCTTCCAACCATGATATCAAAATGATGGACTCACCTGACCAGATAGATCAATGTGTAAATTGCTAAAGAGATGTCCATACCGCCTAAACAACCTGTAGTGTCTCCATCTATAAACGTATGCCGATGCATTGATGGTTTCACAGAGGCGAAAGACAAATCTCAACATTGTCAATATTGAAAGGGCAGGCTTTCCAAAATGCTATGTCGTTTTTCTCTTCATCTCTGATACCAGATTGAAAACACACTACTACTACTGTCACAAAGCAGAAGCAGAAGAAGAAGAAAATACAAAGGGAAATACACTCAGGCACACTTAATTATACATATAGGTGGTGGAGAACTACAAGTGGTTGGTGGTCTGATTGGCAGGCATAAAGCAGGCAAAACGGATGGGAGAGGATGAGAGGGTGAGAGACGATGGTGATGAAGAAGGAGGCGTTGAGGAGCTTAAAGGTTTTGGAGAAGTTTGCTGATGTTTTTGCCGATTTGCCGATGTCCTCCTCATCCTTTGGAAGCCCCTTTTTATAGATGACATTCCTTACATGAGAAGCCTCTTGAAAATCTTACTGTAGAAGCCTCGTCATGAGTCTTCATTGTTGACATCTTGTCTCTATCAGGGATCTTCACTGTTGATGTCTTGTCTCGAATCTGCATTGTTGATGTCAAGAATTTTTACTGTAGAAGTCCTTGTCACGAATCTACACTGTTGATGTTAGGAACCGGATGCTTTTGTTGAAAAAGGGCTTCCTTTTGATGAAACCTTTTGATAGGGCCCGTAAATCTAATCTTTCCTTTTTTTTCTTTTGGATATATTAGGCTCCCCTTTATGTTGTAGAGAATCTATGATGTCTTTTAATTCCTTTCTTGTGAAGCCTTATCTTGGAGGATTCGATGCTTAGATTAATAAGAGTTTTTTTTTGAAAAAGTCTCTTGAGTCTTGACTAGTCGCCTATGTTGTCGAGATTTTGTATGCCTTCATCTCCCATGTGCCTTAGTAGATCTGATGGTGTGTATTCTTCTGCCCATTCTGCCATGTCTTGCTGAAGTATTCTATCTTCTAGCATTTTATTTTGTCTATAATATTGAATTAATTCCTCATGGGCTGACCTGATAAATTTTCGGACTTTACAATTAATTTCTTTGTCTACATAGACTCTGTAAATTTCAGTTTCTATGGCTAATCTGAATCTATTTCCACTGTATTTTTGCCAATTGAATTCATACGCTATGGTTTTTGCTCTGCAGTGCCTGATTTGTTTTGGGATCTCTCTGTCACAAATTACCCCTCTTTCTTCTCTATCTGAATATAGGGGATGGGCTAGTCTGTGTGTAATCCATGCACTGTGCTTTGTAGGATACCATACTCTTTTTATGTATTCTGCTATTACGGAATCGAATTCTATCTTGAGCTGTGGCCTTTTTCCTATGAAAACTTCTGAAACTGGAAATGCTAAAGAATCTGGGAGTAATTCTGCATGATTTGGATGGCTAATGATTATATGTGAGACAAATCCCATATCTAAGAAGTCTTTCCAACTATGATCTGTTCCATGAAGTTTTTCCGTCTTTATTTGGCCTAATTGAATATTTAGTCTGTAAATGCTATAGGCTAACTCACATTGGCATTTTGGTTGTGAGAGGTCCATGATGTTGCAGATATTATTGTTGATGCATCTATTGGTGTTGGCATAGTGTATCACCTAGTCTACAGTTACTCCTCTGCATCTTCTCTCCCCTTTTTTGATTTCTTTGAGTATACGTTGCATGTCTTGGGCTTTTCAATAGAAATTGTCCTGAACTTTCTGGTGAATCTTCTGTCTAATATCTTCTGGAACAAAAGATAATTCTTCATTGTTTTAAAAAACAGTCTGGCTTGCATGGCTTCCGTATCTCTCATATTTTGGAGGCTCTCTTTTCTATTTTTTACACTTGATTTTGTTTCATTCTTATTTGTGAGGCACTCCTTTCTTTCTTTTTCTCTCGTATTTTTGAGGCACTCTTTTTCTTTCTGCAATCTCACAGTTAACTGTGTTTGTTGACAGAGATCTTCAACCAATCTTTCCTTTTGTATTTTTAGATTTTTAAAGTGCTTCATAATAACTTGACAATCTCTACACTCTGTTGATTATTCTAGCTTACTTGTACTCTATTAACTCTCTTGTGGCATAAATTCTTTAAGGCTTTCGTCGAAATGCCAGGAGCTTGGAATATTATTTTTTGTATATTCTATAGCTTGTTTAACATTATAAAAGCCTCTAAACACTGGATTATCAAACTTTGAGACTAATCTTCTAACTGTATTCCAATTTTTGTAAACTCCTACTTGATGACCTCTAAGTATGACGTAGCATATAAAACTCCATGACTGGGGACGTTCCTTTTCGGGCTCTGATACCAGATTGGCAACAAAGGGATTCCTAAAGTCACTATAGGTGGGACGTTCCTACAGAGTGATCTGTAAGAACGTCCCCCCAGGCTTTATGATAGAAGAAGAAGAAAATACAAAGGGAAATACACTCAGGCACACTTAATCATACATATAGGTGATGGAGAACTACAAGTGGTTGGTGGTCTGATTAGCAGGCATAAAGTAGGCAAAACGGATGGGAGAGGATGAGAGGGTGAGAGAGGATGGTGATGAAGAAGGATACGTTGAGGAGCTTAAAGGTGTTGGAGAAGCTTGCTAATGTTTTTGCCAATTCGCCGATTTGCCGATTTGCCGATGTCCTCCTCATCCTTCGGAAGCCCCCTCTTATAGATGACCTTCCTTGCATAAGAAGCCTCTTGAGACTCTTGCTGTAGAAGTCTCATTATGAATCTTCACTGTTGACGTCTTGTCTCTGTCAAGGATCTTCACTGTTGATGTCTTATCTCGAATATGCACTGTTGATGTCAGGAATGTTTACTGTAGAAGTCTTTGTCACGAATCTGCACTGTTGATGTCAGGAACCGGATGCTTTTGTTGAACAAGGGCTTCCTTTTGATGAAACCTTTTGATGGGGCCCGTAAATCTAATCTTTCGTTTTTTTCTTTTGGATATATTAGGCTCCCTTTTATGTTGTAGAGAATCTATGATATCTTTTGATTCCTTTCTTGTGAAGCCTTATCTTGGAGGATCCGATGCTTAAATTAAAGAGAGTTTTTTTTTTTTGAAAAAGTCTCTTGAGTCCTGACTAGTCGCCCATGTTGTCGAGATTTTGTATGCCTTCATCTCCCATGTGTCTTAGTAGATCTGATGGTGTGTATTCTTCTGCCCATTCTGCCATGTCTTGCTGAAGTATTCTATCTTCAACTATTTTCTTTTGTCTATAATATTGAATTAATTCCTCATGGGCTGACCTGATAAATTTTCGGACTTTACAATTAATTTCTTTGTCTATATAAACTCTGTAAATTTCAGTCTCTGTGGCTAATCTGAATCTATTTCCACTGTATTTTTGCCAGTTGAATTCATACGCTATGTTTTTTGCTCTCCACTGCCTGATTTGTCTTGGGATCTCTCTGTCACAAATTACCCCTCTTTCTTCTCTATCTGGATGTAGGGGATGGGTTAGTCTGTGTGTAATCCATGCACTGTGCTTTGTAGGATACCATACTCCTTTTATGTATTCTGCTATTATGGAATCGAATTCTATCTTGAGCTGTGGCCTTTTTCCTATGAAAGCTTCTGAAACTGGATATGCTAAAGAATCTGGGAGTAATTCTGCATGATCTAGATGGCTAATGATTATTTGTGAGACAAATCCTATATCTAAGAAGTCTTTCCAACTATGATCTGTTCCATGGAGTTTTTCCGTCTTTATTTGGCCTAATTGAATATTTAGTCTGTAGATGCTATAGGCTAACTCACATTGGCATTTTGGTTGTGAGAGGTCCATGATATGGCACATATTATTGTTGATGCATCTATCGGTGTTGGCATAATGTATCACCTGGTCTACAGTTACTCTTCTGCATCTTCTCTCCCCTTTTTGGATTTCTTTGAGTATCCGTTGCATGTCCTTGGCTTTTCGATAGAAATTGTCCTGAACTTTCTAGTGAATATTCTGTCTGATATCTTCTGGAAGAAAAGATAATTCATCATTTGTTTTAAAAAACAGTCTGGCTTGCATGGCTTCCGTAGCTCTCATATTTTGGAGGCTCTCTTTTCTATTTTTTACACTTAATTCTGTTTCATTTTTATTTGTGAGGCACGCCTTTCTTTCTTTTTCTCTCATATTTTTGAGGCACTTTTTTTCTTTCTGCAAGCTCACAGTTAACTGTGTTTGTTGACAGAGATCTTCAACCAATCTTTCCTTTTGTATTTTTAGATTTTTAAAGTGCTTCATAATAACTTGACAATCTTTCCTTTTTCTTGAGTAGTGCTATTTTGATCCCTATACAACTCTTTCCAGCAATTAATTATCTCAAGTATCGAGTTGTATTCTTGTCTGGAGTATATTTTCTTGGTTTGCATCGTGTCAATTGGTTGTCTTGGACCCTTTTGTTTTAAAGTAGTTCCTAATCTGCCAATATGATCTATCCTTCCTACTGCTTTCCCTGTCTCTCGAACTACTTCATCGTTTCCTATCATACACTTCTTTTTCCCGTTAGGAGGTTCTTCGGAGTTTAAAATAAGCTCTTCAACTGTTCTTTCTACATCATCAATATCATTTTGGTAGTTATTCTCTATTGGTTTAGTTTGCAAAATAGCTTTAATGTTGTCTTCCTTCACTTTTTCTTTATTCTTAGTTATACCGTTTACTGTTTTTGTTGTTTCTTCTTCACTACCTTCTCCTTTTCTTACTGAAATATTATTATTATTTTCTTTTTCGTCTTCTTTAGTTTTGTCTAAGGTATCGGGTTTAACATTTTCTTGATTAGGCTTATATCCAAAATGACTTAGTAGACTCTTAAATTCTTTATAGATTTCTTTGAGATGTTGGGTCAGATCTTCTTCAACTTCTAAAGTTAGGTTGGGACTCTTATCCTGTTCTTTTAATCTTTTTATTCGGAGAACTACCTCATCAAAAATTTTTTGGAATATTTTGGGGTGTTCATCATATCATATATATCATTAAACATAGTGTCGTATTTACTACAACTTGCTCTACATATCTCGCAATTGCATAATATGCCGGTAACCATCTAAGATATCGGTGGATAACTAGCTCTAAGTAGCTTATGGTGCCTAAAACCGTCTCCTAAGGATCACCCTACAAACACCTATCCGCGACAACAAAGGATTTACTTTAGAAATATGGGTTTTAAGGTTACTCAATTCTAATAAGGGACACTTAGAGTGTAAATAGGACAGTAATGATATTGTGAAAATATAGGTCAAAATTATAGTCTATTTGATACCATATAAGTGTTATATGTGCTATAAATCCTTCCCCAATTTTCCTAATTTTTCTGATTTTTACTTGATTTTTTCGGATTTTGCTACAGTGACATTTTCTAATTTTTGGTGGATTTTGCTATAGTAATTTTGCTACAGTAACTTTTTTTATTTTTTCGGAATTTTTTATGATTTTTCTACGAATTCTCTACAATATAAAACAAATATAGAGACTTATCTAACACACAAAAATAAATACAGATAGCTTTAAAAAATTTAGAAACATACAGTACATACCGGAACAGTAGCCATCACACCGGAGACTCTTTATACAGACTGCAGACCCCTACCGCTCAAAAAGGAACGTCCCCCCGGGCTCTGATACCAGATTAGACGACACACTACTACTACTGTCACAATGCTGAAGCAGAAGAAGAAGAAAATATAAAAGGAAATACACTCAGGCACACTTAATTATACATATAGGTGATGGAGAACTACAAGTGGTTGGTGGTCTGATCGGCAGGCATAAAGCAGGCAAAACAGATGGGAGAGGATGAGAGGGTGAGAGAGGATGGTGATGAAGAAGGAGGTGTTGAGGAGTTTAAAGGTGTTGGAGAAGCTTGCTGATGTTTTTACCGATTCGTCGATGTCTTCTTATCCTTTGGAAGTCCCCTTTTATAAACGACTTTCCTTACATGAGAAGCCTCTTGGGAATCTTGCTGTAGAAGTCTCGTCTGTTGACGTCTTGTCTCTTGTCAGGAATCTTGCTGCAGATGTCTTGTTGCGAATCTTTACTGTCGCGAATGTTTACTGTTGATGTCAGGAATCTCACTGTTGATGTCAGGAATCATACTGTAGAAGTCTTGTCACGAATTTGCACTATTGATGTCTTGTTGTTGCCATCAAATGATGTAAATTGGTTCTTTTCTTCTGAAGCCTTAGTTTGGAGAGTAACATTGAGAGAGTTCCCCCCCTTTTTTTTCATATATTATTTTTGGGGTATTTACTGGTTTGTCCATCAAATCTTTATATATTATGGTTTTGTCCCCCAAAATCTTCATATTTAGAATTTTTTCCCCCAAATCTCATAAGTTACAACAATTTAGTCCCCCTCTCTAAATTTTCCTAACACAGTTAAATATTTGACCATTTTACCCCTCTTTTTCTCTTTTATTTTCCTCCTCTCTTATTATTCTCTATTCCTCCTCTCTTCTCCTTTTCTTCATTATTTCTCCTATCTTCCTCCTCTCTTCTCCTTCTCTTTTCCTCTTCTCTTCTCCTTCTTCTATTTTGGAGTTAATTCACATTTTTAATTCATATAGGAAGATAGGAGAAGAAAATGAGAAGAGAGGAGGAAGAGAGAAGGAGAAGAGAGGAGGAAGATATGAGAAATAATGAAGAAAAAGAGTAGAGAGGAGGAAGAGAGAAGAAGAAGAGAGGAGGAAAATAGAAGAGAAAAAGAGGGGTAAAATGGTCAAATATTTAACTGTGTTAGGGAAAGTTAGAGAGGGGACTAAATTGTTGTAACTTATGAGATTTTGGGGACAAAATCCTAAATATGAAGATTTGGGGGACAAAACCATAATATATAAAGATTTGAGGGACAAACTAATAAATACCCCATTATTTTTACATATCCACTGAACTCTATTGGGATATCTAAATTCTTCTGGTTGAAAGGTATATCTTGTAACAGCTTCATCGCTTTGTGGTTTTGTCCTTTCGGAAAGCTAAACTTTGCATGATAGTCCTTCGTGGCGACTATCCTTCTTCCATCTGTGATGATTGAGTAGTTGCTGATATTTTTGATAAGCTTTTTGCTCTGTCAACTAGCTCGGTAAAACTGCTATACCAGAAATAATTATAATTAACTCCTTCAATGTTGTATTTGGGGTCAAATTTCTGCCATTGCTCAGGGTAGCCGAATATCAATATTTGATATGGCTGGAAAAAATTTATCTCTTCCCTCCATCTAAGCATGCTAAATATTTGGAAGGTGAACAAATGATGATAATTAATGCTTGTGGCTAGTTTGTGGCTGAAAAATCTTAACATTGCTGGTAGTTTGCACCATTCGTGTTCTCCTCGTAGTTTGTAGCACAACTGGCTTACAAGCCCCCATTCGACTCCTTGGATGTCCCACATTCCTTCTTTCATGAATTTAAAAAGCTTCGGATAGTTTTTTTGGGTTAGGATAATATCTGTTCTATTTTTTGACAAGATTCTTCTTATATTTTCTTTGTGATCGAGCGTCATTTTTTTGATACTCAGGAAGATTTCTTCAGGAAATGCTTGTCTTGCTTCCTCAAGAATTCGTTTTCTTTTTGTCTTTTCTGACACAATCACCTCTTTTCCTTTCTTCGGGTTTTTCTATAAGATAGTTAGTACATAATTATCTACTTATGAAAAATTACTATTAATAACTGAACTCGACAGCTCCTTCGACAGCCTCTTGCCGAGACGTCGACCCTGTCATGAGAAGTATACTGAGCTTTTGGCTTATTTTTTTAATGTTTGGGCTTAATTTTTTATCTTCTCCTAGTAATCGTGATAGCACTGGTTCTCTTATTTCTTCCTCAAAAGGTTTTGGTTCAAATATTTCAATTATTTCCCATTGATTTGAAACTGTTCTTGCCTCTGTGGTCTGAGTTAATTCATGAATCGTCGTATATTCTATGGCCAGATCGTGTGAGTTGGTTTTCATGTTCATTCCTTGGGCCTTAATTTTTAGTCGTTCAATATCTATTATGTTTGGGTCAAAAATGGAGATAAAATAGTTGGGTCGGATATTGAACCATACGGTTTGATTTACTAGATTGAATTGGAAGCCCCCTATTAGAGCCTGATAGCAATTGGTGAATCGATTGTCTATTACGAGTGTTATTATAGGGATATTTATGCTAGCTCTAAACAGCGCATTAATTTTGATTTGAATCAGGCCAACGTGGATATAGTGAATTTCTGGATATTTCTTTTTCCGTCTTCGTACCTTTTCACGACTAAAGATGGGAATGTCTACTCTTCCTTCGGCTGACAGATTTACTGTTGTGTTTTCGCTAAAATTTTTGATTATTCTTCTGGAGAAGAAAATGAACCGTGAAATTTTGTAAATTTTTGTTTTCTTTATTAGTTGATGTTTTTTCATTCTATCGATGTCCTATGAACTAAAAATTGTTTCTCTTCCGACTACATCTTCTAATATTATATTGTCCAGTTTTGATACCAGGGGTGTGATTGGACCTAATTCTTCGTTTATCATGAAAACTAGTTCGGCGTCCGAATCATTCTCGACCTCAAGTTCTTGTTCCTCCATATATTTTATCAATTTTTTAGCATTTTTTTCCTCTCTTAGGACAGTCTCTAGTTAAATGTCCCTCTTCATCGCATACAAAGCATCTGTAATTCTTTTTGTCCTTTTGTGTAGGGGATTCTCTTTGTGTAGAAGACTCGTCTCTCTTTCTAACATATTTATTATTTCTGACAAATCCTCTACTTATTGTCCATGGTTTCCATCGAAATCTTTTTCTAAATGTTGGTTTTGGCTTTTCTCACTTCTTATTTTTCATTTTTTGCCAATTATTTTTCGCAGCACTTTCTTCTTTTAGGAGAGTAAATTATTGTGTTCTTCATTTTCTTGTAGGATTTTCGTCCTGTATAATTTTAAGCGCATAATGTATACGGTGCCCCAAATTATCCTTTTTCTCAATTCGCTTTAAGTAGTCTGGATAT
Source organism: Dracaena cambodiana (assembly GCA_036321105.1). NCBI lineage: Eukaryota > Viridiplantae > Streptophyta > Magnoliopsida > Asparagales > Asparagaceae > Dracaena > Dracaena cambodiana. The sequence goes on from JAYEPQ010000004.1 coordinate 36,908,332, forward strand.
CCATTTCTTGTTTTGGTATCCCATGGACTAGGAAGTTTGTGGTAGAAAGGATCAAAGCCAATTCTATGCCTTATCGTATTCTAATTTGTAAAAGTATTTTGAGAATGTTTTGCGGTATTCTTCGAATTCACATATCTCGCATAATTCAATTTTGGACAGCGCATACAAAACTTCTTCTTCTTGAGACTTCTCATCTATATACCCACATAAATTTTCTTTGATGATCTTTATGAAATCATTGAGAATTTTTTCAAAACTTGTGAACCTATTGCTTTCTCCCCACTCTTCTGTTTACTTTTCCTTCTTCTGAGTTTATCCATTGTTTCATCCATTGTAAGACATCTCCTTGTAAAGTTCCTGTAATGTAATCGACAAATCTTTCATTGTCCTATGATCCTGCATGATTTGTGATTACGACGGCTAGAGATTGCGCCCAGTCATCTATAACCTTTTGTTTATCCTTGAAATGTACATTGAATAGATCTAGATAGGTTCCCCCTTGGGATACACTTCTTTTTATTAAATCGTCGGTCCTCATACTCCCTCCTATCTGTGGGTTGTTTAAATCTATTGCAGTTTTGCTATCTTGTCCAACATGTATCACCTCACTATCAGATTCAATTCCTTTCTCGTGTTCAGACTCGTATTCATCGCGTATAGTCATCCCGTAGTCTTCGTTATCTGAATCTGTGATGCTATCTGACTCTTCTTCACTTTCTAGGTTATATATTTCAGGATTAAAATTAAAATGGTGTAGCAACTCTTTATTTTGTAGGTAGGTCTCTTGCATTCTATTTACTAGATAGTCTCTTTCCTGAACAGTATTGCATGGGTCCTTATATAGCTCTTTCCAACAGTTAATTAGCTCCACAATCGAGTCATGCTCTTTTCTGGAGTATTTTCTATCTACTTGCATCATATTTATCTGTTCACTCGGTTTCTCTTGTCTTAGGCTTGTTCCTAAACCATCAATTCGATCTAATCTTCCTAATATTTCTCTTACCTCCTTGTCGAATTATGTTATTTCTCTGTCGAATTGTTCTGAGGGATTATCTCAAACGGTTTTACAAAGCTTAGAAACATATATTTCATTTTGTTCTATTACCTTATCTAGTAGTTTTTCTATCTTATTAAACCTACAAACTACATAATCGAGTAGGGTGTTGAGAAAACTTGTAATATTTGTTAGGTTTTTATCTGTTGCTACTGAAAAATATTCTAAGTGACTATAATCTCTTCTACAGCTCTCAAATATGCATGGTATATCGCTAGCCATCTAGGATATCGCTTGGTAGGTAGCTCTGAATAGCTTATGGTGCCTAAAACCGTCTCCTGAGGGTCGCCCTACAAACGCCTATCCGCGGCAACAAAGGGATCATTTTAGGAATCTGGGTTTTAAGGTTACTCTATTCTAGCAGGGGATACTTAGAGTGTAATTAGGACAGTAATCACGCAAGTTGTGAGATAATATAGGTCGGTATTATAGTCAATTTGATCTCATATAAGTGTTATATGTGCTATAAATCCTTTCCCGAAATTTTCCTAATTTTTCTGATTTTTACTTATTTTTTGGCGATTTTTTCTACGAATTCTCTACAAAATATACAAATATAGAGACTTAACACACAGAAACAAATACAGATAGCTTTTAAAAAATTCAGAAATATACAGTACATACCGAAACAGTAGTCATAACACCGGAGACTCTTTGTACAGACTACCGACCCCTACCGCCCAAAAAGGAACGTCACCCCGGGCTCTGATACCAGATTGAAAAGGGAAAACACACTGCTACTACTGCAGACTCTTTGTACAGCACATTTGTGTACAGTACATTTGTGTCCCCACGGGCACACAAATGTACTGTATAAAAGGGGGTGTGATTGGACCTAATTCTTTGTGACAGTAGTAGTAGTGTGAACTAATATGGTATCAGATTAGTGTGATACCAAATGAGTGTGATACCAGATCACCACAGAAATACACTCAGGCGCACTTAATTATACATATAGGTAGTGGAGAACTACAAGTGGTTGGTGGTCTGATCGGCAGGCATAAAGCAGGCAAAACGGATGGGAGAGGATGAGAGGGTGAGAGAGGATGGTGATGAAGAAGGAGGCGTAGAGGAGCTTAAAGGTGTTGGAGAAGCTTACTGATATTTTTGCCGATTTGCTGATGTCCTCCTCATCCTTCGGAAGCCCCCTTTTATAGATGACCTTCCTTGCATGAGAAGCCTCTTGAGAATCTTGCTGTAAAATCCTCGTCATGAGTCTTCACTGTTGACGTCTTGTCTCTGTCAGGGATCTTCACTGTTGATGTCTTGTCTCGAATCTGTACTGTTGATGTCAGCAATCTTTACTGTAGAAGTCTTTGCCACGAATCTGCACTGTTGATGTCAGGAACCAGATGCTTTTGTTGAACAAGGGCTTCCTTTTGATGAAACCTTTTGATGGGGCCCGTAAATCTAATCTTTCTTTTTTTTCTTTTGGATATATTAGGCTCCCCTTTATGTTGTAGAGAATCTATGATATCTTTTGATTCTTTTCTTGTGAAGCCTTATCTTGGAGGATCCGATGCTTAGATTAATGAGAGTTTTTTTTTTTAAAAAGTCTCTTGAGTCCTGACTAGTCGCCCATGTTGTCGAGATTTTGTATGCCTTCACTCCCATGTGTTTTAGTAGATCTGATGGTTTGTATTCTTCTGCCCATTCTCCCATGTCTTGCTGAAGTATTCTGTCTTCTACCATTTTATTTTGTCTATAATATTGAATTAATTCCTCATGGGCTGACCTAATAAATTTTGGGACTTTACAATTAATTTCTTTGTCTACATAGACTCTGCAAATTTCAGTTTCTGTGGCTAATCTGAATCTATTTCCACTGTATTTTTACCAATTGAATTCATACACTATGGTTTTTGCTCTACAGTGCCTGATTTGTCTTGGGATCTCTTTGTCACAAATTACCCCTCTTTCTTCTCTATCTGGATTAGGGGATGGGCTAGTCTGTGTGTAATCCATGCACTGTGCTTTATAGCATACCATACTCATTTTATGTATTCTGCTATTATGGAATCGAATTCTATCTTGAGTTGTGGCATTTTTCCTATGAAAGCTTCTGAAACTGGAAATGCTAAAGAATCTTGGAGTAATTCTGCATGATCTAGATGGCTAATGATTATTTGTGAGACAAATCCCATATCTAAGAAGTCTTTCCAACTATAATCTGTTCCATAGAGTATTGAGTTGTGGCTAAGAATTCTTTATTTGGCCTAATTGAATATTTAGTATGTAGATACTATAGGCTAACTCGCATTGGCATTTTGGTTGTAAGAGGTTCATGATGTTGCAGATATTATTGTTGATGCATCTATCAGTATTGGCATAATGTATCACCAAGTCTACATTTACTCCTCTGCATCTTCTCTCCCCTTTTAGGATTTCTTTGAGTATCTGTTGCATGTCTTTGGTTTTTCGATAGATATTGTCCTGAACTTTCTGGTGAATTTTCTATCTGATATCTTCTGGAAGAAAAGATAATTCATCATTTGTTTTAAAAAACGGTCTGGCTTGCATGGCTTCCGTATCTCTCATATTTTGGAGGCTCTCTTTTCTATTTTTTACACTTAATTTTGTTTCACTCTTATTTGTGAGGCACTCCTTTCTTTCTTTTTCTCTCATATTTTTGAGGCAGTCTTTTTCTTTCTGCAAGCTCATAGTTAACTGTGTTTATTGACAGAGATCTTCAACCAATCTTTCATTTTGTATTTTTAAATTTTTAAAGCGCTTCATAATAACTTGACAATCTCTACACTCTGTTGATAATTCTAGCTTATTTGTACTCTGTTGACTCTCTTGTGGCATAAATTCTTTAAGGCTTTCGTCGAAATGCCAGGAGGTTGGAATATTATTTTTTGCATATTATATAGCTTCTTTAACATAATAAAAACCTCTAAACACTAGATTATCAAAATTTGAGACTAATCTTCTAACTGTATTCCAATTTTTGTAAACTCCTACTTGATGACCTCTAAGTATGACGTAGCATATAAAACTCCGTGACTGGGGTGTCTGGATAATACCTTTAAAATAATAAGCTAATACTTTGATTACTTTAACCTTCTCTTTTGGCTGATCTAGTCGTAGATTCCACAAATTATGTAATAGACATTGTTGTAATAAATCTATCTGAAATTCAGTGATTCTGAATGACTCTTTACTCTTAGTGGCATACTACTTGAGATATATATCTCCAAATCTCATGAACTCTCTGGAATTCATCTGCAAATTTAAATACCAAAGAATTAGTCAAAATAATTTTAATTATTTCGATCAAGTTTATGAAAGATGGAAATTTGCTAGAGTTCTTCTCAACATCATCACACAAGCAATGTTAAAACTCTAGTTGGATGGGATCCATTGGAGCAAATTGGAAAATCAATGACAGAAATGAAAAGAAACAAGCGGTTCGAGGCATGTTTGACATTGTCTTTCAATTAATATTTGCTCACACTCTGATGTTACATAGACTGTGTGATTTGCTTCTATGATATGATAGCCCAACACTTGTTTTCAGTCTCTGCTTTGTCCTCAGCAGAGAATTGACAAGAGAACCTGATCACTTAGTACCAAAATTGGAGAAGAAAAAAGAATGAAGGTGCAGTTTGGAGTTCATGTCTGTCCTTTTATAGCCCTTTAAACCCATTCAGATCTGACAATTAACTATTTAAGAATAAAAATTTGTCCAAATTAAATGCTAAGTGGCATCAACAAAAAGGCCCCTTGGTCTTTTAGACCAGTGACTCACTTCTACTTACTTATTTTCCTTTCCAAATTGGCAGGGGTCCCAGTCTTCTACCACACTTTCCCTCAATTCTCACCACTGACCAACTACCTATGAATGCTTTTGTAGTAGAAAACTAAGAGAATAATTAATAAAATACTGAAGAAATAAATTAATTCATTGAAATTATTTATATTATCTAATAATATAACATCCTCCTCCACCAGGTTGGATGAATATGAACTTAGACAAATCAGTTTGTACGTAGTAGGGAGACACCCCATGTCTTTAGAGACAAGCATGGAGACATTTGCATTCTCGTGCAGTTTAAATGCTAGGAACAAATGCAACAACAAGCATCTACGAAGGTTGAGGTTCTTGCAGTGTCAAAAAGACTGGATGCCACATTGGACAAACTTGTACCAGAGGGTCTTGAGATTGAAGGCCACTTGGTGCTAATCATTAACAACGTCAACATGATTACAGTTCAAAAACAGTACATCAGGATGGTGGGCTCTCTTGCAAGATAAAGCTACTTGTGTCTAGAGAGAGTAACACTTGCACAGGTGTTATGGCCAACTGTTGCAGAAAGGCTAGGTGAAGTTTGCTTTTCTTTAATGATCTTCCTCGTCATTTAAGTTAGCACTAGCTGATGCTAGACATTTTACGTTTGTAGGAGGATAGTTGCTTTGTATCTATGGTTTCTATCTAACAGAAAACACTAGAATTCCCAATAAAAAAAAACTAATACTTTGCATCACCAGCGCATTTACTCAAAATTCAATTAGTTGAAATCAATCTAGAATGTTTTCCCATGAATAAGTTGGTAGAAGTATCATCTTTTCAGGCACTCATTTTACATGAAAGATACTTCCATTAAGACATTTTCAGTATGTGCCTTCTTTCGTCTCTGGAAGATACTTGGCAAGTCGATATTTCTACAAATTGACAATATGTAGAAAACGAGATTATCATATGAAGAATGAGTGATCAACAACCAATCTTACATGACAATGATATGTAATAGCACTACCTGCAACTGACTCTTCACATGATAAATGGTCAACCCATCAACATTCATAAGCTTCAACACACCTTTTGGAGTTGCCTCTGCGGAATGGATTATTATCAGTTAATTGTTATACCATGTGATAAGATTGTAAAACGTACACTTACTCTCGGCCCGATCCAACTAACTTGTTCACAGCTTCTACAAAACGCTCATGGAGTTCTACAGTCCACCTCAATCTTGGTTTAGTTGCAGCTGCAGGTGCAGTGGTAGTGGAAGTTGGATGTAGCTGAACTTTAGCAGGAGAGCCCAATGCTTGATTGTTCTGGTTGGATTCAGATGTTGAAGGTTGAAGACCAAAGACCTGAGGTGTCTCGTATAAATCCTAGATGCAAAAGTCCATCATGTCCCAGATATCAGTTTTCATTGTTAAGAAAGATTTTCAAAACTTGAAAAGAACTACCATGTCTATTACAACTTTAAAAACACAAAAATGAATATGATGTGTGTTAGTTTCATCCAGCCTAGAATCCAAATCTACTTCTCCCTAGTTAATCAGTTCCTAAGAACGGTTCATTCCAACTTTAACCAAAAAAGGGAACTTTCAGTGGAAAAAAATTCAAAATTAATTGAGCAAAAAATCCTCAATACAAAAATAAGTAAATAAGTGTTGATTGTACTTACATCCAAGCATGGATTTTCAGCATTGTCTGCAATAACTATGCCAAGTTGTTCAGACAAGAGCTGCAACTCCATTTGCTCATTGAATTCTGAGTTGTTGATATCATGGCGCTCTTGTGGGAAACTACCATCTGAAGTATCTCCCGACAAATTAAGAAAATCTTTTATTAGACCATCTGAGTGCTCACTCTCACTATGTATATCGCTTATATCCCCACTGAAGACTGATGGTGAATTTGAAGATTGAACTGCAGACACAAGCTGCTCGTTTTTCGGTGGATAGGGGAGGAATGATAAGTTACTAAGCTATCTACAGGTCATTGAGCTAGCTGGAGATGATAAATATAACCTGGTACAAAATGTAGAAGAACGAGAGGATAAGTTGTCTGAAGGTTGAGGAGTAGAAACATGTGGGAGAGGACTACCCATTTCAGATTCTAGACTTAAGTTTGGGTGGTCAAAAAAGAAGGCCTTTCTGGAGATTGGATGAATTGTTACATCTGTTTGAGCACTGGAGAACTGGTTTGTGCTTGATAGTTTTTGGCAGTCCACTTCAGACATGAACACGTTTTGAGTTGAAGATGATTGATAGGAACTCAATGGGACTTTAGGGGAATTGTTCTGTTTCACAGTATTCATGGTTCCTTGGCAATTGACATTTCATGTGGAGTGACAGGATGTGAAATCTACAATCAAACTATACAGTTGACGTCTGCAAAGTCAGGAAAGAATTTCTGAATCAGTATCTATGTATGATGACCAAACGAACAGAAATATGCACGTCCTTTATTTACAGAACTGGTGCACTAGTCTAGTGGCTTACTTGGCTTTCAGGACTCAGAAGCAAATGAAGACTCGAGAATCAATATCGTTTAACTGAATGCTACAACTCAAACAGTTAATTCTTGGCCATCTTTGTTGAACCCGAAGCTACGTTTATACAGGACGAAATTATTAGGCAGAATCTCCCTTTCAGTTATCCAAGCCTGCAACGGAGAAAAGAAGAAAGAAAAAAAAAATCAGCTCTGCACTAGGGATATCAAAAGGAAAGCAGAATGTAGTTTGATTTAAGACAAAAGGAGAGTACAAAAAAGATACAAATCTATGACCAAATAACACGAAGTTGCCAATGTTGATATTTCCAAGATGATCCAAGTCTTTGCAAGTCTTTCACTGTAAATTACTTTGAAGAGGATTCGTGCAAAATACATTTTTTTCAATTTTTTCCCCTTAATTGTTGCATAACCGAGTTCATTTAATTTGACTTTGATCCAGAAGGCTAGTATTTAAATTTAAACAATGATAAGGTCTAGGATTGCAAAACTGGAGCACGAACTTCTGAGCCCAGCTATCCTAAAATTTCTCTGATGAAAGCATGCTTAACTATGTTCTTTCTTCTTCCACAAATTTTCCCTATAAAGTGTTAGACGAACACTTTTATCACGAGGCCATATACATACTAGACGCATGAATCTTATGTATTTTTTAGAATTGTTGTGTCCATGTGAGCATTGTCATATTCTTGCAACATAGATTCTAGTTATAACTAATTCTTAAGTTCACCGAACTTATTGTATACCAGAGACTCATACCTCATGTGGGACTGTTTATACTTATGGATCAAAATGGCTCATCTCTCAAATATATACGACATTGCATGCTTACATAAAAGATATGCTAAATAGATATAGTAACTTGTAGACTATATTAGTTTGAAAAAAATAACTGAGGGTAATTTTAAGATAAGGAGAATTTATCCAAAAAATCCATCAAATTAGGGAAATTTTTAATTTCCTATCATGTATCTAAATATACACACCTTTTCATATAGTGATTGTTGTTATTTGTCGGCTTTGAAGATTTTGCTTGATTTATTTCATTAATTTCCCCCCAAGAAAATACAATTATATCAAGTAACTGTGCTTCAATTCCTAAATTTCTTACAGTATCGATGGTATCAGCCAGTATCGATTGTATCAGCCAGTTTTGACAGTGCTGAACCGATACCAACTGTAATAAAAAAAATCCGTAAGATTCATATCGGATCTACATTTCAGGACCACATTTTCCACTAGGACCACATTTTTCAGGAGTGTGATTAGATCTAGATGCTGAATCTACTAGTCTGAGACCAACCAGACCGGTTCATTGCCTCTGGAAACTGTCAGTTCTATGGTCAGCCAAACAACCGATTGAAGATTCGACTCTTGAGACAAGTAATCCACTACATGGGAGTACACAAGGCACTGTTTCTAACAGGAAGGAACCTACCTTTCCTGTTCAAGCACGCAAACTTACACACATTTTTTCTCTAATAGACAAATTGTCCAAACTCAATGATCATAATCGACATTCCGTTCTTCATGACACCCCAATTTCTTTGAAATTCAAGAAAATAAAATAAAATAAAGTATCATAAGTAACTTATCCCAAAAAAAAAAAAAAACCTTCCATCATACAAATAGAAATCTACCAAATTCAACATGACGTGTACCTAAACCTATAATCAAGTACGTATATCATTAACCCTCTCGCAATATGCTTATGCTATCTGATGAATCCTCAGGTTCAGCTAATCTCTTAAACTCCATGAAAAATGTCTTGAAATTTCTTAGCATTGCTTATTGTTGTTGCAAGACCCATAACCCAAACTCAAGTTTCCTGCATTCTTTCTTCCAAGATTTACTCATCTACACAAAATCAATCACACCCATGGCTCAATCGGAAGGCAATAACAAACTTTATCAACAAACATGAAATTGAAGAATGAAAAATAAAATAAAAATAAAAAATTTACCAAACAAAATAGCATATAAATGCTGAGAAATTGAATAAGCTCAAACTTTACGCCAATTCTATAAGCCAAAAAAAAAAACTGCTTACCTCTGGACCAAGAGTGCTCGGAAAGAAACCAAACTCTCAGTTTTTGAGCTCTCTCTCTCTATCTATATCCACTTTCTGAGAGAAGAATTGATTGGAGCTGCTACAGTTTCTCTTTCGTCCTCTTTCTTTGTTGGAGTCTTGGGGAAATTCTAAATGCACACCACACTTGAGTTGGTGAGCACCATTTTCCACTACGTTGTAAACCACTTCACCATAGGACATGGGGCTCACAAGTACAATGTTAGAATTTCCCTGAGTCTGCCATATAGGCACTATTAGGAAAATACCAAAATATCCCTAATCATTTAGGGTAAGGGAAATTCTAAATGCGCCCTTTTTTTTCTAAATATTAATTGTTATTACTATTTTGTCACTTTACATTTTGGCTTAAATTATCTTCATCTTTACATTTATATTTTATTCCTACCATATCCAATCCATTAATTCTAATCTGAAAATCTTTCCTCTTCTCTCTGTACCAATCTAAATTGTCAAACTCAAAAAAAAAAAATATTCTTTACTTCTTCCAAATCTATTCTCAAACTCTAATATATAAATACATATAAATATAGTTCTCATTAGAATCTAAAAATGTGCAGCAGAATTAAAAAAGATTTGTGAAGACAAATAGGGAAGATTGAGGACAGAGAAAAAAAAAGAACAAATTGGGAAAATTGGGGCATACTAGGATAGGATAGGATCATTTTAGGTCAATTAGTCACAGCAAATTGTCTCAAAATTTCCTTTCCCAATACGCCACATCAGTCCATTTTCCTCAGAATCCAACCAAGATGACGTGTGTGATTAGAGATAATTACTTAAGCTAATTTGTCATCTCAGGTCCCCTAATCCATTGAGATAAGCATCACAATTGGAATAAAAATTTCACTAGTCAATAACCAATAATTACGATGCTTAATATTTAATTAGGATCATTTTAAATATTAAATAAGAAGCGGTCTAATCGAGGGAAAGAAAATGATAAGCAAAGCAAAAGTAAATAGGTCAGCTTGCATCATATCATGCAAGAGCAACAACTCACCCATTTGGTGGTGGCCCACGGCCCAAAATGGTATGTGGCTAATAATTGGTGGATTGGGCCCATGTGGATGGCTGGATATTGAACTATCCTTCTTCTGGATACGATAAGATGATGTGGACTACAAATTACTTAATTTAGCATTTGAAAAATGAATTGGTAATGGTAATGGTAATGGACAAAATAATATCATCATTCAAACATTAATGAATATTCTATGTCTGATTAGTGGTTTGTTTGTGATATATTCAGCACATTTAAGAATTGGGAAATTCTAAATGCAACCACTAATTTTCTTAACTACTCACACTTTTTAAAGTACACTTTCCATATAGATAAAAAATAAAGACTTTGCATAAGTATAGCCCTCTATATTATTTTTTAGTTTTTCTTCAATTGTTCTCTTCTTTCTCTCTCCTTTCTCTCTCGTTGCCCTCAAACAATCTCGTTGTCGCCTTCTCCCCAACTATTCGATCCTATTGCTACCGCCTTCCCCACGTCTCGATCCTACTGCAGGCCTTTCCTTAGAGGTCCAATAATCTCCACTCCCTCTCAAAACCCTAGCATTCTCTAAAAAAATCTTCTAAAAAAGTAGTTCTTTTAATTATTTCTACTTTAATTTTGAATTCCTTTTTACTTTTTTTTTATTGTTGAGAATTATTAGGGTTTGAATTCTTATTATTTTTGAAGTATTGAGAATTATTAGAGTTTGAATTTTTTTTTTTAATTTTGAAGTATTGAAAATTAATAAGGTCTTAGCTTAAGAGAGATTAAGAAAAAAATATATAATAAAAGAGAGTAAAATACAAATTTGTAAAAAAATTAAGGAAGATATGTATAGACTGGATAAGTAAATGATAATGACAAATTTACAATAAAATTAAACTTTTCAATGGGGATACTAGAAAACTGGTGGATGTATTTTGAATTTTCCTTGAAAATTTCTTTATTGCTTCTTCCCCTGTTGTGGCGCAATTCTTTTTTTTATAATAATATAAACATATGAATCATTCTCCGAAAGAAATAATAAAGTTCTAAATTACTAAATATTAAACTTATGTGTGGTATTCATTCAGATTCGGGACTGCAGTGTTGCTATGAGTTTTCTTTTTCATTTTTAAAATGTAATAAATATAATTAAGAATTACAGTTATGCAAACAGAAATTAGTTTAAAGAACAAGATTTTGCTGACTGGATGAGAACAAGTGCGCCTATTTTGAATTAAAAAAAATAAAATTTATATTTAAAATTTTAAAATTTAAGTAGGACAGACCTTAAATTAAATCACGTGTGTCCTCCCTGCATCACATCTTCTTTGTTTTTTTTTTTTCCTTCTGAGTATTAAAAGGCCAAGTTGGTTTTTGCTTCCGTTAGCTAATAATTTTTATCCAACATTCAGGAGAGAAGAGAATCCTAAGTGGAATACAATTCAATAATAAAATAGTGAGGGTTGAATGTTATTTAAATAAAGACAGTGGGCAAATAATAATATTAAAACGCGCAACAGTCAAGGACAAAAAGGACAAGCAAAACTACATCATCTTGCATCTAATTATTGGCGGCCCACAAAAATTCCCTATAGTGGGCCCAAGCAAGAATCTAAATTCACCTAGCGACGCATTATCCGATGCGTGTGGAAACCGATATCATATGATTTTTTGTTACATTTGATATACCTTGTCATTTGATCTTGTTATATTATGCACACTATGTACTATATGATTATTATTATATTTGGCATTCTTGTTATATCATGCACACTATGTACCATATTATTTTTGTTGTATTTGGCATACTTTGTTACTTGATCCATGGACGTCATGATTCATGTTATATATTAGAACCCTTTAATTATGTTATATTTTATATATCATGTATTTCGGTGACACCCTATCCTTTTATTGGGACACACACTTGGGCCCACCTATATGGTTTGGGGGTGTCATATTTAGTGTGTCTGGTCACGATGACAGTTATTTGTTTCAAGTTAAAACTTGCTAACCACACTCATCTGATTTTGTTACCAAGTTGATTGATGGTTCCGAATCAAATTTGTCATGAGTCATTGGCTACCAGCTTCTTTTTGTAGCATGGATCCATCCATATTCAACCAAGTCTCGGAGCAAAAATATGGAATGAGAAGTCAAATAGCCAAATTATTGTACAACAGATGTTTCAGTCAATAATTTTCGAAGCTTAAGCCACTTGCTTCCTTTGGATCGATTTGGTCATACAGATTGGATTACTGGAATACACAACTAAGTTAGCCATTTCACATGGTTTGATTCTGAAACCAATTTTGGTATAGAAAATCTATGTTACCATAGCCAGCCAATTTGCCAAATTACGATGTCGTTCCCAGCTCTTCAAGCTTGCATCTAATCAACATGAGCATTCATGCGCTCAAGTTGGTGAGCATCACACACGAAATCATCTCTAGTCTACTACACAATATGCAGACTGCCGACTAGATATTGCATAACTATAGTAAGAATTTTCTGGCTTAGATATTGAATAATTATAGTAAGAGATAATCATGTGGTAGGGTATGGGCATGTAAGATCCTAATTAAGAGCGTGATACGAATATTCATAAATCAGTTTATTGACTATGGACTATTCCGTAACTTCAAGACTATTCATAAGCCTATTCCTATAGGATGTGAACAAGAAGCAGAAGGTTTATTATTATTATTATTATTATTTTCTATTTTAGGTAGAGACTGATAAGTTAAACCATAAATCCAGATTGCCCCCCAAATCATGTAAACCAAACATATACCGTCATGTTAAATTTTGAATGGTCTTCTAGTAAAATGTAAAGAAGTAAAGAATGTCTCTTTCCCATTTTGTTGGTTTACAATAGGCTATATTGGGTATCACTTGTATGACCTAAGGAGCATCTGTCTAATTTAACCAAGGAATTACATACTAAAGATGAGGAAAATGACAACTCAACTTTCAGTCAGCTGGACTAATTAGGGCTTTATCTCTACTACTATAACTCAGAAGAGGGTGCAGCAGCATTCTTTGGGGCAAAATATGTTCAGCAGCCCTCATGTGTGATCACCTATTATTGCAGCTACATACTGCTCAGGAACTCATGACCCTCACTGGAATATACATGTTAAGCTCACAATTTTCCATACAAAACCCACAAGAAGTATTAAATTTTCGTTTTAATAATTCTCATCATAAAAAAGCAATGCATGTGCAACACACCAAGAACTAGTTTTACAGAAAGAAAGCTACATAAACTTATTGCAACCACCATCACATTTCCAAACCACACCACACCACATTTGCCTCCCTATAAGATATTACAAATGTCAACATTATATATATATATATATATATATATATATATATATATATATATATATATATATATATATATATATATATATATATATATATATATATATATATATATATAAACTGCAACTCTTTTAAAAGGTAAGAAATCATCTATATATGTAATGATCGCATCAAGTAACACCCCACAAGACCCCGCAAAAAATAGCTTGCTCTCTTTTTATATTACAGCTTTAGGCAAGCTTACAAACACATGACAGATATGTAATGATCGCATCAAGTAACACCCCACAAGACCCCGCAAAAAACAGCTTGCTCTCTTTTTATATTACAGCTTTAGGCAATCTTACAAACACATGACAGTATCTTTTGACACTAGGCTCCCCATACTCTATGCAAAACCAGTCAAAAATTATTCAGATAGATCCATAGTCCCATCACAAGTCAAGATTTATACAAATATTTGTTCCATATTTTCACCCTCTTACTTACCATGGGTGCTATGCTCCTGCAAATATAATAAATTAAAAGGAAAACCATTTTAAGCTTTGTAAAATTTTTGTCATATTCAAAAACATTATAGCTCAAACACAAGTTGGTACTGACTATCAAATGCTCATCTTGCATCAGACTCCATGTCGCTTACGCTAACCAAAAGTACAACACCAACCCATCTCTGTTCTAAAGTGCTACCATATGTCTGATAGATTTTGGCTCCTAGCCTTGTCTCATGCAACTTCTTGGCAGAGAATTTACCTTGTCATTCCCTTCTCAAAATTGTCAGTCTATTTCCAGAACCGCTGGATTGCATGAACTTAAACTGCATGACCAATTTGTACAGTATTCTACTTGCTTAACTAACCTGCTAGGTTTAAATGATTTTTTTCAAGATCCTTCTCAGCAAAAAGTAGCACCTATTGACAACCCCATTCCAGTGCAGAACGGCCTTGACAATGTTGATGCTGCCAATGAATATGATATATAATTAACCAACTTGTAAACTATGAACTGTGAACAAGCCATAGCTATTCCTACCCAATTTTCTAAAAAAATAATTTGACACCTCAAAATGGCAAGCAAATTTCCTAGGCAATAAAATAGTTTATTCTCTCCTCATTGCCAAATAAAGTAGTTACTCTCATGTACAAAGTGGAGCTTAAATATAAATATTTCTTAAACTCTAAATATTTCATTGAGACAGATCATGAGTAGTACAGATGTACTTACGTCTCCTAAGCATTTGGACACTTAATCAATATTTGCATTCTCACTTGAGAACTCCAATGTGCCCAACGAACTAAGAAGCTCCTGCAATTCCAGACCAAAAATAGCAAAGCAATCCATACTAGTTTTAAGTAATATAACCCATAATATAACCCACATGGAAAAGCATGCAAATGCACATGCACAAAATAATCTGAAAATAACTTCCTAGCCCCAGATAATGTTAAGATGGAAAGCTGATAAGATATAATACCAAACCTTGATTCTATTGCTTGCCCATGTATTAAGGTTCTTTTCTTCCCATGTCCCAGCCTACAGACATGAGCAGCCCATTGTTACTCAGAAGGATGCAAAAACGTTGCAGAAGTAAGCAACAAGTCACTAATTCAACTGGTTCTTCGTAAAATCAGCCAAAAGAGAGGGAAAAAAAGAACCTAAAAGGATAAGCAGGAAGAAGAGAACGCAGTCAGTCGAACCATAATGAATCTTATAAGCAGTGGCCAAGCCCATACTAAAGCAAACTGGGCCAGAACTCCATGTTCGAAATGCGTATTTTTAATGCTATAATGAATTGAATTGGCAAATTAATCAGTACAATTAGTGCAAGCATCTTTCCTTATGAATCTCGAAATTCAATCTAGGTGAAATTGATAATGTCTCAACAACACAGAATCATTCTACCAAATCTATGGGGCTGAGTGCTAGCTGAAAAGACAATTGAAGTAACCTGAAGTCGGAATGTTTCAAGTGAAAAGAACTAAGGTGCATAATGCAGCTATTTTTCACATTGGAGTCTACCTTCAAGCTGATTTTGAACTAGGTTTTAGTTATCCTTTCTCCATGTGTAGAACTGGAATCATTCATGTTCTGAATTTTAATTATTAGAATTTGAATATGAACCTTTTTTGTGCTTGCTTATAAGTACTGCATTCATAAAAATATAAAGCCAGCAGGATCGCAGAGACATGACATGAGTCCCTCCCCATTTTTCAATAACAAGGATATAGCTTGGTTTTGAATAGAAGAGACCCTTCTCTTTATTTCTTTTTTGCATGTCGGTTCTTTCAGGGTATGTGTGAGCATTTGTGTGTTGGGAAGGGGTGCTGAGGAAATTCCACCTAATAAACTAAACTCACTTGACATGCAAAAGGTAGTATTTATCATGGTACCTATTATGTAGTACTTATCATGTTAATCCCAATTAGCAATGATGTATTCTATTGTAGGGATGTCTAATTGGGTAATGATGTTGACAAAGTTCTTGAATAGCAGATAATGATATAAAGTTCACGCTTATTCAGTTACTTCTCAACCCAATATATGTACCTGCTTCTGAACAAGTACATACCTGACACTAAAAGACAATTCCCTAGTTAGAGAGGTCCATAGTATAAACGTTGGTAATTTCAAGGAAAAGAACATTGTTGGTATGTGATACCACTGTAGACATGCACATAATAATAAATAAAGATCAATATTGAGTCTCCCATGAGTTGTGCATGAGTTATAGATCCCCATAACTTTTTCCTTTTTTGCCCAAACCATAAAATCAAGCATTATGGTACTAACAAATAGAAGCCAACCAAAATTCTAAACTTTAAACCCCAAAATAGGATGGTTGCAGAGGAAGCAGAGTTTACATAAAATAGTAATACTAATAATAATTCTTATGCCCAAATAAATCATCATGACATCATGGTGAGACTTGTTAGCATGTTCGTTCCTTAAAAGTGCGTTATATTAGAAGTAAAGAGGCATGCTAAGAACCTTCCATAGGCAGTTTAGACAATACGCTAAAATTATTACAAAAAAGCACGGCTAAAGTGCATGCAAACTCTTTGCACATGACCTAACACATGGAAGAAGAAAAAAATTTAGCCTTTTCATTCACACTACCACTATGTACTCCTCGAAGGTACATGTACCTCAACTGTGCCTTGAAGCATCATAGACGAAGGCATGATTAGGAGAAGAAATGCAAAATGAGCAAAGAGAATCAAAAGTTAGAAGAAACTACAATAAGGTATGATGGACACTATTCTTAGACAATGACAACTTCAATACTGTTTTCAATCAACAGAGGCTACGGAGAACAACTAATGATGTAAGTTATACGCAAGATAATGATAAAAATGACTTATAGGCAAGATAATGATGTCTTATATTATCAACATAAGGGAAAGAAAATTTACAGCAACATAAAAATTGAATTAGAAAAAAAGAAGTGTATATGAATAAATATAGGAACAATAAGTTAGTAACTGATGTATTACTTAATTAACAAGCAACTTCGTAGTGGTAACTAAATAACACAATGTAACTGAGATGTTAACCACAACATCTATCATGTAACCAACGAAAAAAGATGTGTAAGATAATGGCTAATGTGCAAATTGAGTGTTCATACATTTAGTAGAATGCAACAAAAACATGGGATAGTTATATGACCACGGTGACTATACAAGGGCATACTGTGATGAGTAACACACTTTCCACTTTTAATGGCGATGGAAAAATACGTGAAGCCATGATTATCAAGAATATAAGTTCCTTCGGGAGCTTATATTCCTGAAGGAATATACATGAAGCCATAAAGAAAAGAGTTCCCATCAAGTATATCGATATAATTAAGGACATGTATGATAGAGTAGTGGCTAATGTCAGAACATGTTGTGGTTTAACAAGTGATTTTTCTATCATAATTGGATTGCATCAAGGATCTGCATTGAGCCCGTTCTTATTTGCTACAGTGATGGATGAACTTACTAGAGCTATTCAGGATGAGATACCTTGGTGTATGCTATTGTCTTAGTTGATGAGACAAGAGCAGGGGTAAATGCCAAGCTAGAGTTATGGAGGCATACATTAGAATCTAGAGGTTTTAAATTGAGTAGGTCTAAAACAGAGTATATGGAGTGTAAATTTAGTAAACGATGGATCATAGACTATAATGCTGTAAAACTGGATGGGCAAGAGATACAAATGAGCAGTCAGTTTAGGTATTTGGGTTTTATTATTCAGAATGATGGAGAGATCGATAATAATGTTAACCATAGGATACAAACTGGCTGGTTGAAATGGAGGAGGGCAACGGGAGTTTTATGCGACCGTAACATTTCGTTAAGACTGAAGAGAAAATTTTATATGACTGTTATTAGGCCAGTTTTATTATATGGCACGGAATGTTGGGTTATAAAGAAACGTCATTCACAGAAAATAAGTGTAGCAGAGATGAGTATGCTTCGCTGGATGTGCAGCAACACTAGGAGAGATAAAGTGAGAAATGAAGATATTCGTGTTAAGGTAGGTGTAGCTCCCATCGATGAGAAGATGCGAGAAAACCGATTACGATGATTTGGTCATGTGCAATATAGGCTTACAAATACACCAGTTCGACGAGGGGAGTTTATCAATATAGGATAAGTTAAAAGAATGAAGGGAAGACCGAAGCATATATGGATGGAGGTGATATGAAAAGATATGGATTGTAGAGGTTTAAATGAGGAGATATTACTTGATAGAAATGAATGGAAAAGTACTATCAAAGTGATCGATCCGACGTGATTATTTTTTGGTTCATGTAGCCTACCCCAAATACTTGGGATGAAAGGCTTAGTTGTTGTTGTTGTATAAGTTCCTACATGAATACTTATTTGAAGAACCACATACTACAAAACTCAATGCCGGGGGAAAGAAGAAGAAGAAGCAACATTCTCCTCAAGAAAGATATAGGTAACTCTTCGATACTCCTGATCTCCCCGAGAACAAACTATTATTTCTTCACACATTGCTTACAGACAAAACCCACGTTTGATATCTATACATGAGCATCTCTAAAAGCAATCAACTACCAACATCATTGCCCTCAATTATTATTTCTTACAACAACTTCTCAAGCACAAAAACAGTCAAAACTCTGAGTTTGGTTTGAAAGTTGCAAGAGTCAACCAAACTATTAGCAATCATTACAACTGGGCTGTTAGCTTCAACATCATTATTAGGTTTTTTGGCAAGCAAATACTTCGTCCTGAACATTGTCATATACTTTGCTACATAAAAATCTCAAAATTCACCGTACAGTTCCAATAAACCACAACGAAAGATGAAATTTTCAGGGAGGAAATGAAAAGAGAGAATCGAGAGGAATCAGACTTGATTCCAAACAGATCTGAGGGAACTGGTATTGCTCTACAACTGCTTGGTGATGTCCTCCGGCGTGAGCTTCTTTGGCACCGGCAGCGGAGCGGCGTCCTCCCTGGTCTCCCTCATCCAATACATGTACGACGACTGCTTCTCCACCACCTCGCCGCCCTCCGTCGCCATCGATCCAATATCTCAATCAATCAAAGAGAAAAAGATAGGACAAATGGAAATGTGGGATCGAATTTGAGGGTCTCCAACAAGTTTGGGGGATTTTGAGGGGGTCTAAACTAAATGGGGAGGGGGGTGGGGTGTTGTCTGTCTTCTGTTTTAATGGGCCGCGGTTTTTGTTGACTCTCAAAAGGCCGAAGGAGGCTTAAAAAGGGAATTATGTGATCACAGTCTCTCTGGAAGGTTCTGCGGCGTTCGAGTCAGGCGTGGATTTTTACTACCTCCGTTGGAAAAAGTTTTTAAATCTGGTGTGTTTGTTTGGTTGGAGTTGGGAGGAGTTTCTAGATGGGCACATCATATTTCCCAGTGAGCCCACTTAAAAAGTTCACTTTATTTACCATTTTACCATCAATTTTTTTGGCCAAAATTACCCCTCCTTCATCTCCTCCTTCATCCTCCCAGCGCCCCCTTTGTTTTCCCATGCGAAAGCAGAGCAGAGGGAGAAAGCAGAGCAGAGGCAGAGAAAAAAAGGCAGGAAAAATTCCATTTCAGAATCCAAATTCCATTTCTCTTTAATATTAACTTTTTTTAGTAAAAAAATCACGGAAATTAAAGTCTATATTTAGCTTAAATCGATTATTTCATTGTAAACCCCTAGAAAATAGAAAAAAAAAATCTTTTGTGGGTCTACAGGGAAGATCAGGGGGCCAAACTCTGGCCCCCTGATCCGGGCTAGCCAGCCTGGACCAGGCCAACCCATTCGGGCTAGCCGCTCCGGATGGGTGACATTGATCCGGCCTGGCTAGCCCGGATCGAGGGGCCAGAGTCTCTGACTCCCGGTCCGGGCTAGCCAACTCGGATCAATGCGGTTGATCCGGGTTAGCAACCCCGGATCAACCAAATTGATCCGAGCTTGCTAGCCTGGACAGGGAGCCAGAGCCCTGGCTCCTTGATCCGGGTTTACAGTCCCGGATCACCTAAAAATAATTCGAGTCTGTAACTTCGGATCAGGGATACATGGCCAGAGATACCCTGATACGGTGTGTATAATCCGAAATACGATAAATAAATAATATACCCTAATATAATTACTTATTCGTGTTTCATACTCCCAATTTGATATCAAAACACAAAATATCAAAGTTTCATTCATAGCTTCAAAGACAAAGAACAACGGCAACAAAAATTCTACGTATCAACAATTCATTCGCAACTTCAAAAATTTAATTAAAGAGTGATATTCAAGACTACAAAAATTCAAATATATATATATAGATATATATATATATAGTGATATTCAAGACTACAAAAATTCAAAGATATATATAATTCGTTGCTTCCAAGCGAGTTGCTTCCTTATGGGTTGACGACGTCTTGCAGAGCTAGGACCTTCGGTGGGGTCTGCAATATGGGTTCTAATACTGTGTCAATATCAGCTTGTGTGATGGGTGTTGTTGTTGTTGGAGTGGGGATTTGGAAAGCAAAAAAACCCCGGCAAGTGAGGGTTTTAGAAGCGACATTTCGGGTTTCAGGCAGAGCGAGAGCTCTTGGGATTTTTTTTTTAAATTTTAATATTTTTTTTCCAATTAAAATTCCCATTAAAAGAAAGAAATTTCGAGGAGAGGAAAGCCAAGGAATCAGTAGTGATGGGTGTTGTTGTTGTTGGAGTGGGAATTTGGAGAGCTAGGGTTTGTTATTGAGCTGCAGGAGCTGGTGAAAACCCTCTCTCTGCTAAATTTCCATTTATTCCTACCTTTTTTGGGAAAAATATTAGGGTTTTGAGAGTCGGTTTGAGTTCTTGGAGCTTTGTGGTTAGTTTAAAAGTTAAAGGTTCTACTTTTTTTTTTGTTACATTTTTCTTTTATTGTTTGTTGCTCTGTTAATGGATTGAGGGGGTTGGGATGAAATAATGGGTGATCTTTGAGGGTTTTCTGGTTAGGGTTTGGTTGGGCTAGTGATGATTAGTTCGAATTTGATTTCTTGCTTAAAAAGTTTGGATTGATAGTGGCAATATAGTGAAAGGTTGCAATTTGTTTAATGTTTTGGGGCGTTTATTGTGATTTTGGTGAGAATTGTTGAATAATGTAGCTGTGGCTATCTTGTTCTCTCGGTTATAATTGTGATCATCATCTCCTTACTTTTTTACGAGTGTTGTAGTTGGCTAATGCTAGGGTTGATTCCATTTTCAAATGGGCTACAATCTTGAAATTTCATCAGGATACTCTTCATATTCTATTTGGCTTCCTTTGAGCTGTTGCAATGGCCGAAAATGATAGAAGCTTTACTAACTTTACATAACGGTGGAAACTCTGCTTTAGATAAATTGAAATTTACTATGGAAACTCACTGAGCTCAAACAGGATTCTCGAAGATGATAGAAACTCTTTTGCTTCTTCGGATGAGTTTATGATAATTTATTTAATTTGCTGAATTCACATTTTTATGTTGTCGAAAGACCAGTTTCCTTAGTGATTTTAGAATGTTAATTATTTTTGTTGTCCTTTAAGCAATTCTTATACTAGTTTAATCTGACTGCCAGCCTAGGTAGTCGATAACTTGTAATTTGACCGGCCTTATAAATGTAATGAATAATATTATGTGTTCCATAAATTGGTCGTTAGAGTCTATTTTCAAGCTGCCTCCAGAGAATATATTCCTTAATTATGTGTTTAGTGTTAATATGAATCTGATGTCTAACCCTGGTTGAGAATCAAAACAGCACGTGATTTCTCATAACCCTGATCCTGGCGTTGTTTGTTTTAAAGAAGCAGGAATGCTGCAGGGTCCTCCCTAATAACATTAATCCGATTTGGCACATTCCTTTGTCACTGACGTGATTGAGTTTATTTGTAGGCAATTCAAGGAGAAGTCTGACATTACTGGCTTCTGTTATAAACATTTGCAATTCTGAGCGTCATGGCCGCAGAGTCTCCTTTGAGACTAGTTGGAAGCAGTACATTCAGGAACTGGCCCATTAGTAAGGATGCTGCATCATATGCTTCATCGACAAATAATATGGCTGCACAGGATTTAGGGCTGCTTTTACAAGGGCATGGTTTTTGTGGAGGTAGAGAGTTTACTGGGCCTAATAGGAGTGGAAGTGCACCCCCAAGCATGGAAGGTTCTAGTTTGGCCATTAGGAGTCAAAACTCCAACTTGGAAGGTATCTTTGAGAACTTAACTAGCACAGTTGAAAGCCCTGAGTACGAAGAGCAACTCCGTGCTAATCCAGCATATCTTGCATATTATCACTCCAACGTGAATTTAAACCCAAGGCTACCTCCGCCTCTTGTGTCCCGAGATAACAAAAGACTGGTCCACCACATTGGTTCATTTGGGGAAAATCGGAGAGCACCGTCCTTTGATGATATTAGCAAGGGATCGTTTATGTCTCGACCTGCCCTCCCAACTCATGAGGAGGAATCTGAAGATGGTAAGGAAGAAACTGGTTCTGCATTTGCGTCTGGACAGTATAAATCTTCTTTGCAAGGCCGTCATAAGAGTCTTGTGGATTTGATTCAGGTTTGGACTCATTTTGAGTTGATTGACATAATGCAATTAAAGTCTTATGTTCAGTTTGATGTGATCAAATGCGTTATAAAATTACTTAGTGATAGTGCTCGGTTTGCTGCAATAGTTTATTGCGCGCTTAACTTATTAATGCATAATTACTGTCATTTCTTTTTTCTTTCTTTGCATGTAATGGATAACCTTATTTTTCTTATTCTAGGAAGATTTTCCTCGGACTCCTTCACCTGTATACAATAATCGGCTACATCCATCAGCTCGTGTATCTACTGAACCAGTAGAGTCAGATTCCTTGAGCTCTTTACAGGATTCTTCAATCGGCATGGCTATAGCAGAGTCCAAAACAGCAACTGTTGGTGTTCATGTGCGAACACCCACTCCAGGCATCCAGCCAGCTGAAACTAACCCAATGAAAGATGTTTCTGCTTCCTCATATATTCCATCCTCCATATCACCTGTGCATAGAGAAGCAAACACTTCAATTACCAATTTGGACAGTCGTATTTTATCCAGTAATGTGGATGGCGCAAGCATTGGCAATATTGAAAATGAAACAAAGAATTTAAGGATATCCAATGATGGGCACAGAAGTCAACTTGCACGGCAGCAACCTCAACAAAGCAGTGTGCAACCACGAGGCACCTCATTTCAAGTTCAGACGGGTCAGTTGCAGCTAACTAATCAAGGCATACAGCACCCTAATAATTTGGCGGATCAATCTTCTCATGGCCAGCCAAAACCATCATCATCTGAAGTACAGCCTGCTCTAGTGTCTAGTGGAATTGCACCAGCCTTATATGCAACTCAAGCTACTTATGGAAATCCTTACTATTCCAATTTGCAACCTTCTAACTTGTTCTCTCAGTTTAGTTTGGGTGGATATACATTGAATACATCACATGTTCCTCCTTTTGTAGCTGGATATTCTCCTTATAGTGCCATTCCTATGCCTATCGAGAATCCTGCCAGCCCAAACTTTGGACCTAGAACTCCTGGTGTTACTACCGGAGGCAATATAACTCCTATAGCTGATATGCAGAATCTATATAGATACTATGGTCAGTTTGGGATAGCAACTCAACCTTCATTCCCGGATCCTATGTATGTGTCCTATTTTCAGAAGCCTTCTATTGATGCATATGCTAGTATGGGTCAATATGATCCCATGGCATCTAGGGGAAGTACTACGGGAAGCCCACTAGCTAATGATGATGCACTAAGGCCCCAGTCATAAGCACCAGATCAGAGGCCTCAGGCTCTTAGAACCGGGTCAATTAATGTCCTACGTACCAAAAAAGGTTGAACTGCTAGTCCAAATTATTATGGGAGTCCCCAGAACATTTCTGTGTTGATGCACTACCCCGCCTCTCCCTTGGGTAGCCTGGTGTACCAAGGGTCTCCTCTGGCTGGTGCAAGCCCATCTGGAACGAGAACTGAAATTTGAGGTTTCCAATCATCTCACCTAGAATTGGAGGTGCTTTTTCTGGATGGCAAGGGCAGAGAGGACGGGACAAGTTCGATGATCAAAGACATCCCTCATTTCTTGAGGAACTGAAATCTAGCGAGTCACGTAAATATGAACTATCTGATATTTCTGGACACATTGTTGAGTTCAGGCAAGACTACCAGATTATTTTGATTTATGCCCCTCTTATCTCTATGGTTGTATTGTTCCCAATAATTAATCTTCCAATTTTGACATCAGCGCCGACCAACATGGGAGTCAATTTATTCAGCAGAAGCTAGAAACTTGTAGTGTTGAAGAGAAGGCATCTGTCTTTGAAGAAGTACTACCCCATGCTTCAACATTAATGACTGATGTTTTCGGGAATTAAGTTATTCAAAAGGTACTGTATATTGAGCAAGGGTATTTTTCTTTTATGGCGTTTTTGAGATTAAACAATATATGTTCTTCCTTTCTATGAAAAGAAGGTTGATTGACCATTCATGATATAGTGAAATACATAATCTTTTTTTTTCTTCTACAGTTCTTTGAATACGGAAGCCCTGAACAGAGGAAAGAACTTGCAAACAAGCTTGTTGGTCACATCTTGCCCTTGAGTCTCCAGATGTATGGCTGTCGTGTGATCCAAAAGGTGCAACTTGCACTTGCTGTCTTCTATTTATTCTCTCATTCATGCTTGCTCAGAAACACCTATAGTAACTACAATTTGCACTGAATTGTGGAATCTGATCTATCCGCTAGATATCCTTGCCAAGTTTCCACTATGACAACATAAAAGATGAAAAATTGCATTGTCCTGGTATTGGTGTAGCCAACTTGTAAAAAGTAGATTTTCATCGTGATTTAATTTTTTTTTTTTTTAACATTATTGGATCTTGGCATGAACCTTCAATTGTTTGCCTAACTTACACAAGTATCTCTTATCCTAATTCTCTGCTTTTATATGTTTCATTAGTCCTAACTTTTTTGTTTTCGTATCATCATCTTGCCTTTTAAAATTTTTGTTTAAAATTTTTGATTGTCCTGCCACCAACTGATATAAATGGTTGGAGCCGTCTCATTTATCTTCCTTAGTTTTTAGGTATCTATGATTCCAAGTCCAATGCGAAGCGAGTTATGGACATACTATTTAAAATTGCTTCCTTTTTGCGTGGCTTGAAGTTGTTAATCAATTTAAAGTGGAAGTGAACGAAAGAATGATTTATAAATATTAAAAACATCATTTGAATTTACCTACAGTTTTTGCTCAAAAGAAACATCACTTGCATGTTGGAGGTTGTCGCTTGAATTGGGTCTTTTTTGTTTATTTTTATTTTTTTTTCTTTATGACTATAATTTTGTATTTGCAGTAGTTATATGTTTACAGTTTCCACTTCTTTCTTCTAGATATTGTTGGAGGGAGAAATTTGTTAAATTAAATTGGTATTGAAACCGAAGCAATGGCTGTCCTCTTATTCTCTCTATGCCCAAACGCTGCAGGCACTTGAGGTAATTGAGCTTAAGCAGAAAACGCGGCTTGTCCATGAGCTTGATGGACATGTTATGCGTTGTGTGCGCGACCAAAATGGAAATCATATGATACAAAAGTGCATTGAGTGTCCCGACAGAGAAAATTGATTTTATCATTTCTGCTTTTCGTGGTAACGTTGCGTCTCTCTCTATGCACCCTTAAGGGTGTCGGGTGATTCAGGTAGTAAAACTAGTTTGAGGGGAACTATTTTGGTATCTCCATCTTGTTTTGACTTTCTGATTTTATCTGGTTAATGCAGAGAGTGCTGGAGCATTGTACTGATGAGGTACAAAGTCAGTGTATTATTGATGAGATTTTACAGTCTGCTTGCTCATTGCGCAAGACCAATATGGCAATTATGTTATTCAGGCGATTCATTTTTTAATCCTATTTCACAATACATTCCATATATGATCAGTTATCCATGTTCAATTCTTGAAAGTTATAACATATACAGGGTCTCTAAGGACCATAATTTTAAATATCGGCCTTTTAAATATCGGCCAATACTACAATATATCACATATAATATATCAGATTTTGCGATATTCAATACACGATAAAACAAATGATATCAGTCTGACATTGTCAAATTGTCGATATTTCTGATACTGCTGATATGATACACCTGATATTGATACCATAAATGATTCGTTGATACCGATACCGGTTGCAATATTTTAAACCTTTCTAAGGATTGTGTTTACTGAAATTTTCCACATGTAGATTCTGTGATTATAAATGCTTTTATTCTGTGCCCAGCGTACATCCTAGTACATATGAATACGGTGCAAGATGCATTTCCATGTGATAAATGGCTGTATATTCCACACTTATGAATTGGCCCTTTGCCGTTCCCTATAAAAATGACTGTTGCTGCAATACTTTTTCATGGTATCTGTTGACCCTTGGTGAATGCTGTGGAGGATGGTTTCTGTGTAACATGACTTTAAGATGTGTAGCTAGTAGGGTGTGCAGCTAGTAGGTTGATCTGATTGGAATAGAGAATAAATCAGGAACCAGTATGTTTCATCAGGACTCTTTACAAATCCTGATGAAAGCTGCTTAAAGAGAGGAACCTTCCTGACCCAAGGCAGAGATAGGGAAGGGTAAAATTACTATTCCAATTAAGGATGTGAATCGGGAAGAAGGAAATGCCTTCTTAAGGATGTGATTCGGGAAGAAGGAAATGCCTTCCTGAGTTGTATGTTTATGTTGTATTTCTAAAACGCACCTGTTATTCTATTTGCTATTTGCGATTGTTACTATGTTGACAACCCATTATGTATATTATCATTGATTGTGTTGAGCTGCAGTAGTCAAGGAAACAATAAACTGGCAATGTTTATCTTAGTGCTGGTGTAGGATGCTAGAGCTAGGCATATAAATATCCAGCTTACTTCACTGACTCATTTATATGGTTTAATTACACTGATTGTTTTCTATGGTATAATTACTTTCTGTTGGCATTTATGTGGTTGAATTACACTGACTGCTTTATATGGTTTAATTACTTTCTGTTGGTCTTTCCCTGTAATTTTCACTCTTCCATTTACTTTTGTGCTTTGTGACTCTGCCAGTTGCACTTAATATTCACACGAAAAGTCTAACTGTCTGTTATTTTTAGCATGTTTTGGAAAGGGGAAGACGGCTCGAAAGAAGCCAAATTATTAAAAAGTTAGCTGGGCAAGTTGTACAGATGAGCCAGCATAAATTTGCATCCAATGTCATTGAAAAGTGTTTGGAGTATGGTAATTCTGCCGAGCGGGACATTTTGATTGAAGAAATAGTTGGGCAAACTGAAGGAAATGATAATTTATTGGTAAGATGGGATAGTCATAGACAATTTTAATTATTATATAATTTTAAACAATAGTCCTTCTCGACTTCTAGATATTATTATGTTATCAAAGTCTTCACTTTCCACCCTTGAGTTATTTATTTATTTATTCCATTGAGGGTATGTTGCCTTGTATTCATGTCACATACGCCCGCGTTGGTGCATGTATATGTGTGTATTTATACGCATCTGCGTGTGTGATTCCCATCATCGAGTATTAGACAACTTTATGAACATAAAACGAGTAAAAGTAGATGCTCTCTAACAACTCTTTCAAAACTACATAGAGAACACTCAACAACTCTTAATAACTATAAACAGAACTAAAATTTTACTTAGTAGTTCACTGACTGAGCCTCTAATTACAAAATGCTCCTGTTGTGCACTTTAGTCTTCTAACTGCCTTTGCAGTAACCCATCCAGGCTTGTCCATAGTGACATCTGTTGAAAGCTGCTGAAAGGTTCTAGTATTGCTGATTATCATGAGTATCCTCATTGGTTTCTTCACCCTTCACTTTCTCATCCAATACTGCTGCCTATTGGGTACAATGAGGCCTACTATCCAACAACCATCTCTTCTATGTTTGCAGTAATAGACCTCAGACAAGACCAACCAGCCAATACACTTTTAGAGCAACCTTTGTTGAGGTACCAATAGGTCCATCTGATGTGTTGGTTTTCTAATCCATGTTTCCATCATGAAAGTATAGACACATTGGTTATCTCAACTGGCTTACCCCTTTGCCAATATGTCGACTTTCTTATTTCTATCTTAACTGATTATCTATCCAAGAATTTTCTGGTTTCTTTTTTCTTTTAACACCTGCGCCCCTGCACCCCCCTCCCCCCCACCACTAAAAAAAAACACCCAAACCCCCCACCCGTCTCCCCAACCCCAAAAATAACACCTAAAAGCAAATCCTTACCCATGTATAAAAAAGAGATAGCAATAGAACTAACAGAGAAGGGTATATACCGAGGTATAAAAAAGGAAAGAGACACAAACCAATATGATGTGTACACGCACAGATCAAAGTATGTGCCCAAAAAAATGATATATATATATATATATATATATATATATATATATATATATATATATATATATATATATATATATATATATATATATATATATATATATATATATATATATATATATAGTGCATGTGGTAGCACACGCATCGTGTGCATGCTCACGTAGGAATAAGGGGAAAAAAGGAGCAAGATTGAAACCATGAAATAACATAAATAAACATTGGAGTTGGCAGGTAGCCAACAGCTCCTACCCCATTGGTTCTATATCCCTATATCCTGTAGATACTTAATACTTTAGGCAGTACATTCTTATTCCTTAACATGCCCAAATGATGAAAATTTATAATACAGTTGGCCATTGGGTTACCTGTTTACTCAACGGAGACTTTTATCACGACCCTTTAATTTAGCAGGCACTGTAAGTGATCTGGAGTGTGGAAGCAGAAACTGCCAAAGATGTCTAGCAAAGCATGACTGTCCTATTGGCTCTGGACATAACCAGGCGTTTCTGCTAACCAACCTAGTGAGCCTACTGATAATTTTGTTTGATCAATGTTGTAGGTGTGGTAAACTGAAAAAAGGGAAATACTAATAGATAATAAGTACGCCTTTAGATTTATCTTTGCAGAACATCTCCTTTAACTCATCAATCTCCCATGGAAGAACAAATGAGTCATCTTCCTTGTCAACATTTTGATTGAGAGCCTAGAACAAAGTCATGGGAGGCTTGGTATGATACATACCTTGTCAAAACATCTTATTGGGCTTCTCGTCAAAGTGGAGGGTTGGCGCATTACTAGAAGCAATTTAGGGTTGGTGATGGAGATTTTGGCATATGTGGGAAAATTATTTTAGGCTTCACGCTTAATTAAATCACACATCCACTGTCACGAATTGATTTCAAAAGTTAGTAAATTTCATGCTAGGTTCTCTAAAAAAGTTCTTTTCATTATTCTCCTTTAAAAAAAGGTTTCACACAAGGCTATACTACATGCACATAACTTGCAACAAACAGAATAAAAAATAACCAACTAAAGTCTCAAATAAAGTAAAATAATGATAATAAATCCAACTAATAAAATGGTTCTCATCAAGGGTGCTACTACCCCATCAGGGGTTCTACAATGATATGAAGCACGCCTAGAATTAACATGATAGGTTTTTCCTATGACTTGTGGACTGATTTGGAAGTTGTTATTCGGCACGAACTGAGGCATCAAGAACTGCCCAAAATTGAGACACAAGGACACTGTTATACAGTATATTTCGTCGGAGTATGTGTATTTTAACTTGTACACGAGCCATGAGTCCTACATACCATAGGGTTTTTCTGAGCCTGAAACTCTTTTGCAGTCCCATTGTTCTCTGAGACCATGGGATTTCAAACCTGTTTAAGGTCGACCTGCAGTTCAGCAGATGAATATTTTCCTAAACCATTTGAATGATCAATTTTAATGAGAAAAGATAGTGCAGAAACCCTAGCAGAGAATATTTGAATGCATGTGACCCAAAAATAAGCAACAATAAATTGATACTAAAGAAATATCTTTAAAATTGATAATTGTCAATTGCTGGAATCTCACGACTAATAACGGCTGTAGTACATCTGACTTCTTACAGGTGCACTCACTTATCAACCTACAATTCCAATATGTAAGGGGGAAATAACAGGAAAGAGGAAATCGAGAAGAACTACAGATGGCAGAATGTTGTCATCTTGTTTAATGTCACTGGGGTTTGCTTACTTGACTACTAATTATGTGTTTAGTTAGGCATTGGAATTGTTAAGGTGTCGAGTTTGACAACGTATATCATACCATAGCAACAAACTCCCGAAAGGAATGCTTGTGATTGTGTCAATAATTGAGGAGAATGACTATAATTACTGATACATCATACATTTGAAGTATATAGTGATGTGCAGTCATTATCTAAAAGAACTATTGTGAGATTAACTGCCAAGTCAAGTGAAGAAAGCAACACAGCTCCTTGTGCTGACCTATGCAAATTATTTTTAGAACATTTTGGATGAGTTCTAGTAGATCAAAAGGCTGAGTTCTAGTAGATCAAATGATTACTCCTGGATTTTAGTGCAGAAACCTGGTCATATTTTTGTTATTTAAACTTTCAACAGTTATATTGCAGTTTATTTGCTGTTATTTCTATTGAGCATGCACACATGTGCATTTGCTGCCTCTATTTTATATTTTCTTACAAGTGAAGATTCTTTATGAGTTTAGCATTTGATTTCTAATAGCTTTGAATTGAGTTGGACAGTTTTTCTCCCCTACATATTACTATCAATATTCATGGATGATTGTGGCATTTATGTCAAATGGAGTTGGTCTTGTGCTTCTTGGGTACTTGATTCCCAAAATTTGGTTCTAGAAAATAATATTTCTGGTGCTTTGTCTTCTAGGCTATGATGAAAGATCAATTTGCAAATTATGTGGTTCAGAAGATTCTAGAAACATGCAATGATAGACAGCAAGAGATTTTACTTCGTAGCATAACAGTCCACTTGCAAGCTCTGAAGAAGTATACTTACGGGAAACATATTGTTGCACGAGTTGAACAATACAATATGTGGCGAAGGTACATGCTATTCTGCAAGCTATAGATTCTTTAAAATCTTTACTTCTGTTATCTTGCTAAGACTCAAAGCTGGCACTTGTACATCCCTCTTCTTACCTACATAACCAATTTCTTCATTGTGCATGCTTCTGTATTTGAATACTCAAGTTTTTTTTTTTTAGTTGTTTCATGAATTCATGGCTCCCTCATTTGTATTGTCCTTGATCCTTTTATGAACCCTGTTTTGTCACTTGCCACTATTAATTCCTATTACCTTTTTTTATGAATTCATTTCCATACCTTAGTTTGTGTTTTTACCAGTTGAAAATTGTTCCTTTCTATTTACTGAAGGCATATGGTTTAAATAATTACTTTTCTTTTGATATCATTTAGATGTGTACTTAGTGAGTTAGTATGGATTTGTATGTTAGCGGTTGTTGCTTGATAAATAATTAGACCTAAAAATTATTGGTAAGCATAGATTTGAGGGATATTTCCCTTACTACTCTTGAAGTTGATTGCAATTTGAGCTCTTGCTGTAAATCATATAATGCAAAAAAAGACTGGAGATCTGACAAAATTTCATAGGTCTTATATATATATGGGTACAGAAGAAGGGATTTCAATGGGCTGGGCTGAATCAGTAGATCCATGTGTTTGTCCCCTTTACATTTGGATAATGGGCCTGGGCTAGTAAGTTCCAAATTAATGTAGATTGGCTTTGCAAGAAGACGTAAGCCTGAAATGAACCCAAGTGAAAGCCGGCGGTGGACAGATGCAGAAGCAGGCAGAGGAGGAGTTCGATTAGGATTAGGGTTTTCAAAAAATGGAGGAACCAAATGAAGAAGACAAAGAAGAAGAAGAAGAAAGGGCGTTTGCTGGTTGCTCTCTAATAGTATAGGTAAGTTAACAGTGCTGCATTGAAATTCTTCTTGCTTGAGTTGCATGAATTTTAAATTAAAGAAAAAGGTAACGTAGTTACTTGTGAAATCTACGTTTCTCTCGATGTTACAATTTATGGAAATTTCTTGCGTTGCTTTCTGCTGAATGACGATAAATATTTTCTTCTGATGAATTTATTACCAACTCCTCATCCTCTTCTCAAAATAACACCTGATTTTGTGAGCACTTGAAAATCCAGAAGGTGGCTTTGTGTGGAATCCAAAAACCAAATGTTGTTAAACCCATTTGTTGGTATGAAAGCCCAAAGCCCAGGGCCCATCAGGCCTATACGTGGACTTGGACAAGAGCATATCACCAGTCCGACCGAGCAAGGCTTGTGACTGCGATAAAGAGTTGAAGATTCGCCGATGGGTGGTCCATCGAAGGATTTGAAAAGGCAATTGGACCGGATCGATTAGTGTTAGGGTTTCGATCTCTCTTTTGAAGAAGAAGAAGAAGAAGAAGAAGAGATGGAGGAAGAGGAGGTAGAGAAATCGTTGGAGTCGGAGGAGACGAGTGTCATGGAGTTGGGGCGTCCGTTGGTTGTCATCGTATGTGGGACCGCCTATTGTGGGTCGAGCCTCCTCTCGTTGCTCTCCGATGTCCTCATCGTTCTACTCTGCTCGCTCGCGATTCTCGGCATGCTCTTCCGTCAGATAAACATCTCGTAATTTTCCAATCTCTCTCTCTCTCCCCCTTCTATTTCTTTCTCTGTTGAAATGTATTTTTTACTTACTTTCTGTTATTTTCCCCTAATCATTTTGATAATTTGGGATTGGATTAATCTACTCAAAGATACATACCATCTAAAATATCATTTTTACTTAGATATTCTTACCAAATCGAATCTTATGGGCGGCCTGTAGATCTTAAGTGCTGATTTTCTTCTTGTCTTCAAATGCGGACCAAGTGAAATTTAAAGGGCTACTATGCAATATGCATGAATCTTATTACTTACTAAATCTATAGGAAAACACTGAGAAAAACTCATTAGAAACTAGACTATGGTCCAAAAGTGTAACAATGAGGCTCCTCCTCTACGGTGTGGACCCAAGCACCCAAACCGGCGGGGTGCAGAGACGGAAGTAGAATCCTAGAATGGGAGGGTCAATATAAAGTTGAAAACTTGTACTAATAAAAGCATACTATAATTCTAAGTTTAAAAATATTCATTATTTATTAATAGTAAGCAAAATCACAAGAAGAAAAATAAATTAAATGTTTAGTCTTAGTCTACTTATCTAATCGACTTTTTAACATATAAAGTGTTTCTGTTTTTGTCAATAAGATAAATAAACTTATCTAACTAAAAGACTAGTAATGTATTTGAAATTTAATTTTAAATTTCACTTGCACATTTTATTAAACAAGTAAATAACAACATGTGAACAACAATAATATCAATATATTTCATTTAAGACTAGATATTTACCTTACTGATTGGAAAAAAAGGAAATCGCATCAGCCACTAATAGTGAACAAGAATTTGGAACAAAAAATACGAAGCGATGACAGTGATGTAAATACTAATTGATTGATTAAATTAATTATCATTAATGACTTCATTAGCCAAAAAATTTTGTAACAAAAATGGCCATTATTAGTAATACATACTTAAGCCCAATTAGGTTGGCCATTGGGGGTCTACACATGGTCCTGTCACGGGGGGAGGTGGGGTTTGGAGTTATTGGGAGTCGAGCTGTCTTGACAGCTCATCGATGGTGCAGGAGGCGAAGTGCCCTTGTCGGAGTGTGGGGATGGAGCCTCGTTCTGAAAAATTTTATTAACAACATGAGTTCAGTGATAAAGTTATAATTTTACAAGGCAAAAAAAGATCAAGACATAATTTGATAAATTATTCCATAGTCTTGGTATGAATAATATGTTCTTAAATATTTTTTAAAATAACGAGAGGAAAACAATACTTGCAAGCTTTGGAAATGATTGACAATTATCCGGCGGATAAAAGATAAAGACTTAAATTCTGCCAGCATTTTAGTTACCAGGGAGATAGAGAAAGACTATATCGGAGGGTCAAAAACATATTGTTTTTTTTCTTCTTCTGACTAGATGGGAGGCAGACTCATAAAATTTGACGCTAAGTTCAATTTATTTTAAGGAGGGCGGCCGCCCACTCCGATATAAGGGTGGGTTTGGTCTTGCCTCCCATGAACTTCATATTTTTGTTATTGGGATAATGCATTACATTGTAATGGGAGAGAGGTGCAACAATCTAGCTAGACAGGATGGATGTGAGAGACACAAAACATTTAATCAATGAATGAACGAATGAAGTCATCTTAAGAATTAGTAGCATAACATCAACGATGTTCTATACCCTCATCATCCTGGTTATTGGTCAGGAGATAATTTTTCATCTTTTTTCTGAAATATGTGACAAATATTTATCTAATTTTTCTGTCAAACGATATGTTCTAAGAAAAAAATGTAGAGTTGTAGTTTACCATTAATTTATATAGATTATTTTGGTTTCTTGTATTTTAATCATTTCATTATGCAAGTTACTTCTTCTTGTTATCTTAATAACTGAAAAATACATTATGTTACCTTAGTGGATGCTCGGAATATCCCACACGAGGCATACGATTTTAACTTTTGACATCCCCAATAATACACAAGATAATTCCACACAATGCAGCCAATTTCACACGAATTTTTATAGCCCCTGTGGCCTAGCTCAGGTGCTGAAGGGTTGGGTTTGGGTTTTGGAAGGCTAAGTTCAAGTCCTGGTTACGACCTTTGTTTTGAGAAAAAAACATGGAGAATTTATCATCATAATTCATAAACTATATAGAAATTTATGAGATAATAGATGAAAGTTGCAGTACTAGCGTACCTTGCCCATTCCTTACTCCGAAACTCTTCTTGATATATCTAGATATAAGTAGTGTAGTGATTTTGATGTGCAAAGCAGTACCATTAGGACGAGAGTCTAAAATATACTACTCATGAAAAGAACGAAGACAAAAACAACAACATAAACCTTTGTTAGCAAACCTTTGAGGTTGACATTATGACTCTTTTTTCTCCATTCAGTTAAGCATTAGAGGCCATCATATCTTTTCTAACTGCTCAATTCATGTTCTTTTAGATCTGTCCGCAGTCTTGTTTGCTCCAACAACTGCAATTCTATTTCTTCTGACCAGTGGCTTTGGCAATCTTCATACCCAAAGCATCTTAATTCCCATGATTAGTTGGGACCTAACTAGAACTTATTTGAAAAGTGTGAAAGACGATGTTGGTTGGTGATTTTTTTTTTTTTTTTGATATTAGCTATCTAGATACGTTTGTTTAGGCTACTATGTCAGATCAAAAGAGGTCTGAATCATTTTTTTTTTGTGTGTTTTTTTATTCATGTTGTGTATCTATGGCCATTTAGCGGTGATTGTTTATAACTAATAGGTACATCTCTCGGCTCTTGTAGGGTACCTGTGGATCCTCTTGAGTGGCAAATATCTCAGGATACAGCTAATGGGGTTGTAGAATGCTTGGCTAATACACTGGGTGTAGCATAATCTGTCTTGAGGGTGGCTGCGACAGGGCATGATAGGAGGCTGTTCTTTAAGGTCATTAGCTAGCAACTATATAACCTTTACCTTTACTATGTATAACCTTTGCTATATGAATGGCTCGAGTCCTATCATGTTCTTGTTCATCATGTTTATTAGTTAAAACATTTATTTTTGCACTCTTTATTTTTGTGCTGGTTTTAAAACGAAATGCGCCTTTAATCATTATGAAGACCATTTTCAATGTACTTCTATTCCTTCTCTTGATGAATAAAATAACCTCTGCCATTGGCAGCCTCCTGTTTGTGGATATTTAATTTGGGCCTTGCTTGGTGGCATACGTTGTGCTATGTTGTTATGTATGGTGCCTGTAATGTATGTCACTGATATTGTTCCTCCTCCTGATAGTGTGGAAGAGAAGGGAGATTTTGGAAAGAAAGGCCAATGTTGACAAGATTTGTGTAGGGGTGTGACGAGATCAGTTGATAATAATGAAAGAGATACATGGAAAACATATAATACAAATTAATACCCTCCTTAATTAAGATATATAGTTATTTCCTGCCTTGGATGTCAGCATCGAAATTTTCAAAATTGTGTGATTTTGTATGGTTTCGAAAAAAATAAAATATACATCATATTTTCTAGGTGGGTTGTGATATTTGAAACTGCTAGGAAATTTTTAAATTTCATAGTTTTAACTCTCTCTCTTTTTTTCCCTTCTATTTTGGCTTAATTATTTTTCAAACCAAAGAATGAATGTTAAAAGATTTTCTAAAATCTTGTAAATTTCAAATTTATGAAATACCAAAACTATGATTTCATGTTAAATCATCCAACTGTGATCAAACAAAACTTCGTTCGAGAAAACCAAGTGACTTGCTTGCCTAGGAGACTAGTACTTTAGAATATTTACGTAAACACTGCATCCTAATTCTTAAATTATATGATTACTTCTTCTTCCACATCTCAACCTCCCACGGATCTTGCAGGTCGTGAACAGGGTTGTACCTTGAGAAGTCAGCCTAAAGTAGAACTTTGAGGGAGACCCAACTATTATAACAAATTTATTTTTAGTGCAGTTGATGTACAATTCTTTTTTGTATTAATAACAAATTTATCAAGAGCTCCATGCTGAGATTTA
Source organism: Dracaena cambodiana (assembly GCA_036321105.1). Lineage (NCBI taxonomy): Eukaryota > Viridiplantae > Streptophyta > Magnoliopsida > Asparagales > Asparagaceae > Dracaena > Dracaena cambodiana. The sequence continues at coordinate 36,945,146 of JAYEPQ010000004.1, forward strand.
ATTAACTATTCAGTTCTCCTTTTTTTCCCGAATTTTTCAAAGCCATATTCCTATTTCTGATTAGACATAATTTAACTATAAAGAAAATTAATAAAATACAAACTGTATAAAAATAATAATTACAAATATTTTTTACTTTTTTCTATAACACAAAGAACAAATATCATAATTAATATAGAGTTAGAATAATAGAACCGTATTGGAAGAAAATTGGATGCAGTTTGGTTGATGTCACTGGTTGAATGCGATCAGAATCAAACATTGATTCAATCTCCTGGAAATAAAATAATATAATTAACAGTAATATATAAATTAATAATATTAAAAAAATTTCACGTACATTAGCACATTCGGAATTGACGAAGGCGGCACTGCAGCAGCAAATAGTAATTAAACTATAAAAATGAGAGTCATAGGGGCAGAGAGGGAAAGTGGGAGAGAGGGACAAAATGATAATAAGAATTGAAGATTTAAATGTTGAGAATTGAGAATTTAAAAAGAGATTGAGTTTTGAGAACACGAAGAAAGAGATTGAGAAAATAAAAATTATAGAGCAGAGAAAAAGTAGAAATTGGAAACAGATACGAATGATTGATAATTGGAATGGATTGAGAATTAGGGAGGAAAAATAAGAGAATTAAAAACCTGCAATTACACATATCACCATTATGATGGTTTGAATTGGAAAAACAATTAAGGAAATAATATGAATTCGTCTTCTAAAAATATTTAATCTAAGGCTACTATCTTGATTGCCTAAAGGAAGGACCAGTCCTGCCTCTGAAAAAAACCAGAGATGTTTTCCCCGTGAAATTTATTAGGGGAGGGGCTGGATGGGCCACCACTGATCCTCTCCCTCCCCTCATCCCTTGCATCCAAATCTCTCCATAATTCAAAACCAAAAGAGAGATGTGATGGAGAGGAGAGAGTTGGTGATGCACCTCACATGCCTACAACCTGAGGAGGGAGATCGCTAGTCTCGACCAGATGAGTCAAGGCTATCCAGTGGACCAAGAGTCAACATAGGTCTACCCAAGCTGCACGAGAATGGGAGTCAGAGCTAGAGCAAGAGCCATGATCATAGATTGGGTCACCTGGATTGGATCAACTGGAGCTCCCCTCAGGAGTTGGGGGTGAGAGCGAGAGCGGAATCTCTCACCGTTGAGCCTTCCTCCACGAGTTGGCCACCAGTGACAATGTGGACCGGTGCTCTCTATGGGGGGAGCGAGAGTGAGAGCGGGATCTCTCACTGCTGAGCCTTCCTCCGAGAGTCAATCGACGACAACATTGTGGAATCATCGAATCTAGAGGATTGCGGATCTCAAGGGAGGGAAGTGGGTATGAAACATGACAAAAGGCACGTGGGTAGGATGAGCCCAAAAAAGGCTTAGAGCTTTGAATTCTGAATTTCAAATTTCAAATGGGCCTTGTTGGGGTGGGTACTGAATTTTGAAATACAAATTTCAAATGGGTCTTGTAGGGGTAGACACTGGCCCATGTGAACGCAAATCTACATGGTCTATTTCACATTGTGGACGTGTTGAGTTCTGTTAGAAATGACTCATGTGATGTATTATGATGATCATTGCCGTGGACTGATATATTGGAAGATTAAGTGATGGGATATTGGAAGATTAAGTGATGGGAGGGAAAGAGAGACAACCAAACTACTAGTAAGACTATATAGATGTAGGTCACAACGTAATAGAAAGCTAGTCGGAGAAGCTTAATTTGTGAAACACTACGGTGGGGATGGAGCCCAAGCCCCGTGGGAAGTGCTTGACGAGAGCTATTAAAACAAGATACAGAGATATTAGATCTACAGATTATTACAAGTGACATGTTGCTCGTCATGATATATATATATATATATATATATATATATATATATATATATATATATATATATATATATATGTATGTATGTACTTTATAAGTAGCCTATTTTGTTAACATTTGATGATGGAACGAGGGGGATTGCCCACTGTTTATTCTTTAAAAAAAGTTAAAACATCCTAATTCAGCCAAATTTAATATAGACGAATCTAATTTCATTATGAGATCAACTCTTGTTTGGGTCTGCCGTCAACGATTAGAGGTGGGCCTAATATACTCACATTGATTATATGCTTGTTTTTTCTTGCATTGTGATTTCTTATAGTCCTATCTCAAAATATAAGGTAGGTCAATTTCTTTATTGTATATATGAAATTCTCGGTGATGGAAATTATTATGTTCATCTTGATTATTACCAAGTAGTTCAAACATTTAACAGCTTGCCCAGAAGTTATATGAGGGGATTAGACTTTCAGATGGCGAGGCAACAGGGTTGATAACATACATGAGAACTGATGGTTTGCATGTAGGTACCAGTTCTGTCAGATGGCTATTACTACTATGATATATAACTAAAGTTATATGAGGGGATTAGACTTTCAGATGGCGAGGCAACAGGGTTGATAACATACATGAGAACTGATGGTTTGCATGTAGGTACCAGTTCTGTCAGATGGCTATTACTACTATGATATATAACTAAACTATGAGTTGTAGCCTTATTGCCATAGCATATGCTTTTGTTTTGTTTCTAAATTTTTGTTTTATTAATGACGACATTCATGCTTTATTCAAATATTATTTTGTCTGAGTTGGAACTTTGTGGTTGGCAAACTTTGGCCGAATGTCATCATCATGTCATCATCCAATTCTAGCATTCTGATCATTACATCTAAGTATAACATTGAGCTAATGACATTGCTTTATGTATAAAGAGAGAATGGAGTATATGATGGAGACCTCTTAGGTGCACTGGACGACATGGTAATGGTAGAGGCAAGATGGTAACAAGTTAGGATCACACTGATCAAGCAATTATGTTCAATATTTGAGAGAACTTTTCTTTGAAAAATACTGTTGAAATAATTTATTTCATCAAATGTCATTTGTGTTGGAGACAGGTTTATGTTATGCGGTTTTTTAAGAAAAAATATGTAGAAATTAACAAGTCCTGCTCACTTGCTACATGCATCATCATCATTGTCCAACCATTTCCCCATAATTATGATTGGGAGGGAGTACAAAAACACTCAATATTCTGAGGTGATTATCCACTAGTTATGTTATGCCAACACGGTGGATAAATCTCTTCTCAACAGCGACACTCTATATTCCATGTCATTGGGATTGTATCTTGCTAGCACTAATATGGACGATCTTCCAAGGAGAATGTGTGCATCTTGGACGGCAGGCAACTTTCCCCTACTCTCTTATACATAGAATCAACTTCTTTGTCAACTCCTCTCATGTATTTCATTTTCCTTTCTGTTTCTTCCTTGGGAGTTGGGATTGCCTCTGGTAATAACCCAACTTTTATGTAACCAACTCCCTTGCAAATATTTCTTGTGGAATATTATAGAATCAGCTGGTCTAGTTTAGTCCAAGACCGTCTTCTCAGGAAAATAACTCAATTCGGTTACATATATTCTTTTTTATCAAATACAGCACTGTAACAGGTTTATTGACATGATTTGACATTGATATACAGATTCAATTATCTTATGAGATCTACAGTAGAAGGATAACACAAAATTGTTTGTCTGTGCCTATGCAGCTGTGCTAAAAGTATATATCCTTTGCTAAAAGTATATATCCTTAAAGACTTGCACATGACATATGGAACAGAAACCCCAATAAGATAGATCTTAGTGTTGCCTATATATTATAAAGAGCATAGATGGTTTATGGTAACACTGTTTGATCTGATGATAAGACATTCACTTAATTGAGTAAATATATGGGAATCATTCTTGACTTTTCGGTTGCTTAATTTTCCGGTAGCAGATGATTGTTACATATATGTTTGGCATATATTTGAATTTCTTAGAAACATTATAATTTAACATGAAGATTGAAAACTAATCATTCAACATATGCAGTGTATATAAATCAAGTGTCTGGAAAGAGTCGGGAACACATGTACGAAGTACCAGAAAAACACTCAAAATTTATAATATTTCATATAATGGGAACATAATATAGACGTGGCCAAAAAGGTTTTCTGGGAATACTGTAAGTTCACAACAAGTGTGTCTTGCATAGATTTTATATTGACCACTCCATAGCCCTTGTCAATTTTCTAATTATTTTTAAAATAGAGAAATGAGATAGAGAAATGGGATGAGCTTACTAAAGCCATTCAGGATGAGATACCTTGGTGTATGTTATTTGCTAACGATATTGTCTTATTATTTTAAAAATATTTTTCTAATTATTTTTAAAATAGAGAAATGGGATGAGCTTACTAAAACCATTCAGGATGAGATACCTTGGTGTATGCTATTTGCTGATGATATTGTCTTAGTTGATGAGACAAGAGTAGGGGTAAATGTCAAGTTAGAGTTATGAAGGTATACATTATAATCTAGAGGTTTTAGATTGAGTAGGTCTAAAACATAATATATGGAGTGTAAATTTAGTAAACGACGGACCATAAACTATGATGCTGTAAAACTGGATAGGCAAGAGATATAAATGAGCAGTCAATTTAGATATTTGAGTTCTATTATTCAGAATGATGGAGAGATTGATAATGATGTTAACCATAGGATATAAGCTGGCTGGTTGAAATGGAGAAGGGAAACGGGAGTTTTATGCGACTGTAACATTCCGTTAAGATTGAAAGGAAAATTTTATAGGACTGCTATTAGGCCAACTTTATTATATGACACGGAATGTTGGGCTATAAAGAAACGTCATTTACTGAAGATAAGTATAACAGAGATGCACATTCTCCGTTGAATGTGCGGCAACACTAGGAGAGATAAAGTGAGAAATGAAGATATTCGTGCTAAACTAGGTGTAGCTCCCATCAATGAGAAGATGCGAGAAAATTGCTTACGATGGTTTGATCATGTGCAAGTAGGTCTACAAGTACACCAGTTCGAAAATGGAAGTTTATTAATGTAGGACAAGTTAAAAGAACGAAGGAAAGATTGAAGAAAATATGGATGTAGGTAATACGCAAAGATATGGAGTCTCGAGGTTTAAATAAGGAGATATTACTTGATAGAAATGAATGGAGAAGGAATATCAAAATGATCGATCCGGCGTGATTCTTTTTTTTTTTTTGGTTCACGTAGCCTACCCCAAATATTTGGGATAAAAGGCTTAGTTGTTGTTGTTGTATTTTTAAAATAGAGAAAACGAAGTGGCCGTTATTTTTTCTTCGTGTAAGGGACCTTGCTTTTACATCAATTTGCTTATTTTGTATTTTTGTATGACAATTTTATAGATTCTTACAAAAGGAGGAGTATTTCTGCTATTTCAAACGTCTGTTGTTGAAATGCTGAAACCAGTGCCACCCCACCCCACGTAATGCATAAGCTTTTAAAGATTTTGTTTCCATATTTTCCTTCAAGCTTTTGTTAAATCAGTTAACCTCAGTATTTATTTTTCTTGTATACATGTTATTCTTGATCTGTCTATGAAGCTTGGTCCTCATATAACATTATTCTTGATCTGTCTATGAAGCTTGGTCCTCATATAACATTTTGAAAGCCTTTAGTCAATCCTTAATACAACTCATGCTTTATGCTTAGGTTTCTCAAGAGGCTGCAGAGGATATCAATTCCTTTGTTAAAGAAAGGTGGGCAACTTATCATATTTACACATTAAATTGTAAGATGTTTAGAATGTATGCAATGTGCCTTTTCTATCATTGAAATATTGTACATTTTTTGCTGTGAGTTGACTTTGATTAGACAGTGTCAAGCCTGTGGTTGATAAAATCTAATCCTATTTGAAGAATTGTTTATTCAACCTTCATGGGGTCAAAGCTGAGTCCTTATGCAACCTTTTTCTGTTTTCATCTCCCTCTCTACACCTCTTGAATTTAATTGGTACACAGTGCAGATATCCTGAAAATAATAATTCAAAGTATCTGTCACGTATTTCAATCCATTATGGTCCATACTGTCCGTGAACTTGAGAATCATGGAGCTGCAAATCCAATTCATGCTATTTAGTTTCTTGGTATTTGGGACGCTTGATTTTGTTGAAGTTTTAAATCTTTATCTTTGGTGCTATGAATTTGGAATCATTGTTTTTTTAATCTAATATGTAACCTCCATGGGAAATCTCGGTATTGGATTTCACATCTCAGCTATCGAGCTTAGGAGAATTATTATCAAATTACAATGGCAAATCCTTAAGTAAAATGTGCCAAGCTCTTGTGTTACTTTCGAATAACGATAACGGTAACATAACGTTTTGTCTCTGTTAGGGTATATAGCATATAGCGTAACAGTAGGTTGTGCGATTTTCTATTTAATTAATTAAAAATAAATAAAAAACTATATAAAATAAATTTTATAAATTGAAAATTGAATTAAAAATTCTAAAAGAAAATATTAAAAAATTATATCCCAGTATTAATTCTAAATTTCTAACAAGCTTTACAGTAATTCTCATATTTATCTTCATAAATTAAATTATATTCACATCCATAATTTTAGTCATCATCCAAATAAGAAAAGAAAATTTCAAATTTATTTTCAATTATTATCAATATTGTAATTTATATTTTGTAATGCGTTATTTTTAATTGTTTATTTTAGATTAGCAGAGAAATCAATTTAATCAGCAAGTAAGAAATTTTAGTTGGAAAGGAATTATAACAAAAACAATTTTAGTAATTGGAAAGAAATTTTAATAAGTAAATAAGGATGTACAAGCTAACAATTCCACAAGCAATCAAATAAGTAAATAACAAGTCGTCAAGCGAAAAAAAACTACAACAATTCGCTAACAATCAAAATAAATAATTGAAATCAATATAAAAAACTATTTAAAAATTATTGTAAATAACGTGGCATAACGTAATTTAACGTAACATAAAATAACATAAAAAACGCATTGTTACGGTGCATCGAGTTATTTTCGACTATTAAGTAACGTTTCATAATGCAACATAACAGGTTTCATAACGTGTTATTTTCAACATTGCTTTCAAGTACAGGTAATCAAAGTTTGGTGCCAGAAAGTGCGTGCTTCCTCTATAAAACTTGACTGTATTATAAAATTAAAATAATGACCAATACTTTTGATACTTTGATACCATTATGGATTCTCCATTCAAAAATATTTAAACGAAGATCTCAGTTATTGGATCTCATCTTCTTTCTACTTTTAAGATTTTTGATCTCTTTTATTTTATTTATTATTTTTTTTAAAACATGTTTTTCTCATAGGTATGGTGAGAAGTTTGCATCGAAGAGTGTACGCAGATACTTCAAGAAGGTAAAGAATGCCCAGGAAGCGCATGAATCTATTAGGCCGACTATTATAAGGAGGTCACCAGGTAATAAGTTCCCGAAGATGCAATATATTTTGGCATAGTTATTCTATCTTGCAGCATCTTATGGATTTTCCGAATCAGTTTAGGATTTCCTTACCTATGAATAATGGTCTACTAGATCAGGGTACTAAACACCTGAACATTATGAATTTGCATTTCTTGTTTATAAATGAGATGTCTTCTATGATGTCCCAGTTTTGTTTCTGTACCAATTCGTGAGAACTTTTACAGCCATCTATACTACATGGGTGCCTGAGAAGGTAGGTTTGAGGAATACACACACATGGCAAACAATCCTAACATGTGTTATAGAGGTTCCTTTGCCACTCAGGATACTTTCCTTGCCAAGTCCGATTTGGACTTACAATCCATTATCCACTACTTGATTTTACGGATACAAGCATAACCCCTTCCTCCTTGGTTTCATGGGTACAAGGGAAACCTTACTATCAATTTCTATCCAACAATTAGGATTCCCTTGCCTAAAATTCCTGACCAAGAGGTTAATAGAACTTCTCTTATAGAATCAATATTGCGTTTTGCAAGCTCTCACTATCAAGATATGAAAGTTACTAGCTCTGTTGGTAAATAATGGAAATCAAGATGCAATCGGCAATTTAGATTGAAAGGCACTCTTGATCTCTCTTTAGAGAAGATTCAAAGATATGAAGAGTAGGAGTCTCTCTTTGAAAATTTTCTTGAAAAGAGTATATAAGTGGAAGAATGGGAGAAAAGTTGGATTCGAAAGAGGGGCTAACAACTCTTTTCGAAGCCTGTTCAGGCCCATTTACTTGTTTCAGCACATTTGTCTGAAGCCCTATGCCTCTGTTCTGAGCGGATGCCTGGGCTTGGAGGGAGTATGTTTCATTTTGTAGATAATAATACATTGATATGCATGCATTACGCATGTCTCAATCTCCCAATTATGTAAGGTCAAGTATAGATTGATGAAGATGTCAAATGACATGCAAGGTTATAAACTTATAATTATGATAGCAATGGGATTTGTGTGGTACAAACTTTTAGTTTACATCATAAAGACATGTCGAGCCAAGTCCCCATTGTGTTTTGACTCAAAGAATAAAGTTTGTGCAGAGAAATGTCCTCTCTTGTACTCAAGTTAGAGTCCCCCTCTTAACATAAGATTTATGGAAAATTCAAGGATCATAAGAGGATTTTTTTTTTTTTTTTTTTACAACTTCTATGCCATATTCAAGGAAGATATTAAGGATCTAATAAGCTTGTAAAATTTGAAGACCTACCTTGGAATTTTCTTTGGTGGGGACCTCAATCTTAAACCAACCTGATCTCTAATGTACGCAATTGGTAGGGTATCTCTCCTCTTCTTTCTCTTAATTTACCTCACCCTGTTTTGCATTTTCTCTAGCACAAATGAGATTAAGTGAGGATAAAGTCATCTACCTAGTCACTTCACCTATTACCCTACATACTCCACCCACTTACTCATCCACATAGTTGCACGAGCATTCTATAATTCCAGGCCAAAGTACTAACTGGGGGATTTTAGATGGCTTAATGTGACAATCAGGCAGAATATTAGTTGTGGAAGTTTTAGTATCTTTCGTGAAAATTTGTTTAGGCAATGATGGCTAAACCTTTTTAATTGAGGCAATGATTGCAAAATCTTTCAGATTCATGTGTTCAAAGAAAAGGTAATCCAGTGTATGAAGCTCATGCATTGCAGGGCTGGGGAAGAGTCTGATGTATGCATTCTTACCTCTGCTTTCCAGAGCCGCTGTTACCAGGATTCTAACACTTGCCCCCCCAGGTTGCAATGGAAAAATGTTATCGTTGCTCCAAGGCCACCTTTTTAGATTCTATATGATAGACACTAAAAATTTTATTCGGAGTAATTAATTCTGTGTGAAAGAATGGCTAGCTGCAGCAAACTCTTTGTCCGTCATGACTTTGCTTCCGTAATTTGGCAAAGTGTAGGTTAGTGTTCATCCTTTGTGTCCAAATTATAAATAATGCCTCCAGACAGAGGTATGGTATCCGCAACTCCTGTAGGGTTAAATTCGAAATTTTAAGCATTACCATTTTCCCTATGTGAGCCTTATCAGATGAATTTATACTAGAATCTGACGAACGGTTGGAGAGCAATTAGAGGTTGTAAGTGCATCATGTTCTGTTTAGAGGATGTCTGCAGTGCTGTATGCTTTTTGCATCTCCTTTTTCTTTAAAAGAATCATTTTTTCTGGTGCTTAGTGTTAATATATTTGAGGTATATTGTTTTTTGATAGAATTTTATCATATACTTCCTTCGAATTATATAAAAACTAGGTGCATATCAGGTAAACAGATCTCCCATTTACTTGTCACGCCACTTGTCTCTTGTAAACCAAATAGTCCTTTACAGAGCAGAATTGAGTTATTGGTTCATTTAAGAAACATTATGAATCATTATGAATTGAGTTATTGGTTCATATAAGAAAAATTAGGAATCAGGAAGAGGCTAAAAAAAAGAAAGTTTTAATGAAACTGATTAACCAAGGATATAATTTACTGTTGTGTACAATTAGCATTAACCCCAGCATGCATATTTATATAATTTCAGTTTTTGTATTCAGCACTTCATAATCTGCAGATTTTACTGTTCTGTTCTCAGTCTATACTGTTAGCCCTATGTATGCAATATAATTATGATTACTCATAGTTATTTGTGTGTTATACTAATCCACTAGAGTTTTTCTAAGGCAACTAAATTTCATAGTGGATATTGTTGTCCTGATTTATTTAGCAAATAGCAGATGCCACTAGCAGACTATAAATATTCATGTCCTCTAAATTTCATAGTGGATATTGTTGTCCTGATTTATTTAGCAAATAGCAGATGCTCTGCAACGCCATTATCTTGTTTATCACAAGCATCCTTCCTTTCCCGTGCCTGGGTGTGGCATTGCTTGTGCTTGCGTCTTGACAGGGCGCTACTCGTGCATGACTCCGGTTGTGCAGCCTTGCACACGCCTTCGAGTTTGCATTGCTGCACATGGCTTCTTGTGTTCGTTTTTTTTCTTTTTTTTTCCTTCTTTCTATCTGCATCTCTGCTGTTTGCTACCACTAATTTGACACCGTCTCTTTGATTTAGTGGGTTGCGGTTTAACTATATATAAATATTCTCATCTTGTACTTGTATACTCATTCTGAAATAGTTTTGAAAACCTCTGACAGCCTTGGACATAGTCCAATTTGTGACGAACAACGTAAATTTTTGTATTCGTGTGATTTCTTTATTCTTCTATGATTGCTACTCAGGTCTTGATATTGTCAACAACTTATATCGGAGCCGAAGTTATGAATCATGGATTAAATTCGCGAATGGAAGACGAGACGATGCCAAGTCGACATGCACGATTAGCGGAGGCATCAAAAGCAACACCAAAAAGAAGGAAAGGAAAAAGAAAACGAATACTCCGGGGAGCAGCACCAACGATGGCACAGGTGGTGTGTTCGGTGGCGGTGCACCCACACGCGTGACAGGTGTGTGCGGTAGGCATGCGTGTGCAGGCCAACAAATTCCAGACTTGCTTTATAAATGAAGCTTGGGCTATATCAAATATTTTTCTTAAGTCCAGTTCCCCTTCATGTTCTCTCAACGAGTTTTGTGCGAACTAATAGAATGCAGTCTCCTTTTCCACAGGAATTTAGCCATCACTTGTTCGTATCTTCGCCTTCTAGAGAATTAAGTGGTTATAAGATGCCTTTGTGGTTAAAAGAAAAATTTAATCAGATTGATATATGACTTTCTATGCTTCATGGGTCTAAATGTTGGGCAATCAAGAAATGATATCCAATAATTGAAAATATCCGTGCTGTGAATGTTCGATGTATGATTGGTCATAAGCTAGAAGATAGAATATGGAACAAGTCAATTTGCTAGAAGTTGTATGTAGAGTCAGTTGAGGGCATAGGATCAGATGTTGCAGAATCATCTCTGATGGTCCGACAATTGTGACAAGTCCTATGTTCTGACATGGGAACTTAATTGGTACGAACACCTTTGCTTCTCCTATACATGTAGCATACTAATTAATGAATCTGCATACATCATGAAGCAAACCAATAGCTATGGAGGTTCTAACTCTCAAAATGTTTAAATTAAAATATGTAGTCCCAATGTCTCCCTCCCTCCCCTCTCCCTCTCTGCATGCATGTAGCTTGTGTGTGTGGGGTATATGTGCTTATAAGGATGCTTGAGCATGCATGTGTAGATGTGCATGCGTGCTTTTTCCCTTTTTTTCCTTTTATTTTTTTGGTTTCTGGTGGTGATTGGGGATGGGGGACAGATTGTGCCTGCACCTTGTACTGTGCATGCATGGATAACTTATAGTTGGAAGCTTGTTTTTGTATGTATGCATCAAAAGTTTTCATTAATTTAATTATTAATTTTTAAATTCTGTCTTCATAGCCTGTCAACAAAGATATTCTGACTGCACTGGAGAAGATGGATAAAGAATGCGATATTGATGATATCCTAAACTTCAGGTGTGTTGCAGAGCAAGAATTGCAGGTATGTTCATATTGCTGCATTACACATACACACACACACACACACACACACACACACACATATATATATATATATATATATATATATATATATATATATATATATATATATATATATATATATATATATATTTCTAGAATCTGCTCAAACATGACCCTTGGGTAACGATAATACATTTTATGGCAGTTAGTCAATGATATTCAATATACTTTATTATCTGGCTTTTTTGATCTGCATTTTCATTCTATTTTTATATTGTCTACTAATGTTTAAAATAAAGATAACGTGTTGCTTCTATTAGGTTATGTTGTATATAGCGTAACGCATAACATAGATTATGGAATTTTATATTTATTTAATAAAAATAATTATAAAACTATATAAAATAATTTTTAAAAATTGCCAAAAAAAGAATATAAAACTTTTTTGTAATATATAATCTATCTTAATTTTATATTAAGTTTTACAATAATTTTCAAATTCATCTTCATAATTATATTATGTCGGCAACCGTAATTCCAGTCATCATCTAAACAAGAAAATAAGATTCCAATTTTTGTTATTATCATTGTTATAACTTATATTTTATAATGTTCAATTTATCTTATTTGTAATTTTTAAAAATTCAATATAATTAATAAGTAAGATATTTCAGCTACTAGAGAGGAATTACTATAAGAAAACAAGAAAACAATCACCAATTAGCAAGTTAGCAATACCACAAGCAATCAAATAGGTTAACAATTAATCAAGTAAGAGAATTGTAATAATTTGCTAATAATCAAAATAATAATTAACAACAATATAGAAATTACCAAAAAAATAATTGTAAATAACGTCACATAACGTAATTAAACATAACGTTATGTAATATAATGTAAAATAACATAAAAAAACGTACTGTTACAATGTACTGAGTTATTTTCAGTTGTTACGTAGCGTTGGAGTTCCGTTAGGTTTCATAACGCAATATAACGAGTTTCATAATGCGTTATTTTCAACATTGTTGTCTACAACGTTAATCGTGATATTTAACAATTTAATAATGCTGTACAGTTTGGATGTATTAGATATATTATGATTTTTCTTGCCAATAAATATATTCATTATTATATAAAAATTTTCTCATGGCATGTAACGCCTCATATTCTGGAAAGATATGGAAACGGAGTGCGTTATCGGCAGGCACGTATAAGTTGACGTACACGAGGCCTATAAGTATGTAAAAGCAGAAATGAATGGAACTAAAAACTCGTTATCTATCAGGATCTTGGAAGTTAATCTACTTCCATATAGAAAGAAAGATATACATGTTTAAAATAGAAAGTAATAATTGGGTATTGATACAGTAGTTGGGAACTAAGCCCTCAAAAGAGATATACATACTAAATCCAAAAATACAAAAAGTGGAGGTCTAAGAATCTACTGCTGCTCGGCCTGCTCTAGAAAGTACGAGTCGTCCAATGGCGGATCCTCGCTCACATCCTGCTCGGCCTGCTCTAGAAAGTACGAGTCGTCCAATGGCGGATCCTCGCTCACATCCTTAGTACTTGAGCGTGTTGAGAAACTCATGGTTAAACCCGACAAGTGAAACAATAAAAAGTAGAGAGCGTGTAATATAAACAAATAAATAAGATATGAGTATGGATATGAAAATATGCGCATGTGTAAAAAATATGCGCATGTGTAAAAAAGAACATTAAACGATCAAGTAACAATATCAAGCAGAGATATACATACATATTAAGTCTAAATTAGTATCTTATTTTAGTTTAATTTTGAACTAAGTGATGAAGAAATAGACTCGTATTGTGAAAGTACCCGTGCATACTCAGGACCCGGCCAAGATGCTAGCACTGAACCAGCCGTGTCGCTATGATTCAAGCAGATACCAATACTGAGTATTCGGTCGTCCCATCAACATTGACTAAACAAGAGATGATGACTCAGTACCACCCAGGCGCCTCCGCGGATGGGCCCCTATTTCGGTTGCGCAACCTATCCTAAACTTTTCACGATACAATATTTGTCCACCTTTTAGTTCTCCCATAACCCAAGATTTCAAGTTATATTACATGAAAATCAATCCGGAATATGATGAATCAATAATGTCAAGATTTCTACATACACATGTCTAGTAACAAGTAAAATGCAGTTCATGTCAAAATCAAGTTAATAGGCAAGTCAGGATCCATGACACTATCAAGACATGTGTATGTACTAACAAGGAAAATTTGGCATATTTTCATGTATCTTGTACAAGGTAATTTGTATTATATGTCAAGGCAAACATGGAGTCTAGAAAATTAGAATGAGTGTTCTAGAAATGACCATGTATGTAGACCACACATATATACAAGTAAGTATATAAACACATATTAGAAAGTGGGTACGAAAGTATAAAAATGGAAATTAAATAGGCTTAATACTATTATGACTATTACTTTAACAACATATGAATTTTTCAAATTCTAGTATAATTTTATGGTATGAAAAGTAGCAAATTTATTAAACCTTATTAATATATATATATATATATATATATTTAAAGTGAACATGGATTAGCATAAAGGAATCATAACCTAATGTAATAGCTTGCATAAAATAAATATTTTAGCAAATTTAATGTAAAACTTATATGAAACTCTCTCTTTAAAACATAATAATGAATAAATAAATATATATATATATACATATTTTCTAATGGCAAGTGGAAAATGATTTTTAAATCATTGTATTATACACAAAAAAACTTATGTAGAAAACTTCAAATTTATATCTAATATGATGAACATTCATAAAAGTAGCATTTTTATAATTTAAAAATTAAGTATATAGTTTAACTTTACAACTTGTAGTTTAAGAATGAGAGATTATAAATAGAATGATAAATTCGATACATAAACATAGAGTAAAGTGTAAAAATCATATTTTTATTTTTCTAGAATAATCATAGAGATTTTTGTATAGAGATGTTATCTTTTTAAGTTTTAACAAATTAAAATTCTAAGTTAACCATAAACAATTAGAGTTAGATATGAGAGTGGATGCGAGAGTGGATGCGATTTTACTTGTCTTGATGGGTTAGGGAAGATAAGCCTAGTTTGAAGAAAAAAACTTCTCATTTTCTTCTTATTCTCTTTTTTTTATTTTTCTCTTTTCTTCTTCTCTTGAGTTGGAGTAAAAAAAAATAAAAGGAAGAGATGAATGAAAAATGAAGGAGATAAAACAAATAAAAGGAAGAGAAGAAAAATATATAAATAAAAGAGATATATGGGGTAATATGATGGTGTGTCATGTTTGGCCAAAGGACAAGTATTGTGAAATATGTATGGGTGAATAAAAACAAAATAGGAATAGGATAAATGACTAATAATAATAGGTTATTAAAGTTGTTTAAAGTTATAATTTCAAATTAAACTAATCCAAATAAAGTCAAAATTCATCTTTACAAGTCAAAAAAAGAGACTAGTCAAAATATGTGTAGGATCCATCGTTGATTAAAATAATATTATTTTAAGTGATTATCCAGAAAATTTCAAAAATAAATCACCAAAAATATTGGGAAAGAGACAACACAGTGAATTACTCTTAGATATATTTGACATCAAAAACATAAGTTATGATAAAAATTAAGTTGTTACATCATACCCTTCTTACAAAAAATTTCGTTCTCGAAATTATTTTTTTTTTGAGAAACAAGAATAAATATAATAATAAGTTCATATATATGCATGTGCAGACGGGAATGGATAATAATATTATGAATACGATACCTGACGTGATTATTCAAACAAGCGGGGATATTTCTTCCGGACATCATCCTCCCGTTCCAAGGTAGATTCTCCTGGCGAGTGACTCCCATGACACGAGAACAAGGGGAATCGTGCGGTTCTTCAGAATTCTCTCCTTTCGATCAATGATGGCAATTGGTTCCTTCTCAAAAGTCAAATCTATTCCTAATTCCACATCGGAAAGATCTACAACACGGTTCTTATCTCCAATGCATTTTCTCAGTTGAGAAAAATAAAATACATTGTGCACTGCATCCAACTTTGATGGCAAGTCAAGTCGATAAGCCAAGTTTCCAACTCTCTCGACAATAGCAAAAGGACCAATATATCTAGGATTGAGTTTCCCTCTTCTACTAAATCTAACAACTCCCTTCATTGGTGAAATCTTGAGGAATACTCTGTCTCCAACTTCGAACTCCAATGGCTTTCTGTGATGATCTGCCCATTTCTTTTGCCTATCCTGTGCAACCCTCAAATGCTCCCTAATGACCTTTACTTGGTCTATCGTCTGAGCGACTATCTCTAGTCCTAATATGCTGCGCTCCCCAACATCGTCCCAACACAAGGGCGATCTGCACTTCCTGCCATATAAAGCTTGAAATGGAGCCATCTTGATACTCGCATGATAACTGTTATTATAGGAGAACTCTACCATATACAAATGATCCTCCTATGAATTTCCAAAATCTAGCACACAAGCCCTCAGCATGTCCTCTAAGGTTTGAATGGTCCGTTCAGATTGTCCATCTGTTTGAGGATGATACACCGAAGAAAGATCTAAATGAGTCCCCAAACTCTTCATCAGACTGGTCCAATAGTGCGATCTGAACCTAGTATCGCGATCTGAAACAATCCACTCTGGAACTCCGTGCAGTCTCACTATCTCTTACATGAATCTCTTTGCCAACCTTTCTGTCGACTGGCCCACCCTAAAAGGAATAAAATGAACTGATTTCGTCAATCGGTCTACAATCATCCAAACTGCGTTATTTATCCTTCGGACTTCTGAGAAGACCCGTCACAAAGTCCATGGCTATCTTCTCCCATTTCCACTCCAGAATAGGTAAGGGTTGAAGCAAACCTGCGGTCCTCTGATGCTCGGTCTTCACCTACTGACAAATCAGACAGTTTGATACATATTGAGCAATCTCCTTTTCATTCCTGGCCTCCATAAGTATTGTCTCAAATCTCTATACATCTTGGTACTACCGGGTGAGTAGAATATGCTGATCTATGAGCTTCTGCTAACACCTCATCTCTAATCTCTCCTTTGGGCACACAACCTACCACTGAGACGAAGTGAGCCATCTGCATGCACTGAGATGTCTAGTCTCTTGCCCGCTTCCATCTTGTTCCTAAGCCTTTTCAATCTCCCATCATTGTTCTGGGCTTCTTTGATCCTATCAATCAATGTAGATCGAAATCGTAACACCATGAGCTGCGCTGTCATTCCTGACAATAGAACTTCTAATTCCACCCTCTCCATGTCTTTTAAGATTTCTTTCTATCGAGTCAGATACATAGCCATCGACTTCTTACTCAAGGCATCTGGCACTACGTTGGCTTTTTCCGGATGATAGCGGATGTCCAAATAAAAATCTGCTACAAGTTCAAGTCATCTGCACTGCCTCATGTTCAACTCCTTCTGAGTGAAGATATACTTAAGACTCTTGTGATCAGTATACACTTCTACCCTTTCGCCCAATAGATAATGCCTCCAAATCTTAAGCGCTAGCTCCAGATCATGTGTAGGATAGTTTCGCTCATGAGGCCTAAGCTGTCCGGAAGCATACTCGATCACTTGACCATTCTGCGTAAGTACGCAACCCAACCCTTTATTAGATGCATTGCAGTATATCCTCATACCGCCTGAATCATTAGGAACTGCTAACACTGGTGCTGTAGTCAATCTGCACTTCAGCTCTTCGAATGCACTATCACACTCCGTGGTCCACTCATACTTCTCCCCCTTCCACGTCTTTGTTAGTGGCGCTGCTATTTTAGAGAAATCCTGTACGAATCTCCTATAGTATCCAGCCAATCCAAGAAAACTACGTATTTCTGAAGTAGATTTTGGAATCGGCCAATTAAGTACGACCTCCACTTTCTTGGGATCCGCTGACACACCATCTCCAGATATTACATGGCCCAAGAAAGCGATTTTGTCCAATCAGAAGTCGCACTTGCTCAGTTTGCCGAACAATTGTTGTTACCTGAGAGTCTGTAAAACTATCCTCAAATACTCTGCGTGCTCTTCCCTGCTCCGAGAGTAGACGAGAATGTCATCGATGAACTCCACTACAAATTGATCCAAATATTGTGCGAACACCTGGTTCATCAAACTCATGAAGACTACGGGAGAATTGGTCACACCAAATGGCATCACTAGATACTCAAATTATCTATGCCGCACCCTAAATGCTGTTTTTGGAATGTCCTTTCGAACTCGCACATGATGAAAACCAGAACGAAGGTCAATCCTAGAGAATACCTTAGCTCCGCCTAGTTGATCAAATGAGTACACAATTCTTGGCAAAGGGTATCTATTCTTAATGGTGACTGCATTCAAACCCCTATAGTCAACACATAACTTTTGGCTACCATCCTTCTTTCCTGTCAACAGCACTGGAGCTCCCCAGGGAGAAATACTAGGCCTGATAAATCCAAGCCTTAGTAGCTCATCAACCTGTCTCTTGACTTCTGCTAGCTCTTCTCGACTCATTCGGTATGGGGGTTTGAATACAGGCTCTGCATCAGGTAGAGTATTGATGGTGAATTCCACGACTCTGACTGGAAGCAACCCTGGCAACTCCTCGGGAAACACATCTAAATATTCTGATATTACTGGAATCATCCCCTCACCTATCTCTATGACATCAAGAACTGCAACTCTCGATGTCACCTTGAGCCCAGCTGGCTCCAAGGATTTACTTCCACTAAGAAATTCAAACTTAGTATGACTTGGAATTCGAAATATCACCTTCTAGCCACGACAGTGAATCACTGCATAGAAAGTACTCAACTAATCTATCCCTAGGATAGCATCATATCCACCATTATCTATCACCAAGAGATTAGCATAAAACTCTCGGCTACTAACTACCACGGGACACAATCGACACTCTCGGCTAGATATAACACTACCATTTCCCGTCTTAATATCCCACCCAACAGATAAATTAATAAAATCAATTGAGTTACGCAAAACAAAACCCGATGATATGAAACAATGAGATGCACCTGAATCAAATAATACATGAGCTGGAGCACGGCCTACGAGAAGCGTACCTACCACAACCCCTCCTGAAGTCTGAGTCTTCTCGGCCGTCATCAATAGAACTTGTCCCTGTTTCTTGCCCTTTCCAGTCTGAGCTCTATTAAAAGCATGTTGTTGCGGCACCAATGGTCTCCTCTGAATTGGTTCCTGGGCCTTTGGGCTGGTGGTGCTGTTTGATACACGCCTCCTGATCGCTCGAATCCCTGACTGGTACTACCTGCTAACTGCTGTCTATTTGGACATGTGGATATTTTGTGGTCCGATGATCTACAAGCCAAACATAATCCCTGTGCCCTCCGACAATCCTTCTGCATATGTCCTGGTATGCGATAGAAGCGGCACACTATCTGGCTC
This sequence comes from Dracaena cambodiana, assembly GCA_036321105.1. Taxonomy (NCBI): domain Eukaryota; kingdom Viridiplantae; phylum Streptophyta; class Magnoliopsida; order Asparagales; family Asparagaceae; genus Dracaena; species Dracaena cambodiana. The sequence goes on from JAYEPQ010000004.1 coordinate 36,964,456, forward strand.
GGTGCAAGCCCCATTGGCCGCTTGGTTGGAGGAGCACCAACATATTGAGTTGAGGGTCCTGCGATCTGGTGGAACTGTCTCTTCGGCATTGCGACTTGAGGTCTCTTCTCCCTAGATACCGCTCTTGTCGACAGGCTGCACTGTATACCTCAGAGTATGAACCGAAGACCTGTGATGCTAGATGCTCTCAGATGTCATAACGCAGTCCCTACTAGAAGCGATGAGCTCTGTCCTCCTCGATCTCAACCAACTTCGGAGTAAACCTGCTCAATCTGATAAACTTTGCTGCGTACTCATCAACTGTTTTATCTCCCTACTGGAGAACCATAAACTGCCTCTCCATCTCACGTCGAGCCGATGGATGAAAGAAACGGTCATAGAAGGCCTCAAGAACTCCTCCCATGTTACAGGCTCTACATGCCTCTTCTCCTCTGTTAACCACCAAATTCGCACAATATCCACTAACTGGATCTGCATAACATCAACACGACTCTCATTTGGAATCCTAGCAGCCTTCAAAAGATTTTACATATTCACAATCCACTGTTCTGCCTCCAATGGGCCTCCTGTACCTGAAAATGTAGATGGCCGAAGCTGACGGAAATCTGATACTGTCCCGGGCCTCTCTTGTCTATGGGGCCCTGTCATGCGCTCCAGCACTGCTGCCGTTGTCTATTGGCCTTGACAACTTTTATAATTAAATGTCTAAGTTCTGCAACTGGATTGTGTGGAGTGGCTCCATGCGTACCAGCCCTAGCTAGACCAGCTCCGTGCAGACGTGCTCGAGCTGGACCAACTCTAGGAGGACGACGAGGTGGCATCTCGCTGAAATTTGAACAAGAATAGAGATGAGAAAGGAATATGGTAGATTTTCAACTTACAAGGGAGTCATGGAACAGGTGTTGAATAAAAAAATACTGTTAGTAGACATGTTCTTTTGTATATACATATATGTATATATATACACACATATGGTCTTCCTAAATCAACCTAGAGCTCTGATACCACTCTGGTACCACTCTGGGAATGGGAGGATGATGTCCGGAAGAAGTATCCCTTATTGTCTGATTGATCACGTCAGGTATCGTATTCATAATATTATTATCCATTCCCGTCTACACATGCATATATATGAACTTATTATTGTATTTATTCTTATTTCTCAAAAAAAAATTAATTTCGAGGACGAAATTTTTTGTAAGGAGGGTAGGATGTAACAACCTAATTTTTATCATAACTTATGTTCTTGATGTCAAATATACATAAGAGTAAATTCATTGTGTTCGTCTCTTTTTTTTATATTTTTGGTGATTTATTTTTTAAATTTTCTGGATAATCACTTAAAATAATATTATTTTAATCACTGATGGATTCTACACATATTTTGACTAGTCTCTCTTTTTGACTTGTATAGATGAACTTTGACTTTATTTGGATTAGTTTAATTTGAAATTATAACTTTAAACAATTTTAATAATCTATTATTATTAGTCATTTGTCCTATTCCTATTTTGTTTTTATTCACCTATACCTACTTCACAATGCTTGTCCTTTGGCCAAACATGACACACCATCATGTTACCCCCATATCTCTCTTTTATTTATATCTTTTTCTTCTCTTCCTTTCATTTGTTTTCTCTCCATTTTTCATTCATCTCTTCCTTTTATTTTTTTTCCTCCAACTCAAGAGAAGAAGAAAAAAGAAAAATAAAAAAAAGAGAATAAGAAGAAAATGAGAAGTTTTTTTCTGCAAATTAGGCTTATCTTCCCTAACCCATCAAGGCAAGTAAAATCACATCCACTCTCATATTTTATTTCTAACTCTAATTGTTTATGGTTAACTTAGAATTTTAATTTGTTAAAACTTAAAAAGATAATATCTCATACAAAAATCTTTATAATTATTCTAGAAAAATAAAAATATGATTTTTACACTTTACTCTATGTTTATGTATCGAATTTATCATTCTATTTATAATCTCTCATTCTTAAACTACAAGTTGTAAAGTTAAACTATATACTTAATTTTTAAATTATAAAAATGCTACTTCTATAAAAATGCTACAATTAGACTCCATGGCATTTATCTCCATCCCCTAAGGTTCATACCTAAAATCTTGGGAGTGGTAGAAAAAACAAAATTTTTGGAGAAAATTGTTGGTAGCATTAGGAAAAAAACACATATAAGAGAGAGGGTGTAGGGAAGGAGGGTGGTGAGCTAATGTTTTATCTCACTTTTAATGTCAATTGGGCTCCTTGGTGTTTGATCTCCATTTTCTAGGGTTCACTCATACCTAAAATTGGGGATTTAATGTTCATTTAACCATCGATTGACATTACACAAAATTAATAATTTACTTTGGCTTAACATTTAATACTTTCCGATCGATGGAGTGAAGATCTGGGGGAGCTTCTCACCAAAATGAAAAGGGGAGTGTTATTGAAGAACAAGCTCTTGTTCGTGATTTCTGAAGGTCAATGTTAAGCAACATCTCTAATATATAAACGAGTACTTATATTATGGCTTGTAGTAACTTCTATTTGTTTGTAATCTTTGTAATTCAATCTTTTGTAGATTTGCACCTTGAGTGGTGAATCATTATAGGGATTTGAGTAGTTTGAGCGTAGGATCGCATTCTTTTTATGGTTGTTTAACAAAAGAGTTAGATTTTAGATTATTTGATCGGTCGGGGTGTGTCTAACGACCGTGTTTTGAATTTTGTATAATTGACTTTATATCATAGTGCAGTACCTTTTATGGTTTTCTCAGCTTTGAATTTTTACATTAGAAATTCTTTGTGTTAATCTGTTGGATTATGTGAGATATTTTTTTATCCATTAGTGCTTGATATCCATTGTATAACCCATATTTCAGTAGTAGCTTGCTTCTTCACCTACTAATTAGGATAGTGAAGTGGGTCGATTAGGTTGCAGCTATTTTGATTATCCTGTTGAACTATGTCCTAATATCATTTCACTTTTATTAGGTGGACGTAACTATTCTAATTTTCTAGGTTATTCTTTCTATTCATTTGGATCGTTCCCTTAGTTCTAGGGTTTTCCTTCAATTAACTGATGTTCAACATCGATGATTTTTAGCTTGTATTTGGGAACTTAAGTTTGGATCCATAGGATGCTCCTTGACAGCTTGTTGCATAGCATTTTTATGAAATTTTTCTGAGAGCATCTATTTTCAACTGATACTGAATATTTTAATTTTTTTTTTTCTATTCTCTACAAATTCCGCTATCATAATTTTTCCAAAAAAAAAAAATTTAGTGGCCTTTAGTTGGTAAGGGACAACATAAGGACGCCAAGGTTCAGGTGGCTTGCGCTTGGACATTGGAGCATGGTTGTAGAGGCGTAGAGAGATTGATGCATGTGTATATCCTAGATCTTGCACCTTCATTCATTTCTCACTCTCTTCTTCTTCAAAATATTTTCTACTTAATTAGCTTAGCTCTTGATGAGAAGTAGGAGCTCAAGTAGTGGCCCCAATTCAATTCTAGCAGGCCAAGTTAAGTAGAATCACCTCTCTCTCTCTCTCTTTGTTTATCTATTTTCATACTTATTTCTATCATAGTTTAGTAGAATAGATATTACTATTAGATCACAACTTCGACTAATAAGATTCTTGATTCAATAAAAAAAAAAGTTATTCTAGTAGTATAACTTATCTTTATTATTATATTGAATCTAACTGTAACCATTTTAAAACTGGATATAAATTTATCGTTATGATGTTTTTTCTACTACTCCCCCTAGACCCTTTATTGTAATGCCTTTGATGTGGGGACACCTGTGTTCATTCCTGAGAGCATATGAATCATGATGCTTGTACTACATTTTTCTATTATCATCTCGTTAATGAAACACAGACAACTCATCATTTATCTTAGAAAAAAAGAACAAAATATAATCCTAACAACTGAAATCCTAATAACTCATAGTACATATCATTGATTGACAAGAGTTTATTAAAGATAACAAGAAAGGAACAAAAATCTTTGTGAGAGAGTGACCTCAGCTCATAGAATCTCCAATATATGAAAATAAATTAAGAGCCAATAGTAGCACCACCAGCAACTTGTGAGTTTCTTGCGGTCGCAGTCCAACAAAATGGTAGACAAGGACTTGTGATGATGGCAGCAAAACGAAGAAGTAAGTTGTAAGTTGGCTTAGTATCTAGCAAGTGTGTGTGGGGACCCAACTGAAAGGGAGAATGAAAAGGAAGTGCCATTTTGTTCGAACATCTCTCCATTGCATCCAGAGGCCACCCCATCTCAACTTGGCCTTCGGGTGACCGTGTCAGCTTCCTATGCAAATAATATATGGCTGCAAGAGACACCGCACACTTGAAGCCTAATCATCCACTTGCAACCAGTCGGGTCGTCAAGGAGATATGACACCTCTTGGTGTTTGTGGATCTTTCGGTTGATGTGTGTATGTAGATGTGTATAGGAATTCACTTGGTAAGAAATTGTATCACTTGCAGGCAACCTTCAGTTTATAACGTAGAAATATTATACACGAGTGCACGGAAGTTTATTTCATATAAACTTTTTTTCACTGCAGACAGTAATAGGACGATGTGCAAGCTCTGAATGCATGCATCTTTTTCAGGTTTATTCGATGTCACGTGAACAAAATGGATCATTATTATTGTTATTATTATTATTCTTTGTTGGCAAAAATAACCGGGGAGTATTTAATATCAGAGAATTATACCTTCGAATTAAAACTCGAGAACAACATCGTATTAAGAGTTCTTATATTTCCCGTGCAGCCCAACCTATACTTACGCCTTTTTGTTTTGGGCCACGGCGAAGCTGAATTGTAACTTTTTCGTTTTGAGAAAATATAGCTGAGGAAATGTTTTTTTCTTAATTTATTGAGAGAGTGACTCAAACTAAAATCTTGTATTAATATATGTACTAAGATTTAAGCCTAATATTAGCGACAGACATACAAATATGTAATAGTTAGTTTCATTAAAGTCTATTTAATGAAATGCGGGATTATATACCCATCATACTTGCTAAAAAAATATTCTTATTTGTTTTGAGACAATACAGCTGAAGAAAAGTTTTTTTTTTTTCATTAATTTGTTTGAGAGAGAGCAAAATATTGTTACTTGGATTTCTTTTTTCAGAAAAAAGAAATAGTACAAAATAAAAATAAAAAAGTAAATTTAAATAGATAATAAACTTATAGACAATTTCCTAGTTCTTCATTTTCAAGAGCTTAGAAAAAAAAGATACTAAATATTGATATGTGGGAGATTCACTTTACCAATTATCATTTGAGTGGATGAACAAAGGGGAACCATTCAAATAGCAACCATCCAAATATTTTCAAAATTTTCAATGTGCACGTGCATGCATAAGTGCATAAAATAACATTAGCAAATCATACCTGCAGGTCAAACTCCTCTTAATCTCCTCTTAAAGGGAGAGGTGGAACTGCTAGAAGAAGAACAAACCCTATGTTCTCTATGCAGTGAACGGGCTCCTGCAAAAGATGTTTGATCCAAGTCCAAACTCAAATTGTAAAACAATGGATATTTGCCATGCATATCTCCTATTTAGCAACCAAGAACGATTTGTTGGCAGTTGCTGAGTATCAAACCAACAAAAACCAAGACAAAAACAAATCACAAGTTTGAACATTTACCATAACCTTGCACAAAACACTAAAATCTATGATTTATATATACACAGACATACATACATACATAAATATATGAGCCAATGGAAAATTCACCGGCGGTGAAGAGAGTTCATTCACCACTGCTTAGGTGGCCCAATAAAACTATTACACGTGGTGCCACTCAAGATAACAAATAAAAGAACTCCCTTAACCATCCTTTGAGTGGCGTCATGTGTAATAATTTTATTGGGTCACCTAAGCGGCAGTGAAAGAACTCTCTTAACCGCCGGTGAATTTCCCGTTCTCTCTATCTCTCCATATATATATATATATATATATATATATATGTCTCCTCATACTTAAAAAATAAATTTTAAATTCAAACTATATGCTCTATTTTTAAATTATATAAATGCTACCTTTATGAAGTTCATCACATTTAGACACAATTTGAAATTTTCCCTATAAATTCTTCATGTTGATTCCTAAGCAAACATCATTTTCCACTTACCATGTAACACCCCATTTTCCGGAAAGATATGCAAACGGAGTGCGTTACCCGCGGGCACGTACAAGTTGACGTGCACGAGGCATATATGTAAAAGCAGAAATGAATGGAATTAAAAACTAGTTATCTACAAGAATCTTGGAAGTTAGTCTACTGTCATATATAAAGAAAGATATACATGTCTAAAACAGAAAGTAATAATTGGGTACTGAGCATTCGGTCGTCCCATCAACATGGACTAAACAAGAGATGATGGCTCAATACCACCCGGGCGCCCCCGCGGATGGGCCCTTATTTCGGTTGCACAACCTATCCTAAAGTTTTCACGATACAATATTTGTCTACCCTTTAGTTCTCCCATAACCCAAAATTTCAAGTTATATTACATGAAAATCAATCCGGAATATGATGAACCAATCATGTCAAGATTTCTACATACACATGTCTAGTAACATGCAAGATGTGGTTCATGTCAAAATCAAGTTAATAGGCAAATCAGGATCCATGGCACTATCAAGATATGTGTATGTACTAACAAGAAAAATCCGGCATATTTTCATATAACTTGTACAAGTAATTAGTATGTATATGTCAAGGCAAACATTGAGTCTAGAAAATTAGAATGAGTGTTCTAGAAATGACTATGTATGTAGACCACACATATATACAAGTAAGCATATAAACACATATTAGAAAGTGGGTACTAAGTGTAAAAATGGAAATTAAATAGGCTTAATACTATTATAACGATTACTTTAACATATGAATTTTCCAAATTCTAGTATAATTTTATGGTATGAAAAGTAGCAAATTTATTAAACCTTATTAATGTATATATATATATATATATATATATATATATATTTAAAGTGAACATGGATTAGCATAAAGGAATCATGACCTAATGTAATAGCTTGCATAAAAGAAATATTTTAGCAAATTTAATGTAAAACTTATATGAAACTCTCTTTAAAACATAATAATGAATAAATAAATAAATATACATATTTTCTAATGGCAAGTGGAAAATGATTTTTAAATCATTGTATTATACACAAAAAAACTTATGTAGAAAACTTCAAATTTATATCTAATATGATGAACATTCATAAAAGTAGCATTTTTATAATTTAAAAATTAAGTATTCCCTCCACATGGTGTTGAACTGAATTGAAAAGGGAGGGAAAGAGACATTGTTGCCTCATTTTGCTCTCAAAAACTCTCTCAATTTTTCTCTCTTTTACATTCTCATCTTAGGTTTGGATTTTCTTAAGAAAACATAAATTTTCCAATTTTTCTTAACCTCCAAACTCCAACATCATCACTAGCATCTTCATCCTCTAGCTCAAAAATATAAAGCAGGTAGAATCTCATCCACTCTTATGATTTTTTGTAACTAAAATATTTTATAGTTAATTTGGAATCCTAATTTATTTACTTAGAAAAATAATGTATTTCTACAAAATCTTTATGATTATATTAAAATTAAAAATATAACTTTAACATTTTACTCCATATTTATGTTATAAAATCTATGATTTATATATACACAGACATACATACATACATAAATATATGAGCCAATCATTCACCACTGCTTAGGTGGCCCAATAAAACTATTACACGTGGTGCCACTCAAGATAACAAATAAAAGAACTCCCTTAACCATCCTTTGAGTGGCGTCATGTGTAATAATTTTATTGGGTCACCTAAGCGGCAGTGAAAGAACAAGGATGTTATTTACGTGGATTGAATACATTATACTTCTAGTCTTCAAAAAAAAAAAATGCATTTTACTTTGTGCCCCTTCAGTTTTTTTTTGCTCAGCTAGTTCAGTATATTCGGAAACTTGATATCCATAAATTTTCTATTGAAGCTTAAAAGAAATTTACTTTTCTAAATTTCTTAGGAGCAGGTTTTCAAATTTTTCTAGATTTTTCTAAGGTTCATGCGAGAACAGAAAATTGAAAAGCAAAGAGCATTGAAAGTGTATGTAGCACAAATGGTTCTATCATGAAGTCGTGCCCATGCCTTGACAATGGTGCTTCTTGGACTCTCATATGTTTTTCAATTATATAATATATATTTTAACTTAGAACACTTTTCGGACACTTCTTGGCCCCAAAGTTATTTGTTCATATTGCTTGATTCGAATATTTATTCATTTTCATCTGTACATTGAAGACTGTATGTTGTTGGAAAGGTCATCAAAAGATTGACTTATCTAAAATATATAATGATCAATGTAAGAACTGAGATATGCTGAGTTATTCTATGGAAAGTCGATGAGCAAAGCCTGGTCCTTTTGCAAAGTCATAAAAATGTATTATATGTTAAGTTTCTACATATAGGTAACCATTGTAAGTTAGTTTACTATTACAAATATGTATCTGGAGCCTAGACTTTTGAGTACATGTTAGGGATGTAAATAGAGCCGATGTAGAAGGGAGTTCCGCATCGGTATTTTACCATATTTGTAATTATTTTCATCTTCCTGAAACAAATATAGATGTGGATATGCTTCATATACTGAAATCACTACTAGATTTGATAAAATCGACTATAGATTCGAATCCGTTCCAAATTCAAGCGAATATTATTTGGTATCACAATAATTTGAGCATGCAAAGATAGTGACGTTTTGTTGCTTTTTGTTGAATCTTACGAGTTAATAGTGTCTGTTGAGCGTACAAAGATAATGAATTATAGGTATAGGGAGCTAAGAAGGACAAGAGGATTAACTGAGACATACTGCAAAAGTAGGGAGCCAAGAACCTAGGCTTTGCTACCAATCAGTAACAAAAGTTGGTAATCAATGGTAAGTTGAGCTGCCTCTGCCCCAATTTTCTTCATGCCTAGAAAAATAGTTCTCATGCATAAAAAAATCATCTTGATTAATAAAAACATGAGTAACTAATTTTGTTTAGTTTTAGAATGTAGATAAAGTTAGGGATCAACCGTAGTATAATTTTTATTTATCTTCTTCCTAAAAGGATTAAAACGACTTGATTTTTCTTTGATAAGATTAAAAGATAATAATTCGTTGATCTAGTACTTTGATATGTTATGCTTAATCTTGTTTTTTATAGCCTATGCTTAGTTAGGGTTTGGAATCGTTTCTTTGAATTTTATTGGTAGAAATGTCTATTGATATAGTTTGCTTCTATGAAAGTCATGAACTTTGATAAGTTATACTTGCACGACACTTGATAATTAATGCTTAAGGCAATTTGAATAAAAGTTAAATTAACAAGATCTTTTTTATATAATCGTAATTGTTTATGTTAAAAATATAGAAGGAAGATAATAAAAAGAGTGCTCGGCTGCGCACTAGTGGATTCGATATTCTAGGCTAACTCTAGAATAATTAAAAAACTCATCTATATCATAATAGTTAACTTGTTAGAATAATAGAAAAAGTGAGATTGTAAAACATCTTAGATATTTATGGGAACAACCTGTTTGCTCTACAACAACACTAAATGCTTGCAGTAAATTTATCACATTAAGTTTTTGAGTTTTGTGAGACAATAATGTAGATGGACAATAATGTAGATGCTTTAAAATATCTTGTGTTTTTTCTCTCTAGATCTGGCAAGCTAGTGGACAATAATATAGCCATGCCCCCCGATCCCACTCCTATTCCATAGGCTACACCATCTCCTCCCTCTCTTTCTCCACATCTATCACCTCCATTGTCATTACATACTCATCTGATGAACCTGCTCCTAAGCCGAAAATGCCATATCCATATATAGGAAGCCTTCACCGTAAGTAGATAAGATTCTTGAAATATTTTAGTATTGATACTTATATACGGAAAAAGAAGTGAGAACGACATAAGAAATACAAAAGGTAATTTCATGACTACTAAGAGGATGATGAGACCCTTTAATACACTGACTTTACGTTTAAAACGCAAACATTATGAAAGTAGGACGTGATTAAGTGGTCACAACCACTTTCCATGCGTTAATAGGGTGATCTCATTGAGATCGTGATCTTTTACGATTCTCATTATTTGTATATTATTTTAAAATAGTTCTCATCTTTATTTTACTACCCTTGATTCGTGTATGAGGACATACACGAGTTTAGGTGTGGAGAAAGAGTTAGGAGTTTTTATATTTTCTTTCTAGGATTTTCGATTTTCTTTTAGTTTTTTAGGATTTTTGGGTTTCTTTATTTTTCACTTAGGGTAGCTTTTAGGTTCAATTTGATTTTTTTTGTTTTTTTAAAAAAAGAGAAATTTTGAAAAAAAAATTCAAAAATTATTTTATGCAAGAAATCAAACTAATCAAAAAATAAAAGAATAGATTTAGATTTGAGATTGACATGAAAGTGGATTAGATAATACACTTAAACTTTTATGAAAAAAATTAAAATCTGAAAAATAAATACCACTAATAGTAGTTTTGAGGTAAGTATACATCTATTTTTCACTTCACAATAGTTTATTAGGTTAAGGATAAAAATGATAACGATTGAGTAGTCTTTTCTCTCTAAACAAGAAAAAAAGAAAAAAAAAAAAGAATAAAGATGTAAGCTTGGTATTTAAGGCAATGATCCTTTAGAAATGAAAAATAAATAAATTTCTTAAGAATTACTAAGTAGTTGGGTCTTTGCGCCTAAGTAAGCGTGAATATTCACACGAACGATGTTTTTAAGAGATAGAGTATGATCTGAGTAATCGGGTATTTGCGCCCAAGTAAGCGTGAATCTTCGCATGAAAGGTGAAATATTTAGAGTATGATATGAGTAATCGGGTATTTGCGCCTAAGCAAGCGTGAATTTTCGCATGAAAGGTGAAATATTTAGAATATGATCTGAGTAATTGAGTATTTGTGCCTAAGCAAGTGTGAATCTTCGTATGAACGGTGAAATATTCACAAAAAAGACGAAAAAAAAGGAGAGGAAAAAAAAGAGAAAAAATTGTTTAGAGAGAAGAGATGAATCATGAGTTAGAGTTCGAGTCCAAAGTCGAAGTAGACTATCACACGTGCACGTAGATGTATAGGAGCCAATGAATTATTTATTAGTGGGTATTGAAAGATAGGATTTGAATTTTTGATTAAAATAATAAGTGTATTTGAAATGAAGCTTGATTTGAAAAATCAGTAATCTAAATGTACTCTTGATTTTGTAGATTAGTGAGATTAATTGCAGAAAATGTCAAAAAGATGTTTTTCTTTTGTAAATAACATTTTGATTTTCTTGATTTTTTGGTTATCTTTATTTTTTTTATTTATTCCTTAATCTATCTTCTTCACGATATTTGTGGGTAACATTGTTGTAAACTCTCACGAGACACAAGTCCACTAGGGTAATTTAGGGGTTTAACGGCTTGTTGCATATGCTAAGTGGGTTATGAATTTTTTTCCTTTTTAGGTGTAGGTTTTGCTCGAGGATTAGCAAAAGGTAGGTGTGGGGATGTGATAAGGGTCATATGTTGCATATTTATATCTCTTATCTTATCCATTTTTGTATATAAATAATGCATTTACAAAAAAACCATCTACATTATTGTCCACTTTTAATGAAAATTAGATTTTTGTTGGAACCTCAGCATGTAGATCCTCCTAGGTTAGAATTGGATAGTAAGAGAAACGTAATGAGAGTTCACCAGTGGCTTAATTCTCATCTTGCTTGTAAGAGTTAACACATCACATTCATGATTGTCTACCCTCGAAAAATTTATTAATGTCCTCTCCAATTCTTATTTAATTAATAATATGTTTGATTTAGGGAGCCCTCAAGAATCATAGCATCAGTTCATATCTTTCAGAAGAGCCATTCATTGTTTCTTCCCTTAATATGAAAGATAATAATTGGGCATTATACCATCTCTATATTGGATACTAGTTGCAATTAATAAATAATGCGCACCATATAAGCTTGATTATGACACAAACAAAACTAAGTTGGTTTATCTACTGCTTTCTACATATCAAAGGTAGTGGGTTTTTCTCTTGTGAATAACTATCTAATATAATAATTTCATGGGTCCTTGGGCAAGCTCATGATTGGCATCAGTTATTGTTTATAAATACAATGTCATATAAAGATTTAGAGAATAGCATTCTCAACTTGGTATAGAATTTATCTTCCACTTTGTTGCATGCTTTCGATAATATCTCCTAATATTATTGATATTCCCACTAATAGTTTAGATTGTGTTTCCCATTACGGTACCTGCTGCATCATGACATGATGTATTTGAAGGACAACAAATTAGATTTTTTGTTTCTACCATGTTTAACCATGCAGATTATATAGTTAACAAAAAACTTTCATATTGAATTACACAAATTAGGAACTTAATCAAGCACCAGTCAGTAGTATGTTTAACTTGTGAAAGGTACAGGTGCCATCATATTAGCTAGATTGTTTACAATGCTCATGTTCTCAACTTTATGACCTGTAATTTAGCTCAAAAAACTTTGATCTAACTACAGAGTGACCTGACATTAGTTGATGCCTAATTTTTTCCCTTGATTTGATTGTCCTTCCTCAAATTCGTATCACTCTATCATAGTATACCATTTATGTGGATGTATCCAACATCTATGCTTTAGTAGTAGAGTAAGCATCGTTCAGCCGAAAAGTAACCTTCTAATCATATAACCATATGTGACAGATGTAAGGTGTAAGGGTGTTGATCATAAAAGATTTGACCCAGTTTTTGCAGTAATTGTCAAGCCGGTACAAAACTGCATGTACTTTCTGGGGTGACACGTTTTAGTCATCTTCATTATATATTGCTCATAGGTGAGATAAAATTATAAAATACAATTAAGAGGAGATTTTAGAGAGATTTTTCTTGTACACCCATCTAGGATTTGCTTCTCTACTTTTCTCTTGAGTGCTATGGATGTAAACTTGGGGTTTTGGATCTTTTGTGAGAGTCTCATTTTTATACTTCTCCAAGATTTAGTAAATTCCTCCTTCACCCGTGGAAGTTTATCAGTCAATTAGGCTGGTGGAACTACGTTATATTTATATTTTACCTGTTTGCATATTTTATCTTCTTGATTTCTCAAGTTCTTGTGCTTGATCATCGATTCAGTTCCGCCGTTTGCCCTCTATTTCCTCTTAATAACATTCTTAAGGTTTTAGTTTGAGATTTCTTTGTGTAATTTTTAGCGTTAAGATACCGGTGATCAAGATCAATTTCAAGAGGTTCAAGGGTTTAATCATTTTTGTCATCAACATATAAGTATGAAATCCATCATGACCCAGCAAGGATTGAAGAAGACACTTTCAGGGATGGAGAAGCTAATTAATTTTTATGAAGATACATGAGCGGATTTAGGTGATCTAAATCTAATTTAGGTAAACGAAGGTTTGGGTGAATCCTCTTTCGTGAAGATGATTGTTTCGTCATGAAAGATGTTTCTTCATTTGAAATGACACCATTCTCTTCATACCATTCATGGTACACCAATTATCTCTTATTGCCTTCACCATTAAGATCAAATTTAAGTTTGATAAAGAAAACAAAGTATTTTTTGTTCGTTACCTTCTTTTAAGAATTTTGTAGATATTACTTTTGGGGATAGACAGTCAGTTAAGGTCAATAAAGATAGAGTATTTTCTTAATCACATTAACATCAAGATGATAGATAGTTTCATTGTGACAAATCTATTTATAGTTTTGTTTGCTAAAGAAAAGGTCAATGATCGAATTTCTGACAGATATTTTTTTTGCAACTATTGTAAAAGAATGGTGCACAGTATACATTATCTTAATAGTAAACAGGATTTTTATGGTCGAGGATCATTTATTATTTTTTGTAGTCGTAATTTAGGATGAGGCGAATTTCATTTTATCATTTTATGATGACTAGATCAGTGTCAAGGATAGACGAATCTTGAACTTTGGATGTTCATCTGACATCTGTTCCACAAGGAAGCTAGTTTCCACATGCACCTTAGTATAAGGTGGAACTATTTCTATGGGTAATTATATTACATGCAAATCACTTGGTCAAGGAACATTTAAGATCCATTCGCATGGTGGAAGCATCACTATTCTTTCATGCATTCACCATGTCCCGAAATCAAGATTTAACCACTTCTTTAGGAAGCCTAAATTCAAAAGTGTTACTTTCAAGGCAGAAAATAGTTGTTTGGGAATTTTCAGAAGTACTCATGTTAAGTACAAGGCTGAGAAGGACAGTTTGTACTTACTCCAGAGTTTAGAGATTACAGATTAGAGTTCATACTCTTCATCTTCCAATTCGGAGTTCACTACACGTTAGAGTTGGCGATGTCTATTGAGGAGTTTAGTTCAGATATTAAGATATTCTCCGATTCGTTATTCAGTGTATCTAAGTTAAATAGTGTCTACAAAGATTTTAATTCTAGTCTGGGTTTATGTTCCTATTCATCCAATTTGGATTCAGAGGATCATTGGGTGTTCAAGTTAAGGTGAATTTGTTAAATCTACATTGCATATTAAAAAACTTTTAGAGTTATGTAAAGGAGGTGGAGTGAGCTCATAGTTCGAGTTGAACTAGTAGTTGTTCAGTTTTATGAGATTTTTTAGGGCTTGATTATATTCAAGTCAAGGTGGAGATTGTTAACTTTGACTTGAATACCCCAGTTCAAGTTGTTCTTCCATTGAGGATGTAGGTCTGAGGTTCTTTCTTGTTCAAATCTTGTTATATCTCTATATAAGTGCTCAATGTTTCTTTCTTTTATTATCTAACAACTTCCTTGCACCTCATTTCAGGTCAGAAGTTGTCCTGTGAACTTGACTCGGCTCTGAATTTGTGTTTAGTATTGAAATTCCATTCCAGTACAGTGAATTTGCTTATAGGTAACTGACTTGGGAAGAATGAGCACCTTGTCTAGTTACCTAACCTAATTGCTAATCTATGTTTCACAGCTTTCTGATTATAATTTAAAGCTATTGTAATACATACATATGTCACCATATCCTTACATTAGCCTCTTATTAATTGCTTGTTCAGGATTTAACTTCTTGATATAGTTGTTTCAATACAAATAAAATCCCTAGGTTTTATTATAATCACATTTATTATAGCATTAATCTCTTCATGTTGACTCTTAATACAACATGCATAATTAGTTATTGGAACAAAATGGTCGAGATCAGGACTATCTATTATTATATCTATCCAAAATTATAGTCCATCACAAATGTGGACAGCATATATCATGATATTGATTTAAATTGTCGCAAAATGTGACATTGAATAACAAATCTCCAGTATTTGTCAGGACGCAATAACTTATTAAAATATATGGTGCTAAAAAGGTGGCTATCATAATCCTAAGTATCTCCATACCTCTATGTGATAATGTTCTACGTTGGCTATCACAGCCTGCAATAACTCTTCTTTATTCTGGCATGGGATAGGCAGTTAAAGGATAAATCTTTAAGCACAACATTGGCGGAGTTTTTAGATCTTACTGCTATGACCTAAAAAATCTGAGTATGCCTAAATCTAGTATACAGAGAAATTTAATAAAATATGGATAAAAATCTAAGTTAAAACCCTTGACACCTAAAAATTTACTCATGTTAGGAGTACTATAGGGGTATGCATAAATGTGTGAGCACACTTGACCTACAACCTAGGAGATATATTTTATGCATATCCTTTTCCTGGTGTTGTTGTATGTTATACCCTTATGCTTTAGTACACACTTGTTTGAGGGTAATTTAGTGTATATTGGCATTAGATTTATTTACATTCAGTTATTGATAACTTTTATGTGTGACATAAATAGTAAAGTAGCCAAGTGCATTGCATGTATTCGGTTTCAAATGTGATTTATGTACTTTTTATTCCAATTGATGAAAATAAAAAATATTCAAGGAAGTTGTTAGATCCTAGTGGGAATGGACTACCAAGAGATTCACTTATTTTGATATGTTTATTTCTCAAGAGGATGAAAGTCACCTTCACCATATAAAGGGAATAAGCTCATCAAATATGAGATGTGGAATGAAAGCTCATTGAATGGAAGACAAAAAGTTGAATCTATTGGTAGTCCATACTCGATTCAATAACACATACTCTCCAACATGTTTGTTATCATGTATTAAGTGGAAAATTTGTTGGAAAAATGAGCAATCAAAAGCAAATATGTGCTGATTTTTGGGATGGTGAGGAGGGAGCAAAAACAAGGTTTAGACAGTCCCCGTAGTAAAAATTGCAAAGAAGGTGAAATTGTGGTCCTGGGAGAAGACAAAAAGTTGGAATTTGCTGGAACCTATGTCCATGTCTTTACTGCAGGGTACATTTTTCCATTCTTTCTGCAACAAGATGCAGAAGGATATTTCCACTAGTATTTGGAATTTATTTAGTGGTGAAGGAGAATATCCTTACATTACCTCTATTAATTGCTTGTTCAGGACTTAACTTCTTAATATAGCTGTTTCAACACAAATAAAATCCCTAGGTTTTCTTATAATCACATTTATTATAGCATTAATCTCTTCACATTGACTCTTCATACAACACGCATAATTAGTTATTGGAACAAAATAGTCAAGATGAGGACTATCTATTATCATATTTATCCAAAATTATAGTCCATCACAAATGTGTACAGCATATATCATGATATTGATTTAAATTGTGTGCAAATCGTGACATTGAATAACAAATGTCCAGTATTTGTTAGGACGCAATAACTTACTGAAATGTATGGTGCTAAAAATGTGGCTATCACAATCCTAACATTTCTAACTTGGTTACTTTTCTTTATAAATTTGATAGAGGTTGATAGATGAGAATGAGACATCTAAAATAGGACGTGTCACATGACTATGGACCAATAGACTGCTGAAATTCTTCAGACTTTAAATCCTGAGACTTTAAACCCTGAATTTGTGAATCTTGTGTACCGTCCTATGCAGGGGTCCACCCTTGTGCTGGACTATTTCTATGATTAAATTTTTGGAAGAAATAACTACTTCACTTTTGTTTCTATTTAATTTTCGTAATTTGATATTCATGTGAGAATGATTTAGATAGCAGAACATGAAAGAATTGGGATGACAAGTTTTGTTGCTTGATGTATGTGGGACTAAAGAAGTATGCTTGTTCACATAATTCTTTCTAGTGCAGGGATGAAGATATTATGTAGAGTGAAAAAAACAGAGGAAATTCACTTTGTGGTAGATGATACTATGGACAGATGCTTTGATGCTTCTGTAAATAGGAAACTTAGTGCATCAGAGAAATGATGGACTTCATTTTCTGCGTGCGAATGGAGTGCTAACCAAGTAAGCTGCTACATATGCCCTTAGATAGAAGAAATTAAATTTGATAATGGTGAATTATTACGTATGACAAGATTCCTACTACTTAACAGTTTTTTCTTCCTTGATTATCTGTCATATGTCAGTGGCAAATGTTGTGCAAGCCAAAAATGCATGCTATAATAAATCCAAATTAAGATGGGTATAATAGTGTGTATTGGGTTTTAACTTGATAGTTGTTTGAAAGAACTTCAGTAAACTCCTTTGCATTGTCTCACGGATTATGGTGCAGTGATTTTCTTTAAGTGGGCATATAGTGCTAAATAAATTGATGGATGAAATGATAGAATAATGTAGAGGAAGATTGTAATTAGTTTAATTTCTAGTAGAATTATCCCAAAGGCCCTATTTTGGCTAGTTCTTACCTAAAAGTCCCGATAAACTTTGAAGTCCAAAATAATATAAACTGTCTTAGTGCTTTTTCAATTCTACATTTTATATTTTTGGCAAATTTACCCCAATAACTAATATTTTATCTTCACAATTTTTATGTCATATTCTCTTTCCCACGCATCTTGCTCATGCAATCTCTCTCCATCTCTTTGAGATAAGTTCTTTAACATATTTTAGTTATTATGAATAATCGTAAAAAATTACACAATTATATATCTTACATGATTGTTCTCGATGTTACATGGGCATCAATTATTCTACATGATAATAGTTATTATTACAGATATATTGCCTATGATTCAAGTAAATACACAATTAACTTACATGACTTTTAAGTTTGTTACACAATTGTTATTTATATTACACAACCTTCGTTATAGAATTCTTTCTTAAATTACACAATTGTCAATGTTATGCACAGTTTTCACTTATCTTAATGATTGTTAAGTAATACACAAATATTTCATATACGCATGATTATGGAGTATTGGAATTATGAGTTACATGTTACTAATAGGATTTTTTATCGTACATGCAAATTGTGCCAAAAACACAAAGAGAAAGGTTGAGAAAATATATCTGCACAAACCTATGCATAGGCACTAGATACACTAAGCTATTAATATCCCTACTGGTATATAGAGAGTGCTGAAACAGCAGCTCCAGAACCTATTCATATCTCTACTGGTAGGCGGATCCGTGGAATTAGATGTATCATATGTTCTAGTTATGTCTGTGGTATCGGATGGTCTTGTATATATTCAGTACTTTAGTTGCTATGTTCTAATACTGTATTCGACTCTACATAAGCAACCTTTTGATGAACATGATGCTTATCTTTTCTATGTAAACTTGGCTTCGGATATTGCTCTATTTATACCTGTGATGTTGTAGCAGATATAGTTAGACTTGTGGTTTATATCATGTATTCATGCTTCCATATATCTTACTTGCATTTGTTTGAAAAAGAAAAAAATTATCCTCGTGCACTTCAGTATTGAGAGTGCTCACCGGTGACACCCTATTCATATTGGGACACACACGGGCTCACCTGTGTGATTTGGGACGTCACATCTGAAGCCATCAACTAATGTTAACAACAATTATTCCCTTGGAGAAGATTAGTGATTTACACCTTCAGTACTATGCAGACTTATTTAACAAATACATTCATAAAGTTTGTAATGTTTGTATACATAATCGCATTCTAGTTTATGAACATAAACTCTGCTCCAGATGTTATCAGCTAAACTGTGAGGATTTCTTATGATAATAAAAGTAGAAAATAGTACCTATGCATGTCAAACTGGCTTTTCCTCTAGTGATCTGACTAGAAATAGATGCAGTTGAGCAAATCCAGGATCACATTAACTCATTAAGTAGCCACGCCTGCGATGCCCAGAGTAACTAAATTGAGAATGGAGTGCTCGCAATGTAATTCCAGTAGTATGATCTCATCCGGGGTTGTTCTTCTATTTAATGAACCATGTGACGAATGACATAAATAACATGCTGACTGGCCTTCAGGATTTTAAGTAATGCTCCACTAATTACACTAGTACTGTTGTTTGTTTTTCATTGTGCAGTCTCTTAATCCTTACACACTTTATTTCATTATGGCAATATGGAGAGCTTGATGGCTAGTTTTGAGAAAAACGTTATGTAGCACTTATATCTACCATAAGCTGTAATCATACTGGATGTGTTCCAACATCTACGCAATTTTGTAGTGTAATTTTATGTTAAAACTATTCTTGGACACTTAGACACTTGGATGCATTCACATTTCTCATATACCTTTTTTTTTTTTAATTTACAAATTTGAGATTAGGTCCAATGCAGGTCATCCTATGGATGATCCATACTGTGTCAACTTGATCTACACCCTAATTTTAGTGTAGGAATGAAAAAAAAGGTTATTTTGAAACTTTTTACCTCTCCATTATGTGGTTGCACATTACACATTATTTTAGCCATAAATAACGGAAATCACTCAATGAATAAAATCAAAGAAGAAAGTAATGATTTTATGTACATTTTAGGACATGGAAATCACAGTGAGTGGTGCCAATTATCCATATAGGCCCTTCATATTGAGATTTAAGCAGCCTCCTTATGCAACTCCCTATGTAGGTACAAGTAAATGCCTGTGCAATTCACATATGTGCAAAGAAAATTAGATTTAATACAAATTAGTAATTTCATAAATTTATTTATATAAATATTTTTAAGTTAAATACTCATTTATGCTCACTTCCATTATTTGTTTAGTAGTTTGGAAGACTTGTGTTTCTAATGCTTGAAAATGTTTTTAGTAAATACCTATGGTTCAACAACTTCAAATTTGAAAGAACTCAAAAATCTAAATTAAATTATTTTGGATCATTTTTCATAATTTACATAAGATTTAGCAAAAGAAGTCGAGAAGCTTTTAAAGAAACTCAGCATACTTCCATTTTACTATTTGTAGGAGTTTTAAATGAACTGGGATTAAGTAAATAAGTGGTACACATCAAATAGATTTAGCATGCTAAACCTTTTTGGCTATTTTTGTGATGTTTGATAACGACTCTTTTTTTTTATTTTTATTTTTTTGCGCATAGAATTCGTGGAACTTATTAGAAATTTTCCTTTTACTAATTTCTAAGACTAGTTTGAGTTATTGGTACACATCGTAGATTTAGCATGCGTAAACTGTTATGGTTTTTAGTGACGTTTAGTAAAAAATCTCAGAGAACATTTACATAGAAGTTTTGGAAGTTTACAGATTTTTCATGATATTTTAAGATTCATTTGAGTTGCAAGAAAAAATTGAATAAGTTATAAATCAAAATAATAATAATTCTTTTACTAAATGAACATTTATAATTTTGGTATTTAAAAATTGTTTCCTAGTGGATTAAGGATTCATTATTGAATTATAGTTTGGTGGATTTCCTTTTTAATGAAGGTATGTACTATTTGTTAGTCAGTCCTAATCTTAAGAATTTATTGAATTCCAATTTGATATGTATTCTTAAATAACGAACACTAAAATTCGATAATGGTTTGAGATTCATGAAAAATTCTACATTGGACATGTTTCCATTTTAACGAGACACTTTAAAATCAATTAGTGATTCCAAATTAATTAAACTTATAGTTTTAATTAGACATTAAAGAGAAATCTTAGAGCACTATTCTAATTGTAAGCGATCATTATTATTATAGGTTTTCTTTAAAAAGATATTGTAGAGGCTTAGCTCCAACAATGAGGTGGCGCAGTGAGGCATGGCCCAAATATCATCTAAGTCCACGAATAATCCCGGGCTTGATTTTTTAACCTATCTATATATATCAATCAATCAATTAGAAGAATGAAAATGAGCTATCAGAATAGCCCAAATATCATCTAAGTCCACGAATAATCCCGGGCTTGATTTTTTAACCTATCTATATATATCAATCAATCAATTAGGAGAATGATAATGAGCTATCAGAACAGGAAATTTTCTGAGCTGGCAGCCTATTTCCAACTCCTCCATTCTTCTCAATTTTTTTATATATTATGTTGGTTCACATTCATAGGAAGTTTATTAGCAAAAATAAGCCCGAGTTTAATTTCCATTACCTGTCTTTGGAGTATTGCCCTTCTTATGCCTGCTCCTGCATTTTTCATTGCATTCATTTACAACGAGACCAACATAAAAAAAGCACATCATTCACACTAGTAAAACAAGAAAGAATGAATTTTGAAAGACAGATAAATTTTAGTCGTTCTATAGCTACATGCCATGGTTGGAGCCTACATTAGTTGAACATTGTTTGATCCTTACAAGAAGTAAAGTCCGTGATACAAAGGCAAAAAAAATCTCAATCTGCAATGTCGAATGAAAGATCATGTTAAAAAATAAAGAGAAAAACTCTCAACTCCTAAGGTTCACTCATACCCAATTTTTTGGATTTTAGTTTTGATTTGGCCTTCCATCAAGTGGACATAAAATTAACGGTTTTGGTAAATACAATTTGTTGTACCCACTTGATGGAAGACAGATAAACTCCAAAATCCTTGAAATTTAATTCTAAAGAAGTTAAGAAGCTAGAGATCGTAATGTAAAAAGATTGAAATAAATTTAGAGGTTGTTTCTTTGCTGCTAGTAAGTTTTCAGCATGAGCAGGAACAATAACCTCAAAGTAATTTGAGCATTAAAAAGTAATTTATCTATGAGATAAATATAAATATGGTGAACCTCAATCTCATAACTTATTGATACCAATGTTTAAAATAACGATAACATTAACATAACATCTTGTGTCTATTAGGTTATATAGTATATAGCGTAACGCATAACATAGTTTATACGATTTTCTATTTATTTAATTAAAAATAAATATATAACTATATAAAATAAAATTTATAAATTGAAAATTGAATTATTCTTAATTTCTAACAAGTTTCATAATATTAATTCTCATATTTATCTTCATAAATTAAATTACATTCACACCAATAATTTTAGTTATTATCTAAATAAGAAAACAAGATTTTAAATTTATTTTCAATTATTATCAATATTGTAATTTATATTTTATAATGCTCAATTTATATTAATTTTAATTATTTATTTTAGATTAGCTGAGAATTCAATTTAATGAGTAAGTAAGAAATTTCATTAATTGGAAAGGAATTACAACAAAAAAATTTCAGTAATTGGAAAGAAACTATAAGTAAGTAATGATATATAAGCGAACAATGTTGCAAGCAATCAAATAAGCAAACAACTACAGCAATTTGCTAACAATTAAAATAAATAATCGAAATCAATATAAAAACTATTTAAAAATTATTGTAAATAGCATAACATAACGTAATTTAAAATAATGTAACGTAAAATAACATTTCTTTAAATCAATCATAAGATAATCTTATAACATTATCTTGGATATTTTGATTATCTAATAACTGTTGTGTCCTACCTTCTATTGGTTCTTGCTCTTCTGTTATAATATATAGCGTTACTAATTCAAATCCGACCATAAAATCCAGCCACAATAACACAATCAAAATTTAATTGGTGTTTTAAACCAATTGGAACACCGGTCATCTAACCCAAATCCAACTGGAAGTCATTATGATTCCTGATCATATCTAGATATTCAATGGATGCGAGACACAAATCCAACAATCTCTACCTTCTATCGTATTCGATGAGCCGTACAGTTTGGAGAAATTGTTCTCATCAGCTTCGTAGACATCCACCTCACATATACATGCTCCACCTACAAGGAACAACTTGTATGATTATCGTCGTCTCCATACTCAATTACTCATGGTCACTAAATTATGCTCTTGGACACATAATCACTAAACTGTACTTTCATGAACACTCACAAGTATTTCACCACGCTCTTCTCCGAGCATTCATAATCACTGCACTGTACTCAATTGAACGCTCACGACTATTACACGTTTACTGAGCGCTCATAATTGTTACACTAATATTCTAAAATATGTTTTCATTATACGAGCGGTTTAGGAATGTATAATGCTTAAACATATTTCACGGAGATTAAACATATTATATGGAATTACACGAAATATTAATATTTATTATATAATAAGAGAAAAATGGAAATAAGATGACAACTCACGCAAGTAATCTGAGTTGCAATTTATTTCCACTATCTCCAATAAGACTTTTTTAGAAATTGGGTATGAGCGTACCCGAAAGGGTCGAGACCATAATCCAAAATAAATTTTAAAAATTTATTTTGGATTATGATCTCGATCCTTTAGGGTTCACATATACCCAAATTTTTGGGTTTTAGTTTTGATTTAGTCTCCATCAAGTTGACATAAATTTTAATGGTTTCCAATGAATAAATATTTTGTATTCACTTCATTAAAGTATAAATGAACTCCAAAATTCATGAAATTTGACCTTATAAAAGTTAAAGATGTAGAGATCCTTATTGTAGAAAAAAATTTGAAAAAAAAAAATCATTGAATTATTATATTTTTGCAGCTAGCTCACATAATTTTTCCTGAGTTGGCGGTTCCCCTTACAATAATCCCATATATTAATTATATTGAGTATTATAAAATAAAAAATAGGAAGAGAATCTTAATTTTTCAGTTTTACTTGGAACAAGCCAATAAAAATACTTAAACTAATCTCATACTCAAACTCAAATCTAAATCCGCTTAACACCTCCAATTCTCTAATCTTAACTTTAATTTCTAACCTAAATGTCAAATATAATCTCAATATAATCTTAAATTATTAGTGCAGTGAGCAGTGAAGTGAGAGTAGTAGATCAAGAGGCTGAGGATTTATTAGAGAGAGACCGCAATTGTGAAAGGCTGAGAAGAGAATCAATGAGAGGGAGGGCTGAGGAGAGTGATTCGGTAAAAGCCAGAGGATGCGAGAGTTGGTGAGAGGGGAAACTAAGAGAAGACTTTAGGAAAGATGACTCGTCGAAAGAATCTCGATGATATCAAGAGTGATTGTTGACAAGAGCGAGAGATATGTTAGTAACAGTGAGAATGAGTCTATTTAACGAATCGGGCAGAAAGGTAGAGAGGAAAGTCGGGGAGGAGTTGAGAACACATGTGATAGAAAATATCGAGGAAAACCATATCTCTTGTATGATTAGGAATTGGGGGGTTTTTTATATTTTGCATTAACAGATAAACATTTTATGCGGGTTATATGGACACATAACCTGTAAAACCAGCATACCCGCCCATTTACAAGGTTGTTTGCATAATATGGGCTTTTTTTGGGTTTTCTATGCTGTTTAACTCTGCATTTGCCTTATGAAGTAGCAAAAGCGGCAGCATAAAGCAATTTTTTGAACACTGTGCTACATCATGCTCCACCTTGGTCAAAACACCAAGACCACCAAGACCACTTGAGCACTCAGAATTAGTTCTCATGTCTTACAGTAGACAAACATGATAGCTGCACCATATTCCACCTTGTCTTAAGAACCATGTATATCTCTAGAGACAAACACAGACTATATACATTACCATGTTCTATATTATTACCGAGTAACTACATTCATCACCATGAAGTACTAAATCGTATCTTATCATCAAACAATATGCCAAATATCGACTTTCAATCATCCTTTCAATAATGACCCCCTCAATTATCATCGTCGATCACAGCTGATTTGTGCAAAACTTGCTCCAAGCAGTGAAATTTTTCCATTCTGCAAGCGCCATTGTGTTCGAAATGCTAAAAACATTGGATTCGACTCTTGGATCACCACAATCGGATACCAATTTCTCGATCCATGCTCAGATCAACCATAACCGTTGATCTGTATATCAAATCCATTTTAGCTCTGAGCTACTCCTCTGGTTTTTTGCTATTCTGGAGCCAACAACCAATCAAGTGAACACATGATTCCAAAACAGGTCTAATATTTTGTATTTGTCCAAACACTAAATCCAAAATCTAAATGGATTCTCTCCAGATCTTGATCGTTTGTGAACCGAAAGCACAAGGTCCAACCAACATTTCCTGAAGCCACCCATCGCAGCCATCACCGGGTGGGTCCTCTCTATGCGCCGCCTGCATGCCTTGGTTCGTGTGTGCTAGCCTGGACGCGGTGCTACTTGCGCCTACTTGAGCATGCCGACCTGTGTGTGCCTCCTTGGCATCTTGCTCACTTGAGCATGCGTACTTGTGGTGCGCTTGCCTCCTGAGAGTGACTCGGGCGTGCAGACCTGTGAGTGCACCGTCTGGGTGCGACATTGCCTATGTCCGTGCCTGGGTGTGGCATTGCTTGTGCTTGCGTCTTGACAGGGCGCTACTCGTGCATGACTCCTGATGTGCAACCTTGCACACGCCTTCGAGTTTGCATTGCTGCACATGGCTTCGTGTGTTTTTTTTTTCCCTTGCTATTTGCGTCTCTGCTATTTGCTACCACTAATTTGACACTGTCTCTTTGATTTAGTGGGTTGCGATTTAACTATATATAAATATTCTCATCTTGTACTTGTATACTCATTCTGAAATAGTTTTGAAAACCTCTGACAGCCATGGACATGTCCAATTTGTGATGAACAACGTAAATTTTTGTATTCGTGTGATTTACTTATTCTTCTACGATTGCTACTCAGTTCTTGATATTGTCAACAACTTATGTCGGAGCCGGAGTTATGAATCATGGATTGAATTCTCGAATGGAAGACGAGACGATACCAAGCCAGCATGCACGATTAGCGGAGGCATCAAAAGCAACACCAACAAGAAGAAAAGGAAAAAGGAAACGAATTCTCTGGTGAGCAGCACCAACGACGACACAGGTGGTGTGTTCGGCGGCGGTGCACCACACGCGTGACAGGTGTGTGCGGTAAGCGTGCATGTGCAGGCCAACAAATCCCAGACTTGCTTTATAAATGAAGCTTGGGCTATATCAAATATTTTTCTTAAGTCCAGTTCCCCTTCATGTTCTCTCAACGAATTTTGTGCAAACTAATATAATGCAATCTCCTTTTCCATAGGAATTTAGCCATCACTTGTTCGTATCTTTGAGATAGTCTTCTTAGAAATTTGGAAACTACTGCAGACCAATATTAGTGATAACTATAGATGAAACTTTTGATCAACTCTAATCTTCATGAGAATGAAAGTAATTTTCATTGCCAAACTTCTAGCTTCTTCGGGATATTACTGGTCACTAGTGGGAGCCGGTTCTTACAATAACTTGATATCTCCCTCTAGGGTATTATTCTTAGAATTTTTATCATTATTGTGAAGAAATGCTTCTAGCCTTCTAGAGAATTAAGTGGCTATAAGATGCCTTTGTGGTTAAAAGGAAAATTTAATCAGATTGATATATGACTTTATATGCTTTATGGGTCTAAATGTTGGGCAATCAAGAAATGATATCCAATAATTGAAAATATCCGTGCAGTGAATGTTCAATATATGATTGTCATAAGCTAGAAGATAGAATATGGAATGGGTCAATTTGCCAGAAGTTGTATGTAGAGTCAGTTGAGGGCATAGGATCAGATGTTGGAGAATCATCTCTGATGGTCCGACAATTGTGACAAGTCCTATGTTCTGACATGGGAACTTAATTGGTACGAACACCTTTGCTTCGCTATACATGTAGCATACTAATTAATGAATCTACATAGATCATGAAGCAAACCAATAGCTATGGAGGTGCTAACTCTCAAAATGTTTAAATTAAAATCTGTAGTCCCAATGTCTCCCTCCCTCCCCTTCTCCCTCTATGCATGCATGTAGCTTGTGTGTGTGGTATATGTGCTTATAAGGATGCTTGAGCATGCATGTGTAGACGTGCATGCGTGGTTTTTCCCTTTTTTTTCCTTTTATTTTTTTGGTTGGTGGTGGTGATTGGGGATGGGGTACAGCCGTGTACTATGCATGCATGGATAACTTATAGTTGGAAGCTTGTTTTTGTATGTATGCATCAAAAGTTTTCTTTAATTTAATTATTAATTTTTAAATTCTGTCTTCATAGCCTGTCAACAAAGATATTTTGACTGAGCGGGAGAAGATGGATAAATAAT
This sequence comes from Dracaena cambodiana, assembly GCA_036321105.1. Taxonomy (NCBI): domain Eukaryota; kingdom Viridiplantae; phylum Streptophyta; class Magnoliopsida; order Asparagales; family Asparagaceae; genus Dracaena; species Dracaena cambodiana. The sequence continues at coordinate 36,991,846 of JAYEPQ010000004.1, forward strand.
GCAATATTGATGATATCCTAAACTTCAGGTGTGTTGCAGAGCAAGAATTGCAGGTATGTTCATATTGCTGCATTACAGACACACACACACATATATATATATTTCTTGAATCTGCTCAAACATGACCCTTGGGTAACGATAATACATTCTATGGCAGTTAGTCAATGATATTCAATATACTTTATTATCTGTCCTTTTTTATCTGCATTTTCATTCTATGTTTATCTTGTCTACTAATGTTTAAAATAACGATAACGGTAACGTAACATTTTGCTTCTATTAGGTTATGTCGCATATATGGTAATGCATAACATAAATTATGCAATTTTCTATTTATTTAATATAAATAATTATAAACTATATAAAATAATTTTTATAAATTAAACAAATATAAATTTGTCAAAAAAAGAATATAAAACTATTTTGTAATATATAATCTATCTTAATTTTATATTAACTTACACCATAATTTTCAAATTCATCTTCATAATTATATTATGTCTGCAACCGTAATTCCATTCATCATCTAAACAAGAAAATAAGATTTTAATTTTTTATTTCAATTTATGTTATTATCATTGTTATAACTTATATTTTATAATATTCAATTTATCTTATTTGTAATTTTTACCTTCAATTCAGTTAAAAATTCAATACAATTAATAAGTAAGATATTTTAGCAAGTGGAGAGGAATTACTATAATAAAACAAGAAAACAATCGTCAATTAGCAAGTTAGCAATTCCACAAGCAATCAAATAGGTTAACAACTAATCAAGTAAGAGAATTGCAACAATTTGCCGATAATCAAAATAATAATTAATAACAATATAGAAATTACCAAAAAATAATTGTAAATAACGTAACATAACGTAATTAAATATAACGTTATGTAATATAATGTAAAATAACATAAAAAAACGTACCGTTACGATGTATTGAGTTATTTTCAGTTGTTACGTAGCGTTGGGGAGTTATTTTCAGTTGTTACATGGCATTGGGGTTCCATTAGGTTTTGTAATGCAATAAAACGGGTTTCATAACGCGTTATCTTCAACATTGTTGTCTACAACATTAATAGTGATATTTAACAATTTAATAATGATGTATTGTAGGTGTGAAAGGCTCATAGTTGGGCCTGGTAAATGTTTATCTAAATTGAAGTTTGAGAATTTAGTACAGTTTGGATGTATTAGATATATTATTATTTTCATGCCAATTAATGTTTGTATGTTCGTAAGAATAATCTTTTGGAAGATTTGTATGTAATATGTTGGTAAGAAAAATCAGATCGTAGATTTTTTTTTGTCATTATAGCAGTTATTTGATCTTGTTCTATTGTCATATATGTAGTTGCAGATCCAAGTCTTCTTTATTGTGTTGGCTTAATCCTGTTTTAATTTTTATGGTTTACAGGATTTTCTGAAAACAAAATCTCCTAATATGATAACCATTGATCTTATAAATTCTCAAGAAAAACAGCAAATTATTGACCAATCAGGAAATAGAGGACGTGGATGGTTGAACTGGTTGTCCCTTGGTATGCTTGGAGCTGGCGGAACAGCTGACTCAAATTCATTTGCTGGTGTCATCTGATGAAATCATAAAGATACACCTGTTTCAATTTTTGCTTGAATGTGCTTATTGTTCGTGACACGTCTCTCTTCTTGCTCAGGATATTTATGATGCCATCGAGTTTCATCCAGTGCCATCTTCGGGTGGGGATTCTTTGAAAAGGGCTAAAATCTGTTCGTTTTCAATTAAGCTTAACGTTTTTCAGATTCTCTCCACAGTTAGCATTGGGTACTACTACCATTTTGCATTTTTTAATTTATCCTTAAACGATGTTTATTGTAGTTTCTCTTTTTAAGCTTAGAAGGCAAGCGAAAATGATTGATTTTTATTAATTTATCGATGGGAATCACAGTGGTTAGTACGATGATAGATAGTTATGTTTTGGCCCGACTTTGATCTACTGCATAATAATCCTCTGACTTCATTAAATAATTTTTGGATTTTACATACTGATTGTCTTTATCTCCAATTATGAGCCTTTTTATTAGATAAAAATTATGGCTGAGTACCATCGAGCACCTCCGTGGATGGGCCTCCATTTAGCTTGCGCAACCTATTCTAAATCTTTCACGATACGGTATTAGTCCACCCTTTAGTTCTCCCATAACCCAAGATTTCAAGTTATATTATTGGTCAAGATTAATACTATACATGTTTATTATCAAATCAATATCCTAGTAACAAGAAAGATATAGTACATATCAAATCAAGTTGATGAGTATGTTATGATTTATTGTAATATCAAGACATGTCCACATATTAATTAGGGTAGTCCGGCATATTTTCATGTATTTTGTATCAAGTAACCAGTATGTATACATCAAGGGCAAGCATAATGAGCCATGTAATGTTGGAATGAGTGTTATGGAAATCTTGATCATGTGTATAAGTCATAAATATAAATCATGCATATAATCACATATTAGGTAAATAGATATTAGTGTGTAAGAACACATATTGAATATATTCAATGCTATCATGACCATTGTGTTATTAGTATGTGAATTTTGCAAATCTTAGCATTCTTTCAGGCATGGAAATGTAACAAATTTATTAAACCTTACAATTATATATTATTCAATTGAATATGAATTAGCATAAAATGTATTATGACATTACGACATAAATGTAATAACTTGTATAAAAGTATGTGAAACCTATATGAAATTATGTGTATAAAACTATGTGAAACCCCATCTTTAAAATATGATTATGAATAAATATATTTATTATTATATAGAAATTTTCTCATAGCAAGTGGAAAATGATGTTTGTTTAGGAATCAAATCATTGTAATTAAACATTAAGAATATATAGGGAAAATTTCAAATTGTGTCTAAATGTGATGAATTTCATAAAGGTAACATTTTTATAATTTAAAAATAGAGCATATAGTTTGAATTTAAAATTTATTTTTTAAGCATGAGGAGACATATATATATATATATATATATATATATATATATATATATATATATATATATATATATATATATATAGTGAGGGAGAGAGAGAGAACGGAAAATTCACCGGACCGGCGGTGAAGGAATTCCTTCACCCCCACTTAGGTGGCCCAATAAAATTATTACATATGACGCCACTCAAAGGATGGTTAAGGGAGTTCTTTTATTTGTTATCTTGAGTGGTGCCACATGTAATAATTTTATTGGGCCACCTAAGCAGTGATAAATGAACTCTCTTCACCGCCAGTAAATTTTCCATTTGCTCATATATTTATGTATGTATGTATTTATGTCTGTGTATATATAAATCATAGATTTTATAACATAAATATGGAGTAAAATGTTAAAGTTATATTTTTATTTTTAATATAATAATAAAGATTTTGTAGAAATACATTATTTTTCTAAGTAAATAAAACAGTATTCTAAATTAACTATAAAAGATTTTAGTTACAAAAAAATCATAAGAGTGGATGTGATTCTACCTGCTTTATATTTTTGAGCTAGAGGATGAAGATGCTAGTGATGATGTTGGAGTTTGGAGGTTGAGAAAACTTGAAAATTGTATGTTTTCTGAAAAAATCCAAACCTAAGATGAGAAGGTAAAAGAGAGAAAAATTGAGAGAGTTTTTGAGAGCAAAATGAGACAAAAAAGTCTCTTTCCCTCCCTTTTCAATTCAGTTCAGCAACATGTGGAGGGATTGAGATTCACAATTTAGAAAGATGAGATGTGCGAGGTATGGGTGAATAAAGATAAAATAGATATATGATAAGTGACTAGTAATAATAGGTTATTAGAATTATTTAATGCCATAAACTCTAATTAAATTAAACCAAATAAACTCAAACTTGATTTTATAAGTTAATAAAAGATAGACTAGTCAAAATATGTGTAGAGTCCGGAGGTGATTAAAATAATATAATTTAAGTGGTTGTCTAGAGAATTTCAAGAAAAACACCAAAAATATAGTAAAATGAGACAAACTCAACGTACTCACTCTGGGATTAATCTATTAGGAATGTAAGTTATGAAAGAAATTAAGCTCTTACAATGCATCCTTGGGTTCTTTAGGGGGGAATTATTTATGGTATATTGGATTCATTTTCTCTCTCATTAAGTGGGTATACATTATGCAAATAGAACATTTTATGCTGACTTATAGCAATTTTGTTTACTTTAAATCAAGTTGCAACTGCAACATTGGCCATATCTTCCCCACGAAGTCCCAAATTATTGATCCTTGCAACCAATAACATGATAAAAATGACAACCTTACTAACAAAATTCAAGTAAAATCAGGGTATCATGTCATTGGACTTTGAAGATTTAGCAGTGGTGCTAGAGAGTAATTGAAGCCGTCCTTATTGAAGATATATTCGTAAGAGATGGTGTCTATAGCATCAAAGTAACTCTATTGTGTGTTTGAAGAGATTTTCCTTAACGTGGCTAGTTCAAAAATGAGGATAGGTTAAGATCCTAAAGGGTGGTGATAGAATGGACCGGAAGATTTGTGGGAGACCTGGGCAAGAATGAAGAGCGAGGGAGAGGATAGGTTGGGTCTTGATCCTAGTTATTGGAGGGTTATATTTATACATAATTTCTTTACTAAGGAGTTCAAATCGGTTCAGTTGGGTTTTTTTGTATGACTGAAGTATTCTCACCCAGTTTAAGGACAAACATGACATTTGATACCCACTTAACACCCATAATTCCCCATACACAAAGTTTTCCTCCGGTTCTTGGTAATAATTTTTCTCATGCATATATTTGTTTATAGAGTCTATGTATCAACCATATTAATATGCTAATAGTTTTCACCGAGAAAGCTACCTATCTATTTTAGGGATCTAAATATACTATCCATTTGTGTAATCTTTCTCATGACAGAATCTGGAAAGCATAAACACTGACATAGGACACAGATACGACAAGACAGACATGGAGACATGATAAATCCTAAAAATATCACGATACAAGGATACTATGACATAAATATGGTCGTATTTATGCATGTAATATCAAAACTCATAATCGTTAAGACATGCTTTCTAAGTAGAATGAAAAAATCTTAATAGTTTAAAATATAAATTTTAATAACATAATATTAATAAAAAAATCCGATTTCAATCCAATGGGCAAGTGCATTAAAAAAATATTTAAAGTCTTGTAAGCATTTAGATCCTATTAACTTAGTATCACTTTTATGAAAAGAATATTTTATCTTTTTAGACAATGTCTCTATAATGCTCAATATACGATCTTTATAAATTTTTGAAAGATGAAATGGTCCAGGTATGAAATCCATATTTTTTTTGAAGGTGTACATGGCTTTGACACGCATAGTTTTGCTGTTAATTAAAATTCTATACGGTTTCGGTGTGTCCAATATGTATATATAAGTATCGTGCAAGTATTAGTGTCTGATACCTATCAGATATTGATAAACCACCTCCTTTGAAATGTCCGTACTTCATAAGAGAAATTTAAACTAAATATGGACATTCCTTTCTGGGAACACGATTACTTTTATTTCAAAAAATCTAACAATTTTCATTTTTTAAAAATAAAAAAAAATTAAAGTTTATCCACGTCAGTTGTGAGCAAAAGGTGATCAAAGCTTTCCCTGCTTTCTTGCCATCTCACCTTTGGCCTCCTCCAAATCCATTCCCTCCTTGACTTTCCTGATTCCGACATTATTGTCGTTGCTAAACCCTTTTCCACGACTTTGTTTCCAGCTTTTGCAACCAACTCTTCCTTACTGCCTGATGAGTTTGTCACTTAAGACTGCACCTCTAGCACCATTTTTTCATCATCCTCGTCCTCTTCACTCTCTCGGTCCTCCTATTCCCGAACCATCTCATCATCAACATAATAATATTCACCTATATGTTTATCATCACTAACCTTCCCTGCTCTTCCCTCATCCTTTTTTATATCATTATTCTTATTTGGCTTGGATCAGCCAGCAAAGCAGGGTTGTATAAAAGTGAGCAAATGATCGACCATATAAGAATTTGGATCAAAGAGAATGACTGAATTAGCTTTTAGCAGGCTCATGCACAATGAATAGATTTGGTAATCAAAATTGTCAGGGAAGGTGTGTATGGGGTTGGAGGAGAAAGAGGAAATTGTTTGCTGCCAGGGGCACATGATAAGCACCAACTAATAAATTGGACCATAGTTGCAAATTTATCTGTGGAACTGAAAGATTTGACTGTGCTGACTTCAAATAAATATTAAAAGTTAGATTAAAAATTTTATTTCTTTTGTTAGTTATGTATCTTCTAAATTTGCACTTTACTTGAGTTTATATTACTTTAGATGTTTTGGATTTAGAGCAAACATTTGGAAGTCTAATATGCAGATGTTTATTGATGAAAAAAATTGTGTAGGACCATGCAACAAGAGATTTATATTAAAGTTTTGTGGAGCCTATTGGTTATCCGCCTAAAGTACCTAGGAGTTAATAATGAAATGTATTTTTCATCATTACATTGCTTGCTATTTAGCAGAGATACCTCGGTGTATATTATTTGCTAATGGCATGGTCTTAGTTAATAAGACGAGAGTAAGGATGAATGGCAAGTTGAAACTATGATGGCAAACCTTTAAATCTTGAGGTTATAGGTTAGGTAGGTCCAAAATAGAGTATGTGAAGTGTAAATTTAGTAAACGGAGCGTCCGAGACGAGCGCCCTAGACTCTAATGTCGTGATATCGGACTGGCAAGAGATGCCAATAAATAATCATTTAAAGTACGTAGATTCTATTATCCAAAATGATGGGGAGACCGATAATAATGTCAATCATACGATCCAAACTGGCTGGTTAGAATGGAGGAGTACAACATGAGTTCTATGTTACCAATATTCTGTTAGGACTGAAGGGAAGAATTTATAGGTTTGCTATTTAGTCAGATACGTTATATGGCACGGAATGCTGGGTTATAATGAGACTTTATTCATAGATGATGAGTGTAGTAGAGATGTGTATATGGTAATAGTAGGCGAGGTAAAGAAAAAATTAGGATATTCTTGCTGAGGTAGGTACAACCCTTATAAAATAGAAGATGTTAGAAAATTACCTACGATGGTTTGGTTAGGTCCGATCTAGACCTATGGGTGCACCAGTTAAATGGGTGGATGATCAACATAGGGCAAGTTAAAGAAGCGAAGGGACGACCAGAGAAAAGATGGATGGAAGTCAAGTGAAAAAATATGAATGCTAAAGGCCTAAATAAAGACATATTATTCCATAGGAATTTGTAGAGAAAGATCATTCATGTGATTAATCCGGCGTAATTCTTTTTGATTCATATTGATTCATATAGCCTTTCCCAAGTACTTTTAATAAAAAGCTTTGTTGTTATTATTTTTGTTGACATTGCTTGCTGCAAATACAACAGAGGTGGATGATTTAAATGTAGTATTCGGCTGAAAGAAAACAACTCAGGTTGCCAGTCCCAAATTTTGGAATAAAAATGCTTTTCTGCTATATTACTGTTCATTCTGAAATTATGTGCAATTTGCAAAGGTTTTCAATCTGCAGTGTTTTGTTTTTTTTTTTTTTTTTTCAATCTTTCTGAAAGTTTTAGGCTGCAGTTCATAACCGTAATCTGAAGTTTATGTACCAAAAAATTGTTTTCCTGGTATCCATATAGTCCAACTTTCCGTTCTCTTTATGAGAAGAATTCATGTGAATCTTACCTACCTTTGTTATATCTTTTTATTCGTTGTCCTACAATGCATATGTACCTCAATTGGCTAATTGTCATGTAAAATTTAGGAGACTCAATAGGAATATTGCTAATGCAATATTTGATGGAGTCGATGTCGAATCTAAAGTTTGGGAGGATTCAGTCGCCGTTCTTGCCTCGATAGGCTTAGTGCAGATAGTCAATCCTTGCGACGACTTCATTGTGTTAATGACTAGAAAGGTCACTTTTCCTTTTTCAATTGACCTTTTTGCTTTAAAATATTAATCTGTTTTACTTCCGAGACATATTTCTGATAAGTAAAATCATATATAGGCCGTTGATGAGGAGAGTTCGCTGGTTACTACACTTCCCTTTGTTGGAATCCAAGTTAATATACTACAAGCTGACCAAGTCTCTGAACTTTCTGTAAAGGTATTTATATGTTAAGTTCATCAGGATTTCTAGCTCAAATATTTTATATGATGTTTACATGCGGTTTCTTTTTTGTGGTTATAGGTGAAAATAATTTCATTTTCTTCTTATATCTTTAAACCTTCTGATAGCCTTTGGTGAGGTCAGGTTATGGTTCAACCTTTGAACCAGATTTCTTTCAGGATCTGATGCATTTTTGTGATGTTTTGGCATCTTTCAGTTCCAGCACAACAGGGTAAGGATAAAGTTGAAGTTTCTTGTTGTATGTTTCTTGGTCTATTCTCCTGTATTTCCTTTCTTGATCTTAAATTGCTTTCACCGAATATAGTTGTCAGTCAACAATTTATAAAGCTGAACTGGTATTTTTAATGCTACTGCACCACTTTCAGGCACTTGGAATTTGACATTTTGATTTTTAAATAGTGGGATTTCATCTATTGTTTGGTTGGATCTATTCGGCATTCCACATTTTTATTTTGGTTAAACAACTGAAAATGTTTGCTCTTAGCCCTTCATGTATCTCCTTGTTTTCATTTCTGCTTATCTTCCGTCTTTTGCAATGGTCTTTTGTTTTATTTAATGTCTTTTCCTAACCTAAGTAAGATTCTGGGTCAAGAAAGGAAAAGAAAATGTCTTCCAATCCCTTGAGATGAGTTCTTTAACTTCAAATCATTCATCTCTGACCTAGTGGTATATATTGATCCTTTGTTCAAATTCAGGACAAATATCTTACGAGCTTCACTTCAGTGGTCAAATTAATTCAAATCCATTGTAATGGGAATATTGTAATTTCCTAGCATATCTAAAGCCTGTGTGCATACTTAGTTAAAGGTAAGTTTAATCATAGTGAACCGTCATTTTTATTTAGTGAACTTATGTTGCAGCTTAAAACAGTGAACCTGTACATATATTAGTGAGAGAATGTTTTATCAGGCATGTTTATTTAACAAAGTTCTTTACGATCAAGTGTTAACTACCTATATAGTATAAGAAAACACATATTTATCAACTGACATGAGGCTTCTTGGTGGAAATCTTATTTCCATTATTTATAGTAACTGATTTTATATATGGATAAGCAAACATGTAGATTTATAGATTGACTATTGAAGATTCCTTTGATTATGCTTGATTTTAGCTGTATGTAAGTACAGATTTCTGGTCTCAGTTGTCGGTTCAAAATTGTAATATGTGCTGTTGCTTTTGATTTGGTGATCGAAGTTCTGACTGGTTAAGCTTCAGATTGCAAATTAACAAAATTACTCATTCTCCAACTTTGCTGATCCAATACTGATGTTTTCCTAGAGTTAAATACCTCAGTATTTTGCTGACTTAATAGCTTCCTACCTTCCAGTTATATTATGTATAATATTCTAGCAGAATGTTCCCTTGTGCTTTGCAAGTGACCTAATTAGACCTTCTGGCCTCCACCTGAAATCCAAATTTGCCCCCATCCTCTTCTTCCTGTTGTTTCAGTCACTTTTCTTTCTTAAACTTTAATCCTCAGAAAACATGACCTGTTGTTCCCAACACTTTTCTTTCTTAAAATTCTATCCTCAGAAAATATGACCATATCTTAACAACAATTTCCCAAGTTTTTTCACTTTGTAGAGGTATAATGAACTAGTAAAAGATCAATCTTCTTATTACAAACTGCATTCATAATATATTTCTTCATTTTTTGTGTTATCGCAATCCCTACCTGCTCTGGCATAATGGTATCGTCAGCTTCATTGTATGTTCCAACCTGTCAAATCCATCGACTATGAACTGTATATGGGAAGTTCGATTAGGGTTTTGGTCGATGTTCTAGAAAAAGGTTTACATGACCATGCAACTGCATAAACATATTGGTCTTCAGGTTGAATCAATTTGGATTATGCGTCCATGACATATGGTACAACAACAACTAAGCTTTTTATCCCAAGTACTTGAGGTAGGCTACATGAACCAAATGAGAATCGTGCCGGATTGATCACACTGATAATCCTTCTCCATTCATTTCTATTGAGTAATATGGCCTTATTTAAACCTCTAGAAGCCATATTTTTTCGTATCACCTCCATTGATGTTTTCGTCGGTCTTCCCTTTACTCTTTTAACTTGTTGATACGCTCTCCTCGTCAAACTGGTGCATTTATAGGTCTACGTTGAACTGGTCCATGACATATGGTAATTCTGCAAAATCAAGTCATTTAGATTATGTGCAATTGTGCCCATAGTCGTTATACGGGCACTAGATTTTTCTTAATCAAATTTCACTGTAAATTGAACCCAAGTCAAAATTCAGTATGACATAACCCTAGAAGTAGCATAAAGCATTAATCTGGCTCTTAACCTCACCCATCCTTCTCTCCTTTGGTAGAAGATTGGTGAAGCTGTGAGAAGTTTTTTTTTCTCTCCTCATTTGCCCATGATCCTTTGAATTCCATCCCGCTATTAAATCTTTAGTAGGACTCATATTTTTGCAGTCTTTTCTCTCATTCTCCAATCAGTTTTGTTAGTGAAGCTTGATAGCACTCAATGCTCTACAAACTAACACAGATTTTTCTTTCCACTTAGTTTCTAAATAATGGTTTTGGCAGATAAAATTTATCACAGTTTTTTTAGTTTTTTAATTGTTTGAGAATTTAGACACATAATATATATCAATATAGACATATGTTTGATACACACGCACATATCTTTATATATAAAGTTGTATATATATATATATATATATAGAGAGAGAGAGAGAGAGTAAACGGGAAATTCACCGGCGGTGAAGAGAGTTCCTTCACCGCCGCTTAGGTGGCCCAATAAAATTATTACACTTGGCGCCACTCAAAGGGCAGTTAAGAAAATTCTTTTATTTGTTACCTTGAGTGGCGCCATGTATAATAATTTTATTGGGCCACCTAAGTGGCAGTGAAGGAACTCCTTTCATATATATATATATATATATAAACCGGTTTTTTCGAAGTAAGGACAATTGAAGGCGTTTATGCTGAATAATCCGTTTATGCGGTTTATGGGAACATAAACCATTTATGTATTGCATTGTCTAACTGAATGCATAATGAAATTGTGTTTTACAATGTTGGTTATGGTTTTGAGAAGGACAATTGTTTGGGGAAGGGATATGAGGAAAGTGAAAGGAAGTTAGTTGAGTGGGAAGGAGAGCTATGTCTGATCAAAGTACCATTGAAGGTGGTGAATGAGTGAATGTTTTATTTGGCGCTAGTTGCAGAGTAAGTTGGGGGAGGAAGATAATGGTGTTTTTTTTTTTTTAAATAAGTCATCTTGTGAATGGGTTTTTTTGCGATGAGTATTATATTATTTTTTGAAGCTTAGCTCCATGCACACCAAAAGCAAAACGGAGTGCGTTACCGGCGAGCACGTGTAAGTCGATATGCACGAGACCTATAAGTATGTAAAAGAAAAAATGAATGGAACTGAATACTAGTCATCAAGCAGAATCTTGGAAGTTAGTCTACTGCCATATAAAAGAGAAGATATACATGTCTAAGATAAGAAGCAATAAGTTTAATACCGATACAAAAGTTGAAAATAAAGCCCCAAAGGGGTGATACATACCAAACCAAAAATACAAAAGCGGAGGCCTATAAATCTACTGCTGCTCGGCCTGCTCTAGAAAGTACGGATCGTGCAATGGCAGATTCTCGCTCACATTTTCAGTACCTGAGAATGTGGGGAAGCTCAGGGTCAAACCCGGCAAGTAAAACAATAAGAAGTACGGAGCGTGTAATATAAGCAAATAGGTTAGATATGAGTGTGGATATGAAAGTATGCGCATGTGTAGAAAATATTAAATGATCAAGTAATGATATCAAGGAAGAATGTACATGCATATCAAGTCTAAATTAAGATCTTATTTTAGTTTATATTTTGAACAAGTGGTGAAAAAATATCAATATCAAGTATGAAGATTAATGCATATCAAGTCTAATTTAATATCATATTTTATTTTATATTTGAACTAACTGGTGAAGAAATAAATCTGTATCATAGGGAGTGTGCAATATGCACTAACAAGTAAAATATGAATTGATGTAAAAATCATATGCATATATGGGAAAGAGTAATGATTAAGTAAAAATATCAAGTAGGGATATACATTCATATCAAGTCTAACTTAATATCATATTTTATTTTATATTTGAACTAACTGGTGAAGAAATAAACATGTATCGTGAAAGTACCCGTGCATATCCGGGACCCGGCCAAGATGCTGGCCCTGAACCAGCCGTGCTGCTAAGCACTCAAGTACATACCGATTTCTGAGTAATCGGTCGTCCCATCAACATGGACTAAACAAGAGATGATGGCTCAGTACCATCCAGGTGCCTCCGCGGATGGGCTCCTATTTCGGTTGCGCAACCTATCCTAAACCTTTCACGATACAATATTTATCCACCCTTTAGTTCTCTCATAACCCAAGATTTCAAGTTATATTACATGCAAATCAATCCGGAATATGATGAACCAATCACGTCAAGGTTAATACATATACATGTCTAGTAATAAGCAAGATGTGGTCCATATCAAAATCAAGTTAACAGGCAAGTCAGGATCCATGGAACTATCAAGACATGTGTATGTACTAACAAGGGAAATCCGGCATAGTTTTATGTATCTTGTACAAGTAATTAGTATGTATATGTCAAGGCAATTGTACAAGTGACTAGTATGTATATGTTAAGGCAAGCATGATAGTCATAAAATACTAGAATGTGTTACTCATGTATGTAAACTACACATATATACAATTATGTATATAAATATGTATTAGGTAAGTGGGTACTAAATTGTAAGAATAGAAATTAAATAGGTTTAACACTATTATAACGATTGCTTTAACAATGAATGAACTTTTCCAAATTCTAGAATGATTTCATGATATGGAAAGTAGCAAATTTATTAAACATTACTAATGTATATATGTTTCAAGTAAACATGAATTAGCATAAAGGAATTATGACCTAATATAATAGCTTGCATAAAAGAAATATTTTAGTAAATTTAATGTAAAACTTATATGAAGCTCTCTCTTTAAAACATGATAATGAATAAATAAATAAATGTATATATCAATGTTGAAAATAACACGTTATGAAACCCGTTATATTGCGTTACGTAACCTAACGGGACTCCAACGCTACGTAACAACTGAAAATAACTCAGTGCACCGTAACAGTACGTTTTTTATGTTATTTTACGTTATATTATGTAACGTTACGTTAAGTTACGTTATATTACGTTATTTACAATTAATTTTTTAGTAATTTCTATATTGTTGTTGATTATTATTTTGTTTATTAGCGAATTGTTGTAATTTTCTTGATTAGTTATTGGCTTATTTGATTACTTGTGGAATTGCTAACTTGTTAATTTGCAATTATTTTCTTATTCACTTATTATAATTCCTCTCCGATTGCTGAAATATCTTGTTGATTTTATTGAATTTTTAACTGAACTGAAATCAACAATTATAAATAAGATAAATTGAACATTACAAAATATAAATCACAACAATACTAATAAATGTAATTGAAATCTTGTTATTTTGTTTAAATGATAACTGGAATTACGGTTGGAGACATAATATAATTTATGAAGATAAATGTGAAAATTATTGTAAAATTTAATATAAAATTAGAATAAATTATATATTATAAAAATGGTTTTATATTCTTTTTTTTGATATTTTAAATTTATTTTTGAATTTATAAAAATTATTTTATATAGTTTTATATTTATTTTTAACTAAATAAATAGAAAATTACATAACTTACGTTATGCGTTACGCTATATGCAACATAACCTAACAAAGACAAAACGTTACGTTATCGTTATCGCTATTTTAAACATTGGTATATATATATATACATATTTTCTAATGGCAAGTGGAAAATGATTTTAAAATCATTGCATTATACAAGAAGAACTTATGTAGGAAACTTCAAATTTATATTCAATATGACGAACATTCATAAGGTGGTTTCTTTATAATTTCAAAATAAAACATATAGTTTAAGTTTGTAACTTATAGTTTAAGCATAGGAGACCATAAATAAAATCATAAATTTAATACATAAACATAGAGTAGAGTGTAAGAATCAAATTTTTATATTTAAAATAATAATAGAGAATTTTGTATGGAGATATTATCTTTTTAAATTTTAACAAATCAAGATTCTAAGTTAACTATAAACAGTTAGAGTTAGAAAAAAATATAAGAGTGGATGTGATTTTACTTGCCTTGGTTAGGGAAGGTAAGTCTATCTTGAGGCTAAATAACTTCTCCTTTTCTTCTTCTTCTTCTCTTTTCTTCTTCTCTTGAGTTGGAGTAAAAAAATAAAAGGAAGAGATGAATGAAAAATGAAGGAGAGAAAACAAATGAAAGGAAGGGAAGAAAAAGATATAATAAAGGAGGGATATGGGGGATTAGATGATGGTTTGTCATGCTTATCCAAAGGACAAGTATGGTAAAGTAAGGTATGAGTGAATAAAACAAAATAGGTATAGGACAAATGAATATTAATAATAGATTATTAGAGTTGTTTAAGCTTATAATTTCAAATTAAATTAACCCAAAAAAAGTCAAACTTCATCTCTACAAGTCAAAAAAAGAGAGACTAGTAAAAATATGTGTAGGACCCACCGGTGATTAAAATAATATTATTTTAAGTGACTATCTTAAAAATTTCAAGAATATCACAAAAATATAGAAAAATGAGACAAACACAACACATTCATTTTGGGATTAATCTGATATCAAGAATATAAGTTATGATGAAATTAAGTTGTTACACCTCTATTAAAGAAAAGATGCAAGAAAATCACTTACGATAGTTTGGTCATGTGCAACGTAGAACTATAAATGTACCAGTTTGACGAGGAGAGCTTATCAATATATGACAAGTTAAATGAGTAAAGAAAAGACCAAAGAAAATATGGATTGAGCTAATACGTAAAGATATGAATTCTAGATGTTTAAACAAGGACATATTACTCAATAGGAATGAATGGAGAAGGATTATCAGTATGAGCAATCCGGCTTGATTCTCTTTTGGTTAATGTAGCCTACTCCAAGTACTTGGGATAAAAGGCTTAGTTGTTGTTGTTGTTGTGGTCTATGATTTGCGATTAGGTACATTTGCGTGTCTATTGAGATTTCTCCTGAACCTTCTCAACATGAAATTCAATTTAAATAAGCTAGCACATAGGTGGAAAAAAGGGGTTAGTAGAATTAATACTTTGTTTTACCTATTTGTGTTCATTGGTTCTGAATGATTAGAAACTAACGATCGTTCAACTGCAGTGGATTAAAATTAATTTAAGAACCAAAGTTGGACCAATTTTCTTTATTTTAAATTTATTTTAAGATGGTGCAATTTGATAAATATGTATTATGAACTATAATATAAAAATCTTGATGGTGTTCAATTGAAGAATGCTCCTGCCATTTAAAAGTAGTAGTCTTTTTGTTTACCCAAAACTTTATCTCAAATTAGTATTGTTTGAATCCCAAAGCAACGTTTATCATTCCCAAAGCAGCTTTTATCACTTACTATATATGTCAATTGAGTAATACACCTATACTCTCACTTTATTACTAAAACACCACAACTACTTCTGAATTCCACCAATATCAGTGGCGGTAAAGATGGTACTTAAAGTAATAATGAATAGTTGTACTCATAAATTTAGCTTTTTTTTTAAGTGTTTGTTTGGTAAAATTGATTAGTAAATCTGGATGGAGGGAGTAAATCAATAGAATAGAATATAATATGAAGAAGGGGACAAGGAAAAGAAGTCTACAAATACAAGGATTCATTGGTAATAAAAGGGTTGGATGGTGGTTGCCTTATTCTAAATTCGATGTCCACTGTGAGGTGGTAATTTTAAAATTTTGAGGGGATATTGTTTAAAATATCTGCCCATAAGTTTGATAAACCTATTCATACTTGGTTAGTGGCCATTGACCCTGAATATGGCAATTGTCAATTTTAAGTATATAGGTATTCATTTGCTAAAATATTTTTAATATTCTTGGTCAGTAACAAATATGGTTGTCAATTGTCACCGTCCTGATAAATATACATGGTGATTTACACTGTTCATCGTTTGTTACCTTTCGTGTTCTGTCCTTCTAATATCCTCTTTTTGCGAATATATATCTGTGATGCACAAGCTAGTCTATTTAAATTTATTCATTTTGTGACCATGTTTTGATAAAAAAGTTTCCTCTATATTTAGTTTATTTTTCAGCATTCACATTTGTCTATCACAGGGATTTCTGTGTGAATAGCCCCCTCAATTCAAACCGGCAGATGTAAGATTCTGGCTTCCCTTCATTACAATCCTCTTGGATTGTAATTCAGTTTAACCTTGTGAAGTTATAGCTTAAGTGCCGTACCATGTGCAGCGCGCTTATGTGTGCCCATTGTCCATTGATACCATTTCTGTGTACATGGTGCATATTTAAGCATACAGTATTATCTTATCACCTTATATGCATCTAGATCTTCCTACTATTGATGTTCCTGGTTCCATACTGAGTTTCAGTTTCTTGTACCTAGATCATTGCATCTTATCATTGTGGTAGATTTACAAGGTTACACTTTTCTTCTTTTCCTGTTTAGGTTGACTGTTATCTGCCAACAGTTGGAGTGCATCTCTCTCCAAGAGTACTCTCTGCATTGATTGGGTTGCAGGACAAGTTGTTAAAGAAGAAATACGAAACCGAGGCAGGGAGTGTTTCAGATACCATTGAGATCACTGAACCTGATAAGCTTGATTGCTTTCAATTTTCTTCATCTTTTGGGTCAGATCAAGTGAGCTTGAGTATTGGCCTTGAAGAAGGTGAACTAAACAGTTCAGTTGTCAACTTTACATTAAGGAGTATTGACTTCAGGTTGGTGATCTATCTTTATGTATCCAGTGATTCATTTATTTTGCCTTTTGGTTATTCCAAGCGTGATTGCATTTTATCTTATTGCAGACACAGTATGCAAGAATACCCAGAATGTTATTTCTATGTAAGGTTCTTAAAAGGTGAAGAGTTAAATTCAAGAGGTGAGTCTACTAATTTGGTCTTATCCGCACCAAGGAGTGATTCTGGAAATTTCTCCCTACATGAACATGTTGAGCAAGTTGGTTGCAACCCACGAGGTGTCACATCCAGTGAAGATTCTCCAGGTGAAGGTTGCTTTAATTTTAAGTATCATGCTCAGAGAGATGGATGCATAGTGCGGCATGAGTGCAGGTTGTTCATATCCACCCTAGAGTTGTTGGATTGCTGCATGAGTTCTTTAACCAACTATGCAAGCAGCCTTTTACCTCAGCTAACTCTTTCCACCTGAGTCAACAGGGTGAAGATACTGAAAGGTTTGGTGTTGCGTTCTTGAAGTTGGGCTTCGATGATGCTGAGTCAGCTACTTCTTGCATAGACCAGTTTCCATTTGTGAACATTTGCAATTCAGGTTTGCTTGGTGGACTTGAAGGTTCATTTCTTTCAGGTGCTCCTGAGGTGCAGAGCTCCTTTTCTTTACGACAGGCATCATAAGATCGGGACATTCAAGTTCCAGGAGAATCCTAGAACTGTGGACGAGGCAACTATTGAATATCCATGCAGCACTGGAAAAGCTAATTCGCCAAAGAATAGTAACATAATTAACATGTTCTTTGTGGATATCAATCTTGATGGCTTACGGGCTCATTTTCATGATTCATCTTGCATTTTAGGAACAATTACACTCCCTAAATGTAGGTCTTCAATTATATTTAAAGGGAATGACTGTTGGGGTGCTCAGATCTCTACAGAGGGTGTAATGCTTTGTTTATCCTGGGTCTCCACCTAACATCCATGGTCAACTTTGGGGTCCAGCGGCAACTAGTACAGATCTCTACAGAGGGTGTAATGCTTTGTTCATCCTGGTCTCCACCTAGCATCCGTGGTCAACTTTGGGGTCCAGCGGCAACTGGTATATCTCCCGTCTTGAATATCCGTTTGAGAAAACAAACGACAGACACATTGTTTTCAACAATTGAAGTAAGTTTTGGGGTTCGGCATGTTTGCTGCATTTTACCATCATCATACCTGGCTATGCTTATTGGTTACTTTGCTTTGCCTGATTGGACTTCTATGGGAAATGAGAATGAGCATAATCAGTACACCAGCGAAAATAAAGAGATCAGAAATGTTCAAAGGGAAGCTTTCTTATATAAATTTGAGATACTTCAGTCCAGACTGATCTTACCCGTAGAAAGCCAAACAAATTTTTGCTTGCAACTTGGACTTTCTCAACTCTACTTGTCTTTTATTCTTACAAGCAGTATAATGGATACTGACAAGGACATTCCTTCTTGCTGTGCAATTCCAGCCAATCCAAATATTGATAAACTTGACGTTTTCAATGTATTTGGAAGAAATATATCTGTTGTTGTTAATACCTCTCATGGATGATACCGATATCCTACCGAAATCAGGTGAGTGTTGCCCTATTGCAAATGTCCCTCTTCTTGAGCAGCTAGATGCTGATTTATGGATTAGAATACCGTGTACAAGTGTGAATTGTGCTGAACAATCTTCTTTGCCAACTTTGATTATGATGAAAGCATATGTTTGCAACTTGATTGCAGAAGGTAAGGCACAAAATGTATTGAAGTCTTCTTAGCAAGAACAACTTGAAAGATACATTTGTTTAACTCGTACTCTCTCTTTTGCAGACAAGTACCTTGTAGTTGCGGTTCAAGCTATTGGCAGTGTCGTTGATGAGCTCTCCTCCATTGATGAAGAATCAAAATATTTCAGATCTGATGTCTTGCAGTTTTTGCAAACCAGAAAGAGCCTGAAGAAGATGAATGCAGTTACCCTTGACAGCTCCAATAGCACCTCTATTAATGTAAAGCTCTGTGCAGAGGCACTCTCAATTAAATTTTCTCATTTCTGGGTAGAACAGTCTTCATCAGAAGTGGTTGCCACAGCAGATTTGCAACTCAATTTTTCTGCATCACTTGTAAAAGAAATACTACAGTTTTTGGATTTTGATATTTCTGGTCTAGTTCTGCATTCAATTCACAGTAATCTTCCGTTAGCATCATTTATCTCTGATAGTTCTTTGGCTTTACATCTTTACATCAGTTTCTCTCGGGCTGCTGGTGGCAAGAAGGAACTTTTATGTAGAATACCATTTCTTGATATTTGGCTACATTTTCCGGAGTGGAATAACTTCTTCGAGGTTTTTTCGTGTCATATACTAGTAAATCTGACAGCACTCGCCCAGAACCTCAAATATCTTCCAATTCTGCATCATAGTACATGGTGGAAGAAGATGATGTTTTGATTATATTATCTGAGAACTCTGCAATTGCAGTCCATTTACCTTTCTGGGATGAAGAAGACTACTGTTCTAAAATGGATGAAACACCCACAAATATGAAGTATATACAGGTCTCTCTTCAGAGTAGATGCTTTGAATTTACCATAGGTAAAACCTATATGGAATTTAAATGTAATATGGAAAAAGTAATAGCAATATTATAGATGATTCATGGTCAGAATGTTAGCTCCATTCTTTTCATACAGATTTCTTAAATTAAATTAGAAACCAAGGTTCAGAAACGACAAGCCAAGCGGAGCTGCTGCATGCTGTTGTTGAGGTTCAGATAGAATCTTTAGATGTTGGACTTTCTTATCAGATATTCAACTTCTTGTACAACTCCCATCTTAAACTTCCTAATAAATCTTTTTCGTCACTTCCACGCAATTGCATGGTTTACCGTGTTCACTTGAGGAAGGGCTCACTGCTGTTAAGTGATGGAAGGGTACGTAACCTAACCTTCAGTTTGTGGATTTCTATTTTCTTGTCCATTTTCCTATACTCTATAAAGCGCGGACAGTTTGATGGAGGTTTGTGCCTATATTTGCTTTGTTAATAGATACTTTTTTTTTTATTCCTCGGTAGTTCATTGTATTCTTTATTGATGGGCTCACAAGTCACAATCTGTGGATGTACATCGCCATGCGTAGGGATGCTAATAGGCCGGGTTGGGTCTAGGTACTGCTAGACCCGAACAATGACCCGATCCCTCATGGATACCCTTTTTGGACCCAGGTGACCCTTTTTATGAACAGGTTTGGGGCCTGGGTCTTTGTCTATCTTTAAGACCAGATCTCTACCTGATTGATGAATAGGTATGGTCGTTCAGGTTGGGTGCAAATGTTGAGTTTTGATATAGCTTTTATGTTTATATTTTAAATTTTTTTATTTCAATGATATTTGGTAAAGGGGTAGGTCTGTGTCCATTTCAATGGTACCCAGACCATATCTGGTATTATGTATGGGTCCAGCTTGTATACCCAATTACATACTCATTGGAAAATGGGTAGGGCCTGTATCTGGGTATCAGGTTTATAATGCCCCAATCCTTCATACTAAATTATATTGTTTAAATGATTAAAATTCATATAAATTGAAATTGTATTGTTTCGTGATCTCTTTTTGAATAGAAGTATAAATACAGAAAACTATCACGTTGTTGATTCACAATGTATCTACATTGAATTTGAATCCAAGTTTTAGAAAAATATTGTCATGCCAGTCTGTACACTTTGTATATTAATATAACATCATGTTGATATCATGCTTCTATATTAGTTTTGTAAACGCCGATCATTCGAGTAAAAGATTTATATTTCTACTCTCTAATTCTTATATTTAGTTATGCTCTTGATAACAGATTAACTTATATAATATTTATATTTAACATATGTTTGTAAAGAGACATACCTGCCATATTATGACTTTTATGTTTTTCAACACTGCTGCACAATTTAATTTGTATCCTACTATTTTAAAAAATTTGTTCAGTAGTCTCCTTGTTTTGTATATTTTTAATATCATCATATCTAGGTTTATGCTCCTACACGGGTCATATCCATATTGTGCTCCTACACTTAGTGTACTTGCTATGATTTGTGTTTATAATTTTTATATCTTATATTTGGTTAATATCTTAACAAAAAACTAATATAATAAATATGACATGTTTAATTACACATATCTGGCCCACCTTTTGCCTAATTTTGGTACCACGTGGAATCTCCATATCTCCATGCAACTAAATCTATAATTTATTTGGAAAATCTTGAAAATTGCATTGTAGGCTGGTTTGATTTTTCTCAGGAGATGAAGTTTGATAAGTATGGTTATGTTGACATTATTAATCATACCATTCATTGAAAGGTAACTCTTACATTTGTAGGACTTTGCTAGTATAGTAACAGACTTAAACTTGCATTGCTAGCTACTTTGGTGGCTGATTATTGTGAATTGATAAAGGTCGTACATTTTGAAAAGCTTTCTATTTCTTGCTGTGACATATTTAACATTATTATCTAGTGCATACAGTTATGCATAACTGTAGGTAGCTACACTATAGGAATTATGAAAAAGACTTCTTGATGATTGTAGGCCCCTTGTCATGGGTAGTCTCACATTATAGATTCTTGTAAGTTTATGTTATTCTATGTATGAAGCTACGCCAAAATCCTATCACTTTGTTTAGTTATTTATTTTAAAATCGTCTTGGGCCTTGAATCCATTGAAAGAAGGCTAGATAATTGGATTCTTCATTTTTTCTTTCTTTCTTTTGTAAGTTTGATTCACATCCAGATCTTTAGTACGTTTTGCCTCTGGAAATTAACATCATCCCTTTACAATTCTTTTATCTTTGCTCTTTAATTAGATACTTCTCTGGTCTTTTGTAATTTAGAGTTAGCTTCTTGTTGCATGAACTCAACCCACACGATTAGATCAGCTGGTGCATCTTTATGCTACAGTGCTACTAGTCAAGGTTCAACTGTAGATTTCTATCTCTTGCTAATAGTTGCATTGGCAGAAATTTGTTACCACTGCATTGATGATTGATATTATTTTGATATCCCATCATAAAAAGCAGGTCATTTCTCTTGTAGAGTATTCTCAGATGCTAGTTGTCTTTCTTATCCAACCCTATCGAACCCTATTTGACTGGAAAGGCAATTCTGATGATGATGATGATGATGATGATGCTGACAAAAAAATTTTATGGGGGCATGAAAACTCAACCAAAAGATGTTGCACCCGATCTTTTGCATGATTTTGCCCTCCATATCATCAGATTCTCATGGAACTCTGATAACTTACATGTTTTAAACTGTGCATGCATTTGTTCTTTCCCTCTGTTAGTTGTGAATGTGTTTTGAACCTCCGGACTAGATGTGTACAAGAAAATATACTGATTAATATCTCTTCAGAATTTTCTATAATTAGGAGTATTTTATACATGCATGTGTGGTGTGTGTTTTGTCATGGCTGCATTCTCTGTATGTGTATCTGATATGCTTATTTCTCTTCTCATAGTGGAGCTACCATGGACCTATATTTGAGATCTTGACAAAGAATATACTAGTGGAAGTCAAGCAAACACGAGTTTTATTGGACGGCTCAGCCAATGCTGAGATTGTAATTAACTACAACAACATTGACAAGGTGTCTTTTGAAAACCTCATGTATTTAAATTCATATTTAGTTTGGATTTCCATTGTCAAATGATAATTAAACTACCTATTGTATGTTCTATTTTTCAACTATTGGAAAGGGAAGTAGAGATTGGAGGAATTTTGTACAGCCAGTGCAGTGTCAATGTCCTAGTTTGTAGCAAATTTTGCCAAACCAACATTGGAGTATAATAGAATGCAGGATGACATGGGTTGAGACAGGCCCAAAAATTCTAGCATTAAACTATTTCAAAGATGCTGCAGGCTGATTGGCCTCAAATTAGGCATCACTATAATTCTACTTCATGTCTAAAGCATTATCTGAAATATTTTCAGTTCAGTTGTACAGGTTCACCCTTGAGATTTTTTTTCTTAGACAAATGTTGAATATTTTTACTGTTTTCCATTTGGCTGAGCAAGTATATTTATGCCCTTAGCACCTATGGCAATGGCTTTGTTATACTTGCCAAATAGTATTTTGGTTATTAACAGTGTATTACTTTGATTGATCAAACTGTAATAGGTTAGAGCTGAAGAATTTCTTATAGGGCTTTGTGTCATTAGATGCTATAATTATATTTTACTGGAGTTGAGGTTGGAAGGAAACTAGCGTAATGAGTAATTTGATCTTCCCCCTCTTCCTGTTATCTTCGTTCATAGTTTTTGCTGATTTTAGGTGGAGATGGAGTTAGAAATAGCAGATAATCCAATATTTTGTTTGCTTCTATTTGTTCTTAGTTATTTTTGTTTCCTGTATTTATTCCAGGCTATTTTCAGAGTGAAGCGAATGATTGATGATGCATTGAAGCAATGTCAAGCAAGTGGGCTTCAAGAAAGTCATGGAATCTCAGGGTTCCTTTCAACTGAGGATATACATACTAGAAGATACGCTCCTTATATTCTCCAAAATGACACATCCTTGCCTTTTAGATTTCATGTTTCTCGTGGTTCCCTGAGTTCAGATGATATTTGTGGCTTTTTAAAGAATCCTGGAAATGTTGTTCAACCAGGCCATGCTGTTCCAATTTATGTTGAAGAAACAGTTGATGAACAACATTTTCAGCATAGGACAGCTTGTTCTTCTGAGCGACTTATTGAGAAAAAAAAATGAATGTTGTTTCACATCATATGATCTCCATTCACCTTGAAGGAACTACTGGTTTCTCTAAACCCATGTCAATGGACCTTGTGGCCGCAGCTACTTTGAAGTGAATTTATGACTGTTTGCTATTGATATTAGAATTCCAACACAACCCTTATGCTTATTAACTTCAGGTGATACTTTCAATGCAACGGAAATGCCTCTGGAGCTATGCTTTGATATTCCATTTGGAGTTTCTCCAAAGGTAGAACAACGATCTTGTGGGATTGCTGAGAAGCCATGAACAATATTTATTATAAATATTTATCTTTCTTTCATGTTTTATATGATTATTCAGTATGTGTTTAAGATCATAAGAATGTAAAGGCTTTATTCATATTTTAGACTTTCTATTTACAAGGTCGAGATCTTGGAATCAATACTGGTATTGGCTGAGATTTTGTGGTATCAGAATCAGCAAATATCAGATGTACCATGTCAGCAATTTCAGGAATAACAGTGCCAATTTTCTAGAGACTATATTGTATTTGTTACATCAATCCAATACCAATATTGGGATATGTATCAGCTTCAGCTGATATTCAAAACCTTACTTTATTAATTTTTGAAAAGCTTATTTTTTGCTGGCAATAAATCAACCTCTAGATATATTCTTTATGTAAAACTTTCCATTTCTATTGCTTTATGTTGTATTCTGTGTTTGATAACTACTTATTAACATGTAAATTATGTCTCCTATTGTCAAACCCATGTATATTACACTGCAAGAACTTTCACCCGTTCTCGTTCCCTTATTTCAGGTTCTAGATCATATTCTTTCAGGACACGAGATTCCACTGCCACGCTGGTTGAATAAGGTGGCGCCCAATTGGCAATAATTACATGTGGAGTGAGGCACACTCATTATCCAACATACTCTCACAAGAATATAGGCTTGGATTCTTAAGATCATTTGTGTGCTATCCTGCTCATCCCTCTTGTGTTCCCTTTCTCATCCCTCTTGTGTTCCCTTTCGCTGTTGCATATCAATTCAAGATTACAGCCTTTCTCAATCAAGTGGTGCAAAAAAAACACTCATCTCTTGGTAGTCATGGGACTAGGAGAGAAACTGTTAATGTTGTTCACTGTAGACCACTTGAACCTGGCTTATCAAAGAAACATCTTATATGCCAAGTCAGATTAACTACTCCTTT